>ML677342.1:29389031-29839548 GCA_007922305.1 Dermatemys mawii | reverse complement strand
CCTTGCCTCTTGTTTGTTCCTGCCCCTGGATACTTCCACTGCATGCATCCGACGAAGTGGGTATTAGCCCACGAAAGCTTATGCTCTAATACTGTAGTTAGTCTTTAAGGTGCCACAGGACACTCTGTCACTTCTTCTGCAATTCCAGACTAATACAGCTACCCCTCTGATTCTTGTAGAAGGGAGGAAGGAGGGATAATAGGTTCAGGGAAGATTGTGGGGTTATGGGGTTTTTTAGCTCCTAGGATGCCACTGAAATACACACAAGTTCAGCCCAGTGCAGTGAAGAAGCTGGAGAAGCTGTTAAATAAGGAGTGCAGGGTGCCAAAAGATTTCAGGTGGGGGTTTTATCATGATGGGATATGCTGACAGGTAACTACTCAGTCTGGACTGATACAAGACTGAGGAACATTTCATTTCTCTGTCTTTATCATGACCACGGAGGCTCCAAGCAGTGCTGTATCTTTATTTTAACAATTGTGTTTGTTTGTGTGAAGGTATTTGTCAGGAAATTGTAAATCATGTTGCTGGCAGGCAAGTCATGCTTTTTGAAAGTCAACAAAGATTTGATGTATACATTAGGAAAAAAGAAAAAATGTTCTGCTTTGGGCAGAGATGCTTTTATTCAAAATAAACCTTGACAATAAATCGAAGTGAATTTGCAGTGTATTTCAAGCAAGACCGCATGTTATGTATTTTTCTGAGCAGAGCCAACCTGTGTCTGCCAATAGTGGGGGGGAGGGAGGGCAGCTGGCTTCAGCAATGTTACTGAGCATGCACAGTCCAGGCCAAAAAAACAAATGGGGAGGGAGGCACATGACCCTGATCTCCCCATCCCCCAGGCCACCTCTATTTCTGAGCACTTGGAAGAAAATGACTAAGAACAATGGTGCAGTTTGCCCAGTTGGCGCACACTGGTCCTTGCATGCCATGATACTGTATTTACTAGCTCACTAGTCATTTGTCATCCTCAATTCCAGAAGGCTCTCAAGTAGTTGGAGTTTCGCAAAGTGTCATCCCATGCCACTTTCAAGCTATGGGGGAATTCTCCTCTGCAGAGAATACTAATTCTGCCAATATACATCTGCTTTGCAGTTCTCTTGGGAGCACTGCTCTTTGAGCACCCTTTGTGCCACAAGAAGTACAAGTACCCTGTAGACCATACTTTAGTAGAGTTCCTTGTCAAATCTTAACTGCTCTCTAAGTGGAGCAGCTGCGGAACTGAGCTCTCACCGAACAGCTGGAACCCATTCTGAGGAGGTTGGTGGTACTGATCTAGAAAATCACCATTTTTAGCTTTGAGGCTGAATTTACAATACAGCTGATAAGACAATACTTGCTGGAACCAGCCCCCTTATCACCTCCTCCTCCTACACACGTCTGCACTTTTCTGATTCAGTTTGTGTTTTGAAGGTTACTGTGTCTCAGATTAAGACCTAATATTTATTGTACCAGTTCCATTGTGTACTGTTCTGATTATGTGTCATGTTATTGCATGTGTGAACCACAAACTTGTTTTAAACAAGTTTTCAAAGCAAGATCCACATAGTACTAGCAGGTGGTATTGTGAGTGGTTAAGCAGGGAACTGAGATTCCGTGGACTTGTGTTCCTTTGCCAACACTGCCATTGACTTGCTTGGTCAAATGCTTGTCTCCCAACCTGTCAACTTGGATTAATTCAACTCGCCTACCTTCTGGTAAAGTTCTTAGAGATCCTCTGTTGAAAAGCACTGTTTAAGGGCTATGTAATAGAAATGACAGTGCTTTTACATGTACTGTACAAACATTAATAAGTATTGTGCTTTCTGGCACTTGAATAAAAACTTCTGTTATCACTTATTCTTGACCTCTTACAGAGATCAACTCTAGAATCAACTTGAGTATCTTCTTTAAGTTCTAATAGGTTTAAGATCTTTAATTTTTCTCTCTACCAACTTGGGGATGGACTTTTTTTAGAAAGAGACCTGTCTGATCAAACTAGTCTGATTCTATGACCAAAAGTGTAAAAATCAGTCAACTTTTGATGGTTTAGAAAATGGAATTTCTATTACTGCCTGTTGCCACCCATAGCAATTCTGCTATCTAGAACTTGCTCAGGGATGCCAAATGTAGGTGGCCATTTTGTTGTTAATTTGGCAACTAATCACAAACATTTTTATTCCATCCACACGTTTTAGTTATTGTTTGTGTGTTTCATTAATTCACAGTTCATTATACAGTACTGAGCTGAATTTTCATCCAGTGTTATGGTAGTGGAGTTGTTCTCTGCTTTATCCAGTATCTGCACGAATTTTGGTGTGCATTGCTCTCTAGGCTTTCATAATAGTCATGCTTAGCATCTTCTTAAGGATTTCATTTTGACTTAGTCTTGGGTACTGTGTGAGTTGCTAATGGATCAGTAGATATTCAAAATGGTAAAAACACAAACCATTAGGTGTTTATCCTCACCTGCAGGATGGATTCCAAATGGTGAGTTGCTTTGTTTCTATGTTCAATAGGGAGCATCTGCCTCCATCTTTCCCTGGGGAGGTGACTGTTTCTGTGCTGAGGTGGGAAGGCTGGGAGGAGAGTTAAACTTCTTTCCGCTCACAGTAACCCTGGAAATAGTCGTCCATAGCAGAAAGGAGCCCTGCCTTAGTGAATGTCAAAGGTATTTAGATGTCCAACCATAATGAATCCTGGTGGCAAAAGCCATCTCTTACATAGAGAGAGAAATTGAAGGAATATGTGTGAGAGAGCAGGATTTGAATATGATATGCAGTGAGACTCTAACCTTGAAAAATACGGCCACTTCTCCACGTCAAGCCTCACAAGTTTGTTTTTCTTTGTCTGTTTAAATTCATTTTGCAGTCAGGAAGCAGGAATCAAGTTTTGTTTGCTTTCTTTTAAAAGGAAGTTTATTCATGAAAGATACAAATAAAATGCACCACTTCAAGGCTCCCAGATGATGAAAACTTCAGTAACTGGAAATATGCAGCTTTTGTCTTGAATGTTTTAGGAAATTGTATGAAGCTTATAAATAATTATTCTGTAGCAAATAAAATCTCTACAGTCCTTCCGCTTATTTCTATACTTGAGAACCCTCCCTCTTGCTTGACAGCGCTAAGATTACAGTGGATGAGAAGCTGGGTATGAGTCAGCAGTGTGTCCTTGTTACCAAGAAGGCTAGTGGCATATTGGGCTGCATTAGTAGGAGCATTGCCAGCAGATGGAGTGATTATTCCCCTCTATTCAGCAATAGTGAGGCCACATCTGGAGTATTGCATCCAGTGTTGTTGGGGCCTCCACTACAGAAGGGATGTGGACAAATTAGAGAGAGTTGAGCGGAGGGCAACAAAAATGATTAGGGGGACACATGACTTACAAGGTGAGGCTGAGGAAACTGGGTTTATTTAGTCTGCAAAAGAGAAGAGTGAGGGGGGATTGATAGCAGTCTTCAACTACCTGAAGTGGGGTTCCAAAGAGGCTGGAGCTAGGCTATTCTCAGTCATGGCAGATGACCGAACAAGGAGTAATGGTCTCAAGCTGCAGTGGCAGAGATCTAGGTTGGATATTAGGAAACACTTTCACTAGGAGGGTAGTGAAGCACTGGAATGCGTTACCTAGGGATGTGGTGGAATTTCCATCTTTAGAGGTTTTTAAGGCCTGGCTTGACAAAGCCCTGGCTAGGATGATGTAGTTGGTGTTGGTCCTGCTTTGAGCAGGGGGTTGAACTAGATAACCTCCTGAGATCTCTTCCAACCTTAATCTTCTATGAAAATCATCCACTATTCAGAAAAGTCTGTAATTTTCATTTTAAACCAGAGTGTATTGCCAAGCCAGCAGAATTATTCCTTTTGGCCAGAACTGTTCTGCCTTAAACATGACTTCTTGGTTTGGCTTGCCTCAGTTGGACAATGTCAGGAAACCATTGTCATGTTTCAAAGTGGGAGCCGTGTTAGTCTATATAAGCTTATGCCCAAATAAATTTGTTAGTCTCTAAGGTGCCACAAGCACTCCTCATTGTTTTATCCATCCTTAGTCAAATAATATTTTAACTCACTGGTCACTGTCTCCTTCAACATTAAGTTAAAGCTTCTCATCCTCTCCTCTTATGGTACTGACTAGGAGTGTCCCTCCCCCTTATATTTTTGCTTTCATTACATCCTATACTTCTGTATGCTTTTCTGTATTTTACTTTTTCCTTTCGTGGTCTGTTTCATGTAGTCTTTCACGCAGCCCCATAGGCTTACAGTAGGTTTCCACCACATATGTCCAATCTTCTTTTTAAATTCCTTTTATTTTTTTGTATAGTCTTTCTGTGACCTTCCCAATAAGGCCTTGGCATCATCTTGCATGCCAGCTGTGCCATACCTCAGTCATCAGATGTTGACTGTAAACTGGACTTGCCAGAGATCATGGCCCAAACGTTCAAAAGTGACTAGGCTTTTGGTAGTCCTGTTTGTTGGGTGCCCAAGCTGAGATACCTTGAAAGACTTCCAGAGGACGAGTGCTCAGCATTTTGTGAAAATCTGGCCAAATCAAAGTGTCTCAAGTTATGTACCCAAACACTAAGGCAAAATCACTAGTCACTCCTGAAAATCTAGGCCCCTAGCTTTTTAAGGGGAACACGACATAAAAAATAAGATTGTAAAATCTCCACCTGGAATTGAAAAAGCAGTTAAAGATCTAGACATATCTGGAGAAACTGCCCTTTTGCTGGATGTTCTTAAAGGGATCGGTAAGTATACAAAGCCACACTGACCTCTTCAGTGAGGAATGAAAAATTGTAGCAAATTCAGCAACTTCCTCTCCTTCTGACTCTTGGGTCCTTTTTTTAATTTGTAGTTTAAATGTTGTTGTTTGCTGAAAATCTGCATGTGTTCACCATATAATGCCACCGATTGTAACAATATATTAAAAATATCCTATGGGAATTTCTTTTGGCACTTCAAATTTAAAAGTATCTGAAAACTTCAGAGTAGATAAAAATACTAAAGTTCCAGTATAGAGGAGTGCAATGATCGGAATGAATACCCAAAGTATTTCCCCACAAATACTTGTTTGAATAATTGAATATGCTTTGCCTGTGTTTTGTCTCCTTGATCAAATTCCCACCAATATTTCTGCAAATAAGTTTGCAAGCAGGAATGCTTTTGGAAAGAGTAAAATTTACTGAACTACTAGAGTAGTCACAGTGCAAACTTAAAAAAAATGTAAATGTGAAGATTCACACCAGAAATCTGGATGATGGCTCATAAGAACATGAGAGGCCGTACTGGGTCAGACCAAAGGTCCATCTAGCCCAGTATCCTGTCTACCGACAGTGGCCAATGCCAGGTGCCCTGGAGTCAGAGAACCTAACAGGTAAAGATCAAGTGATCTTTCTCCTGCCATCCATCACTCCACTCTGACACAGAGGCTAGGGACACCATTCCTTACCGAGCCTGGCTAATAGACTTAACCTCCATGAATTTATCCAGTTCTCTTTTAAACCCTGTTATAGTCCTAGCCTTCACAGCCTCCTCAGGCAAGGAGTTCCACAGGTTGACTGTGCGCTGTGTGAAGAACTTCCTTTTATTTGTTTTAAACCTACTGCCCACTAATTTCAATGGGTGGCCCCTAGTTCTTCTATTATGGGAACAAGTAAATAAATTTTCCTTATTCAGTTTCTCCATGCCACTCATAATTTTATATACCTCTATCATATCCCCCCTTAGTCTCCTCTTTTCCAAGCTAAAAAGTCCTAGCCTCTTTAATCTCTCCTCATATGGGACCCGTTCCAATCCCCTAATCATTTTAGTTGCCCTTCTCTGAACCTTTTCTAATGCCAGGATATCCTTTTTGAGATGAGGAGACCACATTTGTACACAGTATTCAAGATGTGGGCGCACCATGGATTTGTATAAAGACAATAAGATATTCTCTGTCTTATTCTCTATCCCTTTTTTTAATGATTCCTAACATCCTATTTGCTTTTTTGACTGCTGCTGCACACTGCATGGACATCTTCAGAGAACTATCCACAATGACTCCAAGATCTTTTTCCTGATTAGTTGTAGCTAAATTAGCCCCCATCATATTATACGTATAGTTGGGGTTATTTTTTCCAAAGTGCATTACTTTACATTTATCCGCATTAAATTTCATTTGCCTTTTTGTTGCCCAATCATTTAGTTTTGTGAGATCTTTTTGAAGTTCTTCACAGTCTGCTTGGGTCTTAACTATTTTGAGCAGTTTAGTATCATCTGCAAACTTTGCCACCTCACTGTTTACCCCTTCCTCCCGATCACTGATGAATAAGTTGAATAGGATTGATCCTAGGACTGACCCTTGGGGAACACCACTAGTTATTTGCCATTTATTCCTACCCTTTGTTCCCTGTCTTTTAACCAGTTCTCAATCCATGAAAAGATCTTCCCTCTTATCCCATGGCAACTTAATTTACATAAGAGCCTTTGGTGAGGGACTTTGTCAAAGGCTTTCTGGAAATCTAAGTACACTACGTCCACTGGATCCCCCTTGTCCACGTTTGTTGACCCCTTCAAAGAACTCTAATAGATTAGTAAGACATGATTTCCCTCTACAGAAACCATGCTGACTTTTGCCCAACAATTTATGTTCTTCTATGTGCCTGACAATTTTATTCTTAACTATTGTTTCAACTAATTTGCCCGGTACAGACGTTAGACTTCCTGGTCTGTAATTGCCGGGATCACCTCTATAGTCCTTTTTAAATATTGGCATTACATTAGCTATCTTCCAGTCATTGGGTACAGAAGCCGATGTAAAGGACAGGTTACAAACCCTAGTTAATAGTTCCGCAATTTCACGTTTGAGTTCTTTCAGAACTCTTGGGTGAATGCTATCTGGTCCTGGTGACTTGTTACAGTTAAGTTTATCAATTAGTTCCAAAACCTTCTCTAGTGACACTTCAATCTGTGACAATTCCTCAGATTTGTCACCTACAAAAGACGGCTCAGGTTTGGGAATCTCGCTAACATCCTCAGCCGTGAAGACCGAAGCAAAGAATTTATTTAGTTTCTCCGCAATGACTTTATCATCTTTAAGTGCTCCTTTTGTATCTCTGTCATCCAGGGGCCCCACTGGTTGTTTAGCAGGCTTCCTGCTTCTGACATATTTAAAAAAACATTTTATTATTACCTTTTGAGTTTCTGGCTAGCTGTTCTTCAAATTCCATTTTGGCTTTTCTTATTACATTTTTACACTTAATTTGGCAGTGTTTATGCTCCTCTCTAGTTACCTCAGTAGGATTTGACTTCAACTTTTTAAAAGATGCCTTTTTATCTCTCACTGCTTCTTTTACATGGGTTTTAAGCCACGGTGGCTCTTTTTTAGTTCTTTGACTTTGTTTTTTAATTTGGAGTATACATTTAAGTTGGGCCTCTATTATGGTGTCTTTGAAAAGTGTCCATGCAGCTTGCAGGGATTTAACTTCAGTCACTTTACCTATTAATTTCCATTTAACTAACCCCCTCATTTTTTCATAGTTCCCCTTCCTGAAATTAAATGCCACAGTGTTGGGCTGCTGACGTTTTGTTCCCAGCACGGGAATGTTAAATGTTGTTATATTATGATCACTGTAACCAAGAGGTTATAGTTACCTCTTGGACCAGCTCTTGCACTCCACTCAGGACTAAATCAAGAGTTGCCTCTCCTCTTGTGGGTTCTTGGACCAGCTGCTCCAAGAAGCAGTCATTTAAAGTATCGAGGAATTTGGTCTCTGCATTTTGTCCTGAGGTGACATGTACCCAGTCAATATGGGGATAATGGAAATCCCCCATTATTATTGAGTTATTTATTTTGACAGCCTCTCTAATCTCCCTTAAAGCATTTCATCGTCACTATCACTGTCCTGATCAGGTAGTCGATAGTAGATTCCTATTGTTATATTCTTATTAGAGCATGGAATTACTATCCATAGAGATTCTTTGGAGCATGTGGATTCATTTAAGATTTTTAATTCATTTGATTCTACATTTTCTTTCACATATAGTGCCACTCCCCCACCCCCACAACTTGTTCTGTCCTTCCGATATATTTTATACCCCGTAATGATTGTGTCCCATTGATTGTCCTCACTCCACCAGGTTTCTGTGATGCCTATTATGTCAATATTCTCCTTTAACACAAGGTGCTCTAGTTCACCCATCTTATTATTTAGATTTCTAGCATTAGTGTACAAGCACTTTAAAAACTGGTCACTGTTTATTTGTCTGCCCTTTTCTGATGTGTCACATTCCATATGTGAAAGTTTGTCAACTGATCTAGCCTCTCCTTTATTCTTTACCATCCTCTCCTTCTGACTAAAACCTAAAGAATCTCTATCAGTAGACCCTCCTGTAAGAGAAGTCTGTATCCGATCCACGTGCTTCTGTGCAGCAATCGGCTTTCCCCCGTCTCTTAGTTGGCTCAATTTTCAAAATATTAACAATCTGAGCCAACTACAAACTAAGAATTACTTAATAGCATTCAGCAAATATAATTGTAAAGGAACATAAGCTGCTGACAGGAAACTAGGAAACAGGTAAAACTTGTCAAATTATTCACTATGCATTATTCTCTCAGCTTTGATGATATTCACTTTGTATCCTTTGTGGGGTTTTTCTTACACATAGAGATTATTTGTGCACGTTCTTCCCTCTCCCCTTCTCACATTTTTTGGAATGACTTTTCCATAAGTTTGATATGTCTCCCCTTAAACTTGCAAAATGAGAAGACTTCTTGATTCGTTGATTGCCTGCAAGATCCTTGGCATTCATGTAGGTGATGGCATGTGGTGTTGTGCAGGGTAAGTCATTTGCACCAGTGAAGTCCACTGGGTCCATTCTACAGCCTGAAAGGGATTACTTCCTTCCTCTCCACACTCTGCCCCCCCCTCCGCCCCCAGCGCTTACTGATTCTTTCTCTGCTCACTGTTTTTATCTAAATACAACAGAACTTTTTATTATGCACTTGGATATTTTTGTTACATTTGGCACAGCCCTTTATGCAAACAGAATCTGGCTGTAAATCATAATGTCACTGATTTAGCCAAGTTATTACTATGCGAGTGTTTATGATTCTGACACATAATGTCCAAATGTAAACAAGCCAAGTGTGTGCTTCACACATTTTCTGATCTTGGGTAGCTATGATCTAATTGTATATCTACACAAATGTGTTTGAGTCCTATTCAATATTGGTGAAATGTTGTATTAGCTAAACTAGAAGTGTTGGATTTTTATCAGTCTAATCACTTCCCTCGCCCAATCATTTTTCTCAGAACACCGAGAAATATTTTTTTCTGGAAAAATCTTGTTTATAAGATTGTTTGTTGGTCACTTAGTACATGAGTCTTGTCTGATTTTAATATATAAATATATATCGCCCTCCAACCAGACATTCTTCTGATGTTCTTTAGTATATTTTCAGAAAGGCTTTGAATGTTTAGTTTGTTCTTTATGGCAGTGGTGGGTGCCCTGATGAATGTGCAGGATATTTCTGTGTATCCCAAGAACAGTTTAAAGCCAGAGCAGTGCACTCCAGGTGTTCAGCAGTGCTGGTCTGGTTGGGTGAGATGGTAGCTCCACATGATCTAGGACTCAGTCCTGCAAGCTACTGAGCGCTCCGAGCCCAGGCTAACGTGTTCTGCTAAAGTGATCACCTCTCTTGGTTTTGGTCCTTTCATCTCTATTGAAAGTGCTGTTCTTTAAAGGCTTCAAATTAAGATTTATTTTTGTCTGGTTTTGTGGGTACTTTTTCCCATCAAGAGTATATTGTATATGTTATGCTGGTGCCCAAAGGCCCTGATCTAGAACTGGGGACCCATTGAGCTAAGTGCTGTACGCACATGAAGGAAAAAGGTCCTGCCCCAAAGAACTTGCAAAATATGCTTATGATGAGAGACCAATGAAGAGAAGATAGTAAAGTGATTGAGTTTATTAGCAGCAATCAGAGCACTTGAGCTGCAAAGTAAAGACAAGACTACTATCCTAGGTCAGAGCCATGTTTTAGGGGAAGAAGCGTTGGTAAATGAACACTGAATTTAACCACAGACAAAACTGTAGTATAAACCACTTCCAATCTAGATCATTATCGCCCAGCAATTGTTATCCTTCATTAACTTCTCAGAACCTTTTATACTAAATATATATATATATTAATGTATATGTGTGTGTGTGTGTATATTACACACACACCCTTATTCTGCATAGCTATGGTACATGCAGCTTAGTAAAGTATAGTGTTGCTGTTCAGATGTCTGCAAAATTGTCACTTCTCATATTTCCTTTATATTTTGTATTACTGTGGTGCTTAGGAGTCCTAGTTGTCAACCAGGATCCCATGGTGCTCTGTACAGATCTTGTTTAGTGGGCTGATGCCCACTTGGAAGCAAATCTTTGATGTTGGCTTCCTTTAAATATTAAAACTACCATCCAAAATGTAAACACTTAAATACAGTAGTTGATATTTGGGAAGTGGGAGGAGAGACAATGGTGTTAAATTGCCTTTTTGATCTTAGAAAATCTGTTTTCATCAGATGAGGTCGGTAGTATTGACAGCAATCAAACTTTTAGAAGATCCTACCAAAAAGCTACTTACTATTGGCCTTTTGGTTTCTTTACAATTGCTAGCATGCATGATAAACTGCCTCCTTATCTCTCACTTGTAGTGGTTTGGAATTAGCTCAAACTGACTATGTCCTTTGGATTTGGGTTTTACCCTGCAACTTGTGATCCCAAGAAATATACACAGCTATCTGAAAGCAAATTGCTGTCCAAATTACTCATCAACTTGGTATGCAGAGTCATTTTCTAGTAAAATCACTCAGAATACTGTCTCGTATGAATTATCTTTGTAGTCAAATTGCACATGCTGTACATGATCTCTTCCAGTCTTGAAAAGCCCCATCCCTCCCCCTCTGCTTCCCATCTTGCTATACGTCATCTGGCGTACCTCAGTAAAACCACATGGCTGCCTGTTCACAAGACACAGTCTGTAAATCCTGAAACACCAAAGATGATGTGTGAAATGGTTTCATAAAATACAACTACTGCTGTCTATTCTGTAGTTAAGTCTTTAGCCATTACTTCTGTTGAATGGGTCTCTAGAGGCTGGCAAATTCCTACTTTGCCAACAAACAAGATAATGCATGGTGAAAAGCAAGACTCAAAATTAGTGTGTGTTTATAGCAACTCTGCTGCAATATGTGTGATCTCTCAGTAACTTATTGAGGGTAGATGAGCAGTAAAAATGTTTTATTTGCTTCTGCTTTGAGGGCCAGTCCAGGCATCACTGACTTGAGTTGGAATCTTGCCACTGACTTCAGTGGGGCCAGGATTTGGCCATTAGTTTAAAAGTTGGCTAGGAACTGATATGTGTAATGTACTTGTTTAGTAAGAAGCCATCCTGAACAGAAGTATGAACGTTTAAGGACAACGCTTTTAGCTGTCACACATTCATTATTCACTTTGAGAACAAAGAGGAATATTTTGGAGGAGCTGAGGGATGCAAAATGGAAAAGCTGATCGGTTGGCTTACTACTGCTCATGGAAAAGAGATGTTAATAAAATCAGCTGAGTGTAAATTGTCTTTCAGTTTTCACCTGGCTGCTGCTAAAGGACATGCAGAGTGCCTCAGAATTATGACGACTCATGGCGTGGATGTCACGGCACAGGATGGTACAGGTACATTACTATGAGCCTTTGCTACATGTTTTATATATGACAATATGTAAGCTTAGTCTACACTACAAAGTTTTGCCGACTGTGTCAGAAAGGAGTGTGAAAAAAATCACCGCTCCAGCTAACATAGCTATGCCAGCAAAAACCCAGTGTAGGCACAGCTATGCTGATAGTGCTTCAGCTGGCATAGCTAAAGTCATTCAAAGAACTGGTGTAGCTACACCAGCAGAACTTCTTCTGCTGACGTAGGTCCTTAAGCTATGCTGAAAACAAGCTTGTCTGTAGCATGGACAAGACCAAAGTAGTGTTTTCAAAATGAGAAGTCAGACATCTGTAAATGTAATCTTTCTGCCCATCAGAGTTGGCAGCAACAAGGGCCAGGTTCAGTATCTAGAGGTTCCGTTCCAATAACACAATACAAAACTGGCTCAAGCCTCCACCCGGTGACCTGGGACACACATATACCATCCTCCTGGGCACCTCCAAGAGGCAATACTTCCCCTCTCGCAAGCACAGAGTCTGAGTGTAGCAAAAGCCTTTTAATACCAGAGAGAAACAATGTGGCCTTACGTTGGGGAAACACCACAAATAGGATTTGTAACACAAACCATGAGCAAAAGACCCATCCCCCAAGAAAATTGGGCCTGTCCTTTCCCAGAGCGGTTCTTGAGTCCAGCAACCCAAAGTCACCCCTTCCACAGTTCCTGTCCCTGGTCGACGCAGCCCCAGAGTTCAAAAGTTCATCTGCAGAGCAGCCTGGGTGGAAAAGCAAGGAGGTATGGGGCACCTTACGTGCTCCACTGCTCGTGTTGATGGCCAACTGCCCCGCCTCTCCATGGGGGTCTGCTGCAGCCTTCACCACAAGCCGCTCCTCTCCGCCAGCTGTCTTGTGAGCTGCTCCTCTCTGCTAGCCACTCGCTAATATATTTTCGGGCCTCCTCACTACTTAATACAGCACTTGGTGATTTCAGCTCTTAGTAACTTTGGCTCTTCAGTGATTTCAGCTGGTAGTAGGGGAGCCTCAGTGCTGGTGCACCAGTAACCCAAAGCAGATGTAATGCTTAGATCTAAGTAACAGTGAGTTCAGCCCTGCAGCATGTAACAGGACTCCTAATGGAGTCAAAATTAGCTCTGTTATTACACAATGGAGAGAGGAGGGAGTGAAAGTGGCATTTAGGGCCCTCAGAAGGGAACCACACTATTAGGTACAAACACCTGTCCCCAGCCTCTCTCGATTCACTGGGTTTTGGAACCCATGTCCCTTGCCTAGCAAGTGCTACATAGCTGAGGGCATAAAAGGCCAAGTACAGTTCCACTGTCCTTGATTCACATAATCAGGATAACAACACTATTCTTCCTGCCCCAGTGACAGAGAAACTAAGGATCCCACCACAGCCAAACTGACCATTTGAGCAAGCAGTCTCCTCATGCTATGTGGGGTGGGTGTGCCCCTGGAAACAAAATCAGCTCCTGAAGTTCTTTTCCACAACTTACCACCGGATGTCAGAGTAGAGCTCATCCTGACTGCTTACATAAACATGTCATGTGAAATTATGCAGCTACATTGATTGTGAAAACTGGGTAACTGCTTGAACAGCTTGTATTTGTTAGGTGCTTTACTGCTCCTGTGCATGCATCTTTTAGCAGTTTGATAAAGCAATTGCAGTATTATGCATGCAGACACAAATATACACACTGTCAGTGCCTTAACTTGTACCTCCAGTAATGAAAATTTCAACCACAGGGTTATAAAATTAAGCGTGCTTGTGGACTCAAGACTGGAAAATAATTGATAGTTCTCCAACATCAAACCTGTTCTGAAGATATGAAATTAACAAGACTTTGCCTAGTTTAGATAAAGATTTTTAGGCTTCACTTTTATGTGTATCCAGACTATTGACTTCATTAACTGTACTGGAATTGCAGCAGGGCATTTCCTGAGGATTGATAGCTGACTGGTAGGAGCTGATTGCCCAAAGCAGAGCTCAGAGCTATTTACCGTAAAGTGTTTCAGTTCTCAAGAAAATCCCTGTGCCTTTTATCATGAATACTTTAAAGAGAAAATGAGGAAAAACTGGCAGAGTTAATAGACTATGGTGTTTTGGTTGGGGTATCTACAGCATGAATACTCTGTATATTAATTAGCCAGTCCAGTTTACCTGAATGACTTGTCAGTACTTCATCTTTCACAATAATAGGATTTAAACATTGGGTGGACTAGATCCATTTCTGACTAAAACACCTATGTGATGGATTAGCTTTCTTGCACACAACAGAATACTTATCACATGGGAGAGGTGCTCTGTGATTTTTGGAGGAAGAATTCAGACTACACATGCAAAACTAGGAGAGTGGTTAACTTTGAAACCATAGGTGCACCAGGTATTAAATTTGACCCAAACTTTGTCACTTTATGATCCTGTTTCAGGACTGATTAATCCATTCATCATTTTGAATGGTGAGCAACTATTCCCTTCTGAGCTTCAAACTGATGCTTGTTTCAGTTTGAAGAAGCTTTGCTTTGGTAGTCCTCTTGTCTCATCCTCTGTGTAGTGCCACTGACCACACTAACAGTGTATCTTGAGTATCAGTATTAGAGTACTATCTCTTGGCCGCTTTTCTCCTCTTCATAGTTAGTATACTCTCACTTTTTTTCTTTCTTTCTGACTTCCCTGTTTCTTCCGGGGCTATCTGCATAAAAGCTGAAGAGATATTGCAGTGTTTGGTCCTGTTTCTATAAACAGTATTACATTGTCAGTCAGTCAGTATTGAGAAATCACAAATTGATAAAACAGGCACAAAAGGAGTCTGCAGAATGTATGTCCCTGGTGAGTGTTACAGGTCACCCTTTTGCACAGGATACAATCTGTTACAGCCCCAGCTAAAGGGTGCTGGCTTTTTAGCTGAAGATGTAGCAGCTCCTGCTTTTAGCTCTGTCTTTGGCTAATTCCCTAGATGATAGCTGCCTCAGAAGCACTTGCTGAAAGTATCTGTTCAGCAATTCTGGAGAGCTCTAAGGAAGGCTGCTTGACTATCAAAGAGGGAATTGTTTGGTTTTTGCAAATGCACCCAAATATTATGATCTATAAAAAGCAATATTGTGCTCACTAAATACATACACAGCTTCTTTCCTTTGTTAAGAAAACATGAACTAGGGTGGTCAGACCAAATGCACCCTTTGGGTGATAGACTGACTTCTGTCCAGGTGGATTCTTACAAAGAACAGCCATACTGGTCAGACCAAAGGTCAGTCTCACCTGGTATCCTGTCTTCGACAGTGGCCAATGCCAGGTGCCCCAAAGGGAATGAACAGAAGAAGTAATTATCAAGTGGTCCATCCCGTCACCCATCCTCATGCGTATCTTACTAAGGTTTTCATGGCCTCATACGTCTAGGATCATAAACTGGGATTATTTTGTGGCACCTGAACTGAACCAGTAGTCTCTGCTTTTAGAATAAGACTTAACTGTCTTTAGTCTGGTGTGCAGTTGTCGTCTTTCCCCCGCTGCCTCTTTGATACTGTTGGGTTGAGAACAATACATAATCTCACCTTTGTTGTGCAATTTATAATTATGAATATTTAATTTGCTTTGTTTTTATTAATTTAGGGCACACTGCTTTACATCTTGCAGCAAAGAACAGTCACCCTGATTGCATCAAGAGGCTTCTCCAGGTAAAGTAAAACGAAACTGAGTTTTAGATCACTAACATATGTTCACTAGCTCTCTTGCTTCTCTGTTAAATGTGGCTCTTTTAGTCCGACCACTTGTTCCTCCTAATAATCTGTACCAGAATCTTTCATTCTTGATGTCCCTCCTCAGCTTTAAGGCCCTTCTTCCCTGGTCTGCACCCCTTGTCTAAACTGGGGAGGAATAGCATAATATCCTCACTGAGGTCCTTGGCTTTGGAACTTGTTTCTCCCACCCCCAAACCTGTTAACAGGACAGTCTCCAGGATGGATTCCATGCAAATTGCAAGGTCTACCTAATTTTCTGCTCTTTCCCTAAAGTAGCAAGTAAAGAGGATGGCAGGTGAGGGAATGAACGTGACTGGCACAGCCCTGCTTGCCCAGGAAGATGATGGAATGTAAAGCAGCGATAACAGATTTGCAGTCGAGAAAGTAACTATAGTCATGGCACTTTGCCTTTGCTCCTGTCCCTTGAGCAAATATTTAGAGTGTATTATGGGTTGGGGGTTAATGGGATGGACCTTCCAGAGAGAGAGAGAGTCAGAGGCATCGAGGGAAGATGGAGGAGAGAATAGCAAAGGTAGCCTCCAGCTAAGCCAGCAGAGGAGAGTGTCGGGATTTTGGAATTAAGTGTGGCATAAACAGGTGAGAAGTAGTCAGGACAAGTGGGTGATGCTGAAGGAGACAAGGTGATAGCTGGAAAGGGAATTTGGATATTGAGAGATGGGACCCAGTGGTTAATGACCATTCTAACAGTACCAGTGATGGCATAGACCAGACATGGGCAAACTACAGCCCGCAGGCCACATGTGGCCCACCGGCCATTTTCATCTGGCCCGTGAGCTTGGGCCGGGGGGCGGGGCCAGTGGCCTAGCCCTCCCGAGCTGAGTGCGGCAAGCCATGTGGCTCTGCGCTCCCGGCCGGGCCCAGCGCCGCAAGCCCCGCGCTTCCATCTGGGGGGCTGGGCCCAGCGCCACAAGCCCCATGCTTCCGTCTGGGGGGCCGGGCCCAGCACCGCAAGCCCCACAGCTCTGTGCTCCCGGCCGGGGGGCCGGGCCCCGCGCGTCTTGCCGCGGGGCTCTGCGCTCCTGGCCCGGAGTTCTGGGCAGAGCAGGGCAAGACGCTCGGCCGGGTGGAGTGCTGCGAGCCACGCGGCCCTGTGCCCGGCTGAGTAGATAAGCCAGTTGGGGAGAGGGGGCTTAGGTGGCGGGGGTGGTGGTTAGGGTGTGGGGGGTCTCAGTAGGGGGCAGTCAGGGAACAAATAGCGGGGGGGGCGGCTATATAGGGGGTGGGTTTCTGGCTTGCAATTAGAGTGGAGTGGGTCTCTGGGAGGTGAGATCAGGGGAAAGGAAGGAGGGGTTGGATGGGTCTGGGTTCTGAGAGGGGTAGTTAGGGGGTGGGAAATGGGAGGGCCTCAGATAGGGGGCAGGGCCTTCCCTACCCGGCCCTCTGCACAATTTTGAAGCCCTGTGTGGCCCTTGGGCCAAACAGTTTGCCCACCCCTGGCATAGACAGTAACATCCAGCTGTCACTGTTCATACTGTATGCATTAATAGGTTAATTCAGCTACCAGTAGTGGTTGGTGTGGGTGGGTGAGTATGAAAGTACCCATTCACTCACTCAGCTGCTATAACAGCTCCCTGCTTTGTTGGTTATGTATTATGTATCTCTTTGTAAACAATTAGAAACCAGCGTGGTGTTACAACTGCAGAAAATTGGTAGTATTAGTTTGTTCATTTTCTGATCACACTCCTATTTCTTTGCGGACTTGCTTTATGTGATGTAAGCTGTTACAAATGTGAAGAATGCAGAAAATCAACATGTGTCTTTGAAGCTGAATTCAAGAAGACTAGATATACATCTTAAATTTTAAATGTATCTGCTTCCTTTATTGAAGCTGGTAATATATTTGCAGCTGAGCCCACTTACCCAGCAATTTTGCTGAAGTTTATGGATGGGCTGTGTTTAAAAGCCTGAAGCTAATATTTTTTTCATTTTAAAAACCAAATCTTTTAAAAGTAGTACTTTAGTAATATTATGCATTAGAATAAAGTTTTATGTGCTGAAGAATGCCAAGGACTGTAAGATTTATTACTTTAATGAGGTATAATGTGTTAAAGGAAAGCCAGGATTTTAAAATTTTTCAATGATGGTTATTGGCTTTTTGAAAAATCCTCATGAAGATAGATTATAATTGATTTTATTCTAATAGTCACTTCATTTAAGATACCTAAAGATGAAGCATACATGTTCTTTAACAAACTGCATTATAAAATAAGTTTTGTTTGGTTTTTTAAATAAAATTTGGAGATGGGGATTTTTCATGAGTGCACTTTACCCAAGACAGCCAGATATAGACTGCTCTGAATGTATAGTTTCCTTTATTCTGCAACTTTTGTTCTTCATCGCTGGCCAGGAGAGTCACGAGGTCATGTCTTCTGCCCAAGAGTCTTGTCTTCCATTACTCCAAAGTATGTGTTTCAGCAAGGGGGATGCGTGCTAAAGTAGCTAGGATTTACTGAGAGGAGAACTATCCCTTCTAATGATTAACCCAGTGTTTATTGGTTTTTATGGGCTGGGACATCTGTGGTAGTTCACAAAGCTGGTTGTCCCGAGAGGTCGTCCCTCTACACTTGCAGCAAACAAATGCTTTGTGTTCTTGTATTTCTCTCTAAGTTTTTTCTTTTTCTTTCTACAGTCTAAATGCCCAGCAGATAGCACTGACAACTCTGGGAAAACAGCTTTACATTATGCGGGTAACTTTTCTATTGAAAACTTTTTATCCACTCTCTTATTCTGGCATTTATACACTGCTAGACATTCTCCTTTATAGTAGAGCTAATCACATAGATCTAGTAACTCCTCGGGTGATTTTCATGCTTTAAAATTGGAAAAGTAGTCAGCACAATGGTAAGATGCATTAAAATAGGCTTTGCTTCTGTTTCCTCCTAGAACTACATTTCCTTCACTTTTCTTTTATTTTTTTTCTTGTTTATAGCTTCCTGGCGTTGTTTCAGTGTTTCTGTTTTTCTTTTTTTTTTTTTAAGTTCCAACGAACTCCCTGCTTAAATCAATGACATCTCAGGTTTACTGACTGTACTGACATGGCCAGTAGCCTTCCACATTGCTACACTTCAAACAAGTGAATCAAACACATTGCTTTTAAAATCATGTACAGTTAACGGGGTACTCATGAAAGTGCTGAGAGAGAAGATGCTGTAATGTATTAAGGGTCAAGTTGTTCAGGTTTTTGGCGACAAAGATTATCCTCTTCTGCTACTCTGGGCTGTGATTACTAGTTTATTTTAAAAATATTACTTGCTTTTCACACTTCGTGCTCTTTGTATTCTGCCCACCCTCCTTCTGCTTGGACAGTAAAAAGAAAGAAATCAATTTGATTGGTTAGTTCTCAGACACTAGCATAATGCTGCAGTCTTCGGTTTGCAAGCGGGCAGGGAAATATCTAAACCTGCAAATGCTTCTCTGTGGATTTTTTAAAAGAGAATTTCTATAATTTTTCAGTGTGAAAGTTTGAGTTGGTTAGTTTGATGCTCCCACCATTCTACACTGGCAGTACAGAGACCATAAACTTTAAAAATGGATATAATTGACTTTTGTTCATTTTTTTTTCAGCTTCATGTGGCTGCCTTCAAGTAGTTCAACTTCTGTGTGAGCACAGATGCCCAATTAATGTCAAAGATTTGGTATGTACTTTATCTCACTGAACATTTTAAAATGGTTTTCCATCTTTCAGTCTGGCAAACTTCAGGTTCTAAGCAATACTTTTTCTAATTTCTCTTACTTCCTTTGGGAGAAAGTTGCGTTTACACCTGACCTGCTAGTGCACACCTGAAACAGAAGTGTTTCACTATCTAATGCAAAAAAGACCAAACTTGCTGCTCATGAAATGGAGGGATTAGTGCTCGTGGCCAGAAACAAGCATATGGCCTTGATCCAAAGCCCATTGGAATTTATTGGAGTTTTTCTGTTGACTCAGGCTGGCTGTGGTTGAGGCACATTGTGTGGACAAGTACCGACCAGAAAGGCTCTTCCTTCCACTACATTATTACTTACTATTTGTATTACCTTAGCCCACCCTCCTCCTGCTTGGACAGTAATCGTGAACCAGGGCTCTGTTGTGCTAGGCACTGTACAAACACAGAGTTTGTAATCTAAGTATAAGACAAGAGACCACAGATGGATATGGACAGGTTGGCAGAGGAATACAAGGAAACAATGAGACAATATTGGTCAGCATAATAGGCTGCTGGCGTGCTGACACCACAGCCTGTCTATTGTCAAGCTTTTTATAGGTTTCTCAGCTGATTAAAAGTTTGGTGCCTAATTCATTGTACTAATTAAAATGCCCGTCGAGAGTTGCTGGAAAACAGCTAAAGACTACCCCATCTCTAATATCAATGAAAATGGAAATTCCCTCTTCTTTTATAGTGAAAAACTATCCAATGCGTGTCATGTCCCAGCCCTTCTCTTTTCCGACATTTGTAAGGCAATGGTAGCAGCTATAGTGAGCCGTTGTCGCTAAATGTATCTTGAATTTGAGGTGGTGAATAACCCCTTACGTGGCACAGATTATTACTATAAATGCATGTTGTAAAGCACGCTCTAGACTGCACCCTTGTGGCCCTGCTAACACACAACCCACTCTACCAGTCACTTGTATATATTCGGGGTGCTGAAACAATTTGTATAGCAGGATGGTGAAAGCCATTGAACCGAACTCTAAGCTCTGTATATAATCGAAACCACTTCAAGCCAGGGGTAGTGCAGCACCCCTAGTTTCAGCACCTATGTATATACACAGTGATACTGAATACTTGCTCATGTTGTTGAGTTTGGAATAATAAAGGGTTTGCATTACCATGCTGGGGAGATAGAATTTCCTTGTTCCTTCTCATTAGCTGGAGGTAAAGGAAGCTCTTTGTGGTGGTGAGAAGTTTTTTGCTTTCAGTGGAAACGTGCTGTGTGGACATGAGTGTATGGTTAAAGAGTGCCCCAGAACCTGCCATTGCTTTTCTCTTCAGTGTGTGTGGGGGTGAAAAGAAATATCATGCTTAACCTTCCGGTAAAATAAAATTTTTGTTTACAGACTAGCTAATGAGACTGAATCATGTGTATTCATCTATGTATTTTAGGCCCTTTTATTGCCTTGGCTGCCATTACCATAACATCTGATCACCTTTCTGTCTTTAACGTATTAGCTTCACAACAGCCCTGTGAGCTAGGGAAGTGCTGTCATCCCCATTTTATAGATGGGGAACTGAGATGTAAAGAGAGGACATCTGTGGTGGAGCAAAAAATTGAACCCAAGTCTTCCAGGCTAGCGCCCTAACCACTGGACCATCCTTCTTTGAATCCATAGAGACATTGTGGATGGAGTCTACTTTTGCTGGCTGTACTCTGTGTGTACTTAAGGTTTCAGAGAAGTTAATTTAAAGTAGAATAGCCACTGTGAAATATCTGTGGACAACACAAATCACTGTGTTGCATCCAAGCTTTTGAGGCCCACCTAAAAAATTATACCTTGCATGACAAAAGACTGGTGGCATTCCAGAGTTTAGGCATAAAAACACTTGTCCGTGCTGTCTGAACTCAATATCATTTCTCCAGTCAGATAAACTTCTTCCTTCTCACATGCCATACCTGGTATTGGGTGTGTCACAACTTATACTTAGAATTTGTCTCACTTGAAGACTTACCTGGTGTGAAACCTTGTCCTTTTGATTCTGTTTACCTAGTTAGTGTCTAAACTCACCACGCATTATGGAAATATTTCTTAAGAAATTCAATGATTTATCTAGGACCGAAGAAACCTGCTGCGACCTGTTGTAGAGTTAACCAAAGAGCAAAGGGAGAACCGATAACCAACAGCATTCCTAAAGCTGTGCTGACTGATATCTCTGTGGATGCTCAGGCAAGGGATTAAATGAAGGCAAATTACATTGCCACTTGTTTCATAACAAACAAAAATCAATTGTTTATGAAGGGGAAATTGTACTAGATACACCTTACAATCCATGCTCTGTAGAAGCAAGGGTCATAATTGACGTTTAAATTAACTAGGGGTTTTTTTGTTTTTTTTGCGGAGGTGGATGGATTCATTCTTGTTCATAGTTTCTTAAATGTGTTCCTAGGATGGGAATATACCCCTGCTGCTTGCTGTACAAAATGGCCATGCTGAGATCTGTAGATATCTTCTGGATCATGGAGCAGACATCAATTCCAGGGACAAAAATGGAAGGTACAACAGAATAGCTTTGTTGTATTTATGAATTCCATTATATTGACCTTTTGAAATGAAGTTTTTCTTTTTCGTCATACTTCACCAGAACTGTCATTAATAGTAAACACTGACAATTGTATAAGAGGTTATCACCTGACTGTGAGAGAAGCTTGGTGTGTGTGTGGAAAGTTGTGGCAAAAGCAGGGGTGGGCAAACTTTTTGGCCCAAGGGCCACATTGGGCTTGCAAAATTGCATGGAGGGCCGGGTAAGGAAGGCTGTGCCTCCCCAAACAGCCTGGCCCCATCCTTTATCTGACCCCCTCCCACTTCCTGCCCCCTGACTGCCCCCCTCAGAATCCCCGACCCATTCAATCCCCCTGCTCCTTGTCCCCTGACCTCACCCTCCAGAGACCCCTGCCCCTAACCACCCCCCGGGACCCATCCCCTATGTAAACCCCGCCCCCCCGCTCCCTGTCCCCTGACTGCCCCGACCCCTATCCATATCCCTACCCCCTGATAGACCCCCCCCAGGACTCCTACGCCTATCCGAGTCCCCTGTTCCTCATCCCCTGACCACCATCCCCCGAATCTCTGCCCCATCCAATCACCCCTTGTCTCCTGACTGCCCCCAGGACTCTCTGCCCCTTATCCCAGCCCCAGCCGCCTTACCATGCCACTCAGAGCAGCACGTCTGGCAGCCGCGCAGCCTGGACGGAGCCAGACATGCTGCCGCACTGCCCCACAGGAGCGCGCAGCCCCACCACCCAGAGCACTGCCCGTGCGGCGGCGTAGCTGCAGGGGAGGGGGGACAGAGAGGGAAGGGGCCAGGGGAGCCTCCCCAGCCAGGAGCTCAGGGGCTGGGCAGGATAGTCCTGTGGGCCGCAAGTGGCCCGCAAGCTGTAGTTTGCGCCCCCCTGGGCTGAAGTAAAATTTGAAAGGGTAAATAGATAGGGCCCGCTGGCCCCTTTAAGACAGTCATGCATTTCCAGAGTGGTGTAAAATGGGAGCAAATCACACTCAAATATCCCTCCTACAAGAATCTGGCCAGTAACATTCATGTATACTCTTTTGAAGGCTGCTGGGTTTTCTCTACTGCATTTTTTTCCCATGTCTGACTTGAGTCCACATTTCCAAGTTGGCTCCAATAACTACAAGACATGTTTCCAGAAGGCTTTTTCCTGTCTAAAAGGCCATTGAAGTTCAGTGATGATCAAATGCTGAAAAAGAAGACACAACAAGGACTCCACGATGGAAATGCTGGCTTCTCTGTAGCTGCACCATTTTGTCATCTGTTGAATTTATAGGCTCCTGATTTGTCAAAATTACTTTTTAAACAAGAGCATCCCAAGAGCATTTCCCCACTTTTTTTTTACAATTTTGTTGATGGAATGTACATGTTTTTTAAATGTATAAACTGTTTTATAAACCCTCATTGAAATTGCCAGAGCAAAATGGATTGCTAAAAAGATTTGGCATTTACACCCTATAATGCACGAGAAGATGATTTAGAGCACTTTACTATTCCTTAGCAGCGTATAGGAAAAATAAGAGTTAGCCCTTACTTTGGACTGATACAGACTAAGTGCATTAGAGCGATGTTTTGTTCTCAGCTTTTCTAAGAGGAAAACTAGCCCCTTTGTCCAGTTGCTGAATGGTCTTGTCCTTGTTGTGAATCTACAGTGCTGTCCACTCAGAGAGGTCTCTGTACCTTTCACTCACAGGCTTTCTGTTGACTCTATGGAAACTCTTGATGATTCATTGTCTGCTGCTGTGAGAGCATTTCACTCTTCCGTAGACAGCTGGGTAGTTGCATTCCTACTCTTTTTAGACAACAATAACAGTGAATAGAAGGCAGAAAGATGGTACTAAATGAGAGACACTGTTTTTCTTTCTGCCCTCTACTTGTACAAAGGCTAATTGAACGTATTATATATCTGATCTTGCGTCAGTATGTATCACTAACTTATGTAAGCTCTCAATATCAAAAAATAAAAACTGGGATTGTTCAGCTTGGATGTTCTATCCAAATTTCAATTGGGCAATTATGCTGCCCATCTAAAATCATCTCTGCAATTTCACTCGAATATCAAGATATTCACTTCACTTCACTTTCTTCCCTACCACTACTCTTTTGACATGCAGCAGTGCATCTGCTATCTTCCTACCATGCTTTTGCCCCAAAGTGATGAGTGAAAGGATTGCTATAATGTTTTGACAAATATGGAAGGAAACAATTCATTGCCATGATAGTGTTTGCCAGTATTCTTGTCTGTTTCTTTCAAAGCACAAACTAAAAACCACCAATCTATTAGACCTGTTTTCAAGCTGAGGGCTGAGTATTTTCCACAGGAGGGTAAATGAATGCTAGTATGCAGTAAAGTACTTTTGATAAAACTCTTCATCCTTGCAAGTAACGTGAAGGATTTTAAAAAAATAAAGTGTACTCCTGCTGCATGCAGTCCACTATTCCAAGCTCTTAATGCTGTTTGTAATTGCCTAGCCTTGGAGTTGGGATTGACTGCTAAGTCTTTAGTGGGGTAAGAAGATATTTTGGTTTTCTAGAGGAGATTTGAGCTGTCCTCCTTAACTGTGTCTCTCACTTATTCTCACAATGGGGCTTTTCAATTTATTTTGCTTTTTGGCTGAAATGAGTAAATCGCCATGATTGTATCTGCATTCACTTAAAAGCAATGAGTGAAATGCAGCTATATTCAAATAGATGCTCTTGTACTGCACCCTGACTCTCAAGTCTGTAGTTTGATCTTGGCTCTGGCATCTGACAGCCTTTTTAATCAGAAGCTGCCACTCCTTTTGAAAAGTGGACAATCTGCTGATAAAAGCTGCCGATCAGGTACCTCCTCTTAGAAGTGCAGTGATGAGATGCAAGATGGAGCAAGGATCAGAATGCCAAATTCCTCAGAAGAGCCTTTAGGGTTGGGGGTGGACAGGGATGTGTGGAGAAATGAGAGAAATTGTGCATGTTGATTTAAAAAAAAATCTTGGATTTATGGATGTTTGTCCATGACTCAGGATGTTTTTCCCAAAAAAGTCCATGTAACAAAGCTACAGCCCTAAGAGTAGACTCTTCACACTTGGGCTCTATATGTTTGCTCTAGAACTGCTTTGATGCTGGCTTGTGAAGCTGGAGGCCTTAACATTGTGGAAGCCTTGATTAGAAAGGGTGCTGACTTCATCCTTGTTGATGCCCTTGGACACGATGCCCTACATTACTCAAAGCTCTCTGAGAACGCTGGGATTCAGAGCCTCCTCTTGTCGAAGATATCTCCAGATGCCGGTATGTGAGAGGAAATAATGTCTGTTTTAACTGACCACATCTGTTTTCAAGAAGAAGTGAAATTACTTTTTGCAATATCTTGAAATGAGCTAGTTCTCTCAGATAATTAGCATGGCTATTTAATTTAGCACTGCACCTGGTGTGTGAGGTGCTTCTCAAAACACAGAATGGATCCCTGCTCTAAAAAACTTGTAAGATAGTATCTCAGGGGGCTAGTGGAGCAATAGGGAGCAGCTATGAGCAGGTGGAGTAAACGGGAATTACTGCAATAACATAGCAAAGGCTAGCACACTGCATGGAGTTGGGCTTTTTTTTCTGTGAAGGGAGTACATTAAAGTTTGTATCTGGCTAATTTTGTTTGTTTCCCAGTCATGGAGAGGCTCTAATGTAGAGAGGGGAATGGCCTTGTAGACTCTCTCTCAGGAAGGGTATTCCAAGTATATAGGCAGCACAAAAGAAATGCACGAAACTTGATGGAGAAGCAAACAAATGGGATATCCAGACTGGCATTGCAGGCAGTCTGGGTGAGGTTGGGGCTGCGCAAAGACATTATTGCTTTTTTTTTTTTTTTCCCTTAATAGTATTTAACATAAAACACTTTTTCCCCTCCCTGCTCTACAGATACGAAGTCACCAACAAAGTCAAAGCAGGTATTTGTCTCTTACATTACTTGAAAATATTCAGACTATGCAGATCTGTGACTTCCTGTGAAAATGATAAATGGCATGTGCTTAAAAGCACTAATAATGTCACTCTGATATTTACCTGTAATTATAATGTTCTACAGTAAGAATGTTTGAGTGGCTCATAGTAGAAGCATGTTTCAGAACTGTATTGCTTTAATAGCTTTTTCTTTTTTAACCTGGCCTCTTAGAAGATTCAGTAACCAATCAGTTTTGGGGAGGCAGGAAAAGGGTGCTGTGGGGAAGGGTGTGGTTCTGTGGTCAGAGAAGCACAAAATCTTGAAGAAAAACTGGAGTTCAGGCCCCGAGACTGGACTTTTCACCCCTTAATTATAGAAGTAAAAGGTAAAGCTTTTCAGATTTCCAACATGAAACACATATTCCAGAGTTACAAGGGGTATTGCTGAGATGCCCTTTGCTGGAGGTCCCAGTGGGGAAAATCCCACCAGGTTGAAGCAATAAAAATGCCCTATTAGGGGTATAGTATTTTGGAGGGTGCACACCTCATTAAAGCGAGAAGCCATGGAATGACTGATTCAGACACTCCCCTTGCGGAAGAAATAGGTCTTTCTAGCTGTCTAAACACAAGAGTGGTTGACGAAGAGGAAAAAATAATGGTGACTCATGGTCACTTAATTAAGCGGTGAATGATTGAAGTATTTGAGATGACTAGTAAATACTGAGCTTCTCATCAGTTTGTGCTTTTTGTTACTAGATCTTTGTTTTTTGCTGAAGCATGAATTGCAGGGGGAGTGGGGGTCATCCTTGTCTTCAAGCATGCCTAGTATCTTGCCTATTCTAGCAATGCAATTATTGTGGAGACACTTGAATGAGACAAGGAACAAACTGCTCAAATTCTATGGGGTTTTCAATAAAACTGCCTATTCAGACTTTACTAACCAAACTAACCCACCTCCATTCTCTGGCCTGTGAAACTTTCAGCATGACCAAGTCTCTAAATTAAGTTCAGAAAGAAGTGGAACTCCAAAAAAACGCAAAGCCCCACCTCCTCCTATCAGTCCTATCCAGGTAAAGAACAAGTTCAAGTTTGAACATTTTGATATTTGTAATGGGATGGGAAAGATCCAGAGCATAATGTGAATGATGCTAGCAAAATTTGCTTTGTTATTTTATACGTCTGTCTCGTGTCATGAGTAGATGTTTTTCTGAGGTTAGGATGACATCTTGAAAACCCGTATTGGTTACAGTTATTAAGAGAGCTGCTAGAAATGTGGCATGGTCTAAAAGATGAATATAAAGGTGATCACTCTGAAGGTAAACGTCTTCTCTTTTGATTAATAACTTAAAATGCACTTCCACATACAGATAGCTGTAGAAATCCAATAAGGGAAGAGAGCAGAAAGATATATAATATAGGATTGAATTACAGTTTAACAAATAAGTTATTTAAACTGAAACATTGCTCGTGTCTGGAAATAATGCGTGTGTGCTGCGGCTAAGAACAGCATTGAGTAATTAGGTTTGCTCTTTGGTGCTAACGCAGAATTATTGCATATGTTGACACAAGCAGTAGAACTCCCTAATATATATACACACTCTCACTTCTTTTTCAGTTTAGTGATTTGTCCTCTCCACGTTCAGCAACCTCAACTCCAATTGCTGAAAAAGGAGAGGCATTCTTCGCTGAGCAAGTATGCAAGGTATATTTGCTCTTGCTTTTCCGTCGTTTTTAATAAATTTTGGTTGTATTTAAGAGGATAAAAATATAGAACTTTGATAATCCACATCAGTGACTGGGAGATCCACTGTGAATGGTTGAATTTTGAGAAATAAATGGTTTATAATGTATGTGAAATCAAAGGACATATACTTTGTACGCTTATTTTGATATTTCTTTCAGTAATGTGATGGTAATTCATAAATGAGAAAATGTTTTGCATCTTAACACTACAGTAGCGAGTTATTTAGTGCTAACAAAGTGCCTGGCACTGTTCATTAAATTCAATAACGACAGGCCTTGTCCAAAAGATTTCACCGGGATGAGTAGCCACTTGCCACTGTGTGATTTCAGCCTATGTTATCGAAGACTGTAGTCCGTTGATACTTTAAATATACCATGTACGCTACATTGCATAATCTGGTGCCCAGGAAAAGACTTTCAGAACTGCGTGGAGGAATCTGGATGCCCAGATCACATTAATTTTAATGAGACTCGGGAGGCTGAATTAAATCTCTAGGCTGATTCAAAAATCTGGCCCCTAACTTTTAAGGAATGTTGTTTGGAACAAGACATCAGACCCCAGAGCAAAGAGCCATCCATTATGCAGGGCTTGACCTCATTCCATACTCGTTTCTGTGAAGTCTAGAACTTCTTGAAATGAAAGGATTGTCTCCTTGTCTCTCACAGGAAGAGATCAGCTCCATTCAACGAGATAACAAGGATAGACTGAGTGACAGCACTACAGGTAAGGAGAATAATAAAGCCGCCTTTATTTCTCAAAGCTTATTCTTTTTATCAACTGTCTTTTAGAACCATTTAAATGTAGGAATAATGTTAACCGTATTAGAGAATGGTTTCAGCATTGTAACTCTTCAGAAAAAACTGACGTACCTACCGGTGATTAAACAGTTTTTAGAAATCTAGCTAGAAATAATTCCTTCATATGGCATATTAATGGTGTCCCATTGGCCTCTCTCAGAAGGTAGGATACTGGGCTAGATGGACCTTTGGTCTGACCCAGTACGGCCATTCTCATGAAAAAAGCAAGTTAACTCCATCTCAAAGTCGTAATGATTTTATATGAAAGGATAGTGACTGTAGCAAAAGCAGGAAATAAGTCATCACTTCAGTTGTTTTAAATGGCTTAAAACCATTTATTTTAAAGGTGCTGATAGCTTACTGGATATAAGTTCTGAAACTGACCAGCAAGATCTGCTTGTATTGTTGCAAGCAAAAATTGCTTCTTTAACACTACACAATAAGGAGTTACAAGACAAATTACAGGTATGTATTACATTTTTGAGCCTAACTCAAAGCAAAGGGGTTCTTTAAGTTCTTGAATAGTAGAATAAAGAACTACTTTATTTTATAGTGATGTGCTGTGAAGATAAATTAAAAGACAGTTTGTAGGTAGTAAGAGTTTCAAGAAATCAAGAGGAAACTGTCTTCGAGTGTTAAATTGTTGTTTGCAATTCTCGTTTTTCCCATAAATTAGTTGATAGCCTTTTTTTAAGATGGAGTTAATTATTTCAGAACTCTGGCTAACGATTGAGGGTTTTCAGCATTTTAACTCTCCTAAGTTTTGATCCTTTTTGTGCTACACAATACATGGGGTAATACATCCCAGGTATTTAGATTAATTGAGCACCCAGTATCATCATTTGCATGCTGAGCTGAAAATCTAGCCCACAATGTTTTCATTGTCCGTCTCTGTAGGGCACAGTAAGAGTTCCTTACTTAATCTACTCAGTGACATATTGTTTTATAAACACTAATGCTTTTTATGCAGGAAAAAGCACCCAGAGAAACAGAAATGGATTCCACCCTAGATTCCTATCATTCCACCCAAACAGAGTTTGATCAGTCAGTGGACAGACAAAGTCAAACCTCAACTCAGGAGCTAAAATCACCCTCATTAAATGCAACACAAACTCAAGAGAAGTCAACAGGCAACAATGAGGTAAAAATAAAGCGTCTACAAGATGATTTAAAGGATATACAGAGGAAATTAGATAATTCCGAAGCAAAAAGAAAGTACTTAGAGACCCAACTTCAGTCTAGAACCCCAGAAACAATTCATTTAAACAATGCAGATGTTTCAGAAAACAGCTCTGATCTTAGCCAGAAACTTAAAGAAACCCAATGCCGGTATGAAGAAGCTATGAAAGAGGTTCTGAATGTACAAAAGCAGATGAAATTGGGCCTTGTTGCTTCTGAAAGCAAAGATACTTACTTGGATGTCCATGAACTGAGGGTTACATGTGAGGAAATTGAAGTGCTAAAGGAAGAACTCAGGAAAGCATTAGAGGAAAGTGAAAGGCATAAAGAGAAAGTGAGAGAGCTACAGGAAAAACTTGAAGAAAGAGAGCAGAACATTGCTAGCAAGATGTCTGTAGAAGAATGTGAGGAAATAAAAAATTCTTATTGTTCAATAATTGAAAACATTAACCAAGAGAAAGCTTTGTTGATTGAGAAATACAAAGAAGGGCAAGAAGAAATCAAAAAGCTACAAGACAAGTTAAATCAGATGCAGTTGAAATCCAGTGATGAACCTCGGGAGATGAAAGAAGCAAGGAATCAAATGATAGATGACCTCCACAGACAAGTTAGTGAGCTGTCTCAGTTGTACAAAGAAGCACAAACGGAGCTTGAAGATTACAGGAAGAGGAAAGCATTAGAGGATGTAGCTTTGGAATACATTCCTAGAGATGAGCATGAGAAACTGATGCAGGTAGCAAATTCATTGAAAGATAAAGCTGAAGATGCATTATCTGACATGAAGTCCCAGTACACACAGGTATTAAATGAAGCAGCACAGCTCAAGCAATTGATAGATACTCAGAAACAAAACTCCGTACCAGTTGCTGAGCATCTTGAGGTGGTAACTGCTCTCAGGTGTACGGTAAGGGAAATGGAAGAAGAAATAAATGAACTTAAGGAAGAGCTTATTAACAAGGAGACTGAGGTAAGAAATCTGCAGAAGGAATTGTTGGAAGAAAAAGCTACAATTAATGAAGCAATGGTGCCCAGAGCTTCATATGAAGAACTCCAGTCATCGTTAGAAGGCGAAGTTAGTACTCTGTCATCCAAACTAAAGGATTTAATGAAAGAGAAAGAGACTGTGTTCTTAGATGCTGCACAACTGAGAAATGAAGTCTTGCAATTAAAGAGAGAAAAAGAAGGTATTCAAACTCTCCTTGAGACCAAGGAGCAAGAAATAAATGGACTTTACCGTAAGTACCATCAAGCTCAAGAAGATCTTCTTGACATGAAAAGATATGCAGACAGCTCATCAAAGCTAGAAGAAGATAAAGATAAAAAGGTTAGTCATTCATTAAAGAAGTTGGCTTTCCTGGGTGTTTAGACCTTGTAAAACAACTTGAGTAATGCATTCAGTTCACAGTTCCATATTAAACAAAGTGTCAAGGAGTATAACTTTTAAGTACATCTTTGTCTTGTAATCTAAGGTCCCAGAATCCCATCTTTAATACTGATAAAAGTTTGTTTGACTAAATGCATATTTGACCCTGTGGAGGTCCTCACAAGGAGCTGCACTGTCAGGTGAAGTCATATGTGGCCCAGTTGCCTGAGTGCTTGCACTCCTATTTTGAAATGATGGAAGTGGGAGTGACAAAAATCCTGCAGTTCTTACTTTACCCAGATAATTTCCCCAATCCCTACTTGTCTTTTTCCATAATTGGGATACCTGAGAGCACAGAGTTCTTATAATAGAAAATGGGCCACAGATGTGGTAGCTGTCTGTATAACATTCTGCTGGACCCAAGCGAGCTGCATTTCTGTTTTCAGACACAGATGTATTCAGAGGCTGTGCCCATAGAGTCAATAAACGTAATACCTCAGTGGTGTAAATATTGCTTCACACAAGTTTGTTAAAGCAACTTGATTCCATTTGGAAATGTGAGAATTCTGTACAAAGCAGATTTGCTAACCGAAACTGAGCGCTTAAAATGATCAGGATGGTATTTGGCAGTGAGCCAAGAGGCTTTGTGGGGACAGAGCTGGAATGGTGGGGGAGATGTGAGCAGGAAGAGGAGTAGCATGCCAGAGATTTGCGTGGGGGGAGGAAATAGAGGTAGAAAGGTAAGTAGGAGAGAAACAATTTCTGGGAGAGGCAGATGGAGAGAATAGCCTGCTGGGAGGACATACATCTGCATGCAGACTTCCCGGTACTGGGGAGGAGCTAGAACTGCCCGCTGGCTTGTGGGGTGGGGAGGAGGCACTGCAGAGCTGGCTGAGAAAGAGCTACTTCCCTTTGTGTAGACAAAGGGTTGCAGCATCGTGGGAGTACTAAACCCTTTGTTTACCTAGTAGCTGCCTTGTGCCTCAGATCAAGGTAGGGATGCTTTTTCAGAATTCAAAAGAAAGGCACAAATGTTCTCTAAATAAAGCATGGCAAAACAGTATTTCTTGCATCCTTTCATGTGAACCTTTTTTCCTTGATAGATCAATGAGATGTCCAAGGAAGTTAGCAAGTTAAAAGAAGCACTGAACAGCCTTTCTCAGCTTTCCTACTCAACCAGTGCACCCAAAAGACAAAGCCAACAGCTGGAGGCATTACAGCAACAAGTAAAACAGTTACAAAATCAACTGGCTGTAAGTGTGGGTTGCTTAACTGATAAACTCCGGCTGCTCTCACTGCTAATAGGATGTGAAGCCTTCCTTACAGTGCCCAGTTAAAGTGAAGCCCAACTACTGAGTATGAGAAATGGATTCTTAATGCAGTAAAGTGAACTCTTAAAGTATGCTATAGCTCAGGGGTCGGCAACCTTTCAGAAGTGGTGTGCCGAGTCTTCATTTATTCACTCTAATTTAAGGTTTCGTGTGCCAGTAATACATTTTAATGTTTTTACAAGGTCTAAGAAGCTTCATTTAAAATTAAAATGCAGAGCCCCCCAGACTGGTGGCCAGGACCTGGGCAGTGTAAGTGCCACTGCAAATCACCTCATATTCCGCCTTTGGCACCCATGCCATAGGTTGTCTACCCCTGCTATAGCTGATAGCTGTGAATCCTCATTATTATCACAGCAATGCACTCTTTCAGCAATAATACAAAACTGAGTTACTGTGTCATAGTATATCCCCCAAGGTCTCACACTTAGATCAGTCAACTTCACTCCATTTTCTGCTCTGGAGATATGGGAAGTAGTGCAGCAGTTCCCAGTAATTGCAAGGAGACTGCATTATACAGTGTGCAGTTGCTTAAGATACTGTGTTGAGGTTAAGCATTAATTGGATTGATAAAATAATTATGGCACCTCCTAAGCAGATGTCATCGCATTTCAATACATTTGTTCATTTTGCTGTGTCACAGCAAAACTAAACTATAGGAAAAATGAGAGTTTAGAAAGCCACAGCTTTAAATGAATATCCAAACCTCTGAGATGCTGGGCTGTTAGAGCAAAGCTTAATAGTTGATCCAAGATGTTACAACTGTAATCAAATGTGGTGTAATTATGAGACACTGGTGTCATGATTCATAAAGTACATAGCCAGTTTGCACTGGGTTCTTGTGTCACTCAGATTTAGTCATCGGTTAAGATCTTTTAAAAAAATAATTAAAAACTAAAATAAGCCTGATGTATTTTTGGAAGAATTACAGTTGTGACAAGTTTCTATCCAAACAGGCCCATATTTTTTTAAAAAAAGATAATTTTTCTCAGAATTTGTGAATTGCTTTAAATGGTTTTAAAATTGTACCTTCAATGGGGTTTCCCATTTACCTGTAAAGGGCCCAGTCCAGTAGAACATGAAGACTTCCAAACTGGACAGAGCCGAAAAGCATTTTTTAAGCCACAAAAACCTCTTGCTGTGTGTGATGGCACTGCTTCGGCAGTGCTTAGAGTGGGTGTGTTGGGAGGCCTGCCAGGAGTTGCAGAGAATCTAGGCTGGTTGCTGAAGAGCACACTTGAGGCACTGTCTCACCAAAGCTGCTGCTCCCAGATTAAGAAAGACACCTCCCCATCCCACCCTCCCCCCACACACACACCTTTTTTTTTTTTTTTTTCCAGATCTCTTTAAGCACCAAGCTCTGGGGAGGAATGCTCTTGTATTTGAGTTCCCAACCTGCAGAGCTACACAGCTTTCCTGGTGCCTGTTCTTCTTTCTCCCCAGTCAGGCAGCAGGAGTTAATGTGGTGCTGAAGCTAGAATTAGTCCCTTGCATGAATACCAGTGGGGGCAACAGACTTAGTAAATCATTTAAACAATAAAACGATTAGGCCAGGTCTATGCTAAAAAGTTAGGTCAACCCAGCTACATCGCTCAAGGATGTGAAAAATCCACACTCCTGAGCAACATAGTTAAGCCAACCTACTCCCAGTGTAGCTAGCGCTAGGTTGACAGAAGTATTCGCTATGGGTGATCCGCTTCAGGTGCGCATGCGCCTCTTGAGCCCTTGATCATTCAGTAAGTAGTATCCATTCACCTTCACCTGTGCTATGTCCAACCTAGTGCTGCACTCCAAAGGCATAGATGGCTGTGCAGGTAAACCACCCTCAGTTCCTTCTGTATCACCTCAGCCGGAACTGAGCTCTAGCATGGCCACCTCGTGTATGCGTCAGCATGTTTTGTAGTTGCTGTTTTAGTTGAGTGTTTCTAGTTAGTGTTAGTTGTTAATTTAAAGTCAGATAGTTGAGTGATTTCTGATTTATTTTTATTTTTTTTCCTCCCCCATTTTTTTCTGGAGACCGTTATTGGGCCTGGCTGGGCATGTTCCAAATGCTGCCTCTCTTGTCAAGAAGTTATCCTGATTGGTGATGGCTACTAAGTGTGTCCATTGCTTGAGAGAGTCCCATCTCTCCCAAAAGTGCAATTTTTGCCTGGCTCTAAGATCTAGAGCTTGGAAGAATCAGGAGACCAAGATGATGATGATGATGATGATGGAGCACTCTTTTCGACCAGCTTCTGAGTTAGGTCAGGAGACCCCCCCACCCACCCATCTGTCTTGTGACAGACCCAGTGCCCTTTGGCTAAGTTCTGCCTGAGAAGAAGATGATCTTAGAAGACATGGGGAAGACTCCAAAGAGGAGGGAGGAGCTCAGTCAAGGCCTTGAATTCTTGACTCTGTACCGGGGAAGCGGAAGACTCTTCAAGCAAGGAGATCCTGAAGTACTTAGGTGAAACACAGCACTGGCAAGGCCCTGGTATCATCTGCTTCCAGATTAGCACAGACTGCTTCTTATTTAATAATGGTGCCTTCCCACTCGGCTCAGTCAGTACTGACAAAATTGACGCATGCACGGTTGGCCCTGGCACCTGTGCGCACCAGATCAACAGCTGCATCAGCACTGACCCCCTCAATACCAAAAAAATCAGTTACTCCAGGGCTTGAGTGTTAAGGAACCACTGCTTACGGGTACTGAACGAGGCTCAATACTGAGACCCCTGGTCTCTGGATTACCAGTGCTTCCTGGTACCACAGGATTCTCCATCCTTTTCTGCTGGGGCCCCTTCCATTGAAAGACACTGAGGAGGATGGAGATAACTTTCAGTCAGTATCTCGCCTATCCCTGCAAGGTTCCCCTCCGCATCATTACAGGAACCCATACTTTGAAAAAGCCCCCTTGCCCATGTCTGAGATGGTGGTATCAGCCTTGCCTACCACCCCTCTCCCATAGGGGCCTCCCTAGGGACCATCCTGGGATCCTGGGCAGTGTATCAGTAGCAGTTTACCAGAACTCTGTCTACACTGAATCAGGAAAGTAGGGTCATATGGTCTCCTGTACCAAATCCCCAATACGAGGAGATCTTTGAGGAACAGGAGGCTACCGTGGACAAAGAGGTTCTCTTCTCCCCTCCCCTCCCCTCCCCCAGCTCCTATTTCATCTGCATCTCTGGATGAGTCAGTCATGCTTCTACCATCTTCAATGACTGACTATTTTGACAATTCCAGGACCTTGTGAAATGGGTGGTGGATACACTCCAGATGTCTCTTGAGGAGGTTAAATACTCACTTCATAAGCTCCTGGATATTTTGCAGTCAGTGACGCCCACATGGGGTGCAGTATCCATGAACGAAGCGTTTATGGATCCAGCAACGACTGTGACAAACTCCTGCCAACTTGTAAATGGGTGGATGAAAAATATTATGTTCCTCCTAGGGACTCAACATTTTTGTTTTTCTGACCCCATAATTCTTTGGTGGTGGATACTATAAACAAACCAGGATAAACATACAGGTCAGTTCCTTTAGGAGAAGAACCAGAAAAGGTTAGCCATGCTCACCTGCGACCCTCCAATTTCAGATTGCAAACCATCAGGCAATCCTGACCAAATAGGACTACACAAATTACAAGAAGTTTGCATCCTTTACTGAACATCTTCCACAGGAGTATAGAGAACACTTCCATGCCATTATTAAGGAGGATTATTTATTAGTCAGAACTTCTCTCCAAGCATCCTTGGATGCTGCAGACACTGCTGCTAGATCCATATCCACTGCAGTTGTCCTGGGCAGGGTGTCCTGGCGCCAGTTGTCATAATTCCTGAGCGAGTCCAGAATACAGTTGAGGACCTCCTGTTTCCCGAGAAAATCTTCTGACCATCAACTGTGGTTGAGTCCCTGAACACGCTGAAGGACTCCAAGGTCCCTGCTCAGGTCACCAGGTATATACACTCTACAGATATCAAACTGCCCATAGATCATACCTGGCTCAGTTCTTTGGTTTTCACAGAACCACTGAGCCTGCTAGAAAAGATTCCAGAGGAAAAGAGCTTTCTACCCTCCATTCAGCAGGTACCCAGTCAGCATCAAAACATCAGTTTTGAAGGCTTGGATTGCTATCTTAGCCAGTCTGTTCATCTACTGATATTATTTCCTAAACCACATAAACCTCAGCGAGAGACTTACCTTTATATGTTAGATATATAATAGGCATTGGCCTTTTATCTGGATAGGACCAAGCAGTTTTGGAAATCACCTAAACTCTTTGTCTCCATCACAGAAAGGAGTCCACAATCTCTTCACAGACACTGGTGAGATGGATCTCTGCCTGTATTACTGCTTGCTACGATGCAGCTGATGCTTTGCCTCCTCAAAAGATGTTAGCGCAGACAACCGCATCACACACAACTTCCACAGCATTATTCAAAAACATTTCCAGTGTCAGAGCTGCCGCATGGGCTTCAAGTGTGTACCTTTTCTGAACACCATGCTGTGCCTTGGTCTGCGCTGTCAGTCTGATGCGGCACTTGATTCCAAAGGTCCCTTCTCCCTATGACGGGTGTCATCTGAAGTGGAGTACACATAGGGTGCTCCACTGCCTGCCCTCTTTCCCCTCTACTTGAAACTGTACTTGTTGGACGTTCGGCTAGAGAAGGAACTGAGGGTGGTTTGCCTGCCTAGCTCTGTGTGACCTGGGAGCACAACACGAGGTAGCAGAGCACATCTGCAGGCCAAATGGACACGAACAGAAAATCTCCCATCAAGAGTTTAGAAGCACATTTGCATCTGAAGTGGAGCAACCATAGAGACACATCTCAAACAACCACAGTTAGTTCTTCAAGCTGAGTTGCTTTTTCTTCCATTGACCTAACTTCTGCCTCTTGGGGAGGTGGATTATCTGCAACGATGGGAGAACCCCTCTGTGTTGTAGTGAGCATCTACGCTGAAGCACTATAGTGGTGCTGTAACAGTTTAAGTGTAAACACAGCTCTACTTGGAAATGAAGGCATATGGCCATCTCTTTGCCTGCTGCCGGAGTTCTGTAGGAGCCTCTCCTTTCCTTTGCTACCTAGCCACAAGAGCTAGGTCGGAAATAGTTTTCCCTTCCCGTAAAAAGTTTTGAGATTACAAGTTCCACATTGGGATGAACCAGAGACCTTTAAAAGTGGTATTTTTTATGAGTGAGTGAATGAGAGGCCAACATACTCTCCTACCCAAGAATAGCCAATAGGGTCATATGGTGGTCAGGAAGCTTGCCTGGGATGTGGAAGTCCCTGGTCTGATTGGAGCAGAGCATGGATTTGCCCTGACCCCAGACTATTGGGTATTGTAGGGTGGGTGTCTCCTCTCTCTCACCCCACTGATACGTTTAGAAAAGGGGTGGTATAATGTTAGGGTTGTATGGCCCACTTCTCTCAGCCTAGTTTCTAAAACAGAACTTCAGGTTTACTTGGGAGATGGTTCTTGGGCCACAGAAGAGGGGTTTGGCTTTGGTTGAATATGTAGTAATTTGCCAGAGCTCTATAGGACTTATTAACCTCATCTGCACTAAGAAACTTATTCATGGCTGACAAAGGGGTGGGGGCAATAGATGCAGTTGAATTGTTGCTGAAAACTGTTTAACTGCAAGTGGTTTAGCTTCCTTGCAGAAAAACCAGCTACAGTTTCAGAAATTATGCCTGACTGTGGTTTGATCCTGTCTTTCTGCAGCTAAACCATTTTGAGCATTGACAACAACTGCACTAGTTACTTTCCTGGTTTAGATAAAGTTATAGCCTCTTAATGGACTACATATGCTGCAAAGGGATATATTTTGGCTTGCCGGATTGCAAAATACTGCTTGGTATAATGCATGCCTGTAGGTGAACAATATAGTTTTCTGATATAAGTAAAGATACCGTTTTATCATAACTGTAGATATCCATGTGCTCTAAAACAAAATGTGGTGGGTTTTTGCATTCATGTTCCTTGACTTGGCATCTATATTTTCAGGAGACAAAGAAACAGCACCAGGAGATTGTATCGGTTTACAGGATGCATCTTCTCTATGCTGTGCAGGTATGATTGAATATTTCTCAGTCACGTAAGGTATGTTGTGTGTCAATGGAAGCAGTTCCATCTGCAAATCTATTATGAAAATAGCTTCTTATCTTTTGGTACCTAGACAAAAAGTCTGAATATTTAACAGAAATTTAAAACAACATCCTCTTGGGAATTGGGGGATTAACATACTTTTAAAACTACTTATTTATGTAAAATTTCTGAAAGAGTAAAAAGGTGCTAGAATTAAACTTACTTTTCCCTCTTTCTGTCTAGGGTCAAATGGATGAAGATGTCCAGAAAGTGCTTAAACAGATTTTAACAATGTGCAAAAGCCAATCACAAAAAAAGTGAAACAAACTGTATTGATTCCTGTCGTGCTGCCATGGTGTTTAGCTAGGCTCACCTTAACACAAGATTTAAAACTGGCCACCTGCTGCTTTTTTTAGTGAGCTGGATTTTTCTCTGCCACTCTTCCGGTTCTATGTTTTATGACCTAACACATCTGCTCATCTTCTCCCTTCCCACAAAGTTTTCAGAGTACTGTTTTCATATTCAGAATGCAAGTATTTTTCAGAGGTGTTGTTACTTTGGTCACCCCAGATGTAAAGTGTGGTCCACAGTGTTGTGTTGTGCTTCACAGCTTGCTTCTTCAATATGGAGCTGCTTTCAGGAAGGGCAACAGGTCCCACTGTGCAATGCCCTGTCTTGATACAAATAGTCACACCTCCTGGCTAAAGTGAAGTTCTCCATTCTGAGTCCTGCTCCTGGATATTGAAAAGGAGGTGGGGTGATCTAGTCTGCTCGGTGATCTCTTGCCAGATGTGACCTTTGGTTGGGCAAAGTTCATTAATCCATGTAGTAATGAACAAAAGCAGATATTTGTGTGGAATTTTGCTTAGTAAGCCAGAACACGAAGCAACTAAACTTACCTGTAATTTGTTTTATGTTTAACAAGATTAACATGGATTATGAGTTCCATGCCCATTGTATACTGACTATGTAAAATCCATGCCATACATCTTTATATTTAATTGCATTGTCTCAATATTGGACACAATAGTTTATAACATAAACCAAACTAATTTAGAATGTAAAACCATAAATCAGATGAACCTCAAAAGTTTTTTGTACAAAATAACCCTTTTCAGTAGGTCAAGCTGTCTATGCAAATATTCACACTGCTGTTGGCCATGAAGCTCAGGAAAAAATAATATATATGCTTCAAGGGAAACAAGGGATTCTAGTGAATGCAGGATGTTTACAGTGAGCATCAATGCCTCACAGTTCCTAACCTCACTTTTGTAAAGATCTGCTCTTCAATATATTTTTATTGGCCCTCCAATGAAATTTTTTGTAACTAAACCATTTTGCTACGTGCTGTTTGCATTAAACTATATTAACAAATATTTTAGGTAACCATGTTTAAGACTCTTTTTACCCGAAGTATTCAGCTAGACTAGAGTAAAGCATAGTGAGGTATTCTCAGTTCAGAAAAACTGTGTAAAATAGCTCTGTCAGCATATCCAAGAGCATTGAAGTGTAAATGACAGTTCATCCTGCTATTTCATCAAATGCGTGAGTACATGATCCATTTGTGCTGTCATCTAACAATAATTTCTACAAGTTTCTTGGACAGGAGGGGGCATCATTAAAGCTTTTGTCTTTTTAAGAATTAAAAGTAGAATTGGAAATGCTTCATTTGGTAAAATGACAGCGTATAGTAGAGAACTATGGAAGAATATTTCTAAGAACACAGTACATTTAAGGGTTAAAACCATTGTAGCTTGCAGTTTCAGTTATGGCATTGGTTTTAGTCCTATTGATGGAGATATTTCCAGAGCTACATGATCTATGAAGTTTATAGACTCCGAATTTGACAGAATCTATAGTGCCTCAGGCTCCCTGGACGCGTAGTGCACTTACATCAGATAGTTCCTAACAATGACAAAGCTCAGAAGGATTAAAAACTTTGCATCAGTTAGACTTTTCTGTTACTTTTCTTAGGTGGTTCAACTAATGCCTGTTAATTTTGGACAGTATTTTATAGTTAGACAATTTGGAAAATACTCCAAAGAAATGTGAAAGGACTTATTTTCTGCAGCACTTAAAAATTTTAAGCATGCAAATGCTGCAAAGTTTTAAAACTTGATGAACCATTTTGTAGTTCGCTGTTCAGATTTAGTCTTCTACTTTGTTTTGTTATGCATATTTATTACAATTATCTTTGTGAAACATTGAAAATTATACACTATAGCATAGCATTTGTTCTTGTATGTAATTTACAAAATGTTTCCTTATGCAGCAAATAAACTATTTCCATTTTTTCATCTTTGCTCTTTTTGTGCATTCAGCTAGAGGTTGTTTATACTAGGGGAGATAATGCTTTAGTCCATGTTTTAGTTTTATTAAACAATATAATATTATGGTTGTATAGCTGTCTAATATGTAAGTAGTTAAGCTTCTACTAGTTGATTAATAAGGTTAAAGCAGTTTCTCAAATGGACGCCCTCCTAGAAAAATGAACTGAAGAAAAGAACGTAAGTCAATTAGTCAACAGACAATAATTTGAACATACCAAAATGCAGCCATCCAATGCTGACTGTATGCAATCAGTAAAACTACTGTGACCCAATGTAACAAATGAATAGCATCCCAGATTCCACAACACTAAAGCGCTCTCATCGCCCATTCATTTCGGTGTGTGTGCGAGCGCGCGCACACACACACACACACACACACACTCTCTCTCTCTGAGCCTGGTGGTCGGTGTCCAGCTACATCTGTCCTTTTCAACACGGACCATTCCCCTAATAAAGTTCAGTTTCAAGATCCACTCTTGAATCACTGATAACATTGAAGATGTAACTGAAGAAGACTAATTAAAGTGTGGCTCTACCCTGAAGAGTGGCTATGTAGAAATGTCATCTACTCAGGTTGCAACAAGCTGCAGGGTGGCCTCGGAGGGACTACTAGTGCACTTTGAAAACAGGGAAACCTTGAGAAATCCTGTAAAGTACTCCAGAATTGGATTTCATCTGAAATGAGAATTAGCTAATTACATGTTGCAACATATTTCTCTTTAATTACAGCTCGCTCATCAATTTATGAGTGCAAGCTGATTTGCTATGTGGTATTCAGAAGAAATAAAACTCAATAGTTTGTCCTTCATCCTTCAGTTTCTTCCACTTTTGTAGTCTGCTTGGATAATTCATACTCCCTTTGGAAATAAGTAACATGATGCTGCTGTGATCTTACAAATGTGTAACAATTAATCTTTGTCTAAGCAAATGATTATATTGGGGCTGATTGTCTTCTTCTGTATCTAGTATTTATTTAGCAATCTACATTTAGTATTTGTGAGTTTTAGACTACCTCATTTGCTGAACCAGTGGTACCTTGGGCTAAGTCTACATTAGGGGGTGGGGGTTGACCTAAGATACACAACTTCAGCTATGTATCTTAGGTCGACTTACCTGGGTGTTCTCACGGCAGTGAGTCGACTGCTGCCGCTCTGCTGTTGACTCAGCTTCCGCCTCTTGTGGCGGTGGAGTTCTGAAGTCCACGGGGAGTGCGCTCAGGGATTGATTTATTGCGTCCTACGCTAGACACGATAAATCGATCCCCAATAGATTGATCACTACCTGCTCTTGAAGTGCAGTTTTCTGCTCTATAGTGACTAAAAATGGCACCGGTTTACTCAACAGATTAAAAATCTATATCTGTTTATTTCAGTGGATGAAAACAAGTTTTTACTCCCATTAACCATGTGGCATAACAGGAATGGATGAGGGACCTGGATTCTATTTGTACTAACGCATCAACAGAATTAATAAGTCCTGCTGACTTCTAACAGTTGGAAGGGGTGCACAAGCCAACCCAGAAGAACCCAGCTTAACTTTCAGATCTCAGGGTGAATTTGTAAAGTGGATAGTGTGAAAACCACCTTTTTCTTGTTAACTGAGTAAAACTCTCTTCTCTCCAGACTGAGACAGTAGAACCAATTTTTACCATGCTATATGTTTGCTCATCCCAGAACAGGACTTTGAGATCTTCACAGGGATAAACTGACTCTTAGTTTATGATCAGTTTAATAATCCCATTCGCTCTGTCTTCCATAGTAATAAGTTGCAGCAGAGATGGATTCAAAGTAGGGTTGTCAAGCGATAAAAAAAGATTAATGGCACAATTAATCGTGCTGTTAAACAATAATAGAATACTATTTAAATATTTTTGGATGTTTTCTACATTTGCAAATATATTGATTTCAATTACAACTCACAATACAAAGTGTACAGTGCTCATTTTATATTTTTATTGCAAATATTTACACTAAAAGCAAAGTGTTTTCAATTCACCTAATACAAATAATGTAGTGCAGTGTCTTTATCATTGCACAGCTTCTCCTGTATATGTCCTCAGAACAGTTTTTGTTGCCTTAAGTGGAAGAAGCTGTAGCTTTTCTTTATACACCGTCTCGGAGACCAGTGAGACGGCTGCATCAGTGTCTAGTTCCATGTGTATAGGTTTACCATCCAACAACGGAGTCACCCAATATTGATGTGAGCCCACTGCCAAAGACAAAACGTGCAGTGGCACTTCTTGCGATGAGGGGTCACCTTGATCATCCTGGGTCTGCTCTAGGGTATGCATGTTTCTCTTTTTGATTGGCCAGACCACAGGCCTCTTTCTTTTGTTTACAAGCACACTCAATGTGTCCCTTTTTGCCACAGTGTCAACACACCAGGTCCTTACACCAGCGTTCTGATGCCTGGTGACCCAGTTTACCATAGCGGTAACATTCCTAACTCTGCACAGTTTTGTGGGTAGATTCTTGTGACACTGTATGCACCGTAGGGGATGCACCGGTGTATCGCACCTCCTTTGTAGCCAGTTCCATGGAGACTGCAATATCAACAGCATTCAGTAAGGTAAGCTGAGCCTCTGTCAATAGGTGCTTCCATATAGCTTCATTGTGCAGGCTGTCACTAACGTCACATAGGGCATCATTTAACTTCTTAAATTCACAGTGTTCTGCTAGCCTTTTTAAAGTTGCTACAAATTGTACAGCTGTTTCATCATTTTGGTCTCTCTTGTGGAACCTATATCTTTCAGCAATTACCAGTGGTTTTGGAGAAAAATGGAACCTTAAGATTTCCACGTCACTGTAAGATTTGGTCTCAGGCTTAGCAGGGTGTAGTAAGCTGCGTAGCAGGGAGTAGGTCTTAGCCCCTACGACACTTAAGAATATTGGCACCTTCTCTTCTGTAATGTCATTTGCAATAACGAAAAGCTCAAAACATTCAGTATACACATGCCATTGCACTATAGTCTTCTCAAAAGGTTCCAGTGGCCCTGTAAGGGTAGCCATGGTTTTAGTTTCAGGTTTCACATTCAGTGCAAACAAACCAGTTCTCACCCCCTTCCGACAGCAAAAAAGCTGGGTTTTTTTTGTTTATTTTGTACCTTGCCTTCTACTTCCTTCTGTTGCTGGGGCAGCACAAGGATTCCATCCTCGTTGCCACTTTGTTGTATCCTTGGGGGCAGTAGTTTTAGCAAGAAATCACTTGAGATACAGAGAGCTGTGAACCTTAAAAGCACCCATTTATTTCCACAAACTGAACTAACCAAACCAGACAAAACTGGCTGGGCTATTCCCGAATAATCTAACTCAGTTGCCATAGCAACACAACCACCAAATACACAACAGTTATGTAACAAAAAAAAAATCTACATTTGTGAATTGCACTTTCACAATAAAGAGATTGCACCACAGTACTTGTATGAGATGAATTGAAAAATACTATTTTTACAGTGCAAATATTGGTAATCAAAAATAATATAAAGCAAACTCTGTACATTTTGTATTCTGTGTTGTAAGTGAAACCAGTACCTTTGAAAATTTAGAAAAACATCCAAAAAATTTAGTAAATGTCAATTGGTATTCTATTGTTTAAGAGTGTTTAAAATTAATTTTTGAGTTAATCGCGTGAGTTAACTGCGATTAATTGACAGCCCTAATTCAAAGCATCCATTAAGTAGTTTCTACTTGCCTGTTTGGAGCATAATTTCTGGAGCTGCAGCATTCTTCCTTAGGCATCACTAGCTCTTGCTTCTAGTAGGGAAACACAAATTGTTTGAAAGCTAAATATCTAGTGAGCTTTAAAATATATATAGCATGGACTATGGCAACTTCTTTTCTGAGAGCATGGTACTCTGGGTCTTGAATGATTGTATCCCACCTCTGAGAGAGTGTGGGTCTTTGTCCCATCTACTGCCTGGCCTACCTAAGAGGTTTATGCCTCTATACTGCTTTCAGCTCATAGACTTGGTTCTTTAGCTCAAGTGTCTCTGGCTTTCAGTTCTGAAGGTGTCAACTTCAGTCCATGCTGTGGGCTCCAGCTGGGCCAATTATATCATGTCCAAGCTGATCACTCCTGTGGCATTTTAGGGTGACACATCTGTTATTGCTTCCAAGGGTTTTGCTGTCCTGACATGCTCTTTATTTAATTAGCTCATTACAGGTACATCCACAATCAAGTTGTTTTGTATATTATCCACACACAAAAAAGCCTCTCTTGAACTCGTATCTATTCAGACTAGTGCTACTAGCTCTACTTATCCATTGTCCAGCAGGCTAAAATGCCCAGACATGTAGTTGGCAATGGGACCTCCTACCAGCAGCTGGAGGCTGGAAACAGGCAACTTTGTGACAGCATTCCCCTACAGAGAGCTAAGCCGGTCCAGTTCTTCCTGTGTCCCGGTGGGCTGCCTGACTCAAGCTCTGTTTGTGCTTTCACAAATATTTTATTTCCTCCTTTCTGAGGACGTAGTAGGATAGGACCCCTAGATTGAGTTTGTCCAGCCCTCAAGCCGGGTGTGGCAGTCTTTAGGGAATTGCTCTGAGGTAAGGAAGATGAATACATTTGTCCTGAACAGCTCCCAGCGTGGGCAGCCTATGCTATTAAAGCACAGCTCCCCATTTGTAAGGTGAACCCCTCCAAACACTTCCTAGTAACCTCTGTGGCCAGGGATTCCTCTACCTTGTACCAAAGCTGTAAGAGCCTCCTGCCATCTCCACCTCCTATGTTCTGTGATACAGCATGGCCAGAGGGCAGCAGGAGAGTGTTAGAGGGAAGCAAGTTACTAGACGTTGGTTGGAGCACCTGGAACCAATTAAGGCACCTGAAGCCAATTAGAGTAACTGAAGCCAGGCACATGATAAAACCCCCCTGCTTCAGTCAGTCAGTTGAAAGGAGTTGGAGCAGTTTGTGGGAGTGGAGAGCAGTTTGGAGGAAAGCAGAGGAGAGTTTGAAGAAGTGCTGTGGTGAGCTAAGAAGACCCAGACCATAGGTAAAGAGACACCTGGCTTGTGCAGAGAGAGGGCAGGAGGCCCCACAAGCTGAAGGGTAGGAGAGGGAAGTAGCACAGGGGAAGGAATAGCTAGTTCACGTAGTTTACTGCTATCCTCAGGGCCCCTGGGCTGGGACCCAGAGTAGAGGGCGGGCCCGGGTCCCTCCCTCTCCACTCCCTTACTCTAGGATACTAGTGGGGTAGTTAATACCCTGTTCAGGAGCAAGAAGTGGTGCCCTGAACCCCTCACAAGAAGAGAAAGTGCAGGACCCATCATAATAGTGCCAGCAAATTTGCCACAGTTCTCAGTAGCTAATGTGCTCTGGGCTGTGCTTAATGTGTAATGAAAGAGGTTTCAGGGCTCAAGCCACTTTTTTACATTCCTAACTGATGCGGCAAGCCCAGAGTGCTGCAGCTATGAAATGCCAAGCCCAGAAGTGCTGGGGCTTAGCCTTAGCACAAATTAAGCACTGGCTCTGGGCGGGTAGTTATGTGCCTCTGTTGCAGGCACATAACTACCAGCATTGGGAGGCAGCTGTCACAGGTCATGCCAGGGAGAGCAGGGTTAATATACATCCTCTTGTAGGAAAAGGACATGGGCCGGACGGGGAGATCTAGGACACTGCATTGATGTCCTTTATGTACATCCCTGTCCGAAGCATTTCAGGTGGAGCAGGGGTACAGACAAAAAAGTGCAGCCATCCACTCTTCTCTTAGCCCCATGTATAGCTTCCGTACTCCTCTGTGTGGCCTTTTGCCTTGGCAGCATGGTTCCTGAAGGAGCTCTGCTGGCACTAGCAGCTTCCCAGCCCATAGCTGGGCTGTAGAGGGAATTCAGTGGAGCTCAATGCTGATTGGAGCATCACTTTGCTTCCCGGGCTGCCTGGGTGAGAGATTTATTTGGGTGTGAAAACAGTAGGAAATGTGGCTGCAGTCCAGCTCCATACATTTCTAGCACTGTCCCAAGTCTTCTACAAGGTCTTAGGTGTTTAAGGGGGAGCTTGCAATGGAACCAGTGCCTTTACTTTGTATCCACTATGGGCATTGCAAGCAGAGCGATGACAGGTCTTGCCAAGTGAAATAGCCCCTAGAGAACACACAAAACCATGTTTTATTTGATGGTGGTGGTATCTGTTTTGTTGCATTTTCTACCCTTGTTTCTGCAGAAAGAAATAATTTATTTTACAGGGATGCTGAAGATCTGGTTAGTAATGTTTCTGCAGCACATTTCAAAGATGCTCTCGCTGACTTATCTCCACCATTCTGTTTCCTTGCAACTATCAGTGTCATTAAAGCCCCCCAGACTACCACATTTGGGGATTCTGACACTTGTGCTGGAGCAGTATCTGTTTTTTTTCATGCTGCATTTTGGAGGCCATCTGCAGCAAATGCAATTTGTGATTTTCTGTTTGTATTCTATATCCCTAACCCGTTAGTTTTCTCTTACATCATTCCGTGCTGCTGCCTATGTGCTGCTGTTAAGACATGTGGCGCTGATTCTAATCACACTAACACCAGTGGCTCCAGGGAACAGAGATGAGAATATATGAAGGATGTAAGTTTGAGATCTAGGGATGCTTAGTGCATGGGATTGAGTCCCTGACCATCTTGGCTTATAGCCATTGATGAACCTATCCTCCATGAACTTACCTAATTCTTTTTTGAACATCATTGTACTTTTGGCCTTCACAACATCTCCTGGCAACAAATTCTGCGGGTTGACTGTGTGTTGTGTGAAGTAGTACTTCCTTATGTTTGTTTTAAACCTGCTGCCTATTAATTTAATCAGATGACTCTGAGTTCCTATGTTATGTTATGTTAGGGGTAAGTAAATAAATAAATCAATCTGTGGACCTCTCTGTCTCCCTTGTCCACCAGTTTGGCCACTCTGGTCTCAAGAGCCCATACTACATCTCTGAGGGCCATGAGGTGCTTGTGCTGAATGCACGCATACACCATTTGCCCACAAGGCAGGTAATTGTACATGCTGCATTCAGTGCAATACATTGGATAGCCCCCACTCTGGTGCTGGACTTCTGCCTGCATTCTCTTTTCACTCTTGCAGGGCTTTTTGCACGGATGGAGAGGTGAAGTTTACAGTATGTATGATAGGTCTATCTGCCATTCACATTCCCTTGCACGCCTCCCCTGTTTGTTAGCTCCTCTGGTCCTTTAGGAGCTGACCTTTTTTTAACCCTTGTTCTCCCTGAGGTAGTCCACACCCTGTCAAAGGCTGCCAATGTGGGTTAGGGAATCAGAGGATGGCAGGCTACAGCCCTCTCAGCCTCGCCCACCAGGTCCCTTGGCTCAGCGCACAGCCCCAAAACAGACCCCACTATCATCTTTAATCAGGCAGGCACACAACAAAGAGACCATCCATGACAATGTGCCTGAGCCACGCAGTGTGTTTTCACACAACGAAGAAGGTGGAGAAGGCCGGTGAGCCAGGAATGGCGCTGGGCCCTTGACTCTGGCCAAACTTGCTCTCAGCTGGGAATGCAAACAGTCACCAAGGCTACAGCCTGGGGCCTGTGTTCTGTCACCAAGGCGACCATGTGGGGGTGGGGCCTGTCAGAAAAGCCTCTATTGTGGCCTCCGCAGAGTAAAGCGGGGTGGGGGGGAGGGGGCAGCCTGCTAATTTACTTATTGGAAGTGCAACGAAAAGAACCTGCCTGGGACTGACTGAGTCTTCCATGGAGGAAGCAGGGGGCACAACCAGGGGATCGCTCTTCTTGGCCACGCAGTACAGTGCAGTGAGCAGGTACCGCCCTGGATTTCTACCTCCCGCTGCTGTGCTGTGCTCCATGAGCTGGGTGCTGTCTGTGCTTACATCGGTAGAGCAGTGACTATTCATTAACCCCTGGGCTGGGGGGAGTGGGAGTGAGGAGACAGAGCAGGAAGCCCCCCTCAGACTCCTGCTCTCTGGGCTGAGAGGACTGGGGTATCAGAATGTAAAATACCGAGGTGCGGGATATACTGTGGGGGAGGGTGATGGGAAGAAATTGGACCCTGACAGCTAGGGAGCAGTGAGGATCTGTAATTCAGTGCTGTGGCAGAGATATAAGTGCAAAATGGCTCCCTTAAGTCCCTCTATGTTTGTTGAAGTCCCTTGGCTTCTCCCTCAATCCCCACAAATAAACCACTGTGCTAAACTGACCGTTATTGCATTTTGGGGGTTCCTGTGCCATACCCTACATCACTGTGCTGGCTTGACAACTTGCAAGCCACTTGTTCTCTCTCTCTTTCTGAGACTGGATCAGCAGAGGACTAAGACTCTTCACTGGCAGGGCCGGCTCCAGCCTTTTTGCCGCCCCGAGCAGCACAAAAAAATTGTGGAGCCGCCGCTGGCCAAAGCAGCAAAGTGGGTAAGGCTGCCAAAATGCTGCTAACAGCTGCGGAGTGCCGCCCCAATTATGGACCATAATTAACTCCTCTATCAGCTTGTGACCAGGGGGCTAGGAAATGTGCTACCCAACCCTGAACACCTCTTCTGGGACTGGAGGTGAACCTGGCAACTCAAAAAAACAACTTTTCACTTGTTCTTCCTCACCCCTATCTGTAGCAAAGGCCTTTGTGGGCCCAAATGCACCCCAGGAAATTGTAAAGGGCTGCTACAAATGTTTTCAGACTTAACCTAATCGCTGTAGAGTTCAGGTGAGATACAATGCCCAAATAAAGATATAAAGAAATTCCAGTGTTCTGTATGACTGTTGAGGTTCAACTGTGTACTCAGCCCTGGATGGCTCTGAATATCAGCTCAGAAATGAGCTATTAAATTCCTTTTTGATTTAGTTAAATATCACTTGTCAGCAAATTAAACACTTCTAGTTAAAGTGTGACACTTTTCTGCTGGAAGTTACGTGTGATAGGGGAGGGTTGACTATAAAAAATGGAAAGACAAAGCTGGATACACTTTGGAAATTCTAGTGTTTGGGGTTTTTTTCCTTAATTTTATTTCCTGATAGATATTCTCATTGTAATGCACGTAATCTCTCCCCTGAAGTAAGATGATACAATATTATTATTAAATAGACATAGTTCATCTTATACTTAGGTTGGAAGCTGTTTGTGGCAGGGGGCTTGTTGTCTTGTTCTGTTTGTCCAGTACCTGGCACAATGAGTGATGAGGTACCACTGAAATACAAATAAAAATATTTACTCTTTATTTGCATTGCAGTAGAACCAGGGCCCCACTGTGCTAAGCACTGTGCAAACATACAATGAAGAGATGAGGGAACAGATGGATACAACCAATAGAAAGGAAGTATGAGGTAACAGTGAGACAGTTTTGATGGGCACTTTGATAATTCTGAGAGGTAGGTTAATTGGTCATTGGCTGTTCTGTTCCAGTTTATTTTGTGAAAAAAATACATCATTCATATTACTTCTGAACAGTTTTAGGCATAGTCAGTTCGGACCTCCATAGTATTTCTTGGTAAGAAGATGATGCAAGATAGCCTGATATATATCCCTACAGATTCAAGCCATGGTGCTATGGACTCACACTTGTAAGTTATTGAACTTTTCTTTTTAAAGGATGATCTTTATTTTTACTGTCTGCCTCATTATCTTGAAATCTTCACCTTTCCCCTCTTCCCCACTGTAGTAACCATTCTCTTTTGTTTTATTGGGTTATAGGTTAAGAGGGAGCTTTTATCAAATTGATCATTCTAAATGGGGGTTTCCTGTAAATTTATTATACAGCACTTTTCCAAGAGGGAAAAGAAGGGCTTTGTAAATAAAAATCATCTCCCATCGATCAAAAAAGTCTTTGTTTTTTAAAAAATCTTATGACGGGGTTATAGGCTGTAGCCTAATTGTTAAAGGTAACACTGTGGCTATAGTTATATTTTTACGCATTATTCCCAGTTTTATGTTCAAATGCAGGGTAGCAACTAACAGATGAATCTGAAATAAACATCATCAGTAATACAACCTTATTATGATCAGGTTGCAGGAAATCAGCACCACTGCCTCTGAACATCTGGATGAATCAGACAATGAGAGCACAGCAAGAAATAGTGAAGGAGAAGAAAAGAAAATGAAGAAAAAGGCACTGCCTGTGGATTGTGCTCCAGCACCAAATGAGAAATTAGAACAAGCACAGAAGATGGCAGAAAAGTACATTAAAGAAAAAGAGGTAACATGAATTGGACCTGCCCTTTTGCTTATAAGTTACTTTTTAAAAAATCTCCTGTTTATTCATTTTCTTTTTGAAACTCCTCAGCGTTATCACTAGCAGTGTGAGAATGGAAGCAGTGAGGTTTTATGTTACTGGAAAAGTGTCAGATTGATAGTACTGAGAACTGATTCTGTAATGATTTATTGGTGTAAAAGGATAGTTGGTCTCACATGGTTAATGCACAGGACTGTGACTCAGGAGATCTGGGGGCAATTCCAAGCACTGCCACAAACTCTTTGTGGCCTTGGGAAAGTCACTTCATCTCACTTAATCTCAGCTTCCTGTCAGTGAAGTGGGATAATACGACTGCCTTTGCCCATCTTATCTGTTGAGATTGTAAACCTTTGGGTAGCAATTATCTCATGTTTGTTCAGTACGTAGCACAATGCAGCCTTTCCATCAGTTGCAGTCTCTAAGTCTAGATCCTCAAAGGTACTGTAGTTAGACACCTAATGCTGATTGATTTCAGGCCTACGTGCTACTGTAATACAAATAATAAATAACATAACAGGTGATTAGAAGCAGTAGTTCCAGCTTCCTCGTGTGTTACATCCCTGACTAGAAGGGAGGGATAACAGTAGTTAAGGTTAGTCTTAGTCTTTTGGTCAAGACTGCAGAAACTAGTAGCACTAGTGGCAAACTGTGACCATGCTTCCGCAATAGGCACTCCATCTGGTAGGAAGTGGACTGAATGACTCATTGATTTCACATAGGCCACCTAAAAGTCATGGGATGGTAATAATTTTGGGTGACTGCCAGTTTAGGCTGATTCAAGCCAATAACCATGAGATCAGAGGTTCTCTCCCTGTTACAAATACTGTGTCATCCAGCCCCTAGTGAAGTTATTTCTTCTGTAGGAAGTAAAGTATCTCAAGGCCATATTTAACAGATCACAAGGTCCCACTGCATAATTTTTAAATGACCTATACAAAGGGGTAGCAGGTTTGCTGTTCAGCTGTTGCATTACTTTATTTTAATTATAATAAAGCTGATGTTTCGATCATCTTTTTCCCAGGTAGAGGCTTTCTGTTGTAGGCAGCATCCAAGTCATTCAGTTCCTAGCAGGAAAGATTCGAAGAATTAGCAAGCATTTATGGGAACCCAAATATGGATGTTGAGCCTAATAATAGCAGCAGTGGGACGTTAGTCATCAGTCATGATGCTTCTGATAATTTGTAACAACCCTGGATATTAATAGTTACATGGTATTTGCAATTTTGAAAAAAAAAAATTAGCCTGCTACTTAAGGCTCCTTCCCACCACCCCTGCCTGTGCAAAGATCATCTTGTTGGCTCCCTCTCGTTGCAGCTCCTCCACATTCCTTATGTTGAGACCACCACCACCACCCTGTTTCCAATAAAGGGAATTCCTCTACTCGCTCTCTCACTGTGATCCCTTCCTAGGGAGTCCCCCATCTGCTTCCTCCTGTACCTCGAGTCTCTGTGCAGACAGACAATGGCAAAGCTTTGGTGGCTACAAATATTCATATTTGTCCCTTCAGAAGTCTCAGAAACAGCCTTGTTAAAGGTTCCAGGCTCGGGTCCTGCTGCATCTCCTGACAGAAGCAGCGCGGCCCAGGTGCAGGAAGCAGACATAGGCGGCTTTATGCCACCTTTGCACTGCCCAGATTCTGGGCTTCTGCAGGGACTGAAATGGCTCTTGTGTAAAGTAGTACAGCCCTTGGAGATACTCTAAGTTAGAGCAGCCAGGCCTGGAATCCCAGTGGCTCTGAGTGTTACAATCACTCTTCCTCCTGCCTTCAGCCCCAGCCTTTCCTCCTAATATGGGCAACATAGGGCTACTTATATCCACCCTATGCTGGGGAATGTCTCCCTCACCTGTTACTGCTCTGGAGATGGGGGGCAAATCTGACCCTAAAATTATAAAAAGACTGACTCAGAGCTGTGATATTCTAGTAACAAATGCACAGAGGACACATGATTTTATTCTAACCGATATGTAGACACTTCCCCACCTTGCTTGGAGAAAACTCTGGAGGCAGGATGATTACACACAAATAATTTCTACTCTGTTTTGTTCTTTAGGTGTATAAAGCCAACAGGGAACTTATTAGATGTGTGGCTCTTACTAGAATTATCTATGGAGACGGTCACTGGCAACTGGCACACGCATTCGCCAACCTGGCTCTCAGCTATTTGATACTTCAAGGTAAAAATCTAATTTCAGTCATCCCACATCAAAAACTTGGAAGATAGTGAAACTGGCTTTACTCCTTTGAGCCTGCAGATATTTATGTATGGCCCATAATGGGACTACCGGATGAGTAAAGTTACTTACATGCATATGTGTCTGCAAGACTGCTCTATTAATAAAGCAAGCACATGTTATGGTAGGAGTTACTGGATGGGGATGTTACACAGAATCTTACAAGTTCTTTTTACCATGCAAGCAAGTTTTTACTTTATGAAGAGTGTTGTGATGGTGTCACTTTAGTTATGAAGTTGGCCTTGGAGAGAATCTCTGGTAGATAACAGAGTTTGCACTCTGCTTTATTTTCTATATTTGGAAAAAAATCTTGGCGATAAAGTAACTTCCGGGGAACGCCTGTCTGAGTCTTCTGGAAGAAGAGATTGTCTGGGTGCTGTTTGTAGTTTCCTCTTTTCCAGGACTGCTGTATATGTGTAATAAAGCAAGTTACACCTAGGAGATACCCAGAATCTGCATCACTGATTTCTCCTTCACTGTGAAGCTGACCTGCAAAGCCCCCAGCTTCTGCTACTGCTAGACAGAGGGGCAATGTTGGTGTCAGAAGCAGAACTCTAGTATCAGTAGAAGGGTCAACACACATTTTCACCTCAGAGTGCATATTAGTTCATTTTTTCCCCAACACTAGAGACCAATGAGCTAAATTCATCCCTGGTGTAAGTTTATTGGAGCCAAAACTGAGTGAGTGATTTCAGAAGTATACATGTGAAAGCAGAATTTGGCTGAGGACTGATGGCTAGAAAGAGAGCTATCCATTCATATCTGTCTTATAGTTGGGAATAGCATACTCATTGCATAAATCAGGACTTCTTTATGGATGGTGGACCTTGCCAAGCCAATTTGCAGCAGCTTCATCAGTGAAGAGCAGAGCCCTCGGTCCACCATCAAATCTTGTCTGAGGGCAGTCAACAGTGATGTGTGACATTGGCTCTTTGCAGGGCCGGTGCAAGCACTAGGCAACATAAGCGGTTGCCTAGAGTGGCACCATTTTTTGAGGGCAGTGGTTTGGAGCTTTCGGCGGCATTTCGGTGGCAGCAATCTCACGGTTGCTGTGCGCTTCCGACTGCGTCCGCCAAAATGCCACCGAAGCGGATGGGGGCCCTGCGAGTTGCTGCCGAAATGCTGCCGCCGCCTAAGGCAGCAAAAAAGCTTACACTGGCCCTGGCTCTTTGACCACAGCTGCCCATGGGATTCTCTGATTGGCCCAAGGAGTGAATGCTGCCTGCACATGGACCCTGGCACATTCAAAATCGGTTCAGAAGGGCCCCTGAGCAGTTTGGCAAATTAAAGCCAGGTTCACACATGGTTGGATCAATTATAAGAGATGTTTCTGATGCCAGCTGCAGACCATTCTTCACCTCATTTCAACGTCACAGAGAAATCTGGGCAGGGCAAGCGGCCCAAAATAGGTGCCTCAACGACAAGCACACTCATGGATAGTCAAAAAGTTCTGTGTATAGTGGCAGGCTCAGGCTTGCCCAGGTCTTCTCAGTTATTCTGTCTGTAGCATCCTCATGATGGATGTGTGGAGGAGTGATGCTGCTTAACATAGGGAGACACAGTACTGGCGTGGGTCAAATCGTCCCAATTTCAATGTAGAGGATTCAGTGTAGTTATGTGTAAACCAACTTGATGTGAGATGAATGGAGCCAGACCAAAGGACAGGATTCTGTTGCAGAGTAACCGCGGACTAAATCAGATGATTGGAGAGTTTGAGCATTTGCTCCCCATGAAGTGCTGGCCAATTTGTTTAGAATTCTTCACCTTGGCCGCAGTTTTCCTCAAGTGATTAACACACACATGAGATCCATCTAGGGTTATTCCGAGATAGACCAGGTGGGAATCTTGTGTTTTAAGCAATGTCCATTGAGAGAGTTCTTGATCTGCTCTGGTTTTGTAAAGATGGAACACACTAGAAACTGTCTCAGCGGTAAACGCCACCGACTACACTATTCAGCTATCGTAATCAAGTCAGCATGTAGGGTGTCTTCAAGTTCTTGGAATGACCTTGCTTGGATGCCTAAGCAAATGTCATCTGTGTATATGAAATTGCAGGGCTGGGTGTAGGTAAGATAATTTATGTACAAGTTGAAAAGCTTTGGTACCAGCACAGAGCCTTGAGGTAGACTGTTGGTTTCTCTTTCCCACACAATAACTTCAACTCCTATGTGCACTCAGAAACAGATGTTGCAGAGGACGAGGTCAATGGCATTGACTACCCATGCTGGAAGTGCTTGGGATAATAGAGTCCCATGTGCCAGACTGTGTGATATGCTGCTGTCAGGTCCAGCAATATGGCTCCCATCTTCAGGTTTTTCTGTAAACTGTTTTCAATTAATGTTTTCAAAGCTAGCACTTGATCGCAGGTGCTCTGACTGCTCCAAAACCCTGCTTGCTTAACTCTAATTATTGACTCCACTTCTGGGAAGATGCACTGAAGAATAAGATGTTCCAGGATCTTGAATGGCACAGACATATTGGTCAATCGCTTGCAACATTATGTGGCTCTTTCCCCAGTTTCAGGAGAACACTGACTTCAGACGTTCACCATGTCTTCAGAAGTCACTCTTCACTGACCTCTCGTGTGAAGAACTGCACCAGCCACTGGTGAACCTGAGTCCCAAGATGCTTCAAGAACTCTGGCAATATGTTGTTATAGTCAGCAGTAGGGCTGTTCCTAATATCACTCAGAATATTGTCTAACTTGGTGGCTGTGAGCAACTCTGTGTTTCTCTGATGGAACCGATGCCATTAGTCATGGACTTTGTGTCTTACATGAGTCTAATTTGGGGCCTTTGACACATTCAGCAGATGACTGGCAGCTTTATTTGGCGTGACTAGTCAGCCGTTTTGGGCTGGTAGTTGCTGAGCTCAACCGAGACAACAAATCAAATTCCAGCACTTCCAGCTTGTGTGGAGCATCTAGATTCTGAAACGACCCTTACTATTGTGCCTATCCAGTAGAACGAGGTGATCAACAATGTGTAGATCACCAGAGGATTCCCACTGATTGAGTAGTTTAACACATTCAGCATCAAGGCTCAGCATATAGACTGGCCAGTGGTTGCTAAGTAGGGATGTGCAAGTGGCTTTGAAGATGGCTCCTCAGAATCAACTGAAAGCTTCGCTATTAGGATGGAAATCTACTGTATTAGTAGGACAGAGATTGAGTTTCAAACCAAGATTTGAGAGTTAGCTTCAGCTCCGTGGTAGGAAATATCATAATGGTAGGCACCTTCCAGAAGAGGAACTGAAATCATGTTGTATCATCTTGTCTACTCCATGAGTTGGTCTTGAGCACAATAGCAATGATTACAAATAAAGAGGAATAGAAAAACAGGGACACCAAATCCATTTTAAAAATAGAAGTGGCATTACATTCCGCATTTTATAATTTCACCTTCCAAAGTTAACAATGAAATAAGAGCAAATATTCCATATTCCATAATGCTCCTTGAATTGCAAGCCTAAAACACAGTTCCTAATAGGAATTACATGGATTAAGTGATTGCGTACCTCAGCTTATTTTTCTACTAACTCTGTTACTCACAAAAAAATGTTTGATTTATAAAGCAAGTTTTTTTTAATGCATATCAGGTTAAAAATCTAGCTCCTGGAAGACCTCAGCAAATTTCAGCCAATGCTTTCCTGGTTGTGTATGCATTCCTGGATTACATCAAGATATTTTTGCCTAGGGAACATAACTACGCTAACATGTATGTTAAGAGTGATCAGAATAATTGCAGTGACCTATAGAAATTTGCAAACTGGAGAAATGCTGCCATCTATCTTTAGTCTGAATTAAAAACTGAACCAATGTATTCCCTTGGCACAGATCTCTAAAGGACAGTCACCATTAATAATGCTGAGAGTGCTATTGATGTTAAAAAATACAATAAATGGTGCTTGTATCAAAACTTAGTAAATTCCATGAGTTTTTCATAATCACAGAATCCTAAATGTCCTGGGACAATTTCAGAGAATTAGATTTCCTTGCTCTCAGACAGATCCCCCTTATGTATTTGCTTACATCCTCTTTATCAGTGTCTAAGGGATGTAACTCTCATACCAGGAAGACAGAAGACTGTAAGTTAAAGTAGTAAATAAATGTGGATAGTCCATTGAAACCTCTGTTCAATGTGCAACGCTTGTCAACAAAGGAAACAAAATGTATTAAGAATGGGATACAAAACAATACTAAAAATATTGTAATGCTGATTATATCTGAAAATATGCTATAGCTAAACAGGAGTTATAGACTTGATACAGAAATATTGGATGAGAGTCCTTGGTCTGAGTTGTGCAGGATATCAGACTAGATTCTCATAATGGTCCCTTCTGGCTTTAAAAATCTATAAATCCATAATGCCAGTACTATATAAATCAATGATGTGCCCTCACCTGGAATACTGTGTTCAGTACTGGTTGCCCCATCTCAAAAAGAAGATAATAGAAGTAGTTCCGTCTCCTAAACCAAAAACTAGGGGGCATTTAATGAAATTGAAAGGAAACAAAATTTAAAATGATGCAAGAAAACACTTCTTACATAACATAATTTAAGCCGTGAAACTCTTATTTTTCATAATTATTTGATATTATTTGATTTCATAATAATTTATCGTAATTAATCTGTGAAACTCATTGCCACCCAATAAAATAGAAGTCAAGAGTTTGGTGCAGCTCAAAAAAAGGATTAGATATTTGTATGGATAATGAGAATGTCCCAAATTACACTACTGTTAACTTTTAAAATCATATTTGTATCATCATAAGCCAGGCACAGATTGATCAAAATTAGAAAGAAACAACTTCTATGTCCAGGTTGTTCAAAAATGGTTTACTTTAGAGGTTTTCATCTTTCTCTAAAGCAGCTGATCTGGTGACAGATGAACCACTAGTCTGACCCAGGATAGCAATTCTTCTATTTCTATATTTCTATGCTGTGCCTGTAGAAAGCATTATGACCTAGATTTCTAAAGGTGTTTGGGCATTGCTGAGCTCAGCATTGCCATGATTCATTCATTTAGGAGCCTCATTTTCAAAAGGGATTTAGGAGCCAATGTAACACTGAGCACAGAAACATGTAAATATCTTTAAAATCCTGGGCCTATGTGTGATCACTATAGAGATAAGCAGTAATAAAAAGAAAAGTCTGTGAAGAAGTAGGGTAAAACATCTTGCAGTAGATCTGTTTTATTCTTTTGCTGGTAGTGAAAAATAAGGTATGTGGAAAGAGAAAATTGGTGGCAAAGATCCCTAAAATGGGATTATGGCCAACTCTTCCCAGTTCAGCTGAGGATTTGCTTTTGAGTATATTGATATATTTTCCGAGACTTGAATATGGCACCTATGAACCACAGTCCCACAGAAACGGAATCTGGTTAAACACTCAGCTATGGCTGCTACATAATTTTATATATAACAGGCAGTTGTTTTCTGTCTGAAGGTCCTCCACCCATCCCAAGGGTGAGGGAAGGTGGGGGCATGCTGTACTAGCGGTTGGGACATAACTGTCTTCATTGTACGGTGCGTGGAAAGACGGATGCACTAGGACTAATGATAAAATAGATGCTTACTCTCTTCAAAGGTGTTGTACAATCTGTGACTCTGCTGAGGTCCCTTCATCTGCCTATTTTCCCTACATGTAACATCTTCATCTGCATAATTATTCTGGTTATTGATTATATCTGTGTTAAACAGCTTTAAGGGATTATTCCCCCCCCGGCCCAAAATCTTCTAATTGTTTTCTTATACATTTGATATGAAATCCTGGACCCCATAAAGTCAATGCCACAGATTCCTTTTGGCTTTTGGAGAGCTAGAATTTCAGCCTTAGTGTCTAAATTGAATCTTTTCAGAGAATCGCATAGTTCAGGTCTTATTTTCAATCTGAAGTTGCTGTTGTTTTTGTTAGCAAGCTCATTCATTGTCTTCTCTTAGGTCTTTCTACACAGGCCATAGAGCATGCTGAATCAGCCAAACATATTATGCTGACAGGGATTTGTACGCCTCCAGCAGCTCCAGAGGACAGAAGAGAAATATTAGGAACTCTTGTGACTATCTACTATACTTTGGGTGTAGCACATCTGGCACAAAACAAATATCCTTGCATTTGACAATACTATTTTATTATTAAAATGCCTAATACAGAATGTTTATTAAATATATAATAATCATTAGTACTTATTATATAGTGTTTTTCCTCTCTCAAGTGCTCCATAAAATAATGAATTAGTCAAGTGGTAGAACATACCTGTGAGATAGTTGGGCAAGTATTCTTATTCCGGGTGGGAAAATCAAGGCCAAAGAGGTTAAATGACTTTCTTGAGACTACAGAGGGGGTTGATATCAGAGCCGAGCTTGGAACTAAAAATAAGGCACATTTTTAACAGTCAAGATGATTAACCATTGTAACAAACTACCACAGGAGGTGGTGGATTCTCTATCACTTGAAGTCTTCAAATTGAGAGTGGATGTCTTTCTGAAAGAGAGGTTTTAGTCAAACACAAGTTATTGAGCTCAATATAGGAATAACTGGATGAAATTCTGTGTCCAGTGCTATATGGGAGGATATTAGATTGTTTAATGGTCCCTTCTGGCCATTAAATCTATGAAAACTGGCTCCCAGTTCTGCACATCCACTACGCACTTTTACTCACCAATCTTATTTTGTTGTTACATGTTATGGCTGTGCACAGACCCTGATACTTTTATTTCTCTTTGGAGCTTTGTTCCAGAAAGTGATATAAATTAGGATTTCTACAGTGGTGAAATTTCACTGGAAGGCTCCACCAAGCCAAAGATCCTACATGAAGCCCAGATGAAAAGTCAATACAAGGAATTGTAAACCATTTCCTGCTTCCCCACCTTCCCTCATATTCAAGCTCTCTCTAAACCCTGTCATCTTGTCTTGTTCATTCTCTCTTTAATTGTAAATGCTTCAGGTTGGAATATGGCCAACCCCTATGTCTTGAAGAACTCTATGTACATTTGCAAAACTTTCTAAGTGAAGACAGCATTTTTTTTTTATGAATAGTGAAATTTACTGCATCCTGTAACTGAGAGTTCCCATCCACATTCTCCTGTAAGTTAGTGGCAGGAAATCCAAAACAATATGCTTCAAAACTGGATTGATTGTATTGCAAAGACAATTCTGGAAGCTAACACCAAGCACAACTTGTTGTTTTCTGGTTAGTTTCTGCCTGCATGGTTTTCTTTGTTTACCAGCATGTATTTTGGGTAGTTTTCCTTGACTGTTCCACTGGCAAAGAATCCTATCTCAGTCTGCAGAAGGCAGAGAGACTCATGGAAGAACTTCAAGAACTGGATGGGAGAGTGATCATGGGATTAAAAATATCCGAGAAAGATTTAGTCATTGCATTGGGCAGGTAAACACAAAAACCAAAATGAATGCCATGTATGTGAGCAGGTGCTTGGACTTTTATGTATGTAAATGGTATTTTGCTATTTCTTTTGTAATAGAAAATGGATTAGTACAAGGGTAAAGACTTCACTGGGAGTTTTCTGTGTGCAAGAAAAAGAGGATGAGGGCCTCTGAGCCTGTCTCATGGACAATAGCCTTTTTACTAGAGAACCAAACTTTCCCTGTTTTCTTTCAGGACCTGTTTGCAGCAAAACAAGTTGGACTTTGCCACAGGTTATTTTGAAAAAGCTGTTGCTGCAGTAATTTCAACTGACGGCGATACGGCTCCAGAACTGATAAATCTTTATCAGAAAATTGCCCAAAGTGAGCAATTGAAGAAAAACCATGAAAGAGCCATAGCATATTTATTACAGGTAGAAAGTCTCATAAATCTTTTTAGAGCAGCAGGACTAAGTAAAAATCACAGCTCTTAGTTGCTATGATTGAATTTTACTAATTTGTTTGATATTAACGTTAGCAAGGATCTGCTGAAGAACCCTAACAGGAAACATAATCAATTATGTGAACATGGTATAGGGAACCATCATAGGCACTGACTTCCACAGTTCCCGGTGGGTGCTCGATCCCACACCCCACCCCTGCACTGCCCTCTCTCTGCCCCCATTTCACACTTTCCTCAAAGCCCCCACTCCATTCCACTCCCTTCTCCCAAGTCCCTGCCCCTGCCCCACCTCCTCTCCTGAGCTGCCACATCCCCGCTCCTCCCCCCTTCCCTCCTGGAAAGTCCTAAGCGCTGCCAAACAGCTGTTTGGCACTGGAAGCACTGGGAAGTAGGCGGAGAAGTGGGGATGCTGCACGCTTGGGGAGTGGGGGTGGGAAGGTGAGGAGGATGTGGGACAGGGGTTGAGGGGAGTTCGGCTGCCAGTGGGTGCAGAGCACCCACTAGTTTTTCCCCTTGGCTGCTCCAGCCCTGGAGCACCCATGGAGTCGGCGCCTATGGGAACCATAATAGCCACTTTTGCCCTAACAATTGGCAACTAGAAAACTGACACAAGCAGATAAGATTTCATTAATATCAGTGGAGTTATACCCACTTATCACAACTGTGAATTTTACCCCAATCTTGTTAATGAAATTCCAGTCCACATTAACAAATAATTTGAGTGCTTATTAAAAGAGCTATGCTAACAGGTATAGTTAGTAATGTTCAGATGTGTTGGAATTTCTTTAGAGAGTTCTGCTCTAAAAAATGACTCTCATATGAGAGTCCTGTTCTGTCTCAATTATTTCCTTATCAAACTGTGCTCAGTTTACAATTAAAAAGAGATTTTCCCCCTAACTGCCAGCTCTGTGAACTCAGCCAGGGATCTTCTGGGGCAGCACCTGTAATAAAGATTCTGCATGCCAAATCATGTCCCCGGAGACACTTGTTCAGCCTTAGAGCAGTCAGTGGGTTTGTGCAGATGTCACTGATTTGCCCTGTAATTGCTGCTTAGTAAACAATTCTGGTGGTGATGCACAATAACTAGAACCCAGCTAGGTTTCCCATTGCAGTGTGGGCTCTGCAAGGCTAAAAGGACTATTTTGTCATTATTCAGAGTCACAGCTGCTGACTTTAATCATAGACACCTGGTCTGAATAAGAAGTGGCAATTTTTGCCCAGTCACTTTCTGAATAGAACTGTATTTTAAATTGTCTTCATCATAAGAGACGTTGCTCATTAATCATATGCATCACTAGCAGTGTTTGAGCACTCAGACATCACAGTGATGGGAGTAGCATAAGAACCTGAGCAGAACAGAAGATAACATGGTTCCTCTGAGAAATCCTCATAGCACAGTTTAAAAATTGCTTTCAGAGTTGAATTAGAGCTAAAATGAGCCCGTATCCACCAAAGACCTTTTCCACCTGACAGACCCTTGTTCCCAGTCACTCTGGATAGCTCCAACTTTTTTCCACTACTCTCTTTCCCAAGCGAGGTAGCTCAACTAGTCTAAGGGCTGGTCTACAGTACACGATTATATCGGAATTAGCTGCATTATATCGAATTAAAACTAAATCCGTCAGTATAACCAACACGGTTTTGTCGACTTAAAGGGCTCTTAAAACCAGTTTCTGTACTCTGCCTCGGCAAAGGGAGTAGCACTAAAATAGCCATCGCTGTTCCAGATTTGAGGTACTGTGGATGCAATTCAACAGTATTGGCCTCTGGGAGCTATCCTAAAATGTTCCATTGTGACCACTCTGGACAACACTTTCAACTCAGATGCACTAGCCAGGTAGTCAGGAAAAGCCCCAGGAACTTTTGAATTTCATTTCCTGCAGTCCCAGAATCGCAAAAGAGCTCCAGCATGGACCGAACAGAGGGTACTGGATCTGATCGCAGTATGGGGACAAGAATCTGTGAAGGCAGAACTCTGTTCAAAAAAACGGAATGCCAGTGGGCAGCGGAGACTGTGGGGACTGTGGGATAGCTACGCACAGTGCTCCACTCCAGAAGTCGATGCTAGCCACGGTACTGTGGACACACTCTGCCGACTTAACGCCCTTAGTGGGGATACACACAATCGACTATATAAGATCTCCTTCCAAAAAATCAACTTCTATAAATTCGATATAATTTTGTACTGTAGATGTACCCTCAGATTACCTTGGTTGCAAGCAGCAATCAGCTGTGTGTTGCACTGCCATCTGCTGCTCTGCCCCAGTTCCTGTGAGAAGGGGTGTATAAAATATGTACCAGGAAGTCAGTTCCACAGTGAGGCTGTGTCTTCCCTGCAGAGTTAACCTAATTGTTATTAAAGCTAATGTTAAAAAATATTATATAATACATAGGTTGGGAAAAGAGTGTCTGTACATCTGGCTAGAGTGCTTAGATTATCTACAAATACAAAGTTAGTTTTTTAAAAGTCACATGATACATAGAGTACATAATCAGCAATAATCCACAGGTGAATAGATTTAACACGACAATTTAGATATTAGAATCCGAATACTCGAGTACATCACTCATGAAAAGTTGTACAGAGACTTGGTTATGGAAAGCAAAGTATATCAATGAGTGGAGATTGTCCTCCAGTAATTGAGAATTAGGTTCGTTGACCATTTGAAAAAGGCAGTCCATGAGGAAAGTATTTACTTTCCTGCCTGCGCTTCTCCACGGCATTCCCAACTCATCGCTCCTGGTATTGCCGATGTCTAGTGATGTGTTCTATGTAGATGTCCCTCGGCCACCTGACGGTGTCTGACCCCAATGAGCTGCCGCATCAGCCGAACGTAGCATGGACCAATTCCGCATTCTCTCAGCACTCGCTCGTTACTGGGGTCCCATGCGCCTAAAGCTGCGACCATCAGTGCATGTGTCTGGACCTGGTAACCCTTAGCTCTCAAGGTTTCGGCCACAGGGGCATATTTCTCTATCTACATGCAAATTAACTCCTCTTGAGTTAGCCTAGCTCAAGGGCGAATGGCCACACAGGGGAAAACGATAAAAAAAAAAACAACACTGGACGTGCACAGAGTGATTGTGTTAGCTGCTGACAAGTTGCGCTAATTTGAGGGGTAGCCTCTATTCTTGGGCCAGCCAAGTTGAGTTAAAAACACTACTACACTGGTGTTAAGGGTGGATGGTACCCAAGTTAGAAGCAACGCTCAAATTAACTGCAGTGAAGACAAGCCCTGAAAAGAGAGCAAATAGGGATAGTACGGTTTCTCCTATTCTAATAAAGCCCCTTCTAGGATGTTAGAAGAAAGTGACTCTCTTTGTGATTCTTTTCCATTGTCACATGGCTACTTCCTGTTGAATTTTGATCCCTGCTCTCTTTGGGTTCTGAAGACTGAAGAACTTGACTTAAGCTTCCTGCTGCATCAGGCAGAGGCAAAACAGTGGCTGCTTGCCTTGAAACCATGCTAAACTACTTAACACTGTTTAAATAAACCATACCAAACTTTACAGATCCAAAGGATAAACATTAAAAACAGGTCCAAACCAGACACCCAGCTCCAAACACCACCAACTTTTGTATGTTTAAATTCTAAATCTGGACATGAGTCAGAATTTTAATGTAGGTACAAAGCAAATCCCTGGGTACAAATAGCTCTAACGTCTGATGGGTTGGAAGCTTCCACCTCTCTCTAATAATAATAAAGATTTATTTATTTCAATATTTGCTCCTTGCAGGAGAGGCACAATCTGAGGAGAATTGATACTCAGTGCTGGTTCAAATATCGGGAGTTAAACTGCTTTGTTTGGTGAAATTTTCCTGTTCCAGAGGGTTGACTTGTTTCTGCTAACTCAACAAAGGTGATGGTGTATGAAAATGCCCATCTTTGTAGACAGGTCTACTTACTGTACTTGTTGGCAGTGTTTATTTAGCATAAATAATCTCCATCTTTCCCATTCTATTCAATCTAGGCCCATTCCATTTGCATGGCTCTGCACAAGAAACTTAGTGTTGAAGCTGCTCAGACGGGCTTGTTGCTGGGCAAAGCTTATGCTGCAACTGGAGACCAGCAGCATATTGGTAAGTAGGGAAGAGGTTTACAGAATTATGATTCTTCTAGGGCCTAATATAACGCTATAATGTGCAGGTGAGCCAGGAGATTCTAAAAATGTACACAGTCTATTTAGGAATATACACACTAGTAAAAATGAGCTGATCTATGGAATATTCAGCACCTGAAGTTTGTGGGATCCTTGCCTGGAACTGGCACTTCACCTCCCCTGCAGTGGGACCAGCTCTGCCCACAGTTTACCCATGTAAGCCCCACTCTAGCCAGTGGAGGTTGCCTAGGTGTCTCAAAGCAGAATCTGGACCATTGTATATAACAGAAGATAAAATACTATTTTCTAGGCAATAGCACCTGAAAGTTCAGGTGTTTAATATTTCCTGGATTGGTGGATATTTATTTTTTTTCAGTGTGAATGGCCTTTTCTGTGGTCTTCAGTGGGCTTTTACATTAATTAGAATTAATTTCCATTGACTTCAGTGGGAATTTTGAACGTAAGGAATGCAGTATTGGACACTGGCTGTGCATCTGTAGAGCTTTGTGCAAAAAACTTTGTTAAAGCAGAATTAAGGTTTCCAGATGCCCTTCCAGAATGTCAAGTTCAGCAAAACTCAAACCAGGAAATACCAAGCTATGGCATTGGCATTTACCTTAACGGTGTAGGTTTTTCTTTGTACCTACATTCAAATTCTGATTCAGGGGCAGATTTTACCTTAATTGTGCTGGCAATAGCCACTGGGAATTATCTGCATTCACTCCAGCTGCATTCCCTTTGTGCTGAATGTAGTTGTATTTTAATGGTGGAGCATACGTTGGAGCAGCTTCAGAGGGCTGTGATTGTGATATCATGGGATCTGCTTATGAGTCCCTGCCTCTGTTCTCACCTAGATTTGCAGTTGATTTAATTATTACCTAGCCACAGTCGTATAAAACCTTGCTTTTATATGGTGCTTTTCATCAGTAGAGCTCAAAGGAAAGAGGTACATGCGTACCTTGAAGTTCCAGTCTGCATCGTTTCAATTCAGAATTGTGTAGTTTGTTTCAGTAGCAGGGCATTGGGGTTTTCTTGCCATGGGTATTGTTAGTAGTGAGATGGGATATGATGGCAATCTGTGGATTTAATGATGGGTAGGGAAAAGTACAGGTTTAGTTGGTATCCTGTGTGAAAGTATGAAGGGGTTGTAAAAGGCTATGAAGTGGCTGTTAAATTTTACAGGTGTGGTATTCTGTCGGGGGAGCAGGCTCAGTGTTTGAGTGGAGGGCGAGGGCAGGAAGTACCTGTGCATTACAGTGAAGAGGCAGAGTGGAAGTCTGGGTTTATATAGGTGTTGTGGAGTATCACTCAGAGGGCAGAGTTAAGGTTACATGAGTGTCTACCTTAACTGTATTTTCTGGTTTTCAGACGTTTGAGTTTTGCTGAATTCAACATTCTGGAAGGGCATGAACTATTATCGTACAACCTTAACTCTGCATTAATCTATTTTTTTGCCATTTTTTCCTAGTTTAAAAAACCCAGAAATGTTTGTTCTAGGAGATAGTGGTCATTTAAATAGTTGTAGTTCTCATCTAGGTTTGCAGGTGATATGCTACTGTAGCTAGGTAATAATAATCAAAAGACCTAGCTTTTATATCATGGGTGGGCAAACTACAGCCCCCGGGCCACATGCGGCCCACCGGCCATTTTTATCTAGCCTGCGAGCTTGGGCAGGGGGAGCGGTGCCAGTGGCCCTGCGCTCCCAGGCCAGGGGGCCAGGCCAAGTGCAGTGAGTCACGGGGCCCCAGGCTCCCGGGCCAGGGCACTGGGCTGGAGCACCTGGCTGAGCATGGTAAGCAAGGGGTGGGGGAGAATTTGGAGGGGGGATTAGTTGGTGGGGTGCTGGGTGGTGGTGGTTAGAGTGGGGAGGTGTCGGGAGGGGCAGTCAGGGAACAAAGAGCAGGGGAGCTTAGGGGGTAGGGTTCTGGGGGGTGGTGGGTTCTTGGGAGGGCACAGCCAGGGAACAAAGAGCAGGGGAGCTTAGATAGGGGATGGGGTCGTGGGGGGGTCTCCAGAGGGGGTGATCAGGGGACAAGGAGTGGGAGTGGGGTTGGATGGGTCGAGGGTTCTGAGGGGGGCAGTCAAGGGGTGGGAAGTGGGTGGGGGTTGGATAGGGGTGGGGCCAGGCTGTTTGGGGAGGCACAGCCTTCCCTACCCAGCCCTCCGCACAATTTTGAACCCCAATGTGGCCTTCAGGCCAAAAAGTTTGCCCACCCCTGTTTTATATAGTACTTTTCATCAGTAGAGCTCAGAGAGCTTTACATCATTAGCCCCATTCTAGAAATGGGAAATTCATGGGTCTTTAGACGACATAAAGTGAGTTTACTGGTCTGAGTCCGGACCCCAGTGAACAGGTATCCGCAGCACAAGCATTACCGCTCCACTCAACACCTTCTAGAGCAGTCTCAGCAGAAAGGCCAGGAGCAAATGCCCATGGAAACTGAGTTACCCTTAAAGCTGGTCTCTCCAAGGGAAGGCTGAAGCCCACTGGCAGGGCAGTGTGGTGAAGCCCATACACACACTGCTGTGCTTTGCCTGTTCTGTAGATAAATTAGACTTCAGTCAAGTAGGTTTTTATGTGCACTAAAATGATTTTGTTTAACCTTTTCTTATTAAAATAACTTCAGACTTCAATGAGATTGCTTGGGATATAAGTAGGGTCAAAATTTAGCTCTCTGCATTTAGGGAAGCTAGAAACCGGTTTTTATATTTACCTAGTTAAATTACTAATAAAATCCATTGTTTGTATGGGATTGTTACCTGGACTGGAGCTGAGATGTCCTGTTCTAAAAAGGGTCCAGTCTGTCAGTAATAATTACTGTGCTTATTTCTAGGGGCGGCTGATATGTATTTTACAGAGAGTCTGGTTGCATATCAGGCAGCACTGGGTTCAAAGGATCCCCTGACACTTACTGCCATTGAGGAATTCAGTAAATGGCTTGTACATGTAGGGAAAAACCAGGTAACACCAAATACTGGCTTACAAGCTTACTTGCACACCTTAGTGTTTGCAGCCATCTGGAACATGCATATGCGGGGATATGTCAGAAAAGACACACTTCCTTTAATTGCTCATTGATGCCATCAGCTCCAAGGAGATGTTCTGGCAGCCAGGGATGAGCAGTTTGCAGGATGAGGCTGGCTGCCCCTTCTACACCTACCACAGGAAGGCAGGGTAGCAAAGGAGCCGCTTCACCAGCACTGTGAGACTGGATGATCCCCCTACACTGGATCCTTCATGAACTGTAGGGCAACTTTGCACTGGCAGTATAGCCCAGAATCCATGGCTCTCTGTCATACTGCCAGTCTTAAAGATCAGCGCATAGAATTATACTCTGTAAGATTTCTGTATTATTGGAGAATGCCTGTAGATCCCAAGAAGCATCAGCATTAAACTCCAAATGAGTTAAACATGCATCAGTCAGTCATTTAAATATGCTGATCCAAAATTGAATATATTTTTGTGATAAGTTATGTTGCCTTTTTCTCTGTAGCAGGCCTTCAGGCTGTTGAAAGATTCATTGGAGTCCATCATAGACACCTACGGTGATTTTAGTGAGAAGGCAGCAGAAACTTACCATATCATGGGCAGTATCTGCCTGGCAGGGGGAAAGATGAGAGAGGCTTACCAGCTGTTCAATAAGGTAATTATAATTACATTGCTTGTGATTTTCTTGGATTTACTGCCTCATAGTGTTTGAAAATGTAAATGCACACTAATTTTCCAAACTATAAATCCTGCTAGAAATATCAGCTTTATTTCACTATAGATTCTCAAGGAGTCTGATGTGTGGATCTTATTCATGTTAGTAATGAGGTTTGCCCACATAAACCTGCCATCTGTGCCAAGACCACACAGGGATTTGGGCACAGCTGACCAGCAACTATGTACCATACTTCCCTGCAGAACCCCTGGATACTGGATTGGCTCTCTGTTGGGATTTAATAGTGCTGATGAACTGCCAGGACAACTGCTACCACACAGCTGAGGAGGGGGAGCAGGCTTCAAAACCTATACTGTTGTGGGGAGGAGGCAAACAGCCTCCTAGCAGTGGCAACGGGTAGCTAGATCCTGTCTTAAATGCCCTCTTCCCATCCCCAGTGGAATGAATAGAAAGAAGCTCCATGAATTAAAATGTACAGTGTTGTCCCTTCCCTCTCAACCGGGGAGAATCTAGCTCCTAGCCAGCCACTCTGCCTCAGTTTCCTCATCTGTAAAACCATTGTTACTAGCTGTATCACAACGGTGTCATGCAGATTAATTAGTTGAGCAGAGTGCTTTGATGGAAAGTGCCATGTCATACTGATATTATTTATATTATACCTGTATATTTAATTCTACAAGACTCAGCCATTTATGCTTCTTAGATTCTAATTCCAAAATACTCCTCTGATGTCACTGAAGTTCTTTCTAGGCACAACCACTGGAGTTCCTTTGCTAATAAGTAGATAACTAGGCATAATCAGTACTTAAGCAATTTGATGTTGAAGTTGGGTTATATAGTGTATCACGTTTTGTTCATTTTATGCTAAACAGTGTTTGCAGATTCAAATAGCTGTTTATGGGCCTCGCAACAGGAAACCGAAAGAGACGCAAGAGCTCCTGACCGCATTAGAGAGGTGATCTCATCAGCATTGTTCTTTATAATGTAATATTGCATATTGTCAAGATGCTGTCCCTGCCTCAGGGCATGTAGCAGCTTGCTAGTAACAAATGTCCATGTACAGTACTGAGTCTTGTTTAATATAATGAACAAAATTAAATAGGAATTTCTGGGATATGGGGAGCTTGGTCTGTGTGTTGCAGATCTGGAGAGGCAAAGCCCAGGAGTAGGGAACAAAATGGCTTTAGAACACCTTTGTGCCATCTAAATTCTAGGCTACTGGGGGGCAGGTGGCCAAATAGCCCCCCACCATAAGTTAGAGCAGCCTGTAAGCACAACCTGCCCCAGGTTGCCAATGGATTGTACAGTAGTCCAGCTACCGTAGAACATTCAGTGCTTTGCTCTCCCTTTCCCACACACCATATGTTAGAGGGCTGCTTATGTTGACACCTCACTGCTTCTGTGCTGTGGGAGTTTTCCTCTCGCTCCTGTAGTCACTGTAGAGGGCCACAGCAGCATAGAAGGCCTGGAGTGAATGCCAGAATCAGCATCTGGATATCTCATACCATGCAATTAACAATGGCACATGGAATCTTTTGCCACTAGTTCTAATTCAAATCAGGTTAGCACTGCCTGAAAGTTGTTACTGTCTGATATTGGCTCAGCCAAAACAGGTTTCTAAAACATCATTGGCCATTTATTCTTACTGAATTCTATGCTAATTTTCCATAAAATCTCCATCCTGACTGACTGCTGCTCCTTTAGAAGTTAATTTTAGGATTAGGGACTAAGTCTGCAACTGTGAAGATGAAGCTTTAAACTGTAGCAATTTCAGTTAGAATAATGATGTTCTGTATTAGCATTTTTTGTCTCATTCATTGATTTAACCCCTGCACTGTAAAACTTACTTGTTAAACCTTGTGCTGCAAAAATTACTAATGGAGAGTACTTTAGAAGACATAGTTTAGAGAGATCCCTGCCACAGTGTTTACAATTTAAACTAGTTGGATACACTGAGAACAAAGAATGACTTGCAAGAGTGGGAGTAGATAACACTGTAGAGGATCAACAAGGAGGAGGTGGGAAAAGAAGTGGTTCTTAAGGAGGGATCTAAACAGAGTTAGAGCATGCTTAATACACAGGAAACAGAAGCACAGGCTGTGTGATACAAGACACAAAGTCATGAGTGAAAGGGACCAAATGGCCATTAAAAAAACGAGCAGGCAAAGAGTCTAGCAGGAATACGATAAACTAAAGGCTATGTGGTATTAACTATTTGTTGGCCCTTGCCAAGTGGTTAACCAGTATTCAGTAGCCCATTTGTTTCTGTTAGAAATTGATGAGATGAGTTCCCTGCAACTCCTAACCCAGCTCCACCGCTCTCCCACCGGAGGGTTGGGGCCCACCACACTGTGGAGGCCTCCCCGCTCCCCAGGGCCTGGTACTTTACATGGCACCAAAATGTTGTGGTTATCTTGTCAAATGATCATCCCATATTCCTGAAGCAGAGGGTGAATCTCTAAAGGCAAGATGTTTGGGTACAGTTTGGATAGGGCATTTAGTTACTACTGTGCTGGGGGTGAGAGAAGAATCTAGACCAGGGATGGGAAAACTATGGCCTGCGGGCCGAAGCCGGCCCACAGGATTGCCACCCCCATGGAGCCCCACGGTCCACACCACTCCCAGAAGCAGCCAGCACCACATCCCTGCAGCAGAGGGCTCTGTACGCTGCCCTCACCTGCAGGCACCACCCCCCACAGCTCCCATTGGCCAGAAACGGGGAACCACAGCCAATGGGAGCTTTGAGGGAGGTACCCGCAGGCGAGGGCAGCACACAGAGTCCTCTTCTCCCCCTCCTCCAGGGGCGCAGGAATGTGGTGCTGGCCGCTTCCCGGAGCTGTGGGCAGGCAGGGAGCCTGTCTTAGCCCTGCTGCATGCTGCTGCCGCCACCTCAGAATGGCTCTAGGTAAGCAGCACTGGGCCAGAGCTCGCACCCCAAACCCTTCCTGCACCTCAACCCCCTGCTGCACCTCAGCCCCCTGCCCTGAGACCTCTATTGATGGCCCTGCATGCAATTTCCTCACGCAGATGTGGCCCTCCAGCCAAAAAGTTTGCCCATCCCTAATCTAGACAAATGGATAAGCACATAACTTGTATAACTAATCTGAGCAGTTAAGTGTCTCATTTTATAACAAGGCAGTTCTCCCGACATTCTCCTGTTTGTCAGTAAGGAGAATTTTCAGGGATATGTAGTCTACAAATGAAGGAATAGGAAAATGCCAAGAAAAATAAAATGAACTAAATGTGTTTCCTCTACTGTAGGTCTCCAGCTGTCCATGAAGGGAACAGACTTGTGAAGTAAAAAAGACCGACGTTGCTAAATCATACTGTTGGCAAAAATCTTGGATCCTTAGCGATTGTAGCCAATGAAACCAGAAACTAAGTTGGAGGATTAATTGGAGAACTCAAGTATATTCTGTTTGTTATAATCAACTCAACAGAAAGTTCTGTAAATGTTTGCTTTAGTTTAGGAAAAAAGTATCAACCTTGCAGGTAAACTGTCCCCTCCTATTCTCCTTTCATTTTCTTTCTTACTATATTTTTAAGGTCTGGGTCTAATGGCAGCATATCAAATGTTTTACTGAGTGTTTAAAAAAATGGGCATAAGTTACAAAAGTCTTGAATTAATGACTCCTTTTGGAAAAGATATAGGAATGCATGTTTACACATATTGAAAAGTATTTCTTTTGAAGACATTCCACTAGCACTTTGATGAACGAACACAGAATATACCCAATGGAGAAACACAGATTGGATTATTTTTCCCCCGGCTATTTGTACACTGGCTTTTTTGTAATCTAACACACACACTGCTTTTAGCATTTCAGCTAAGACGACTAAATGCCTTCTTTTGATGTGAAATTCCTCTTTAATGCTTTGCCTTCACTACAAAATCTTCAGGTTAGAACACAGCTATGTAGAGTTGTGTTTGCTAGTACAATGCTGACCACAACTATGCACTCAATGTTAGACAGTGTTATCATTATGATTCAGAAGCCTTAAGCCACTTCTGAAAATGTGATCCAAAGACAAGTCACATTTTATCAATGAGGAACTTACTCATTAAACCCAGGATTCAGTTTGAGGCACAGGTGCATGGCTGAGGCAAGAAGGGTTGGGGCCAACAGGTACTCCATTCCAGTGATCTTATGGCATAACAGCCACTAGCCACTTGTTACGAAGACACCCTCCCCCAGCCGGTTTCCCCATGTTTGTGGAATCCTCTACAATTAATTCAGAGGAGCTGAAGTCTGTGCTCCATAGTAGCACAGACACCTTACATTAGGCCAGGCCCCCAAGATGCAGAGAGAACACTACATAATGCAAACAGTTCTGCATATGAATAAAATCATTTCATTACAAATGACTATTTAATCATAACTGGCTGCTAGTACTGTACAGATGGTTTTAATTTCTTAGAATCACAGAATATCAGGGTTAGAAGGGACCTCAGGAGGTCATCTAGTCGAACTCCCTGCTCAAAGCAGGACCAATCCCCAACTAAATCATTCCTGCCAGGGCTTTGTCTAGCCTGACCTTGAAAACCTCTAAGGAAGATTCTTCGGGTCTTCTTTTCAAGATTACTGTTGGTATAAGGCAGACTGTTATCCAAATGAAAATAGTATGCTTAGTGGCCTTTAGGCTTATGTTCAAAAGTAATGTTAAGCCACAGCTATGTCCTTGAACATAACACCAGGTAATTTAAATCAGAAATAAGTTAAATGTAGGTAGTCATGCACTCTGTTTCTTTACATTAGTCACCTGGGACTAGATACAAGTCATTCTTAGCACCTATTCAGCACTTCATAGTCCAAGGCATCAAACACATAGATTAATATTTACCTGAAGACTTCAGTAACTTTCTCCTTTGTTGAAGAGAAAACTATTAAAGACAATCTTAAGGGAAATGATTTCTAATGTGGTCTTAAATGAAAATTCATTTATATGAATATGTAAATTAAACATGACAATGACAAAGGAGTAACTTAGAGATCCAACACTGCTCCAATCATTTTTTATGAATGTTGCAGCTGTGAAATTCTAGAGGGCTGCTTTAAAAAAATATTACTAAAAAAAACCTCAGCAGTCTCTGATAGGATGTATCAAAACAGAAATATCAGAGCTGCAGGAAACTCCCATTGCTCTGAAAGGATACGTAATGTATGCACTAGATGAACAGCTGTCAGGAATAGCATTTTTGAGTTCTGCAACAGCCAGCTGATGTCAGTCAGTATGTGATCTTATTACCATTATCCTTTTTCCCCTCTTCTCTCCTATTCTTGTTTCAAGTTAGATTGTAAATTCTGTGGGGCAGGAACCATCTTTGTATGATTGCTACCACAATAGGAGCCTGATGTTCACTGCCATTTTTGAGTCTTGCTAGGGTATAAAAAATTAACTATATAAACAGAATTTACCTGAACAGAGCTACAGAGATCTCTGACTAATCTTTGGGTTTCTAGCTGCAACTCTGATTTTCCTATTTTGATGTGATATCAAGCTGGAAGCATGCCTTCATCCTGTTGCATTATTTGTGGTGGCAGTGTCTGGTCAGAAAGTGGATTCTTCACATTGCAAAATCAGACTATTTACCGCACGGACAGGGCTGATCATGTCTGGAACAGGTGAGCTACATGTATGACAAACTGTGTCTGAAGAGAACAAATGCAACTTCTGACTGAAGTACAGCCCATTTACTGCTGGAAATGTGTTTTAATCCTGAAACTTGGATTCATGACTTGTAAAATTGAAAGTGAAGTACTGGTTCACTTGTCAATATTAACCCATTCCTTCAGAAGGCAAGTACCAGCTTCCCTCAAATGAGTGGCTGTTAAGTCTTTGCGCAAGAGATCATCTCTTGCACTGGTGATCCTGCCAATCAGTGCCCCAGCTCTGATCCTCCCTTTTTGAAAAAAGGTTGAAAAGACGGAGAAGTATCTTCAGTAAGTGTGCACAGGCTGCAAGTCATTGAAAGTTTGTCTCATCAATATTATATGAATCCACCATATTTTGAACCACTATCTAGCATTCCTTCTGAATCAGTGGGACATGGAAATAGGAGTTAGGAATTAGCAAAATCTGTCAATTTTATATCACAGAATTTCATTTCCAGGAAACAAGTCATTCACTTTGCTTTTATTTTATTAAAAAAATACAAAAGCATTTCTAAATGCAGCACAATATTAATGTGGTACATATGTATAGGTTTGTTATCATTAAAGGCAACTGGCCTCCCAATTGTGACAAGCTATAATGTTTTATTAATTTTTTTTAAATAAAAGAAAATTCCTTGGAATTTTTTCTGCTCCAAAACAAATACTCCAATGCTCTTTTTCCTTAAAACGGAAATAAATGCTTTTGATCTGGAAGGCAGTGGTGAATGGATGGGGCTTGGGGAGAACACTGAAAAGAGCAAATTTCAATAGCAAAGGTTATATTAGTCAATTTTTTAAAAAAATCTAAAAGTTAAAATCAAAATGACACTGCCCAAGTACTTTAAAGTGGTTTATGTTGGGTTCTATGCTAACTTACAAATACAGCACAAGCACACGGCTGTGGAAAATGGGCCAAGATCATCCCTGATGAAATTCCAGGGAAGTCAATAGTTACAAGCTTGACTCCAGTTGGGGATAAGCAATTTCACAATTTACTGCTATTGAGAAGTCAGTTTCCACTCTGTTTGTAGTGTTTTATTTTTTAAAAAATCATTGGACCAACCCACTGTCTAACACAAGCCAGCCTTCAGACATTCACCACCTGCAATTGCTTCATCCATGCTCAGAGTAAACCAAGGCCAAAAACTGGTGGATTAACATACTGCTACTGTAACAGATTTATCTCACTGCTTATGTTTGCAATTATTCTGACCATAGTGACAGAATACTCAAGGGGCTGTTTGGTGATCATTCCAGGTTTGCAGTGGACAAGTGTGCACATCACAAAACCACCACCATCCCAGCACCCTTCTCAGCCTCAGCACAGAGCCCAAGGATTAAGCTACCTTTTCACTTTTACAAGTAGTCCATTCAGATCAAGAGTAAGAAACATTTGCAAAGTAATAGGGGAGGGAGCTTCATTGTAGCTGCTTATTCTGCTCCCTTCTGTGGATCAGCAAGGCATCTATCTTCTGGGCTATCAATCTGGCAACTTTCAAGTTTTACTAAATATTTTATCATTCTGAATGTCCATAAATGAAATGCACAGTCCATATCATACAGCTATAGTTCTGATTCAGTAATGTCCTCATCAGGGCAACAATAGTACTCCACAAAACAGATCTGTCCATCTTCATTCCTAATCATATACTGCAGTGAAAGGAATCCCCGATTATCTGTCCGAATAGACACTTTACAAGATAAAGCTAGTGCCTTCGTAGATGGTTTGAGCAAAGAGATCTTATACCTGCAGATAAAGAAAAGCCATTTTAAAGTATATAAAATATAACAGTGGCTAAAACCTTATTCTAAAGTAATGGACCAAAACCAATTAGCCACATATTGAGTCACAAGTGGGGTTTTACAGCATGGTTTAACTTTTCCCTGTTACTGCATCAACAGCATGCATTTTATACTCTAATTCTTATTACTGAAATTTTAACCAGAGGAACAACTTCTGTCAAAGGGAAATTTTTAAATGCTACTCTGTTCTAGGAAAAGTCAGACATTTCAATAGCTGACGAAACCACTTTTTCAGCTTCTTGGTAAGAGTGTGTCATCAGACTACTAGTGTAACTGTCCTGATCACTGACCTGTTTGTCTGGGTCTGGTTGCAATGAAATGCTTCCATCAAATCAGAGTCTTTGGGATAGTCAAGATGAACACTTCCTGCATTGCCAAAGGTGGATAATCTAAAAGACAAGATGCACCAACTCAGCAAAACATTTGATACTGGCACCATCAAATTTGAAAAATGGACACAACAAAGTAATGTTATATATCAAGACAATTCTCAAAGCAGGTGACTTCAACAAGCTTCCTAGTTTTCATGAGAAATGAAGTAGCACAGCCAGCATTTAATTTTCTATTAGAATGAATGAATCACAAGCATAAAATCTGTGGCACTCCAAACTCGAGTTCCCCTGATAGCAGCTGATTGTGGTTTCAAAGAAAGCTGACGTATGCTAATGACAGACTGATTATTGTACGCCATTAGCACCTAAAGGCCACAAGCTGCTGCCATACCAGAAATTGAAAGAAACCTGCTCTGCAGCACCTAGTTGTGGAGCTGTCAGGAATGGGCAAAGCTCATGAATTCCCCTATATCCTACCGCATACAATTCCTGATTTTTCAGCCCTATCCACGCCATGCAGACCTTGGAACTTAATTTTTCATAACCAAAAAAACTAAATGAATGCATTGAAAACACAGCCTGGAATTTGTTTACAAAATACAAGATAAAAGAAGTTGTATCTGCTTATGCTAAGGCTGAAGTTGGCCTCAACCTTAAAATGATGATGTATTCTATTGCCAAAAGCATCAGGTTGAAAATTTTCAAATGTTGAAAAATAAGGAATGAACAGTTGCCTGGTATCTTGTCTGAATAATTGAAGTCTTCATATGTGACACAGCAGACCATTATAACAGAAGGCATATTTAAACAGATATGGTACAGATCTGAACAATGTTGAATAAGCAGCAACAATAATTCCAAACATCAAAGAGCAACTAAGTTGCTAAACATGGACCTTTGAAATGGGCATGTACTTTCTGATACCTGAAAAAAGGCTTGTCTGGAGACATGGTGATCTGCAGGACCTCACTGGTCATATCTAATTCAGCAAATGCTTCTCGTAACCCTTCTGATTGCAGGATAATTTTATTAACCACATTTGTACTGCAGAAATCAAAATCTAGTGTTTCTTCCGGTTCTTCAGTGTTAATTTTACACACAGTTACCACACCACCTTCTTCTAGAAATAGGGTCAAGGGGTAGCCATAACCACGGTAACACATTCGAAGAGCTGTTGAAGTACCTAAAATGATGAAAAAATTAGCACTCTAAGAGCTAGATGGTGTAACCTTTGGAGACCTGGAATCTAGCCATGCTTAGATCAGATTAAGTTAGTTTATTATTCTCAGTCTAACCTCAGACCTTTACTGAATTCTGTCTCAATCACAAAATCATCACACAACTCAAGATGATTGATAGTCTCTTTTCAAAAAGGCCCAGGATAGGAATAGCTGGGATATTAAAATTCATAAAAAAGTGTGCAATGACAGAATTGTCTGAGAAAGCTTACACTCTGTCTGTCTGCAATGTGTGTGACGAGTCTGCTCTCATTCTTAAGTAACATCTAAGAAAACATTTTTGGAAGAAAGTTCAATTTCTAATATGTAAAATCAAAGATAAGAACGGGATGTTTGACAAATATTTAATAATTCACAGTTCATATAAATAGTGCGATATTTAATTCTGAAATAGCAGTTGAGAAAAAGGCTTTTTCTTAAGTGATCTAATGGAAAACTAACTACATATGAAATAATACAGAGGCTGACCTGATCTATTCAAACATCAACATAACAAGCTATGAGGCTATACGAAATACCTAATGGGTTTATGGTGCACCCAAGACATAAGGCGAAAAGCAAGGGACTTTTTACTAACTGAGGAATGTGACTAGAGGAAGGAGGATCATGTGCAAACTTAGACAAGTAACAGTCTCTCTCTTTTTCAGTTCCCCATCGTAAAAAGGGGATAATACTTAGACATGTGAAGATCAGTTAATTGTTTTTGAGGTGCTCAGATGCTATAACGTAATGGAGGCCAAAGAAGTACAGCAGAACCTTAGAGTTACGAAAACCTTGGGAATAGAGTTCGTTTGTAACTCTGAACAAACTGTTATGGTTCTTTCAAAAGTTTACAACTTAACACTGATTTGATACAGCATTGAACTTTTACTATGCAGAAGACAAATGCTGCGTTCCCTTTATTATTTTAGTAGTTTACATTTAACACTGTACCGTAGTTGCTTTTTTTCCCCGCCCCCGTCTCTGCTGCTGCCAGACTGCATACTTGTGGTTCCAAATGAGGTGTGTCTGGTTGACTGATCAGTTCGTAACTATGAGGTTCTACCGTACCTAGAAAAGTGCTATTACCAACTTATATGAATGTTTTATAACAGTTCAGGGTAGCTGAAGTTTAACTGATTGACCACAGTAGCTGGATTCAGTTGAGTACCTCCCTCCAGGCCACTCGAGCAATTATTAGAGCATACAGTCGCAGCAACATAAGAAGCTAGCATATGGCCTAATCAATCAATGGTAGCTGCTTTTCAGACAGGGATCTTAGTATGGGAAAAGTCAGGAAATTTTGCAGTGACAGGAAAGATCACTTTCATAAAGCCACTTAGGAAGGGGCTAGAAGCACAGGTTTCACTCTGACTACTGAGGGCATCAGATCAGGACATGCATGCATAATACCTGGCAAAGAATTTGTACCAAAAATGGTCAAGCAGTCTAACAGAACAGCCAAATTGATTCGAAACATCACAGACTCTTCCTGTATAACAAATTCTTGAAAAATCCCTGCCTGTAAAAGAAAAAAATAAATAAAGAGAGAGAAAACAAGTGTGTATGGAAGAAGTATAACAACATATGTTTCTCTTTCTGTAGTAGCAGTGACTTAATCATCTCTATAAATCCATAATTTTCACCTTCAGAGCGCAACGCAATACAAAATAAGAGCCAAATAAGGTGGCCAGGACCAGGGCAGTGTGAGTGCCACTGAAAATCAGCTCCTGTGCTGCCTTTGGCACGCATGCCATAGGTTGCCCAATAGGAGTACCATATTTTAATATTCAAAAAAGTTTTAATATTCCAGAGGGGGGAGGGGAGCCCTGCCCCCTATCCACTCCCTCCCACTTCCCGCCCTGCACAGGACCCCCAACCCATCCAACCCCCCCCGCTCCTTGTCCCCTGATCTCCCCCTCCCAGGACTCCACCCCCTATCCAAGTCTCCCTTCGCCTTCTCCCTGACTGCCCCTCTAGGACCCTACCCCCTACTTGTCCTCTGACTGCCCTGACCCCTATTCACACCCCTGCCCCCTGACAGATCCCTGGGACTCCCACACCTATCCCACCACTGCCTGTCCCCTGATTGCCACCCGCAGAATCCCATACCCATCTAACCTTCCCTTCCCCTAACCCTCTCCCCACCCCGACAGGCTGACCAGCGTGTCTGGCTCCAGGTGTCTGCGGCACGCTGCTGTGCTTCCCCACGGAGCGCGCAGCCCCCCCCTCCCCCCCCGAGTGCTGCTGGCGTGGCACACTGAGGTGACAAGGGAGGGGCTCAAGCCAGCTGGGCCACCATGTCAGCCACCCCATATTCTGCAGTGGGAGGGAAATTCTGGGCCTTCTGAGAGTTTTACAAGTTCATCCCGGATGGCTATTTAAAACCCAAAGCCAGAAATATACACGAAAATATGGACATAAGGTAATCCTATTGCCTACCCCGTGCTATAGTAACAATAAAACAGGAAAACAGTTCTCTCTCTGCTACATCAACAATTTAACTCCAGCATTTCTGAATACTGTCAACATCTGCACTTTTGCAAGCCTAGATCTAAAACATCTGACACCTTGGACCCACTGATCTCATCTTGTCTTTTGTTTGATTGGATTATGTCCATTGGGAAAGACATCGACAAACGGAAGAGAAAGGTAAAAACTGCCATTTTTAGCAGGTGAAAAATTGATCAAGATATACTGATGGTCTGATGATGTGCTAGCCTCCTTACCTGAATAAAGGCATTTGCCTGCAGACACTTTGCATTTTCCACCGTAACCTTGATTCCATTTGTAGTTGCAAAACATGTTGCATGGTCTTTAAAATGAATGGCTTTTAGGATATTTGAGAGGTTTCTGACATTGTCAAGATTGACGACTAAAACATACTGATCATCACCAGTTTCAGGCTGAGTGGACAGGGGCATTATCTAGTTTGCATTCACCACTCCAGTCTTTCCTGTAACAGTAAAAGATGCAGTTTCAAAGAGAACCTAAAAAGAGGAAAAATACTTGTGTTAATCTGAATTGCTGTTTACGGATGAAACATGAAAAAAACAAAGCTTCAAAAAGCTGTGATGTACTGGCAGCAATGCTTTGGTTTGGTATAATTAAATAGACCAGGAATATTTACAAAGAATCAAAAAAAAAAATTATAGATATTTCTACTCCCTTAGAGAGAGAGAGAGGTCCAATACTACTAAAATAGCAAAGCAACAAGATGCACAAGTGTATTCCTGTATCACTGACCCCTGCTGGACAGACACATATATAACACACACAAATTTCCCTTGATTTGAGCTTTAGCTGACAAAGGAGAGGCCTGTGTATTTGAAAATGTAAGAGAAGACTGCTGATATTTCATCCTTCTACTCTCCTCTCATTCTATCAAGCTTGCAAGGAAATATATTTACATCTTTACTGCTTTAAGTAGCATCTCCCTTTTTGAACAGGGTCATATTATAGGCAAACTACAAAACAAACTAATACAAAAGTTGAAGCCACATGCTTTATTGATGCTTTAGGCTGATATATACAGATTAATATTCTTCCCCTTTTTTAATTACACAACAAAAATCAGGTCCCAACTTGCCTTGTTTTACTGAAGAACTCTTTTGAAGACTACACACTTCACACTAAGAGGAAAGCTGAGTTGCAGCTTTCCCATTCCCAGGTGTCAGCCGGGGTGGGGAGTGGGTGAAGAATGCTGAGTGTCAACTGAGATTTTAACCTAGTGTGATGCCCCTATTCTACTCCAGTCATCCAGTCTTCTGGAGTCAGATCTGGAATTTCTATTGTGAACAAACAAAAACAGAAAGATGACATTACATCCATCTTCACACGCACTACTTAAAGAAATAAAGTCCACAATCATGTTTTCCCTTTACAATTCACTTTTAAAAGAGAGGGGCATTGCTGACATTATGAGCAAATGTGCAGGTGTCATACAAGCAAACAGGGTCAGGGAGATTTTCAATGATACGAAGGGCAGTTAGTTGCCCAAAACCTTTTGGTAGTCAATGGTGAAAATCTCTGCAAAGCTGCTCCTATCTCTATTTCTATGCCTACTTTAAAGGATGAACATTATCAAGAAGCAGCGCCATAGTTTTAATTGAACCACTATTTTTTCCCTACTGTTGATAAGAAAAAAAGGCTGTAACCCCCTTTGTGAGCAGAAATAAGTTAGTGCCATTAACACACCTTACAATCTATTGTTCTGATTTGAATTTAATAGAAAGCCTGTCACTTCCATTCACAAAGCTCTCAGTTACAGCAGCTGCTTCGTTTTGACCATTATACTCGAGGGTTTTTTGTGTGCTACTGTATTTTTTGTTTCCCCATGTGTAGTAGTGGTTTTATGCATATTCTTCCAGGAATGAGGTCACAACACCCCCTTCCATCTCCCAAATCTTCAGCAGCCTCTCAGCCGGGTGAACACGATTCTCCACACTCTTCTCCTCGCCTCTGCTGCACTGCACTGCAGGACCAATGTGAATCCGACCTCATGTTGTGTCTGATCATTAGCCTGAAATCCGTTAAAAGTTTGCAGAACCAACATGCCGCACAGGGTCCACTTCACACCCCCAACCCCCCCCCCCCCCGGGACTCCACCATACCGAGCCCGGCGCTCCGTGACCCAAACTCTGGGCCCTGTTTTCCGTCTTCAATCCGCTTCCCAAGTACTAACACGACAGCGCAGCGCGCTGTGACAGCGGCTAGGGCAGCGGTACCAAGTCTGTCTACCACTGCGTGCAGCGCCGCGGCTGCAGCCGGGCCCTGAGGCGGTCACGCGGGTCACAGCTGTGCGCTGACGGGGGCAGGCGCGGCCCCGAGCTGAGAACCGCCGCGCTAGAGGAAGCGGGACTCGGGCACTCGGCGGCAGACACAGGCCAGCGGCCCAGGGACAGAGCTGAGCTGGGGCCCCGATCCGTCCGCTCAGCCCAGTGACCCGGGGACCCTGCCCCCGTCTACCGCCGTCACACGCGATGCCAATCCTCCCCGCCGCGCGGCGAGCCGTTCACCCCGTGCTTTACGGCTATCGTAAAACGAGGTCCGCCAGGGCACGACAGCACGCCGGCCGCCAGGATCATAGAGCGAGGAGCGGAAGATCATAGAGAGGGAGCGCAGCTTCCGGTGTGAGGGTCATGGGTAAGGAAGATGGCGGCGGCCAAGAGGAAGCGTGGAGGTGCTGCGGCCCGGCCGAGGAAGCGAGCCAGAGGGGCTCCGAATGGGACCGGGCCGTCGGCCAAGCCAAGCGCGAAGGGAGAGGAGAGGGAGGAGCACAGCATCCCGGCTCCCGTCTCTAAGGTAAAACTAGCGGCTGATCCCGCCCCTGCCCGAGGCCTGTGTCGTCCCCCCCACTTCCCGGGGTATGTGCCCGGCCTGTCTTCGCCGGTCCCTCTGCGGCGCGGAGGGTAAGAGGCCGGGGTGGCACAGGCTGTGTCCTCCCTGTTGTGGATGGGAGCTCTGGGCTGGTCCCTCATACTCGTCATCCCCGCTGAGGGAGGAGGAGGGCCTGCCCCGTTGGGGTGAGGTGGGGGAAAGGCTGTCTCTCCTCAAGGGAAGCTTCCTACGGGCCGGAGATTACCCTTCTCCAGCCTCAGACCATTTAGAGACGTTGTTTCTCATTAGAGAAGCAGCTCTCTTCTCTCTGTGTCCTCAGTATTTTTGCAGGGCCGCCTCCTGCTTGGCGTGGAAGGGAGCAGGCCGCTGGTTGCAGTCTCTTCACAGAGACGTGCTGCCTTGATCTGTGTGGTCACCCAAACTCTTCATATGGGTGTGCAACGCAAGGTTCTGTTACACTGTCATGATATGCACAGATATCTTGAATATACTAGTTACTAGTAACTTGGAGGTACTACATCCAAGCACGTGAAGGGCAGCTCTGTACATAGAGCTTGTCTACATTTACATTTTATAGCGCTCTAACTTGCTGGCTCAGGGGTATGAAAAATCACTCCTCTGAGTGGAGCAAGTCTGAGCACTTTAAAGTGCTAGTGTGGACAGGCTTCAAGCGCTGGGAGCTCATCCCCTCCTGGAGGTGGATTGCCAAGAGCACTGAGAGAACTCTGTCCCAGAGCTTCCATGCAATCACACTCGCACTTCAAAGCTGTTACGGGGGGGAGTGTTCCTGGGACAATGCTTTGAACTTTCCTGTGTAGCCATGCCCTGAGGCACTGCATGTTGTTGGGGGGAGAAGGCGGGGGATGCCAGATTTTTCTGCTTCTATCAAGATTGGCCATGCTGGTTCCTGTAATTTACTGGCCTCAGCCTGCCCAAATCAGTCTGGAATCTTTTCCCATCCCCCACACTCCATGATCCAAACTCTAGCCCAGGGATCAGCAACCTTGGCAAGCAGGATCACTGTTAGTGGGCCCCGCCAGTTTGTTTACTTGCCGGTTCGCCGACCGTGGCTCCCACTGGCCGCGGTTCACTGTCCTGATCCAAGGGGGGCTGTGGGAAGCTTTTGATTTTAAAAACTTTAAAACTTTTTTTTTCACCTTAACTTTTTGTGTTGTTTTTTTTTCTTTTTTTTTATTTAGGGTAAATGGAAAAACAAAGAGCGTCTGCTTATTTTCTCTTCTAGAGGAATAAATTTCAGAACAAGACATCTAATGCAAGATTTGCGAACATTGATGCCACACTCTAAAGCAGGTAGGGGCTAGATAATGCTCGTGTCTAACTTTGTCAGTGTTTTTGGCTATTCTAGTTGTTTACACCACTTGCCTCCAAAAGCCTTCTTTTCGAAGATGGCGCATAATTCTTACTTTATATGGCTCACTGTCCGTTGTTGTCATTGTTTACCCCAGTTGCTGCACAATAACTGTTGGATTCTAATTAAGATTGCTAGGAAACTAGGCCTTCATTTTGTAAACTCTCAAATGCATTATACATTCAAGTAGTTTTACTGAAGTCAAAGGAATAGTGAAACATAAAGCAAAGCATGCAGCTTTTTTCAGTGTGTGCTGGATTGGGGTCTTAAGCTGGTATGGGCAAAAACTGTTGTTAACAGCAACCCAATTAATGCGTAAGAGGTGAAATAATATCAGTAGTGAAAATGAGTTATATACAAACTGCTGAGAAACACAAACACTGAGAAAATACTTAGTCTTTCTGTAGTAAAAATAGGTGAAATTGTCAGAAAGTGTAGGAGGTTTTTTTTGTTTGCTGGTGTCCCTTGTAATATACAAAAGCATACAAGACTGTTCAATGATACTTTTTTCTTTGTTTACAGACACTAAAATGGACCGTAAAGACACGCTGTTTGTAATTAATGAGGTAATGCCGGGAATAAACTAATATTTTATATTTTGGCTTTTTGGAAATTGTGAGAGAGAGAAGAGGGCCAGAACGGTGATGTTGAAGTAAGAGAACTTTGGTTTACTTCATGAAGCACAAAGAGTTTAGTAAGAAAAATATTGATGTAATCTTGCATTAGTCCTCACTCTTGTCTATCACATCTTGTTTAACACAAGAACTTGGTCCTGAAAGCACTGTCTAAGCATAACTTTTATTGATTTCAATAGAAGTTTTGTGTACAAAAAGCTTGCAAGATAGAGCCTTATGGTGGCATATCTGTTTCTTGGGTCTAAATTGGGGTGGGCAAACTTTTTGGCCCAAGGGCCACATCAGGGTTCAAAACTGTACAGAGGGCAAGGTAAGGAAGGCTGTGCCTCCCCAAACAGCCTGGCCCTGCTCCCTATCTGACCTCCTATCTACTTCCTGTTTCCTGACTGCTCCCTGAGACCCTCTGCCCCTTATCCAAGCGCCCAGCCCCAACCCCCATACCACACTGCCAGACATGCTGCCGTGCTGATCCACCGGAGCGGGCAGCTCTGCCCCCCAGAGCACTGCTTGTGTGGTGCGCTGAGGCTGGGGGGAGGTGGGAGGGAGAAGAGCAGAGGAGTGGTCGAGAGCAGCCTCTCCAGCCGGGAGCTCATGGGCCGGATGGGAAGAGTCCGCGGGCCGTAGTTCGCCCACCCTTGGTCTAAATACATCAAGGCTGCAAAGACTTTGAAAACAAACAAGAAAAGGGCTGATGGAAGGAGGACAAGGTTACAAAGGTTAAAATGTTATGGTTGGTTTTTGCTGAGAATGTTAAAATATTTAATTGGGGATGTGCTTTTTTTTGTGCAAGGCTGAAGGAAGCAATAAGGGGTACAGGGTACATGTAGCATAGCTAGTGAATTGAACTAAGTTCCGATTTGAGTGGGTCCATTAGTGGATATGAACCAAAGAGGAATCAAAGCAGTTTAGACTTCCAGCTGAAAAAATGAGTTGATGATAGAGAGTGAAGGCGATAGAGACTGCAGGTGTCTGTGGCTTTTGTGATGGAGTAAAGACTTTTGGGAGCTACTGCCTTTGAACCATTACCTTATGAAAGAACTGCTGGTGCTGCTTTTGTGCTTTAGTCCCCTGGTACCCTTTCTAGTTGAGAGAAGGGAGAAAAAGGGTAGGCTGGCAAGTCTATTCTGGTTTTATGTCCTCTACCCATGCTAGGGTGCTGCTGCTGGAATGTATTAAATAACTTCACGGAAAAAAACGATTGCTGTTCATGACCTTTTTTAAAAAAATGAGGTATCTTATTTTGAAATAGGAAATTGACTATTGATAGACTTAATTTCAAGAACAAGAACCTATTTAGAATAGAAGCATTTTGTTCCATCACTTGGCAATCTACCAGTGAAAAGTGCTTTACAAAAGAGGGTGTGTTACCCATTTTATGTTGGGAAATCTGAGGCACAAATAGGTCAAAAGATCTGACTGAAGAAAGCCACACAGTGGACCAGTGACAGGGCTGAGACTAGACTCTAGGGCAGTGGTCTTCAAACTGGGGTGCGCGAGACTCCGGCGCCACCGCCAAGCCCGCCCTGGGGACTGCCGAACACCCAGGCAGGCTATTTTGGTCCTGCCGAAATGCTGCTGCGGAAAGCGGAAGCTTCCGCTTTCTGCGGTGGCATTTTGGTGGACTTCCCCTCGGGGGACCGCCAGACTTTTCCCTCCATGGAAAGGGGCCGCGGGGGAAAAAGTTTGAAGACCCCTGCTCTAGCGGCCCTGACAGTCTAATACGCTATCCACTGGAGCGCAGGTAGTTTTCTGGAAATAAAAATAATTTAAGTCTTTCATGGTGGCTATTAGTGAAAACTGACTTTTCTGCAAGCATCAGGTGTTAATTATTAATGCAAAATCTTTCCATATTTTCAGGACAGAAATACTTGGGACAGATGTGGAAGGTTTGTGAAAAGTTTCATGGAGCTTCATTAATAGCTAATTTGCCATATGCCTTCTTTTTATATAGATTTGTGAAATGAAAAACTGCAATAAGTGCATATTTTTTGAAGCCAAAAAGAAACAGGATCTCTACATGTGGTGAGAAAATGCATTCCGCTTTATTAAATCTCCCTCTATAATCATAGTTGTTTGTATTCTGACTAGAACACTATTTAAAACAACCTACAGTTTGAAGATTTACACCTTTAGCGATCAATACATTTCAGGAGTGACATTTTTAAAAATGCAGTTAAACTTGCTCATATGACATCATGTACTTGCTTTCCCTCTGTTGGCTGGTTCTTGCCAGAAGAGAAATGTTCCACTATTCCTTTCAGGGTTTAAGTGTACTGATTTTTTAAAAAAATAAATTTATATTTGAATATACCTGAAGGTGCCATAGAATTTTCAGCCTTCCCTACAGGATTGCTGCAGAAGTTTAAGCCAAACTTCCCATGGAATATTTCAGGTCTTGGCAGTGGTGGGAAAAGTAAATGAGACTAGCTTTATTTACAAAAATATTATTTAAAATTTTTATAAATAGCAAAGTAAGTGTAAATTAAAGACAGTTTTCTATGAAGCCTCATCATTTTGAGTTCTGATAATTATACCTTAAGCCATTTTAAATTAAAATATCTAAAATGAACTACTATTTATACACAACAAAAACCAGTTTGAAAACTACTAAAGTAAAAAGTTTGATTGAAATTTGTTATAGAATTCTAAAGCATTTTTCTTGTCATTACTAATGGATGTCTTTGTTTCAGGCTTTCAAATTCACCTCAAGGACCATCAGCCAAATTTTTAGTACAGAATAGTAAGTCAAGGTTTCAGATTAAATCACTTCTGCTGCTTTTATTTATTTTTCTTAGAAAAGTGTTTTAAAACTAAAATTGTTCAAAATCATTATAGTTCATACCCTGGCAGAGCTGAAGATGACTGGAAACTGCCTGAGAGGCTCACGGCCTCTTCTATCCTTTGATCCGGTAAGTACAGGATTTCAGATTTCTTGACCTACAGTACATCTAACTTTTTTTTTCTTTATGCTACTGTTTTCTTCTGTGTGTTCATAAAGTTTTATTTTTCTCTTCTAGGTGTTTGATCAAGAGCCACACTATGCTCTGTTAAAAGAGTTGTTTGTTCAGGTCAGTATGTGCCAACTTAGTATGTAAGATGCAAGAAACCTCAAAACAATCTTTGTGCTAATAGTTCAGGCTTAAAACATATTGGAAGTTACTTGTGTTTTGGTACTTAGACTGTAATCCTACAAATCCTTACACGTGCTTGACTCAATGGGACAACTCACGTATACATAAGTCTCTGCAGGATCAGGATGTTAAATAGTAAAACAAGATGAATGCAAAGGTAATTAAACTTTGTATTTTGGACTCTTGATCATTTTAGATGAGAAATTGTTTTTGCCTTTGTTATAGATTTTCAGTACACCACAGTATCACCCCAAAAGCCAGCCTTTTGTAGATCATGTGTTCACGTTCTCCATCACAGACAACAGAATCTGGTTTCGGAACTATCAGGTTAGTTGTTTCCCTTGACTTTTTAAAAATTGGACTACATGTATGATTTCCAATGAAATCAACGGAATGTAGTAAATTGAAAGGTAACCTTTAACTATTACTAAGATGCTGACATCCAAAAGTGATTTCAAAATATTTTATATGGACTAAAACTACCTTTTCACATGCTTAACATAAATTAGTTGTGAATCCATCTGTGTAAAATGTTTAAAGACTAATGTATTTATATAAGTCCAGCACAGGAATCTCAAATGAAGGTGTTTACTATTTTATTACAGATCATAGAAGAAGATGCAGCTCTTGTAGAAATTGGACCTCGTTTTGTTTTAAATCTTATAAAGATTTTCCAGGGCAGCTTTGGTGGACCAACGCTATATGAGAATCCACATTACCAGTCTCCAAACATGGTAATAGTCTTGTCTTTGGTTTTGCTTTCATTTAACAAATTTCTTAGGCCTTGATTGTGCAAGTTGTTCTGTATGAGTGTCCCCCTGCTCCTAAGAGATCAACTTGCAGGATCAGGGGCCTCAATGTGTCAACACGCGTAATAAGTTATAATTTTAGAGTAAAATAATCACTGGCATATGAACTGAGCAGATTTATGAAACTAATAATGCTGAGTTTAATCTCTCACTGAGAAGATGACAGTATGCTGAAGAATTTGCCAGTTGAAAGGTGATACTTTTTAAAAGATCACTTTCTAAGTGAAGTGCATTTTATCTCCTCCACCTGTATTATAAAATGTTGTATGTGAAGTTTTTGCGATATCACCTTGTTAGATGAGTTTTTCAGTGTCTCCTTTGTCTTTCAGTGTAACTGCATTAACTTACTTTTCTTGTTTTGATAGCATCGGCGGATGATAAGGTTGTCTGTAGCTGCTAAATTCAAAGAAAAACAGCAAGTGAAAGAACTGCAGAAACTTAAGCAAAAAGAAGAAAAGACAATTATTCCAGAAGATCCTACTGAAGCTGTCTTTGAAACTCCAGCAGAGAAAAAGCCATTGGAAGTAGAGTTGGTGAAACCAGAGCTAAAAGTCAATTTGAAAAAGAGAAAGAAATTATTTCAACGACAAAGGAAGAAGCAAAAAAAACTTTCCAGGGTGGGAGTGTAAAGTGTTAAGTGGAAAAAATGTAAGCAAACTTCAAAAAGTCATCTGTTAGTCTTGCATACTTAGTTTTTAGCTATATTTCCGAGCTATCTTGCATATGATGTTGTATCTCATTTTTTAAAGTCAGTAGCTGTTTGCCACGGACTTTGAGTAAATGAAAAATCAGATGTAGATTTCTTCTGCTTTCAGATTCATCTTATCTCAGACTTTTTTTTTTAAAAAAAAAATAAAATATGTTGGTATTTTTGTTGTTCATGTCTTCTAAAGAATAGATACATTAATTCATGCCTTACAAGGCTCTTAGAGAAATATGGGAGTTTCAGGGGGGAAGGGGTTGCGGGGCAGCAACAAGAGGGGAATAAGAAAGTCTGACCAAAAGTTTCTTACAACTTAAAATTAGTCTTGTATGGGTCTGTAATTTTTGTGTGTTTTTTTTTTGGGGGGGGGGAGGGGGGGAGCACTACCTAAAGGAGTTCTGGTGCTTACCCCTAGCCATAGTTCAGAAGTTTAGTCTCCCCAGTCCTGTCCAGCAGTAGTCAAGATCTTCTCATCTGTATTGCATTTATGATGTACAAGTACACTTTCTCTTTTTCTTAGCTGGTTACACACCCTATCCCACAGTTCTTGGAGAAGAGAAGGGATTATATGACTTTTTTTATCACCAAGATGATTTTATTTTATTTTGGCATTTTTAAGAATAATGGATCTACAGAAGCATAAGGGGATTGCCCCCCAAAAAAGGGCAAAACCAGGTTTACTTTGTGTTGCTCTTGGTGTATCAAATGTGATGCTATTAGTCAAAGATACAATGGAACATTGTCCTTTGTGAGTACTGATGCTCCTTGATATTTCACCCTTCTCTATTGTTTTAATTTCCAATGTGGTTGGTGCTGTACAAACACAGAACAAAAAGACTATCTCTGCCCTAAAGGACTAACACTCTGAAGAAACTATTGTCCTAGCTTGGGCCTTGGTTTTCTAATAGCTCAATTATCTATTAACAGTTCTACAGAGAATCAATTTCTAATGTGTTATTTAGAAGCAATGAAATTTCTATTAACTTTTTTAAAAGTTATTACTAGCAAGAGCATGGTCAGGGTTGTAGTTAGCTAACAGTGTATGCAATGCATGCACCAGATCTCAGTGCTGGTAAATGGGATTTTACTTAACAGAAGAAGCTTGTTTTTTTGTTATAAATGTTTACCCAAAATGAAATGGGGGTGGGGGTGGAAAGGGAGAGTGCAATTCATAAGCCCTATAATCTATAAGTAGATTGCAAGCCCTTGGTGGCAAGGACTGCCCTTTTGTTCTGTGATTGCACAGCACCTAGCACAATTAATAAATCACACACTTGTAAAATACTTTCAGCGCCTGTGGGAATTTTTTTCATCTAGTAGGAGCAGTGTTACAGGCTTTTAGTAGATATACATCAGGTTCTGTGAGCTTAGGTACCTGTATTGACTTTGCATAAAGCTTAGGGAGAATGGTTGTGGTGAAGGAAATGGGAAAAACGACCCCTATCACTGGCAGGAAATAGGACCAAACAAGGGAATATGGAAGAGTAAAAGGTTAAATAGTGGAATGAGGAGCTGAGTAGCGGCAAGACTTAGTTTTTCTATGTTTTTTATGTATGTAAAAAGGAGGCTGCTTACCGGTCACCCGCTTGTGGCCAGGGATTGCTTTGCAGGTACACTTCACCTGATGCAGGCCCCTTAAGCACTCCACAGTCTCCTGAATTTAAACAGCACCTGCATCCAGAGTTGGTTTATTAAGATTCAAACTTTCCTCAGAGTATAGTAGCAAATGGCTCAAACATTAGAGTTCCCTAAATAAAGTCCATAATACAAAAGTTTATATTTAGCCCTAGTTCTTTGTTTTTCCTATCCAGGCCCTTCACTGTGTCGTTATCCTCACCTTACACAATTAAAAACGTTTTCATTAGTCCAAATTTTTTGTCATTCCTTAATTTTTCTGTCCTGGACTTCTGAATTCCTGTTTACTCAAGGGTGGTTTTGTGTCAGTTTCTATTTCTTACAGGTTTTTAGCTGCTTTGTCTGCCATTTCATTACCTGTTATCTCTGTATGCGCTGGGATCCAAGCTAATGCTACATGTATCTATCTGTATTAATTCTGTTATTAGAAACATAATCGTATTGATTAAATCACTAGACATGCTGAGATACCCTCTTTTTTCTATCACCATAAGGCCTGAGATCGAATCTGAAAAATGACCATGGCTGCTGGACGTACCTTCCAGATCTCAGTCAGTGGTATCACACTGTCTACGAGTTTGGCTGTCATGATTGGTACAAAATTGGATATTTTTTTAAATGTATAAATTCCAAATTTTGGTATGTGTCCCCACTCTTCATGTGTTTGTTTTGGGTTTTTTTGGACCCATCTGTATATGGGTCCAAAATCAACTCCACTTTTCATCTGGTACACTTCATTTTTAATAGCTACTGTCTCTTTTTTACCCTTATGTTTATAAAGGAAATCTAAATCCATGTTTGGACTTGCAACTTTTCATCCATAACTAATTTTCCATGACTAAAAGTTGTAATGTCATTTAGCTTTTCCATTCAACTTCTGCATCCACATTTTAACTTTTAGAGCTTCTGAAGGAGAATGCAGTCTATATACCACCGTCCCCCAAAGAGCTCCTCCTGAGCGGCTGGAAGAGAGGGGAGCCTTGCCCTACCCTACACTATAGGGCTCTTGATTCTTCACCCCTAAAGGAACAATGTCTTGGGTTTTGCCCCTATCCAACTGTTACATTCCAGGGTGCAGAGCAGTGAGGGGTTGTCACTATCTGTCCTGAAACCTGAGGTGCCTCACCGTGCTTTGCTGATGTAGCTCCCAACCTGGGTCACTCAAACAGCATGCAGGTCACACCCTGCAATCTGCCAGCACACTCCAGTCACACACTGGCTTCCATCAGTCTTACTCACCACTTATAGGGTGACCGCAACACCCTCCCAGTCCAAATTTTTCCTCCAAAATGTGATGTTCTGCACTGTCCACTCCTTTTTTGGACAGTTCAGATATTTTAGACCCGTTTCCTGTGTAAGGAACAATATCCAACAGTTTGCTACTTTAAATGGAGTTACCCAAACAATTCAGTTTCAATGCAACACCAGATTGGAATTTTCGTGAACTACAAAGTTTATTGAACTACAAAGAGATAGAGATAAGGGAATATAAGGCAGTAAAGTCAGAAATGGTTAGAAAAGAAATAAAGATAAAACTATTTCAGGTGCTAAAACTTAACAAGCTAGACTTGGTTCAAGGTAAAATTCCTACCACATATTTCAAACAACAGAGCTCACCAAACTCCAGGTCAGGCTCCCTTCCAAAGTCATATGGCTGTTTATGGGATATTTTTTTTTTTGTCTTATTTGATGACATGAGACAGAGAGGTGGATAGGGAGAGAATACTTTGGGAGAGAGTATACTTGCCCATCACTTTTACAGTCCAGTCACCTTTGAAATAACTTCATCTAGCGATAATCCTCAGGAAAATGTAAGTCCCACTGTGAGGTTGGAGTCTTGTGGTGAAAGAGGTTCCATGCTGTTTGCAAAAATGTTGATTGGCCTGTTCCTGCCCCACTTCTTTGCCAAATTATGTCCACTTGACAGGTGATTTTCCCATCAATTTTGATACCTGACTAGAGGCGTGTGTCTTTGAGAAACAGGTTTATCCACTCCCCAGGAGTCTGGGGAGCCTCATGTCAGTCATAATTTTATCTTATATCCATAACTTTACATATAATGTATGACTCCACCATAATATTGTTGACTAGTGAGTTACTTGTTTTCAAATGATACCTCACAAAGCATACTTTGTACAAAGATCATAATAGTGTATAGGGTATGATTATAGGGTGCATTTGGTCACACCCACTCGTTCCCTAGCAGCACTTCCTCTCTTCTGCTACCAGGTCATTTTCTGACCCTTTGTTCAATCCAACTTCTGGGAACAGGGTCTTGTGGCCCCCTCCACTCTTAAAGGGACATGTCCCATTACATGGAGATTGCTTGACATTAGCTAGTGACTGCTACTCTGGTGTAGATGAAGAGTCTTGTCCAATAATGAATTCAGTCATAGGACTGTGGGTGTACAGGACTGGCTTGTTCTATTAGTGGAATAACTGTCTGGAGATGCTAAGCAACCAAAAACCAAGACATGGCAAATCTTTGAGCTAATAGTATTTTTAAGCAAATGAGTAAATTTGCAATCTGGTTGGCGGCTGCTGCTGCCCAGCGATGCCTGGAGAGTATTATGATGAGGATGCCTAGCTGCAGTTAGACCTTGTCTGTACAGTACTACAAAAGTGAGTTTTGTAATGATTGCTCAACTTAGTTATGGCTCAACTTTGTTACAAGAGAACTAAATTAATGGAGTCCTTGCAGATGTAGGTTAGCTTTATCTATATAAACTAGGCCACACTATGTTTCACTATGATTCACACTATGGTTAAGCTGCAGCAAAGGTCAATGTCAGTAGTTTACAGAGTGTAGACAGGGTCATGGATGTTGGAATGGAGGATCATGCCTCTCTCATTTGTCCATTATCTGTGACTGCACTGCTCAACCGTAGCCAAAACAAGCTGCTCTCTTTAAAATCAGGTTATGCATATATGATAGGCTGATTTTATGTATACTTCTGCCTTCCGTTGAATCATGTCAGCATAACAAAACTGCAGATACTGTTCAGATGAATGACCCGCTGGAGACTGAGTTACTGCTCAGCTGGCTGCGGGGGTACCATGGGAAAGGCTGGATGCTAGAAGAGCTGTGGGAATTTGTCTACCAATACTGGATGAGCAGGTGTTCTTAAAACCTCATTATTACAGAAGTATATTTATTCTCTCTCCCATCTGGCAGACAATTGAGCTAATCCCATTTTCTGATTCCACTTTTTAAAAAAGAACTACAGAGCCTCTCTGGTGCAGTATCTTTAACAGTGGCAGGCCAGTACCAGCAACCCCCAAAGAAGGTGAAAATAAACCATACAGGTAATTAGGAAACACCCAGTCCCTAGCAGAAGTTAATTAGAGGAGGGTGGCTGTCCTACAGCTTACGGCTGTTTGTCACTTCCATACCTTTTGTTTTTAACCCTTTACTAAAGATCCAGCCGGGAGGTGGGTGAGGGTAAAAGGCGCCTCTATAAGACAGAGGCCCCAGTACCGGGACTGTCCTTATAAAATCAGAACATCTTACACCAGTGCTCAATCTCTATTAGCCAACTGCCAGGGAATTTTCTCATCCCCAACATTCCACGCCCCCAAAGAACCTTCGCCCGCCTAACATTCGATCCCACCAACGGACTCTCAACCGCCACGAACAAACCGCCCCGCCCCGATTACGGGGTCTCCCGTGGCTCCGCCCCTCGCCCATCTGGCCCTGCCCCTAGGGCAGCTCTCTCCTGCCCCCGCCCTGCCCGCGGCCGGCTGGGGGAGGTGGCCTAGTCTCTTTATGGCCCGTGTGCTCCTTCCGCCCCCTCCCTGTGCGCGGCCGGCGGCGAGGCCGGCTGGCGTCAGTCTCGCGCGGAGCCGAGCCGGCTCCTCGGGTTCCGCGCGCCGCGATGAAGTGTCACTACGAGGTGCTGGGGCTGGCGCGCGACGCCTCGGACGAGGAGCTGAAGCGGGCGTACCGGAGACTGGCGCTGCGCTGGCACCCAGGTACGCCGGGCTCGGGGCCCCGCGCCGCCCGTGGCCCGCTCCTCCATGCTGGGCCCCCCCTTTCGCCGCGCCGAGCCCGGCGTCCTTGGCGGCGGAGGCGTGGGGGGTGTAGGGTACAGCCGCGCCAGCAGCCCCCGCTCGGAGAGGGCCCTGCGCGCCCGGTCACCCGCGCCAGCAGGCCCATGCCAAGGCAGGTGGGGGGCGGACGAAGCCGCGAGGGACTCGAGGGACTCTGCAGGACCAACCCGTGCTCCCCAGCCGGGCTCCCCTGTCCCATTGGCTGAGCTCGGGGCTCTCATCGTCTGGCCGGGCTGATGAGACTGTCCCCCCCCCGCCCTATTGAGGCATCGCTCCGGTATGTGGGCTCGGGGTGAGCGGGCGCCCTGCGGGTTTAAGATTAGCAGCCGTGTTAGTCTGTATCCATAAACAAAACGAGGAATACGTGTGGCACCTTAGAGACTAACCTGGCTCACCTGCCAGCCTCATTTCCCTGGTTTCCTGCTGTCCTGTCCTCATGAAAGGCAGCAGGTGGGTGGGCCAGGAGGACAGCGGCTTCATGGGGCCCTTCCCCTTTATCTCCACTTTAGAAGGCCAGTCTCACCCTGAAAATCTCCCTAGCTTGGTACCCAGCAGGTGTACAAGTGACATCACAGGTCACAGAGGTTAAGGCTGGAAGGGACCCTGAGGCCCTGTCTGTTATAGGCCACCACTTCACACTAACCCCAGCAACCGAAATTAAATCAAACAGCCCCCAGGAAACTAAACTGTTATGTGCCACAGGGTGCGAATAAGAGGGATCAAGGTGTGTCAGTGCCCAAGGCCTCTACAATGGCAGGGAATTGATTAAGTGAGATGCATCTAGATGATATTGGCAACTGTCCCATGCTGCAGCGGAAGACAAAAATTTCCCCAAGGTTATTGCCAGTCTGACCTGTGGAGCAGTTCTTTCCAGACAGCACACAGGATGACTTTTTTCAAAATGTTTTTTGTATTTTTCCTGTTTGCTTTGTGTGCTCAGTGTCACTTTATGTATATTCAGTTTCCCTTGTTGCATGGTTATGTCAACCTGCAACAGCGAAGAGTCCACTTTCTTATTAAATGGGAAAACTTTATTCTCAAACAACAAAAGTTGGCAAGAAGATTCAGAGATCAGTGTAGTGCACTCGCAATGCCTCGAAAAGAGGATCGGCTCTTGCTAGAAGTGGGACGAGGAGCTCTGGGAGCTGGGAATACTGGTGCTGCGCATAAAGATCCTGGATCATACCATCATCACCCTGACTGCCAGAGTGATGCTGGAAAGGACCCTGAAAGATGTCATCCACTGCCACTGTGCTGAGAACCTCAAGTGGAAGCTGGGCCAGGGGCAGCTTCGCCAACTGGCGATTCGTCCGCTGGTCCTGACTCAACTGCGTTCTCCTCAACGTAGCCGTCCACTACAGCAACCGGGACAAGCGCTGCAGGAAGTACGGCTATGCCAACGAGACCCTGCCCAACGTCTTGTGTGGATGCAAGTACCACTCTGGAGCCTCGCAACACCACCACAATGCCATCCTAAACCGGTTGGTGAAAGTCATCCCGCCGTCCCTGGGGAAGATCACCATAAATTACGCCATCCCCAGGACAGACAGCTGACTGTGACCTGACATCGTTGTGATGGATGCAGAAAAGAAGAAGGTCCTCATGGGTGATGTCATGGTGCCATTTGAAAACAGGTCACCGACCTTCCCTGAGACCTGAGCACAGAAGGCATTGAAGTACACCCCGTTGGCTGACACCCTGAGAGACCAGGGCTACAAAGTCCAAATCCATGCCCTGATCGTGTGAGCCTTTGGTGTGTGGGACCCCCACAACGAGAGCATGCAGAGTCGGTCCATGCTACGCCTGATTCATGAGACAGCTCTTGGTGTCCGACACCATCAGGTAGTCCAGAGACATCTACACAGAAAACATCACGGGCCACTGTCTGTACCAGATCAAGTAATTGAGACCGCCGACCAGGGAAAAAAACCCGTTTCCTTCCCTGATGACCCCAGGGACTCCACCCCACCCCACCATGTGCTTATTCTCTACACCACTACTGATTTAGATGCTTAATACTTTCCATGGGTGGGATACGTAAGCCCACTTATCCACTGATGCTTTAAAATCTCCCACACCCCAATTTGGATCTAGGGTGGTTATGTGAACCTTGTAACCAATACTTGTAATCCCTCATAACCCAAGCCTGATCCCAGATGTACAGTACCTTCCTTCTTAACTTGTGCATATTTTGATTTTAAACATTAACTTGAATAAAACATTTTAAATCTGAAACTATTTAGTAATTCTTATTGGAATTGACATTGTTCTTTTAACTGTTTCTTTACATGCAGCATCACTTTAAGTTATACTTAAAATAAATATTAATTTTCCAGACTTGTTCTTCATATGGCTGTTAATTTGGCAGAGTGATGGTGGAAGGAGAAACATTAATGAAAGATGAAGCTAGATCAGCAGTCATATTTTAGTCAGTTGAAGTGTACCCAATACATCCAATAAGGTCCTTGAGTTGCCCTTCATTTTTCAGATTTCCTGAATAATTGCTTTGTGACTTGAGCCTCAGCTGTTGCTATGATCTTTGTTGTTTAAATTGTAATGACTTCTATTTCAGACAAAAATCTAGAAAATGCTGATGAAGCAGCAGAACAGTTCAAATTAATCCAAGCGGCATACGATGTATTGAGTGATCCTCAAGAAAGAGCATGGTAAGTAATATTTGTCTGCCAGTGGAGCAGAAAAGACAGTCTAACAAAGGGCCTGATTCTCCATTCCTGTCTTAGGCAGGACTCCCATTGAAATCATTTGTGATTTCCATGTGTTAGTAGGCTGCATTGAGATTTTTAGAGGGTAACAGCTAGTTAAGAGGTTTCTCCCACCAATAAGAATGTATACAGTTGTTAGGTCCCATGATTACAGATAGAGAACCCATTTTTGTAACAGAGAACACTTCAAAAATTATGTTTCTTGAGCGATTTGTTGTGTTTTAAGTAGTTTTTGTTTCTGATTTTCTCTTAAGTTTGAATGTCCTGGGTTTATAGTTGCATGCACCTTTTTTTCCTCCTTGGAGAACAGTGAGCTGCTTGCTTCATATATTTAGCTACTTTCTCAGGAAGCATTATTTGCACTTTTTCACATAGTAAAAGAACAAATGGCAGGTAACACCAGCATAAAAGAGGGAAAGGCCTGGAGAATGTGTTTAGAGATCTGTAGAACCTGTAATTCACATTTTTGGAATCGCCAAGAACCATCTTACACAAACATGTTAGATAACTTTTCTCCCAAAAGATTGTAGTAATAGGTATTCCATGAACAACTGGAAGGTCCCATATTACCTTGGGTTTTCATCTCAGTGATTGTCTTAAGTTATAAGTGGTGTTGATGCTGTTTTCTGCTAGGTATGATAACCACAGGGAAGCTCTGCTGAAAGGAGGGGTTGACGGAGAGTATCAAGATGATAGTTTGGATCTTCTGCACTACTTCACTGTTAACTGTTACTCTGGATATGGTGATGATGAAGAGGTAATGAACTGACTCTCTACTGAGTCAAGTTTATAACGTCTTTTTAAAAAAGTGATGGAATTAAGTTGGTGCGTTGATACACCATTCTTAAAATTACTGAACACAAGTAGAAAAATGTTTACCATAAACTTTAAAAAAGAGGGTGGGGGAGGAAAACCTACACTGGACATTTAGTCAATTTTAATCAATACTGTCTTACAATTGTATAGCAACACTTAATACTACCCCTTAATCAATACTGCCTTACAATTTTATAGCAATACTTTGCATGTAATACATCCCTAGGCACTTTGTTTTCACTGTGCAATCCTGTTATGATGAAATGTTTCACAAGTAGGAATGCATAAAGATATAAAAAGCAGCATTATGCCAGTGCTTTGGGGTATGCACTTGCTGCCATTTAACTTTCAGGTGAAGTTTAAGCTGTTCACGTTGATCTAAAATGACCCAAATGGTTTGGAACATGCCTGCGTGAGAGATTTCCCATCTCCCTGTGATACTGCCATAGCTGCAGTGAATAATGAAGTTGCTGGTAGGCTTTTCTTGTCTTTGGAATTCTCTCCTGCCTTAGTCCAACACAGACTGAATTTGCTGACATTCAAGGCAAGCTATGAAGCTTAGCTATTTGTTTAGACTTTTGGCAAGGGTTGAGTTCAGATGTCTGGGTGGAATGGCTTTTAATAGAGAGATGTAGTGTTTGTGATGTAGAGTTGGGAGGGATACTTTCTTAAGTATCGTATTGTTTAAGGAGTTCTGTGGCTGTGATACTTCCTAGGGGAACCCAGGGCTGTGAGGCTTCTTGCAACCATTTGCCCTTAGCATGAGGAAGCCTTGTCTGTGCCTGCTGTTGTCAGGGTCAGCTCCCTGAAGCTACTGGCCCTGGGCAACATAGGCATTTCCCTCCAGGTGTGTGTGGACATACACACACTCCAACCCCCAAGCCCTCTGAGTATCTCCCTGGACTGTCTAGCCCCTGCTCTGCTAGGTGCTCAGAGTATTCACAGATTTGCTCCCAAAGAAGCCGTACACCATCGTGTACCAGTTACATCTCAGATCACCGCTCCACTTCACACACAGCATTTATTTATGTAGGGAAAACAAATGACAGTTTATTTAACATAGTATAAAAGTTTTAATGATAGCAAATAGAAGTACTGGAAACAAATGATGACATAAAATAAAAACGTAAAATGTGTTCTGAAACCTAGACTTAATAACTAGATAAATATCATGTTTTATAATGCAAAAGGTCATTCAAAATCCTTCCAGCATAATACAGCCAGGTTTGGCCATGATCGTCTGTTTATGCGACAGTCATGCTGTCAGATTGCCTCTTTAGTGGAAAAAGATCCACAATCTATTGTCTTTACTGGTAACAGGATGCCCCCTGCTGGTGGTTTTATCTGTCTGTCGCTTATTGATTTCACAATCTTCTGACTAGCATTCAGCTCATTTTGTAGATGGGCCTCCATTGTGAAGTATAATATGGACATGACCAGCTAGAGAGAAATAAGTCTCTCTTCCCTCCCACCTGATATGAGCAAGTTTATCGCCATCTATTATCCTACCTTAAGTTGTATACCTTTAGAACATCATTTTCAGTACAGATACATAATTTTTTAAACATTATCCATATATACATTTTGCAATGATTATGATAACTGGTGGGCTCTTGGCAGAGACCTCTCATGCCACCCTCTGATAAATTTCATATACATACATCTGACCCGGGGAATCCCTGAAAAACTCTGTGTACACTCTTTCCCCTTCCCACTCCGTGCTCTCTGCTACTTGGCACCAAGAGGTTCCTGGGTCACAATGTGTGGTGTGTTTTTGGTATTGTTTGTTTTTTTAAATAAATGGGCAGGGCTCCTAGTGCCTGGCATAATCTCTTAATTTGGTATAGAAAGTCATCTTATTTTGACTTAAAACTGTTACTATAGAATTTATATAGTGATCTTTCTCTGAAGTTGATCATTTTAATTCTTTAGTTGCGTGGGCATACAATTAATTCCTCAGTAACAATGGTGTATATTTCAGGGGTTCTTTGCAGTCTATCGCCAAGTTTTCGCAAATATTGCAAAGGAAGAGATGGAATATATATCTCGGGAAGATATTGAAGAATTCCCTACTTTTGGATACTCTCAAAGCGATTATGATAAGGTAAGCTATATAATGTTTGGAAGTCTGAATAACTATTTGTTATACCTTAATGTCACTACGAATTGGGGCTTAATCCATTTCCCTTTGAAATTGGACAAAAGGCTCCCATTGACATTATTGAGAGTTGAATTTGGCCCAGTGTATACATACAGCCTTCCCTGACCAACCAAAAGCTCTTATTTAATATCTTGTATATACTTAAACCTTTCACTGCTTTACCTACATCGACATAATTAATGTCAAAATCCCTAGTGTGAATGCAGTTATACCAGTATAAAAATGCTTATATCAGTATAGTTTTATTCCAGTTCAGTGAAGCAAAATAGAATACACTGGTATAAAGCACCTTATGCTGGCATATTTATGTTGGTTTAAAAAAATCACACCCATTACTGTCTTAGTTATAGCAGTAAAATTTGAAGTGTAGACTAGCCCTAAGGAATAAAAGGATAGACTTAATTCTTGAAGTCTGATTGAAACCAGCCTTGGCAGCATTCTGAAGTGCTATGTTTTACAGCAAGGGCTATCTGAAGACGTGGTAACTATTTATTAACACAAAATAAGTTCACTTATATCATTTTTTCTTTTTGTTAAACCACAGTTACAAAAGTAAAACTTGCTGACTGCATAACACAAAATACTCAAGAGAGAGTGGATAACCAACAATTGTGGTTTCTGCTGAAAACTCCTGCCATCTAGAGCTTTTGATGGTGGTGCCTCTGCCTTATACTTCCATGATACAATCTACACTCCCAGCTGTTCTGTTCTGTCATTTTTGACTTCCTCTCTTAGATGCTGATCCTTTCATTCTGCTGTGCCAACTAACAACTGAATTTTTTCCCTTTGTAAAATTCTTCCCAGACCTACCAGCATGTTTATGCTGCCTTCAACCAGTAAGCTGGCAATCAGCTCCTTGAATAAGCCCTTAAGAGCATTGGCCCTAAATACATACATCAGTCTGTTCTTTCTTGCTCTTACCTCTTCATAATACTTTCTCCTAACATTTAAATTATATTATACTTTTAATCAGTTGAGTAATTTGTACATATCAGATGAAAAGTAGTATGAAAACAGGGACAAAATACACCAGTGAAATATGATTTGCAGTAACGCCATTTTCACTGTGTATATTAATGTATTAACCTTCTAGCCTGTTCAGAGATATGTACTCTAAATTGCCCAAGATAATCAAAATCCTAACACAGACTATTAGAGAAAATTGTTTAGAAAGTCAGTACAAGTTGGAGACAAATAGCCTGTTACAAACCAGACTGTGATAAGGGGTCTTCAAGGCTGCGAGTAAAATCATGGGTTGGCATAATGAGCTAAAAATTGTAGAAATGAGAGGAAATGTTTATGGGTGAATCACCAAAATGTTTTGATGGAATGAGGTTAACACATCATCTGTGGCTTTCTTTATCTGGGGTCACTAAATGGAAGCTATGGGAGCCATGGATTAAAGCAAACAATTTTTAATATTGACTGACAATGCCACCATTTCTTGGGACCTTGAGATCCACCATGACATTGTTGGGCCTTCATCATCCTGATCCTGAAAGACATTCTTACCAGATTGAGTCAGAAAGATGGAATCAGATGATATACCATTTTCAGCAGTCTGTGCTAAAGCTGGTGTGAACCTTGAGTGTGAACCTTGAGTTCCTGTTGTCATTTCCTTCCTCTGTCACTGTCCTCCACTTTTTCTCTTGTTTCCTATCTATCTCTACCTTCTCTTTTCTGAGAGTTGGATTTAGCTGGCCAAGACTGCACCTTTCTCAACACTTCTGTGAACCTGTGGCTGGAGAGGCTGGCTAAATGTAATGTCTTAAACAGCCCAAAGCTGCTATGAGTTGTGTAGGTCTCAGAGTAGCTAATAAGACCATGTGCTAGCTCTTTATTTCTCCATCAGCAAGGTTGCAAGTGAAAATCAGCACCGGAGACCACTTATTTATTTTTATATTTGCTGTTCTTTTCTCTCCCCATGTACACCTTTCGTCTTAAAGAAGGAAACAGCATTGGTCTTCTAAAAGCAGCAGCAGCACCAATTCAAGACCATTTAAACTAACATCTCATTACATCCAGAAAGGGCAGTGAATACCATCTAAGACTGCCAAGTGGGACTTTTCCCTATAAATTACTCTATAGATGAAAAAGTAATACAGGATATTGACACAATAAAAGGCTTAGTAATTTTCAGTTCAAACGCTTAAACTGTGTGTGTTTTTTATTCCCCATCTCCGTAATAAATGGTTAAAAAGACTTTTTTTAATGGCAGTTGATACAGTGGGAGCTGCCAGCAATATCTTGACAGGAAAACCTGGATGATGCTTAACTGGTTAATATTGTAACAGTGAAAAGGGATTTCCCTACAATCTTATCACTTGTTGGGCCAAAGACCTATCCCCTTACTGACACCACAGGTCAATGGCAGCTTTTTAAAATTAACTTACTATGAATTTGGCTTCCATTAAATTGTAAATCTTTTTTGCTAGCTGCCTGTGCCCTGAAGTAAGATAGTAAGAAATATGTTGGATTTCTCCAAGGCATTGGATTTACAACCATATAACATCTTGATTTAAAAACTTGATTTAAAAACATGATAAAAACCTCCTGCTTCAGTCAGACAAGGGATGGAGTTGGAGCAGAGAGCAGTTTGGAGGGCTGAGAGCAGAGTGATTTGGTGTTGGAGCAGAAAATAGTTTGGAGGAGTTGAAGCAGAGCGGGTTGATGTTGCAGCAGAGAGCAGTTTGAAGGAGTTGAAACAGTGTGTTTGGTGTGGGAGCAGAGAGCAGCTTGGAGGAAAGCAGAGGAGAGTTTGGAGAAGTGCTGTGGTGAGCTTAGAAGTCCCAGACTGTAGGTAAAGGGACACCTGGCTTGTGCACAGAGAGGGCAGGAAGCCCCACAAGTTGAAGGGTAGAAGAGAGAAGTAGCCCGGGGAAAGAATAGCTAGTTCAAGTGGTTTACTGCTATCCTCAGAGCCCTTGGGCTGGGACCTGGACCTGGAGTAGAGGGCAGGCCCAGGTCCCTCCCTCTCCACTCGTGGGGCAGTTAATACCCTGTTCAGGAGCAAGAAATGGCGCCCTGAACCCCCCACAAGAAGAGAAAGCGTGGGACCCATCATAATAGTGCTGGCAATTTGCCACAGTATTTACACACACAAAAGATATCTGATCAGTGGCAGCTGTTCAAAAGGCATATTCAATGTCTGGAAGTTCAAGTTAAGCAAATTCGATCTTGAACGTAGATGCAATTTTCTACCAGTGCGAATAAATAAACAGTGGAATGGTTTACCCTGGAAGGCAGTGGATTCAGCACTGCTTGGAGTCTTTAAAATGAGATTAGATATTCATCTAAAAGACATAGTTTAATCCAGCTTCTGGAAAACATTCTGTGGGTTGTGTATACAATAAATCAAACAGGATGATAATAAGTGTGCCTTGTGGCTTTGGAGTTTGTGTATCTGTGAACATCTAAATAGTGTTTGATTGCTTTCTTCAATATGACGTCTTACAACTTTTGCCAATTCTCTTTTTTTCAACAGGTAGTCCATCCTTTTTATGCATACTGGCAAAGTTTCTGTACTCAAAAAAACTTTGCTTGGAAAGAGGAATATGATACACGGCAGGCATCAAACCGTTGGGAGAAACGAGCTATGGAGAAAGAGAACAAGAAAACTAGAGACAAGGCAAGAAAGGAGAGGAATGAACTGGTTCGTCAGCTAGTGGCTTTTATTCGTAAAAGAGATAAGAGAGTACAGGCACACAGAAAACTCATAGAAGAACAGAATGCAGAAAAAGCTAGGAAAGCAGAGGAGCTCCGGAGACAGCAAAAACTTAAACAAGCTAAGTATGTAAATATTGAAGGAAGCATTTTTTAAACTGAGAAATAATCATGGGAGATTGATATTGGGTCACGTTTTTACCATCTGCAGCTGACATTGTTTTACAGAGTAAATGTTGGCATTTCTAACTTTTGTTCTTAAGTCTGAGATTTGAAGACTGAGCTGCTCATGGCAGCAACAATCCTCCTTGCACTCAACACCTTGTGGGTAGTAAAGTAATAAGAAATAAGTTTTAATAATCAGTGTATTATTGCTGTCAAAGTCTTTAATGCCAGATAATCCACAAAACAGAGGTGATAGCAGGTTGGCAGAAGGATGATGAGGATAACTGGAGAGGTTTTGGTGAGGGTTCCTTTACTTTTTAAGGGGATCTGTCATTCCTTTTTCACAGAGTGTCACAGTTGAGGGACATTTTGTATCCGTCATGGCATTAGTGATTAAAAGCATTTTTTCATCTGTTTGGTTAATGTTTGCAACCATTTTCCTTGGATTTGGACCTTGGATGTGTGACTTGTACCTTTTCGGCAATCTAGTCTAGAATTCAGCATGCTTTGCATGGGACTGTACTTTAAGACCACTTAAAAGCTGAATTTGCCCAACTGCTTGGTAGTGTTATTTTATGACAAATTTAGTAAGTAGCTTACCATCATGCCAAGAATATTACGTGATATAAACAATTAGTTTCCTATACTTTGGGAACACTTTAGAGCAGGGATTGGTGACCTTTGGCACACGCCCTGTCAGGGAAAGCTGCTGGCAGGCCAAGACGGTTTGTTTATCTGCAGCGTCCGTAGGTTTGGCCAATCACAGCTTCCACTGGCTGTGGTTTACCCTGTTGGCCTGGATATGCCAAACCTGCCGACGCTGCAAGTAAACAAACCGTCCTGGTCTGCCAGCGACTTTCCCTGACAGGCCATGTGCCAAAGGTTGCCAATCCCTGCTTTAGAACATGGTAAATTTTTGCTGAGGAAACAATGCATAGGACTGATTAACTTGAGAGGAAAGGTGCTTCTAATTTGCCAATAATCATATACCTCTGAAGGTGAGGAGTTTATTAGCCCATGACGAATCCTATCATCTCTGAATATCTTCACATTCATTTAAAATGAATATCAAATATTTTAGTTAAAGGAACAAACTTGTATAAAACAATGAGCTGTTAAACTCTTGACTACTAAAAGGTAAACTTGGAGAGGGGAACAAGCCTTTTTGCCCTTCTTTCTCCACTCGCTCTTACCACTTTTTTGTCTTTTGCTCCTCATAGGTCGGAAAGAAATATTCTCCCTGGGCTAAGGGCATTATATTTTGTTTATATTTAAAGAGTTAATTGGGAGCAGGGCACTGGGATTCTCTCACTGTAAACACAAAATATATTCTTGGCACGAAAGTCTTGCTAGCCTGGAAAGAGGCAGAGAAAGGAGCTTTAAATATTTAATATTTGGGCCCACTTTCATTGTTTTTGGATGTTTTTAACAGAGTGGATTATTTTTTCCACTGAAGGTAATGAAGCCCAAGTGGGGGTTTTGCTGCGGGCAAAGAGCTTGAAAAGTGAGTGCAGGAGGCAATTGGAGTGAAGATCTGGATAGCTTAAGTACAAGTGTTGAGGCGTAATTGTACAGTAGTTAGGTTGTGTCTGATTTACATATCTGCTTAGTTTTCTAATCCCTGCAAAGAAACTGTAGTTACTGGTGTGTGTTGGATTTGGTTGAGACAAGACAGCTAGGGGGTTTCCTTCCTTTTAAATAAGTGAACATGACCAAATAATGCCCCTTAATAAAACACTGTTACCACTAAATTCTCTGAAATATAAAAAGTTGTTGTATTCTGCTTAAAGGCTTGGTGAACAATATAAAGAGCAGAGCTGGATAACTATGTCTGATCTAGAGAGAGAATTGCAGCAAATGGAAGCACAGTATGAAAAGGAATTTGGAGATGGATCTGATGATGAAGAGGAAAGAGAGGAACAGGAGCCAAGAGTCGCAGTAGATGGTAAGGGTCTCTTAGTGTATTTTTGATTTGATGCATATAAAAAGACCTTGCAGTTGCTCCATATTTGTATGTACATATCCATACAGCTGCATTCAGATCTTCATGGCTTAAGTCTGGATTCACTGGTGGTGTACATCACTCACTTCATTTGAGATATTTAAGGGAAAAGTTTAGACCCATAGTGTTCTGTTCTCCTTTTGAACACTTATCTTCATGTTAGTAATGGATGCTTATTTGTGGTTGTGCGGGGAAGGAGCAGATTATTTAGGGAGAGAGTTCTTATCACTCTGCACACTTCAGTAATCCTAAAGGGGTTGAATGGGCATTGTTGTTGTCTTTAATTACTCAGTATCTCCTAAGAATCACTCATCCAATTTCCTTCTCCTTTCCTTTTCAGATAAACTGAGTGATGAAGCTGAAGATGTTGAATTTTATGATGACTTGTACTGTCCTGCTTGTGACAAATCCTTAAAGACCGAGAAAGCGTAAGTTTTTTTTTAGTTTTTTTTTTTTGTTTGAAAAGCTTGGAGACTTTCAGATTCATCTTGGTTATCTGGGCACCCAGTATCCATTAAAGTTAATCCATTGTAATGGCATTTGGGCATACACATCTTCTAGGTGGCTTTGAAAGCGTCAACCCCTTTCATTCAAGTAGGTATTTTTTGTTTTAGAATTTCCAACTGAACTCTGAAAGAAATTAACCATTGTCACTGATCAGAGACCTTTTATATGTAAATGAAACAAAATTTGCTTAGAGTAACAATTGCTCACGTGTCATAGATTCTAGTAATTTATCTACTGCTCTTTCTAGAATGAAGAATCATGAAAAGTCAAAGAAGCACCGAGAGATGGTAGCGCTGTTACGTCAACAGCTGGAGGAGGAGGAGGAGGAATTTTCTGTATCTACAGATGACAAAAATGGAGTGAATACCAAAGAAGATCAAGAAATGGAAGAAACATCCAAACAAAAGTACCTTTAAAATAGATTGCTTACTATTAATGTAGCATTGTTATAGTTAGGCTACATAATAGTGGTCTTTATGGGGCTCTGAAAAGGGCCCTGGGATAGGCATATGATCACATCAGGACTCATTTAATTGTACTGCACAAGTTGTTAAAATATCTCTTTGCAGCAAAGTCTCACCAAAAAAGAAGATTTTTAATGATATCAGTGGAATTGACTGTTGTAGGATAATGGTTTCCCCTTATCTTCTGCCTTTATAGAAAGTAAATATCAAGGCCAAGCAAATATGTTAATATTTTAAAGCAGGAGACCTTGTTACAGGCCGAGTGTTTGAGTAGGTACAGCATTGTCTGTCAGGCACTATGACTAGCCTAGAAGACTTGTTTACATCAGTTATTTGGAAGATATAGCATGTTTTTAAAAGCTGTACTATACTTCTTATTAAACTGGTTTTTGAATGTCCAGTCATTAAAGATCAGGATTTTCAGATTCAGTTTGAGCAAGAAATCTACAGAGACATCACTAAATACCATAAACAGTGCACAAAACAGCTAACTGTTTTCACTTCAGGACTCTGACAGTGTTGTTTTTTTCTAGCCGTGACTACCTGTTGCATTTGTGATACCAGTGAGATCAGAATCATCATTTAAAATGTAGCATAGAATTGTTGGTTTTTAACCTTTGCCAATATTATATTTTAGAATCTAAAAATATATTCCACTCTTACCTTTACAGACTCTCCAAGAAGAAGAAAAAGAAACATAAAACGATGACGGTATGGAATTTGTACAAAATCTCTCTCTGTGGCTCTATTGAAAATCTAAGGAAACTATGCAAGACTTCGTTAGCTATTTCTACGGTCTCTGACATAGCTTTCCAGGAGCCTCAAAAAAAAAAAAAAAGAGGGAATTAGGAATGCTAGAGACTGGGAAAAGCTGTTAAATTTATTACGTCTTATCGACTGGTGTGTTTCTCAATGAGTCCATTGTTTTCAGATTCTCTGACTCCATTGTTTTCAAAAATTCTCTGACTCCATATCTGTTTTAACTTACGTACTTGTCTAACCCCCATTATTGTAGTATCTGAGCACTTCACAATCTTTGGGGCATTTATCCTGACAAGTAGGGTAGGGCTATTAGTCCCATTTGGCAGACAGCCTCTCAGTGCTGCAGTTTTCAAAGTGGTTTGCCTGTGATTAAGTCTGTGGCAGTGCAGGGAACTGAAGTCAAATCTCATAAATCCTAGTCTAATGCCCTAACCACCGGACCATCTTTTCTCTCAGCTAGAACAAATTGCTCGCTTCCATTCAGAAAACTGTTCTATGTGAGTTGTTCAGAAAACCATCACTCAACTCTGACAATATGGTCAGCTATTGTCCAAAATCTTCTATTTTTGTTGAAGATTGAGAGAGGCAGTCCTGAGTGCTAGAGGTATAGCCAGAGGTGATTTGCTGCTAATCCAGTGGCCCCAGGAGAAGCATAATACTGTGCACTAACTTTGCCAACAGCACTCAGTAATCCACAAAATTCAATAATCTGTATTGGGCCTTTCCACATCAGTGCAGATTAGTGAGCTTCTCTTGTAGCTCTAGTTTACTTGCAGTCTTGGTAGACTGCTTTTGATTAGTTACATTAGTAAACTCAATGTACTAGTTCTCCTTCTCTCGTCTCCCACCACCCCACCTCCACCCAGCACAATTCTGATTGTTACCCTTTCAGTGTTTAGAAAGTTGAGAAAATACATTATCTGGTTGCCTCAGATCTCCTTGACCCTTGTTGATCTGGGTAAAACTGCAGTGTTTTGGCTGAAATTTTCCTGAGGCAAACACATGGCATGGAAAATTTCAGCCCAAACACTTTAGTTTGGCAGTCATAAGCAATTGAAAACAAGGTCTTTTAATGGGAAGTGTCTGGCAACTTTAATAATGGGCCTGATAGAATCACCTAGTAAAAAATTACCAAAAAACAAAAAGTTAGCTGTTTGGATGTATAGATCATTCCATCCTCCTTTCTTTATGCCTTAACAGCTATGTGCTATGGGTTCTTGCAAAGTCTGAGCTGATTCTTAGACCTTTGATAAAGACTCTTTGGCTGTCTTCTCTTCATCACAGGTTGGTTCTTTCTCAAAATGCCCAGTCAGAACTTCAGTTCTGTTCACCTCACTGTGTCTCACACAAAACATCAGTGTAAAAATAGACAAGCTAGATTTTCGTTGAGGCAAATTGTTTAATGGCTAAATCTGCAATTACTGTACACACAGTTGCCAACTAATTATCTTGGAGCAATAAATACACATTTTTTCTTTGGATAGACCTATGAAGACTCTTTCAATCACAGAAGTGCAGATGATGCTACAGTTGAACAAAAAGAAATTGACAATGCACACCGGGAGGACAGCATACCAGAAGAATTGGAAAATGTTGGCCAAAGAAATACTGCTGCAGAAACAGTAGATGAAGTTAATGAACCAAAAAGCGAAGCAAAAAGGTAACAGCATCACTTTGTGATGACTTGTAATACACAACTTACTTCATTGCACTCTTTAGTTTACTGTCCATGTTTTAAAGAACTGACTTTTCTCACACCAATGTAAACTAAAAGCTACTTCATTGAATTTGAGTTATGGCAGAATAAAACTGGTATAAATTAGAATTGGTTTGTAAATTGGCAGTGGGTTTAGATTGCAAATAAATATCCCGCACTTGCCAAATAACCAGTATCCAGACACACATTCTTCTTAGAACAAGGAGTAATGGTCTCAAGTTGCAGTGGGGGGAGGTTTAGGTTAGATATTAGGAAAAACTTTTTCACTATGAGGGTGATGAAGCACTGGAATGGGTTACGTAGGGAGGTGGTGGAATCTCCTTCCTTAGAGTTTTTAAGGTCAGGCTTGACAAAGGCCTGGCTGGGCTGATTTAGCTGGGGATTGGCTCTGCTTTGAGCAGGGGGTTGGACTAGATAACCTTGCGAGGTCCCTTCCAACCCCTGATATTCTATGGTTATCAAATATGGTAATCTTGTAAATACTTTTTTGTTTTGCTGTTAATTGGATTTTATAATGTCTTACAGGGGAAACTGGCAGGGGCACAAATGAGAGTTAGGCATTTAACTCATGTTTGTGTCTTTAAAAGCCTCATTCTATTAACTGTGTAGCAATTTGATGAGTGGTTCTGCACATTAATTATAAAGATATTCTTCATAGTTATCCAAAATGTCACCATAATAAGGCAGTAGTTCTCAGTCTTTCCAGCCTACTGTACCCCTACCCCTGTACCCTCTGTCCTCATATGGATGCTGTTCCATATCCCCAATAATTTTTGTTGCCTTTTTCTGTACGTCTTCCAACTCTATGCCTCTTTTCTGAGAGGGGGTGACCACAACTGCACACAGTATTGAACATGTGGGAATAGTGGCATTATATATTTCTAGCTCAATCTGTTTCCTAATAGTTCTGAACATTCGTTAGCTTTTTTGACTGCTGCTGCACATTGAGTGGATGTTTTCAGAGAACTATCCATGATAACTTCAAGATCTCTTTGAGTGGTAACAGCTAATTTAGACTCCATCATTTTGCATGTATAGTTGGGATTATGTTTTCCAGTGTGCATTACTTTGCATTTATCAATGCTGAATTTCATCTGCCGTTTTATCACCCAGTTTAGGGAGGACCCTTTGTAAATCTTTGCATTCAGATTTGAACTTAACTATCTTGAGTAATTTTATATCATCTGCAAACTTTGCCATCTCACTATTCACCCCCTTTACCAGATCATTTTATTAATATGTTGAACAGCCCTGGTCCCAGTACAGAGCCTTGGGGGATCTGCTATTTACCTCCTTCCACTGTGAAAAGTGACCCTTTATTCAAGATACTGCAGTTAATCAGCACGTTTGCCAGTTCTCATGTCTTCTGAGTACTGTGATGTGCAGACACTCGTATGGGAAAATTTTATGCAAACAGTTTACAGCAGGAAGACATTCCTGTGAAGCTGTGTTGAAAGTTGTGCATAAAGCTGCGCGTCTGTCATGGATTCTGTGACTTCTGCAGTGGCCGCTGCAGCTGGCTCCAGGGCTACCTGAGCAGATCAGGCAGCCCCTGAGCCAGCTGTGGCTGGGGCAGATTGGGTGTAGGAGGGGTCTCAGGGCTGGGGAAGAGGTTGGGGTGTGAAGTGGCACTTACCTTGGTGAGGAGGGGAGAGTGCTTCCCATGTCCCTGCAGCTCTAGGCGCAGGGGCCAGGGGGATCTGCTCGATGACCCTGCCTACAGGCACCACTCCTGCAGCTCCCATTGGCTGTGGTTCCTGGCCACTGGGAGCTGTGGAGTCAGAGCTTGTGGCAGGGGCCACAACCCCTAGGAGCTGCAAGGACACATGGATCCAGGCAGGGAGCCTGCCAGCCTTCTCCAGTACCAGCAGGGGTCCTGCGTTGTGCGCCACTACCTGCTCTCCCTCTCCAGCACCAATGGGGGTCTTGGGCCACTGCCCATCTCCCCCACAGCACCACTGGGCCAGCACCCGCGTTCCCCCCAGATTGACCCCCGGCCGAAGTTTTAGGTAAGGGTATATAGTACAAGTCCTGGACAGGTCATGGACCGTGGCATTTTTGTTTACTGCCTGTGACCTGTCCATGACTTTAACTAAAAATACCCATAACTAAAACGTAGCCTTAGTTATGCACTAAGCATGGTGGAGTCCTCACCTCCCTTACTCTCCAGCTTTTAGGAAGTGAAGTGAAGTGCTGCTTCGCTTTCCTTACAATTTCTTTATACAGCAAAGTTGGGTATATTCACTTGTATAGTGCTCCCTTTCCCAGCAAACCTGGAAGGCACTGTGCAGGTGCATTTTTGCGAAAGCTCACACTTGGCCCAAACCAAAACACGCAAAGCATGTCTTGTCTGTGCAGTCTACTTCCAGGAGTAATGTCCAACTTCAGCTGTTTCAGCACTTTTTTTTTTAAATGCTAACAGAATTGTAATGGAGTGAAGTACATTTTATTTCCCCAATTTGTTCTCAAACAGTTGAACCAATTTTGCTCAAACTTGTGCCAACGAATTCAATAAAATTCACTTTGGAATATATATTTCAGTCTCACAGACAAGTTTCAGAACATTACAGTGGTCAGAAATGCGTTAGAATGGAGAACAGTATGTACTTTGAACTACAGCAGTCACTTCCATTAGAATAACTGCACAAAATGGGAGGGAGCCCTCATAGTAGTCAATTACACAAAAGGTTATTTATTAAGCATAAATTAATGGTGACCAAAAACTGAGCTTAGGAGAGTGCCTTAAACACAAGTTTGTGTAAAATATTAAAAAATAAATAAATAAAAATCTAAATATTGGCCCGTTTAGGTCCCAGTCCAGTACCCACTGAAGTCAGTGGACCATGAGAGTTAAAGGCCTTGATAATTTAAAACTATTAGTCCTGTTGAGCGTGTTCATAGAAAAACTTGGGGCTCAGCATGACAAAGGTAATTGGAAATCTTAAACTCTCTTGTCTTTTCAGCATCCCTAAGCCTAAAGGAAAGAGAACCAAGGATACAAAAAAATCTGTTAAGGTAACTTCGGAGCTTCAAGATAAGGTATGTCGAAAGTATTTAAAACTCTAGATTCTTGATGGCTGGTAAACAGGACAATAACCTAAAAACACAATACTTTTTTGATCTGGTCAGCTCTTGACACACTTCTCCAGTTCTCGAAAGCTGCTTTTGCCTGTGGTTTTCATGTATTTATCCATAAGACATTTCCGGTTTATGCATGTTTACCAAATTATTTTTTTGGAGAAAAGCAACGTTTCTTTAAAACGAAATATTGCAGCTTAGTCTAGGACAGTCTTCCGCATACATCAATCTTGGACTTCTAGATCCATCTAACCTTAAACCTGTCTTCTGGCTTCTCTGTGTGGGGGTCTAGCGGTCTAATGAAAATAATGAGCTGCTACCAAATATGTTTGTATGGTGCCTACTATAATGGGGACCCTCAGCCTGGTTAGCCCTGGTAGGTAACAATGCAATTTAGTTTAAAAATAATGGTCTGGCTATCTCCTTAAGCATATGTAGGCCATTACCATGAAACTGTTTCAGTAGCACCTAGAGGCCTCAGCCAGGTTGGAGCCCCATTGTGTTAGGCAATATACAAATATAGTGACAGCACGTCAGTTTTATGTATTACTATTATTATTATTATACACATGCTGGTGGATGATGTAAATTTGGATTCTTTTTTTAATTTGTCAGTAGGTCTGGAAGGATTAGATTTAACTTCGGAACAGCTGATAATCATCTTCTACCCAAAACAGTTTCCATCCTTAATAATAGAAATTTACAGACAAGGAGAGTTTACTATACATGTTGATAGTTTAATAAAAAAGTCATCATTCATAGTTCTTTTCTCACATGTTAATTTTCTGAAATGCCTGCAGTCACTCAACTTAAACAAACATATTAGTCTTTTCTGCTAGCACGAAAATATTTAACAAGAAAAAACTTGGAAATACAATCTGTTGAAATCTGCTTTAAAAGATGAGAGCCCAGGAAAGAACTTGTATGCATAGTTTTGTTTTAGGGGACACTATTTCAAATCTTAGTGTTTCTTGCCAATCCGTAGTTCATTTAGGATTCTATTCGGCACTTAATAAGGAGTGCTGAATAGGGCTTATTTGTCATAAAACACTTTTCAAATGTTCAAAAAGAGTTGGTGTTCACATATTTTCCTGAATGAATCATTCATGCTTATCCATTTCAGAGGTTAGCTATTTGTTAAAAAAAAAATGTTTATGCACTCTTCCTTAGCCAGCAAAACAATAAAATACCGTTGTTGTATTGTTTCCATAGGATCTACTAACATGCAGCATTGTATTTTTTTCTCCTACCAGAATGAAGATATTCCTATCAAGTGTATAACTTGCAATTGTGAATTTCAGTCCCGGAATAAACTGTTTGACCATTTAAAGGCCACAGGCCATGCAAAAGCAATGCAAGCACCAGCTGTAAACGGTGCTGGGAACAGCAGAAGCAAAAAAGAGAAACGTAAAAACAGATAGGACTTCTCGATGGTTTTAAACTGTCAGGTTTTGGATGCAGATCTGAAAGAAACACTCAAAACCAAAGGACAGGAATTCTACAATCCAAATTAAATTGGGAAGCAGTCCGTGGGCCTGCAGCAATTTCCATGTGGCAATACATTTTTATCTTGTGCAAAAATGTGTTTATTTTTTTTACCAGCACTTCACTAATGACTGAACTTCATCTTGCCATTCCAGGGGCTTTAAAGTCTTGAAAAAATAACAAATTCTTAAAGCTGGTCGTCCTATGTACCCAGTGGGACTTGTATGAATGAAAGTGTACAGGGGGAGGAAATAAATTATTTTAACACTTACTTTATTCTTTTTATTTTACAGAGCTCATCTAATATGAGTTAGGATGGACAGGTGTCTGTCTGACCATCTGCCCGTGCTAATCACCATAACAAAAAACCAACAAATTAGAAACCTAAGAAAGACATAAGTTTCTCTACAGGACCCTGGTTCCTATCTAGGAAAACTATTTGTAGAGTAAGGGTTAATCTATCCCTAAACTTTGCATACAGAGCCAAAATGTAAAGAATAAAATACACACGGGAAGTGTGTGATACCTTTAATTGGACCAAGAAATTCTCTCATTTGTAAGCTGAATTAAGTATAAATTACAACTAACTGTTGTCAATAACTGGATTGTTTAATCCTGCCTTTACCTTGAACAGGGAAAAAGGGTTCTCTAACATCCATGAGATCTCTACTGATGACAGGAGAGGAACATAGCACCTTGTGTCAGCAGCCAGGGAGGTATTGAGTGAAGATGGAGAGCTGCTACCAGTCAAAGGAGAAAAGACCACTGTTGAGGGTGGGCAGGAGACTGGATTAGAACCCACTGGTGAATGATTATACTCTTATTTTCTTCTTTTTTTTTTTTTTTTTTATTTTTAATATTTGAGTACCTTCCTCTAAAACTACTAAACAAAGTCTATCCTCATGTTACAGGCTACTCAGACAACTTTCCTTCACCGAGGCCCTGCTTGAAGAGCTTCCAGCAGACCCTCCGCTCTGGAGGAATTTCACTCTAACTTCTCACTTCCTATTATGAGTGTCATTTGTAGCAGAGTTTTCCACTCAGTGTTTTTCAGGAGCAAAGTATTGTTTGTTCTGTGATGTTGCCTCCAGTCTTGGTTAGGAAGTGCACTAGCTATTAAGCTGATGTCACTGTAGCAAGCTTATAGAGCGCACTCCCTCTGTCAATGCATAGCTGGAATTCTAGGTGCAGTTTCTGAAGAGCAGAACGGCCAGGCATAAGGAAAGGAAGAACTATCCCAGATGTGATATAATCCTTCAGCGTGCCCTTTCATGTAGTGCCAGCCTGATCCCCCTAGCCAATCTCACTTGCTGGTGTGACGTGCAGGAAACCTAGTCTCAGACTAGGTAGAAGGCACTACCTAATTTAAAAAATCATGTTTGTGTGTTAGCAATAGGTACTATTTTCTTAGCACAACAATATAAGAAGACTGATTTATTGAATGTGTAACAAACAGAGTCAAGGCAATCTTTCACATTATTTAAATTCATGAGTTACATGTTCAGGAAAATTAGATCAATCTTATCTTCATACTATACATTTCTTGCCAGCTGTACTTATAGCAATATTTCAGGGCTTGGCAGGTGATTCTCAACTGTTACCAAACATCCTCTGTAAGGAGAAACACTGGTCAGAGTCTATTTTGCAGCTGTTCTTTCCAAATGTCTCATTAATGCAGCATGCAATACTTCCACCGCAAAGTTTGCATCTTGTTTAGTAATGCACATGGGAGGTTTAACTCTAAATGTCTAAGGGGAGAAAAGAAGAAAGTTTTAAACTGGAGAGGGAGGCAGAGACCAGTTGATGTGCAATGACACTAATACTAATTCATGCATTTTTAAAGGTTAGTAATCCTGGAAAAAGTAACAGGTATCAAACTAGTTGCAACAATGTTAATACCCACCTAGCCTAAGAGTGACAAGCTACTCCCCTGCAAGAAAACTGAATTTCACATCCACACGAGCAGATGAGTTGAGCAATTCTTGTTGTGCTTTAAGAAGTCTCAACTGTTCCACTGGGCAGAGGAATTAAATGGAGGGAGCGAGCTCTAGCTAGTCATCCTTAGATGCATTGCTGCAGGACTCATGTGGAAAAATAGATAAAAACTAGCAGAAGGAACAGCCAGTGGGTAGAAGGGAGAAAACAGTGATGTTTCTATACTATGTGAATCTACTTTAGTAGGATGTGATTTTAAGTTGTGCACTTCAACACATACTCTTTTCAGCGGCAAGTATTTCTGCATGGTTCTATTCTGCAATGTCTCAGAATGGAACTGAATTTAGTTTTAACATCTGTTCCCTCACTTAATTCAGGCTTCCACCTGTTTGACTCAACCACAGCTCAGTCATTCCTTTGAAGTCAACTGATGTTTATGCAAACCCTCCTACTGCCTGTTACAGTTATGGCTGAAATGTGACTTAAAATATTTACTTCTGTGCTTTCTAAATATTAAACTACACATCCTAGGACAGTCTAAATCTCTCATTAATACACAGGCCTGATCTGATTTTTAGAGAAGTTGAACCCTACTGCTGGCTGTAGATGTTGCAGGTGCTCTGTCCTCAGACAATCAGGCTAAAATCTTACTAACCTCCTGCAAGAGGTGCAAATCTGTTCAACTCAGTTGATTAATTCTTGCATTGAACAATGTGAGGTGGAGTAGGCACAGCAGCAAGTCTCCACCAACCCCATTTCCTACTGTATCTTATTTATTCCCAACAACATTAGCTGATCTAAGGGAGCCTGGTTAAGTCCTCTGCCTGTCAACTCGGGCTCTGAACGCTGACAGTAGTAAGCTAATCACCCTACCATTACGTTAGAGGAGGAAAACGCCAGCAATCCTTTGCTGCCTGTTAATTCATTCCACTTGAATAAGTTCTGTCAAACTATTTACTTGATACAAAATTTAATAAGGGTGTGGGTCATGGCCTCCATACTGATGGATTCACAAGGAGGAAATGTTCCTATTCCCAGCTGGGTAGAATTTTATCAGCTCTCCTGCATGTATACTGTGCTGACAGGACAGAACAACAGGCTAGAATTGATAGTCATAGACATTGCTGTTTTAGATAGCATCTAAATACTACAGAGCTAGGGAAGTCAGAGCCAGTTGATAGATGCATTACAAACTACTATTAAGGGTCACATTTCTTGTCTGAAAGGTAGGAATCATAACAGTAGTAAATAACTTACATTCAATACTCTATAACTGAGGCTTAAGACAAATAAAGCTTCTTGATCTGCTATAGAGATGAAGTGGTTAGTAAACAAGACTAACTTAAACTGAACAGAAGTAATTTTTAGAGAAGTCAAATCCACTGCCATTTACTCAGGACAAAAGATGCATAAACAGAGTCCATATCAGTTACGGTACCTGATTATAAATTCCACCCCTTCCAATCAGTACTCCCATCTCTCTGCAGTCTTCCCAGATCTGCTTTATCTCTTCATCTGGAAGAGGTTGACGACTGTCCTGTGTAAAGGGGAAGGGGAGGGAAGAGAGAGAATTTTTTTTGGCTAGATGTTAAACTAAATTATGGGAAAAGCACCAAGTGTTCCATTGCCACTACTCTCTTTTGAGAATATTATGATACCCCCCCGCATCCTAAAAGGCAGGACAATTCAGAGTTCCTGATGTATTATTAAGCACTTTGAATGTCTTAAATTTTAGCTAGTGAAGAGTTCTGATGCCTTATTTTCAGTGTAGTGTCAGATGGCATACAGTCATGTCACAGGAAGCTTGAGTCTTAATATTGGGGTAAATAGAAGGACGTGCCATTTACCAACCTTGTTCTTCACCATTTCTATCCCAATCATAAGGCCTTTGCCACGGACATCTCCAATGATCTCAAACTTCTCTCTCAGTTTAGCAAACTCCAATAGCATGTAACTCCCCACTTCTTCACTGTTCTTTTGTAGATCATCTTCTGCAATAGCCTGGTTAAAAATGATGTACAAAACCCAATGTTGTGGAAAAGCATCAAATATAGGACACTGTTAAACTGTACACCTATAACTAGCCTGCAATATCATTACCCTTCAGCAAAGATTTACAACAGGCTTGTACTATTAAGCCTGCCTTAAATTTGACCTCTATGGGTATAATAGGAAATGCTGTTAAAAAAAAAAAACAAAAACAACCTAAGCCACACTTGTCAAATTAACCAATATAGCTTGTGTCATATCCTTTTTCATTAATAATTGAGCTCCAGGTTCTAGTGTATATTTGTGAGGTTTGACTGTGTATATAAAGCTGACCATCTTAATTTAAAAAACATTGTCAGGTGCAGTTTAGCCCACTTTTCCTTGCCCTAGCCCTAGCAGTGTCAAGCTATGTGAGGTATCTATAATTTGGCCATGTACACCTATTACTCCTTGTAAAGTTTTCCGGGACACATCTGCGTACATTACTTAGCTATATTTAGCAAAGCATTCACTTTAAAATGCAGAAACTGAATTTGATTTATTTCTAGCAGCCCTCAGCTCCTGGCACACAGCCTAATATCTTGACTGTGCACCAGGAGCTGGGGGCTTCTGGAAATAAAAAAGATACTACTATATTTAATCACTGACATATACAAACCTGCTTGTACACGGAATGGCAAAAATGAATAGACCAAATGATTTTGCAATTTGAGAGGCTAAATCTGGCACATTGTCTTAAATTAATCCTGTTCAGATTTTGAGGATTGTAGCTAAAACAGAACCTGGATCTGAACTACTGGTAAGTTATTTTAAACAAAAAAGTATGATGTGTTGGAGCTCCTAGGTTTTTAATTACTATGCTGACTGTGAAAGTAGAGAGTGATTCAGAGGACAAACAAACAGTCTATCCTGTTGGAACAAGCCTCCAGTAAGTCAGGGTTCAGAACCAAGCAATACAGTTTAATTAAAATAAATAGTTCTGGAATGAGATTTAAGGAAGGATATTTACATGTGACCAAGTGACTGGATGTTTGTTGCACACTAAATTACCTCCCATCAATAGGGACATATGTGCAGCTCATACTTTTCAAGGTGTTGCATGAGGACTTAAGTTCACTACTTTGTGAGGGAAACGGATGTGAGGGTTAAAATATATTTTAAGTATGTAGCTCAGAATAAATGGTCTCAAGTTGCAGTGGGGGAGGTTTAGGTTGGATATTAGGAAAAACTTTTTCACTAGGAGGATGGTGAAGCACTGGAATGGGTTATCTAGGGAGATGGTGGAATCTCCATCCTTAGAGGTTTCTAAGGTAATCACAAAGCCCTGTTTGGAATGATTTAGTTGGGGTTGGTTCTGCTTTGAGCATGGGGTTGGATTAGATGACGTCCTGAGATCGCTTCCAACCCTGATATTCTATGAAAAGGAAGGAGCACAAACTTGCCCCTGCCATAATGCATAGCAAGCAACATAAGACACTTTGAACATATCACTTCTTACATCAAGAACTGCAGATCCAATTACACAGGCCATAGGGTTTCCTCCAAATGTGTTAAAATGAAGGTTTTGAGCCAGGGAGTTTGCAATCTCTAAAAGAAAAAGCATACTCATTGATTTCCTTCTTTACAATTACCTGAAGGCTGGTTTATCAGTTTTAGCTTCACATTTAATAATATGATGAATCTGTAGCATTCTCCATTTTAACTGCAGGCAAAAGGAGAAGAAAATGATAGTCTTGGTACCGATTTGAATTTATTAGGGCTAAGTTCCAAAAAACACATGGTCTGTGTAACAGATGCTAAAAGGAAGAGGGATGGATTTTAATAGATGAACAGTTAAGTTTCCAACAGAGCTAGTGAATTATCCACTACAGCAATGAATAAATTCATTATTTCTCTGTGACATTAAACCCACAGAATTGTTAGTATTAACTAGTCAACAATTCTGGAGTTGTCCAGATGCCTCATTAGTATTAAAAGGTATGTCTAATGCAGGCATGGGCAAACTTTTTGGCCCAAGGGCCACACTGGGGTTGAAAAATTGTACTGAGGCCTGGCTAGGGAAAGCTGTGCCTCCCCAAACAACCTGGCCCTGCCCCATCTGACCTCCTCCCACTTCCTGCCCCCTGACTGCCCCACTCAGAACCCCGATCCGTCTAATCCTCCCTGCTCCTTGTCCCCTGGCCCTCCCGCCAGAGACACCCTTTCCCTAATCACCCCCTGAGACCTCACCCCCATCTAAGCACCCCTGTTCCTTGTCTCTTGACCACCCTCTCCTGACACCACCCCCAACCTAACTGCCCCCCCAGGATCTCACCCCCATCCAACCTCCCCCAATCCCACTCCTGTCCCCTGATTGCCCTGACCCATATCCACCCCCCCACCCCTTGACAGATCCCTGGGACGCCCATGCCCTATCCAATGCCCCCATTCCCTGCCCCTGCTGCCTGACTGCCCCGACTTCTAGCCAAACACCTGTCCCCTGACCACCACCCCCAGAACCTCCGGCCCCTGAGGCCCTTTGCCCCTTATCCAACTCCCCGGCCTGGCTCCCTTACCATATCGCTCAGAGCAGCCTGTCTGGCTCCGTACAGCCCGCCAGAGCCAGACGCGCTGTCCCCCAGGAGCACGCAGCACTGCTAGAGCCAGCCATGCTGCTGCAGCGTTGCCCAGGAGGAGCTGCAGTGGAGGAGGGACAGCGCGGGAGGGGCCATGGGGAGCCTGGTTAAGAGGGGCCCACAGGCTGCATGTGGCCCATAGGGTGTAGTTTGCCCACCTCCCGGTCTAATGGGTAGGGCAGTGAACTCAGGATTTCTGGGTTCTGTCAGTCAGATCTGCCAATAACTCATTTGGGCTAGATGCTGATCTCAATTACCCCAGTATAACTCCATTGATTTTAATGGATTTACTTTAGATTTGAACTGATCTAATGGGGAGCACAATCTGAGTTTGATTTTAAAAAAACTCACTCAGTGCCTCAGTATTTTTTATGTGTGCAAGGGAGGGGACCATACTTATCATCCCATAAGCATGTTCTGAGACTAAATATATCAATAGTTCAGGTAATCTGGTTGGACTAAAAGCTCTATAGAAACTAAGTTATTCTACCATATATTCATTATTCACCTCAATTTCATACTTTAAAATAACAATTATTCATACCTGTGGAGGTTATGACAGCTGCCATTGGAAAGCCATTACCAATTCCTTTTGCCATGGTAACAATGTCAGGGACTACACCATGTGTTTGAAATCCCCAGAAATGGCTGCCAGTTCGTCCAAACCCTGTCTGGACCTTTCAAAAGAAAATCCAGAATTGTTTCCTGGTTTTGTAACTTGTAGTTTATCGCTGCCTTTCTGTTACCAATTTGCACTTATAGCTGTGGACTCTAAATGCCAACTTTATTCTAGCAGGATCCTCATTCAATTCATCCTCACACATTTTCTTTCCTTTGCTAAATAGTGATTGTAGTACAACACAGGTTTCATTATGGGTTTTGTTGACAACTCATCTTTCTAGAGACACTGGACAGCTGATACAAATGATAGTGGTATTGTATACATCCTAAGACCATCTCCTGTTGTGACACCATTTAAATCTAGTATTATTACTCAAAACATAATCTAAGTTAATAAAATGAACTCCATTAGAGAAACTATACTGTGATGAACCTGCTAAGCAGGAGACTATAATTCCCATTAGACCCTCACCACTGCACACCCCCTTCCTCCTGGCCAGGTCGGAGAAAGGAGCCTCATCTAGGAAATGCCCAGGCAGGAGACTACATTCCCCATTATACTTTCTTTTCCCTTTACCAGACAGGAGAAAGGACTCTGACCAGGAAGTGACTGGGCATTTTCAGGGAGCAGAAACTGCTGTAGTAAGCCAGATACAGGGAAGAACCCCCAGTAACTGTTTACAGAGCCGTGTGTGGAACAGGCTCGGACGGTCACATGTTAGGCATGCATCCGACAAAGTGGATATTAGCCCACGAAAGCTTATGCTCTAATACTTTAGTTAGTCTTTAAGGTGCCACAGGACTCTTTGTCGCTCATGTTACAACTGGTACTCCTGGGGGAATTCTGTGGCAAAAAAGTATGCACACAGTATTTTAAAATTCTGCGAAATTTTGCATATTTTATTTGTCAAAATAACATTATAATCACACTAGTTTCAAATATGTTTGGCCATTTGTTTCAAAATACCTGTCAGCAAGTATGTCTGTAACAATACAGACAACAAAAAAGATTCAGAAAATGTTTTTTTTGACAAATGGATTCCTTATTAGGCATATTAATACAGAACTCAGAATAATAATTCATTTAAATTACAATAACGAGCAGTATTGCCTGCACCCTCAGCAGCAGTGCAAAGGCTGGGATAGCTAGGGGTAATGGAGGAGCTGAGAGAGAGGGAAGTTAAGTGCTGGGGAGGAGCTGAGGGAGAGGGAAGTTAAGTGCTGGGAAGGGGAGCCTGGATGTGAACTCAGGGTGTTGTTGGGTATGGATGGGAAAAGTATGAACAGGTTTTTGGGGTGGGGATAGCCTGTTAGGGAGCTTCCCCCATGTAGACCCTGGCTGATCTCTAGCCTCTCCCATCCAGACGGGCACATCTGCCCTGTCCCCATGTGGCCCTGCACCTCTTATCTCTATGTGTCCCCACTCAGCCATTCCCTTCCTCCTGTGGCGCTGCTGTTCTTGTGCCACAGTGCCCTCTGGTGGGCAAAAGGTGGAACTGAAGCAACATTTTTGGCAGATGCTTTTTCTGTGCAAAAAATTTTAAAATATGCACATCTCATTAATTATGCACACATTCAGTAGCACGGAATTCCCCCAGGAGAAAACTGGGTATAGGTCTGTGTGGGACTGATGGGGAAACAACAGGGCAGGGAGCCAGTGTAAAGTGGCCCTGCTGAAAGCCTCACCACTAAGTGATCCTGGTCTTGAAATCTGCAAATTCTTCTTTGCTTGAATACAAACTAGACTGGAAAGAACCCCCTAAGTACTCACCCTGAAAAGCCCTAACTCAGCTGGGCTGCCCCAGGGACCCAAACAAGAACTGCTATTGCTCACTTTGAACTGTAACCATTTAAGTCTCCATGCCTAGGATATTCGTTAACTTCCCCATTCCTGCCAGACCCTATAAAATACCCTCTCACTTAGTCATGTGTCTGACTAGTTACTGGGACCCACCAGGATTAGCTCCTATATGACCCACTTGCTGAACCACCTAACAGAGCTTGCTTCTGAGTCATGGTATACCTGGCACATGACTGACACCTTAAGGTTTTGGTTTACTCCAGCACTGACCAGCTGTAAAAATTACAATACTAAGAAAGAGGTTTTTATAACGAGAGACCTAACACTTTTTCTCCTAGTAAACACAGCCAGAGGAACTGGGAAACTGTCAGTTCCACTAAAGTCAATGAGAATTGCAGCTGTGTAGCACATTTCAGAATCTCTCAGTTTCAAGCTGTAATAATTCTACCACCCCTAACACCACTAGCATCCATTGTAGTGTACCTTAGTCACTTACTTAAACTGTTTCCCTAGCAGAGTTAGTTAGCTAGTAATAATTCAGATGGTCTTAATGGAGCAAATTAGATTTTACCTGTGTAACTGCAGAAGAGTTACAGCAGTATCCCCTCTAAAGTTATGGGGTAATTACCTTCTACACTACAGTTTTACAGTTTGATTAAAATCTGTTTTCTTAATGCAGACATAGCCTCTCTGGATCAGGTCTCATATGAGCAATCGTAAGAGTTTAAAAACCAAAATTTTCTGCTGATATAAACAGGTCAATGGAGCTCTACCCATTTACACAACCAGCGAGTGGGACCCTAAGCGTCTGCAACATAAACTGTCAATGGGGTACTACGTGTGTTAATTTAATGCACATGAAAGTGAAGGATAAGAACTTCTGCTTTTAGCTTTGTCTAGAAAGGCTCTTGTCCTGGAATGCCGCACTTTGTTCCCCTCTTGAGCTGTGAAACAGGAAATGATTAATTAAAGTAAATTTAGAATGTAATAGAAACTATTTCCAGGGCTATATTTTGCCTTCATGGGATCGCTGGTTTCATAGTGGCTTGGCAGAAATATCCCAGTCCCCAAAAAATGTATTTCTGGATACTCACTTCATCTGCAATACAGACACCTCCTCTTTCATGCACTAGCTGAAAAGCTTCCTTTAGAAATCTTTTAGGATACTGAACAGCTCCATTAACACCCTGTCAAAAAAGCACAAATATATTGTCTTCAGCACAAATGCTACACCACAAAGAGAGGCAGTCCTCAGGTGATCAGGCAGTGAGAAATCTAGGCAGAACCTTAATTCACTAGCTAACTTAATGACCAAAATGTCCCTTTTGTGGTAGATCTGTTTAGACCAGCGGTTCTCAAAGTGGGGGTCCCCAGGCGCCTCCTGAGGGGTTTTGCATCTCTGTGGCCGCCGAGAAGCCGCCAAATTGATTACTTCCGCATTCAGTGGCTTTTCGGCGGACATACCGAGTCCTGTCGGGAGCGCTCGGTATGTCCGCTGAAAAGCCGCGGAATGCGCAAGTAATTAATTTGGGGGCTTTTCGGCAGACATACATGGGTCGCGCCAAGAAGCCACTTCTAAAAAAAGAGTCGCGGTTCTTGGAAGTTTGAGAACCGCTGGTTTAGACGTACTGCTAAACAGGCAGAAATGGAGGGAGTGGCTTTCTTTTCAACTTGAATTCCCACTTTGTATCAATATTACATGGGCTACAAGAATAAAACAAATATGAAGAGTCAGGAGACAGTGAAGAGTAAAAGATAAAACATGACTTCAGCCTTCTTTCTCTAATGTTTCCAAAATGGTGGGTCACAACCCACCTCTTGGCTGCAGGAAGGTTCTAGGTGGGTCACAGGCCCAGTGTGAAGAGGAGGTTGGGTGGTAAGGGTGGGAGGGGAGATGAGTCCACCCCTTATTCATTGCACAGCAGCAGCTCCTGTCCTGTGGAGCTGGGCCCAGATCCCCACTCTGGGTGTTGCGACCTAGCAGATGGGCCAAACCTGGGTGGCTGAGATCCCATCTGCTAGGTTGCAATACCCAGAGCAGGGAACCGGGCCCAGTCCTGTAGGTCCCACCTTTTTTCCCCCCACTCCTCTGTGAGTGAGTGAGTCACAAAGGGAGGCAAAAAAAGTTTCAGAACCACTTGTCTAATGAATCAACACCAAATATGCTTCAGAGAACTATACTCTGTACAGCAACAATATCTGGAAAGTTGTATCAATTGTAGGCATGTTATTACCAGAAAGGCGAGAAACTGGGGAGAAACTTGCGAGAGTTCCAGATATATTGGAATTGGAAAAGGTTCAGAAAAGGGCAACAAAAATGATTAGAGGTATAGAACGGTTTCCATATAAGGAGAGATTAATAAGACTGGGACTTTTCAGCATGTAAAAGAGGCAACTAAGGTCTATAAAATCATGAGTGGTGTGGAGAAAGTAAATAGGAAGTGTTATTTTCTCCTTCTCAGAACACAAGAACAAAGGGCCACCAAATGAAATTAATAGGTAGCAGATTTAAAACAAAACAAGAAAGTATTTTTTCATGCAACACACTGTCAGCTTCTGTAACTCCTTGTCAGAGGGTGTTGTGAAGGCCATTGCTATAACAGGGTTCAAAAGGGAGCTAGATAGATTCATGAAAGATAGGTCCATCAATGGCTATTAGCCAGAATGGGCAGGAATGGTGTCCCTAGCCTCTGTTTGCCAGAAGCTGGGATTGGGTGACAGGGGATGGATCACTTGATGATAACCTGTCTGTTCCTTCCCTTTGGGACACCTGCCATTGGCCATGGTCAGAGAACAGGATACTGGGCTTGATGGACCTTTGGTCTGACCCAGTATGGCCATTCTTAGGTTCACAGACCAACAACAAACATGAATGGAGAGTTGGAGAAAGTGACTAGGAGAAGACTAAAAGAAATATATACACTTAGGCTAAAATGCCAATGGTGGGGGATAACATAATAGTCTGGGAGTATATAAAGGCTGCAAAACCACAATGGATGTAGAGAAATTAGGGGAATACTTCAGTGTAATGGGATGTAACTAATCATGGGGAAAATTTAGTCCAAATATCAGGACAAAATACCCTTCAGTGAAACTGTTATCCTCTAAAGTATATTCCCAGTGGAACAGATGGAAACCTTAGTACTAGGAAATTTAAAATCAGACTAGGTAGAACACCAGAATTGTACTGTAGGGCATAACCTTGGTTTTGGAGCAAGCTGGACTTGGTGACCTAACAGGCCTTTCACTTCCCTAGCTTAGACTAATATCTTAAATAATGGACTATGAGGTTAATGTCACTGGGGAATATCTAGAGCCTGTATGAATGAAATGTTTTTTAACTATAGTCACACTGCCAAAGAGAAATCCCTCTGCCCCCAAAATGCAATTATGAAGGATAGAGATGAGGAGAGTCAGAAGTTAAGTACAAGGGAGTCAGAAACTACAAAGGAAAGCAGAGGGGGAGAGAGAATTCTGTGGATTTGCTAGATAAACTAGGCATAGTGTGATTTGAAGCTCAGTAATTCCTAAAATTAATTAATTAAATTTAATCCCCAATGTTATAAAAATTAGGCATTTTAAAGTATGATTTACTGTAGACTCACTGGGTATCAGTCATTTATGGGGTGACTTTAATACTTTTAACAAAAAAAATTTACAAAACCAGTACACTGCAAAAGGGAAAACAACATGTAATTAGGAATGAAGTATTATAAACTAAGTTATAGCACGCACATTTGTATAATTTATTAGCATTTCAACATCCTGAGCATGCAAACAAGACCTTAAAGAATAATAGTGTACAATAGAGCTCTGTACATTTTTTAGTCTATCAACTGAGAGCAGATAGGCAACAGTGGTTAAATTACCTATTTTGCTTGAGTCTGTCATATTTTATTAAATACTGCACTTGTATATTCAGTAGAAATAATTTGCTAAATATTTTAAATCAATTTATGAAAGGGACATTAAGGCTTGTAAGACTAAAATTTTATGTACCAATTTTGTTTTGTAGGAATATTGTGCATCTCAAGTTGCCCACTGGCTGTTATTGAGTAGACAGGATATGGAAAATCTAAGAATCCTGTTTGCAGATATCAAGGGGAAAAAAACCAAACACACCACAAAGAATGCAGGCTCCACTGAAGTCAGAGGCAAACTCTCATTTAACTTCAGTGAGGCCAAAATTTCTCCAGGATGTCTTGTTGGCAAGTCACCGTCTTGGAAAAAAGTTAAGATTTAAGTAATGTTGCAGCCCTTCCTTTTGAATGATCAAAGTGATTCAAAGAAGATTAAAACTGCTGTTGCCAGAGGGAAGTTACAGCTAGGGTTTGTCAATCTTGTAAAAGACCCATTCAGATTTTAGCACTTTGTGGTTTACTGTACTATTACAATTAGGATGAGGTATGGCAAGTTACCTACTTGAATTGGCTCAGCGATAAACCCAGCTATTGCCTTTGGCACACAAGTACTCAGAGTGTCTTTGAACTGTTCAATATACCGGTCGTTTGCTTCACAGTAGCCTGTGTTGAGGAAATACTGATCAGAATAATGTACTGAAAATAATACAAAGTTAGATTAATACTGTGAAAAGCAGTGTTTTAACATATGTAAATAAGAACATCTCTTTAGTGTTTTAACGTTTGTAATGAGAACTGTAATGTTCCCAGACTAGAGTTACCAAAGGAAATTAATCATTTTGTTTCCCCACATATGTTCTGTGCCAGTAAGTCAGTCTTTTTTCATAGTTTTCCTCGTTCACAGAAGTTACAAAAGAGCCACAGTCTGACTGCATGGCATCTTTATCCCCTCTTACAAAAAATGCCCCCAAGCCACTAAGATTTTCTAAACCATTTATTCTCTAAAAAGTCCTAAAGAAACAGAGTGCCAACAGATAGTTGCAGCATATGAGCTTTGCCCATCCTTCAGAGCAGTGCTATATACGCAAGGTGGGGGACAGTTATTGGAAGAACTGAATCAGCCCAAGGAATGAAGGAGCAGATTGCCTAAACAAGAAAACCTAACTGGTTTCAAGACTCAGCTTGAGAAGATTATGGAGGGGATGGTAAGATAAAATTGTCTACAATGGCACATGGCCCACCTGTGAATGCTAGACACGGGACACTAGATGGGGCGGTCTCTGAGTTACTACAGAGGATGCTTTCTCAGTTGGCTGGCTAGTGGGTGTCACCCACATGCTCAGGGGCTAACAGATCACCCTATATGGGGTCAGGAGGGAATTTCCCTCCAGGCCAGATTGGCAGAGACACAGAGGCGGAGAGTTCGCCTTCCCCTGCAGCATGGGGCATGGGTCACCTGCTTCTTTGAATAGTGTAAATGGTGGATTCTCTGTAATTTGAAGTCTAAATCACGATTTAAAAACTTCAGTAACTCAGCTAGAGGTTATCAGTCTATTACTGGAGCAGGTGGGTGAAGCGCTGCAGCCTGAAATGTGTAGGAGGACAGACTAGATCAGGAGTGGGCAAACTTTCTAGCCCAAGGGCCATATCAGCGTTGTGAAACTGTATGGAGAGCCAGGTAGGGAACGCTGTACCTCCTCAAACAGTCTGGCCCCCACCCCCCATTCAACCCCTCCCACTTCCCATCCTCCTCAGAACTCCCAATCCCTGGCTCCTTGTCCCCTGACTGCCCACTCCCGGCCCCTAACTGCCCCCGGGACTCCACTCCCTATTCAACCCCTCCTCCCCACGTCCCGATTGTCACGCCCCCAGAGAGGCTCCCTGGGGACTCCCACGCCTATCCAGTGCCCCCTGCTCTCTGTCCCCTGACTGCCCCCACCCCTATCCACATCCCCACCGCCGGACAGACCCCCCGTAATTCCCATGCCTATCCAACGCCCCTCCCCACAAACCTCCAACCCATATAACCATCCCCTGCTCCCTAACTGCCCCCCGGGACCCTCTGCTCCTTATCCAACCTTCCTGCCCCCTTATCATGCTGCTCAGAGCAGCACAAGCTCACAGAAGCAACGGGTCTGAGTGCGGGCAGCGCACTGAGGCTGTGGAGAAGGGGGGACAGCAGAGGAGGAGCTGTGGGCTAGCCTCTCCTGCCAGGAGTTCAGGGGCCTGGCAGGACAGTCCCATGGGCCGTAGTTTGCCCACCTCTGGACTACATGATCACAATGCCTCTTCTCTCTTAGGTGCATTAAACATTGTTTATTTTCTAACCATCACTTGTAAGAGAACAGTGGAGCTTTCATGTGGACTGGACCCAGTGTGCAGCATCCATAATGCCTTGTTCCATGCAAGACTTTTGCCACTCAGTGTTTCAGAGTTTTTGATTTGTAGTTTACGGTGATCACATGTCCCTTCAAGATAAGAGATGGATAGCTACCAAAACTTTACCCAGGAGAGCAGACAACACATTGTTAGTTTCCCTGATCTCCTGGCAACTCTAAATATTTCAGAGCAGCAGGCTATGAGAATTGAACTTGACTCAGTCATTAGGGGCTCAATTCAGGATTTTCAAAGGATTCTTCAGGAGTTAGATGCCCAACTCCCACATATTTCTGAAAGGGAGTCGAGAATCCAATTCCCTTAAGTCCCGTTGTTAAAAATCACATCCAAGAGGCCCTACTGATGAAGACTTGCTTGCCAAAATTACAATCACCAAATTTCTCAGTAAAAGGTAATATTCTTAGTAGTATGTATATATGTCTATGTTGTTAAACATCCAGTTGCCTTCTCCGGTCCATTTTCTTTTGAACCTACCAATGGACATTTATTGCCACCAACTAACCTTGAGAACAGCTGCATTTCCGAATAGTTTGCACCGGAGAATCTCGGCAATGGCTTCCTCCCCATGGACCACGAAAAACATCTGGTAACATTGTCTGCAAAGCACAACAAACAGCTGTAATTTTGCCAGTGCGAGGAATGTAAGTACTGATCAGCAGAAACATTTTTATCTGCACTGATCATTGTGAAAGTCGTTAAACACTTATTCCAATATTGTTGTTTTGTTTAAATAGAATTTGTGATAAAGAGAACTCAAAAATCTGACCGCATCTGAAACCTGATTCAGTTGATCTGTCCAAAAACAACTTGTGAAAAAATAAATAAGAACCATTTTACCCCCTCCTCCAAACACAGATTTGGTGCCTCATGCAGAAAGTGGGGTAGAAGGCCAGAAACTAAAGTTTCTGAAGTTAAAAACATTTTGTCCTCAAGTGACTATTTTTGGGGGTATTCACTCACAGCTGACCTGTTAATTTTTTAATTATGTTAGTTAATTACTGTTACCCAAGATTTCCTACAGTTTTGTCCAAAATGGCCAGTTTAATTCCAAGAATCCCTAGAAAAAGAGTAGTAAAGTCAGAGAATTATAGGGCTGTGTAGCAGGGTGCTGCTGTAAAGGCACATAATTAGTCCCTGCTCAGCCAGCCCCAATCAGGGGAAATAGATTGGGGCTGGGGAAAAGCCTGATGCCTGGCCTGTGGATTGGCTGCACCTGCTGGCCTGAGGGCCTAAGGGCTATAAAGGCTGGGAGGGGGCCAGAAGGTAGGGGGAATGGCCAGGGCAAGGTCAGTCTCCTGGCTGAGGGTTGACTCTGTTTTTGGAAGGAGCCAACTAGGCTGGTAAGCTTTGTATATAGCTTAACACTGGTGGTGGGACAATGCTTTGTAAATAAAGGCACAGGTGCTGCATATGTGAGGCCTCTTGGAACTTTACTGGGACAGCCAATGGGCCCCAGGAAGAGGGGAGCAGTCAGCAGACCCTGTTACAGGCTGGAAGGGACCCTAAGAGGCCTTCTAGTCTAGCCTCATGTGCTGAGGTGGGACCAAGTATAATGCAACCATCCCCAACAGGCTTTTGTCTAACCTGTTGGTAAAAATCACGAAGGATGGAGATTCCACAGGCTTTCTTGGAAGCCTGTTCCAGAGCTTACCTGTCCTTATGGTCTGAAGCTTTTCCTAATAACTAACTTGATCATCCTGGTGCAGATTAAATGGATTACTTCTTGCCCTACCTTCAGTGGACATGCAGAACAACTGATCCCAGTCCTCTTTAGAAACAGCCCTTAACATATCTGAAAACTTATCAAATACCGCCCCCCACCCAGTAGTCTTTGCATAAGACTAAACATGATCAGGCTTTTTAACCTGTCCTTGTAGGTCAGGTTTTCTAAACCTTTTATCATTTTTATTGCTCTCCTCTGGACTCTCCCCAATTTGTCTACATTTTTTTAAAGTGTGGCACCCAAAACTGGACACAACACTCCAGCTGAGGCCCCATCGGTGCTGAGCAGAGTGGGACAATTACCTCCAGTGTCTTATATAGGACATTCCTATTAATACACCTCAGAAAGATATTAGCCTTTTTTGCAACTGCATCACACTGTTGAATATTCAATTTATGATCCACTTTAACCTCCAGATCCTTCTCAGCAGTACTAATGCATAGCCACATATATTCCCCATTTTCCTATTTGTGCATTTGATTTTTCCTTCCCAACTATAGTATTTTGCACTTGTTTTTATTGAATTTTGTCTTGTTGAAGACTTCATCTGTGAAGTTTATAAGCATATTCACTCCATTATCCAAGTCATTAATGAACATATTGACTAGTACCAGACTCAGGATAGATCCCTGCAGGGCATCATTTGATATGTCCTATACATCTGACAATGAACCATTGATAACTACTCTGAGTACTGTTTTTCATCCAGGTATCCACTTTAGAGGGATGCAGTGAAGTCTAGTGGACTGATAGGTAGGCTGCAAGCCAGGAACTTAGTCATTGGCAGAGTCAGGATTAGAATGTATATGTGGCAATGGGCAAGTCACTTAATAAATTCTATGGGCCAGTTTCTCAGCTACACTCAAAGGCGGATGGGTGCATCGAAGAGCCAGGGGGAAGGGGCACATCAGAAAGGAGCCCTTTGGGGACCAGTTCTGTGGCTGTTCTGGTTCCTGGCATAGATTACAATAGTCAGCTTACAGTACACCAGCTGCCACAGCCTCCAGAAACCAGTCCCGCAGCCATGGGTCACCACGCTATAGAGATACCATGCACACCCTTTCTCCAGACACAACCCATATGGGGGGATTGTGAGGGGGTGTTGTAAGAGCCATTACGTATTTCCAAAATATTTTCAGTCCAAAAGGGAATCCCCTATGGGCCAGCTTTAAGCAGCTTTGCAACAGCAAACCAGGACAAACCTGCCCTAACAGACCTGAGAATAAGACCTGGAGGCTGATACACCATTGCTCTGCATCCTGTGCAGCATTTATACCAGTACAAAGAGAGAGCCAAGTGGGTATAAAACACGATCATTCTCATTGCTAGCATTCTTCCTCTGCTCTGTGTGGATGCAAATAACTACACCAGGTGCAGTGAAATGGCAAATTAGGCTGTATATATACTAGTTATCAACCTCAGAGGGCTACAGAGGCTTGAAGATGTAAAGCTTTACATAAATGCGGTAATATTCAGACAAATACAAGGCTAGTTATTCAGCAGATATCAGAAAAAGCAACAAAAACCTCACTGTTTGGCAGCCAAACCCATTGGCGACACCATGCTTATAAGAGCCAATGGACGTCAAGCCCAGTGCATACGGACTGGATCCGTGGTATCCTCCTCTGTGTGAACAGAACAAAGCACACAAACAACATTCATTTCCTTCTCATTACACTAGCTCCAAAGTTTTTAGGAGGAAACATATCACTATTCACAGAAGGCTGGCTTCTGATGTGTGTGTGTGGAAGACAGCAAATCACTGGAAAACATGGGGGCCTCCAATAAGGGATGCCTCTTGCCCTAGAAGAGGCTCTGCGTGCCTACCAGCTGCGAGCTTTTATTGCAATTTAAAGCACACTTAAAAAATAAGACGTGAGTTTAGTGCTCATGAAGGTGAAGGGCTAAGAACACTGGTTGGAGTCAATGGCAATTCAGGTAGGTGCTGTGCAAGATTCCTCATGCAGGTCTGCCAGAACATCTGAATCCTACATGACAAACCCTCCTTCCCCACTATTTTAATCTTGGGCTCCTCTTCTCTCCCAAGTTGTTACTGCCACTCATAAGAAAACGGGGGGTGGTTTGGGGTTAGTTTAATAAGCAATTCAGAATTCATTCTTGGGAGTTAATGTACCAGGTGGATTTCAGAACCCTGTGCTCAGCAGGATGGCTGCAAGACTATCAGTTTGTTAAGGTCTGTCTTTCTATTACTAAGATATCTGAGCAGAATGGACATGGTTTATAATACCATATATAAAGTATAGTGTATGTGTGTGTCTATATATATATTACATGCACTTTACTTAAGATTTAAAAACAGACGTTATGGGTCCTAGGTGAATTCATGGTTTGTAAATGGAGTATTTCTAACACAAGACTTGCTGAATCTTAGGCTTGGTCTACACTAGGGGGAGAGGTTAACCTAAGATACGCAAGATCAGCTACGTGAATAACGTGGCTGACGTCGGCGTATCTTAGGCTGACTTATCTGCCGTCCTTATGGCGGCAGTGGGCTCCCCCGTCGACTCCAGCTTGTGCCTTTTGGCGAGTTGGAGTTCCGGAGTTGACAGGAGTGCTTTGGTGATCGATTTATCGTGTCTTGATGAGACATGATAAATCGATGGCCAATAGATTGATCACTATCCGCCGAGCTGGCGGGTAGTGAAGATATACCCTTAGCTCCCAATGACTACTGCTGTTTTGCTCTCTTTAGGCAAACAAATGAATTTTTAGGATGTCTGTGGCAGAATCTGATTAACAAGGTCTCATCCTCTTTTTCACCCATTATACAGATTGATTATGAAAAAGAAGTTTCTTAGAGCACCCTAAAATAATTACCTGAAACAGATGAGGTCAAAGTTACGAGTGTAAAGCCTTGCCATGAACATAGCCAAATCATTGGCTTCTGATCCACTGTTAGTCAGGTAAACCACCTAAGGAAGAATAAATAGCACATCAATCGTAATCTCGTTATGCTGAACATTTTCTTTGTTTCACAATGGCAAATCTAACTAAACGTAGCTGTTTAAAGAACCAATTTTCCTGCAATTTGCCTTAAAAGAGTTTGAAATATTGAGTGTGTCTGGTTTATTCAGTACAAGATAGGATATCATTCCAAGTGCTGAGTGATACTTCATATGAAAAGAAATCTGGAGTTCCCCTTGTCACTGATAAACTGAAATAAATTTAGTGATGCTCATGTGCGGTGTATTAGGGCCAATGTTAGGATGTCCCTTTATAGGTTGGGTTTATACTGGAGATGGAAGCTGTAATTTCCAGCTCGAGACATACCTCCACAAGCTCTGATCGAGCAAGCATGATAAAATAAGAAGTGCAGCCACAGTGTCACGAGGGGCTAGGCATCCAGAGTACAATCCCACCCAAAACCCTGGGCACCTATTCAGGTACCTTGTGAATACTGTGCTTTCAAACAGCAGTTTAAAGTAGCGTCTGGCACTACTGCTAATGAGTAAGGCTACGTTTATGTCACAGAGATCATGGAATCAGTGACTTTCAGAGACTTCTGTGACATTTTCTGCTTCAGCCCCAGGGTTCTGCAGGACTGGTGCTGGCAGCCAACGAGGCCCTGGCAGGGTTCCGGCAGCATCAGTGACAGACAACAGCATCCTCAGGGGCCCCCCTGCAAGGTTTCAGCCATAGGCGACAGACTCCTGGGAGGGGGTGAAGCACCTCAGGCGAGTGGCTGGAGGTGTCCCATTTTTTGCTGGGAAATATGGTCACCTCACAAGTGGGGGAAACCATGGCTTGCACCAGGAAAACTCACAGGCAGGTTGTGACTTCCGTGAATTTGTGTGTATTGCCCAAGACCTGTCCATGACTATTACTCAAAATAATCATGACAAAATCACAGCCTTACTAATAGGGCTATGTCTATATTACTGGCTAAATTGGCACCGCTGCAATTGATGCAGTGGTGTTGATTTAGTGGGCCTGGTGAAGACATGGTAAGTCAATGGCAAAGCGCTCTCCTGCTGACATCTGTATCCACCTACCAGAGAGGTGGAACCATCCTGCCTGGCCCCTGAGCTCCTGGCTGGGGAGGCTACCCCCAGGCCCCTCCCCGCTGTTTCCCCTCTCCCACAGCCACGCCACCGTGCAGGCAGCGCTCTGGGTGGTGGGGCTGCACGCTCCTGTGCAGCAGCATGTCTGGCTCCGTCCAGGCTGTGCGGCTGCCAGACATGCTGCTCTGAGCGGCACGGTAAGGTGGCTGGGGCTGGGGGTTGAATAAGGGACAGGGAGTCCCGGGGGGCAGTCATGGGACAGGGGGCAGTTGGATGGGGGCGGAGGTTCTGGGGGGGCAGCCAGGGGATGAGGAACGGGGGACTTGGATAGGCGTGGGAGTCCTTGGGGTCTGTCACAGTGCAGGAGTGTGGTTAGGAGTCAGGACAGTCATGGGACAGGATGCAGGGGGTGGTGGTGGATAGGGGGTATGGTCCTGGGGGGAAGTTAGGGTGGGTGGTTTCAGGAGGGGGCAGTCAGGGGACAAGGAGGAGGGGGGCTTAGATAGGGGATGGGGTCCCGGGGGTGGTGGTTAGGGACAGGGGGTCTCTGGAGGGGGTGGTCAGGGGACAAGGAGTAGGGGGGTTGGATGTGTTGGGGATTCTGAGGGGGGGCAGTCAGGGAGTGGAAGTGGGAGGAAGTTGGTAAGGGGTGGGGGCCAGACTGTTTGGGGAGGCACAGCCTTCACTACCTGACCCTCCATACAATTTTGAAATCTGTATTTGGCCCTTGGGCCAAAAAGTTTGCCCACCCCTGGTTTAGGGTTTTATTCATGTGTGGCTCAGAGCTCACTGTAAAGATTAGCATTGTCCTGAGAACTATGATTTTGTTCTCTTTACCTGAAACTTTGTCCTCTCTTTGAGGATTTTAAATAAGGATATGAGTTTGATATCACAATGTTTTGTCTCCAAACATCATAGCACTCTCCATTATAAATTGAAATAAAATTATCTTAATTTACAGGCATCCTGTTTTACAGGCATCCTTAATTTACAGGCATCCTGTTGGATGATATACTGATCTCAGAAAAGATATAGTGGCATTATAAAAGGTTCAGGGAAGGGCAACTAAAATGATTAGGGGTTTGGAACAGGTCCCATATGATGAGAGATTAGAGGCTAGGACTTTTTAGCTTGGAAAAGAGGAGACTAATAGAGGTATACAAAATCATGAGTGGTGTGGAGAAAGTGAATAAAGAAGATATTTACTTGTTCTCATAATATAAGAACTAGGGGCTACCAAACGAAATAAATGGGCAGCAGGTTTAAAACAAATAAAAGGAAATTCTTCTTCACACAGTGCACAGTCAATCTGTGGAACTCCTTTCCTGAGGAGGTTGTGAAGGCTAGGACTATAACCAGGGTTTAAAAGAGAACTGGATTAACGCATGGAGGTCAAGTCTATTAATGGCTATTAGCCAGGATGGGTAAGGAATGGTGTCCCTAGCCTCTGTTGTCAGAGGGTGGTGATGGATGGCAGGAGAGAGATCACTTGACCACCTATTAGGTTCACTCACTCTGGGGTACCTGGCATTGACCACTGTCGGTAGACAGGCTACTGGGCTGGAAGGACTTTGGTCTGATCCAGTATGGCCATTCTTATGTTCTTCATTTAGGTACCTTAAGTGGATCAGGGAGAAGTGCTGTTAGTTTCTCCACATATTCCTGGATTGATGGATTCATGTAGATGTTGGTTGTATGCCACAGACGACCAAGCTGCTTTTGGGCAGCTGCAGTTACCTTCCTGTGTGCAGTAAGAAAGACTAATTTAATCCAACATACATACAATTTTTTTCTGACTCTGCTATTAGTTCTTAAAATTCTGGAATTTTCCCAACTGATAGATGAACAAATGAATGAATAAAGAGAGGAATGAGCTAATTGCCAAAAGATCACTGCAACTGGTCTGAACATAAGAATCTGATCCTAGATACACCAAAACACAGCATGCCATATTCTGTCTTTGGAAACAATGGGCCACAAACAAAAAAGACAAAAGCATATTTCTACATTAGTCAGTGTAACTCATATGATAATGTACTTACGGGTGACAGTGACCAACACTGACAGTAACAATTCCAGCAAAGAGATCAAGGTACCTTTGTCCCTCATAATCAAACAGCCACTGCATATGTCCCTGATGTAGGAGCAGTGGTTTCTTGTAGTACGTTACCAGTGCTGGAGACAGATTCTGTTTGCGGATCTTCAGCATATGCTCATAGGGATAGGACTGTAGGAGGAAAGAAATCATTTCTGTCCCCATTTCTAAAGGTTTTAATGGATCATAAAACTTTACAGATTCATCATATCAACACAATATAATTTGTTCACATTAGAATCAAAGTTAACTAAACTACAATTTTAAAATAAATATTAAACCATCATTAGGCTATATAAACTGGTGAAATCCCATAATTTAAACAAGCATACTACATTGCACTGATCTCTTACTTAAAAATTATGAAATACAGAGACTATCACAAATTAAGCAGATTTAACCTGGGGATGTGATTTGCCCATGTGACTCCCAAACTCCATCTTGTTACCTGTAATTTTCCACAAACTAGAACAACAGGTTTTCTTCCACATGGCAGAAATTATAAATGGCCCTGGAAACATCTCCATGTTGCCTCTTACCTGGTCTAACCTCTGGATAATGAACTTTTACTAATGCTAGCATTAGTAACCAAGTAACTAACCAAGGGACTGAGGACCTTTGAAATCATTTGGAAGCAACCAGAGACTTGACTTAAGCCAGCAGTTTATTGCATCACTGTGATAAACCTGATCCAAAAACTTTTCAATTAATTTATGTATTTAATTCCTTTAACCGATTTTAACTCTCACCTTTCCTTCTTTTATAAATAAGCCTTTTGATGCAAAAGGATTGGCAACAGTGTATTTATTGAGTAAGATCTGAGTTATATATTGACCTGGTATGTGGCTGATCCTTTCGGGATCAGAAGAACCCTTTCCGTGATGAAATTTTGTGTGATGAAATAACCACTCACCATTAAGTCTAGTGTCTGGGTATTGAAATCAAGACTGGAATACCTAAAGACTCTTCTTTTCTGACTTCTTATTAGCCAGTGTGGTGAAACAGAAATTACTTTTGTTGCTGGTCTGATACATCTTATGGGAAAATAACCACCAGCTTTGGGTGTGTCTGCCCTATTTCTCAGTAGCTTGTACTAAATTTAGTATTCTCAGTTGTGACCCAATGAAGCATGGTGACAACAGGATACAGAGCTATCTTGGCAACTGATCCACAACCGTAGAACTGAATCACAGAAGATATCTGAGTTATAAACCTCATCACCATCAGATGAAAATGTAAACACATTTCTGTAACCGTAAATTGGCACAGAAACAGAATAGCTACTCAACATTTAATTCTTGATATTGCAGTCATACATTTATCTTTTTTTGCACTCCTCCAAAAAACTAACTTTGCACACATTTTGGTGGAGGGGGTAAAACATTTTACAGAGCTCCTCAAATTAGGTATTAAAAATCAGGGAGAGCGAAACAAATAATAGAAACATGTTTCACTACTACCTTTTCTTGGGTTAAGATTGTTGTTCTACTGTATTCTAATCAGCATCAGAGGCCCTGTTTAACTCTGACCTCCAAAGGATCTCAGAGAAGGATTCAAGCCATGATCTAAATGTCTGATGCCACTGAAAACTCATAACAAGTATTCACAGTGAACAGAACAATTACAGTATAGAGCAGAATGGTGATCTTAGCAATGAGATCTAGTCTAGACGCAAGCACAGTGCACTGTGGATGGTTTACCTCATATTTTCCAGGTGAAAAGTCACAAGGAGGCATTTTTGCTTGCATGGAGAAAGAGCTTTTCAATTCTTGCTGTCTAAGTGTATCTAATAAAATACAATGGATTAGGAGAATTATCAGAACAGCTCAAAGCACACATGTGAAACACACTTTCTTTGAAAATTTGTTTTTGCAACAATATAACTGAGGACCAAAGTAGATACATTTCCTGCAATATTTAATTCAAGGAGAAAATGCATTAAACATTTTATGTTTTTTGTATAGCTGAAATATAGATTTACTAAACTTACATTTTTACCCTTGGTATTTATCTTCTAAAATATATAACTCCTCCAGACTATCATTGGGGAATTTGATTTTCTTTGTCATTATCCATCAAAATAACTTTCTGCTACAGACTGCCATTAGAGTTTTTGATTTTTTAATCAAAATTCTGAAAATATTAAGCCATTACATCTTTTATTTGATTAACTGAAAAAATAAGTAGACTAACTTCAGGGAATTTTACTTTTTAAAAAATGTTCTCCTTGGATTCCTCACATTATCAGCTGAGGTGGGTTTTAGTTTTGTTTTTTAAGAAACTAAAAATTTCTAATGAACTATGTTTTTACCCATCAAAATGAAGAATCTAACTTACATAAAAATTAACTTTCTGGAAATAAATAAAATTATATCTGTGGCTACTTTCCTTAAGACAAAAATAGCATCAGCTAGTAAAGGACTGACAATATGGATAAAGAAGATTGATTGACTGACTGATCACAAAGATCTTCCTTATTTTAAGTGTTGGAGTCAGCCAGTGGGTTAATCTAGTTATAAAGCAGAGATCTCCAAACTATAGAGAGTACCTCCCACAGTGGAACTTTCAGGGGGCTCAGCAGGCCCCAGACCAGCCCCCAAAGGGGGCAGGGAGGAAGCATTACCCACCCCCATTCTTCCCCCAACTCCATTCCAGCATCGGCCTATGCCCCTGGCTCCCAACCACAGCTCAGCCCCCAGCTCCTGCAGAGGGAGAAGGGGTGGCAGATAGATTTCATTGCTGGTAAGGGTGGGGTGTGTGTGTGTGTGCGCGTGCAACAGAAGAAGTTTGAGGACCACTGTAAAGTGATCCTATACAACAGGTTTTCGTATGATGTCCTTGCATCCCAGGAACGTCCTTCCGCACAACTAAGCTGTCTGTGTTTTTCATTTACTCAATCAAAAAAAATTAATAACTACAAACTGTTTGTTCAAAACTAATACCAAGTAGAATTTGCTTGCCAGGAACCAATGACTCAGCAGAAGAACTGTCATGCTATCACCAGTGCATGGAATCAATAGAAAAGTTGTATATTCACTAGCAAGGGGTTGTTTTTTAGGCACAAAATGACAGTAACGTTTGCGCATTATTTCAAAATAAACACTATCAGAACACCATGTATCTGGAAAAAATCCTGCATTCTGAGAAATAGGCACAGGTTGTACTTGAGTCAGAAACCAGCCTTGGGGATTATCGGTACACATTGTTAAAAGGTGTACTTCTGTAGGACTAGTGTCCAATCTTAAACATATGTCACCCAGAAGTCTTTTTTCTGTTGTGAACGCTGATGACTTTACATGGCCACCAAGCAGTGGGGTTAATTGGTCCCAGGCAACGCTCCTATGGTGCATCTAGGGGAATGAGCTGCTACCGTTCGTTTGGTTAAGACAAGAAATGGTGATCGACTTTACAGTCAGCTAAACAGCTGGGTAGCGCGGCGGGCTGGTGGGAGGAAAAGGGATGGAAAGAGTAACGGGTTTCACCGCTGAGAAAGAGGCTGGATAGTGTCAGGCAGAACTTCTGCCTGGACTGAGTCCGCGGGCCTGACCGATGGCCCCGCTCTCCCCCCCGGGAGGCTGGTGGTAGCAAGTCAAAATCCACGTGGCTGCAGATAATAAAACACATTTCAGGCCAGCGGATTCCTTAGCCGCCCCCTGCAACAGCCAGAGCCCCTCGGGGCTGACTGCGGACTCACACCCGGAGAGCGCCCGAGCCCGCAGACCCAGCCCAGCTTGGTTGCCCCCCGTGTAAATGTGGAGCCCGCGGACCGGGGCCCAGGACTGTGAACCGGCTTCACGCCGGGGGCTCTGCCCCCGCGCTCCGCTCTCCGGGCTGCGGCTCATGGGAGCGGCCCCGGACGGGGGTCTGCGACGGGCGGAGCCAGCCCCAGCGCCCCGCTTGCTGCCCGCGGGCTCAGGCAGGAGCAGCCCGGCCGAGGCGCCGGGCCGGGGCAGGCCGGGCGGACGCACTACACCGGCCGGGCCCGGCGGGAGGGGGCGGCCCGGGTTAGTTGCTCCCAGCGCCCACCCCGGCGGCGAGCCCCGATCCCCCCCTTACCGCTCCCAGGGAGTCGCCTCCTGCCCCCCGCCCAGAGCGGGCCGAGCCACCCGAGCGCCCTGGCCATGGTCGGGGGAGCGGAGACCCCGACCCGGAGTTCCCAGCGGGGCCTGGGCTTTGCGGCGGGAGGGGATGGACCGGGCTCGTCAGCGCGGGGAACGGAGCCGCCTGCTCAATTCCCGCCCCGCTTCTGCGCCCTCCGCCCCTGCCCGACCCCCGGCCTCCCTCTCCGCCCGCCTCCTGCTCTTTCATCTCCAGAGCCCCCTTGCCTCGCTCCTCCACCCCGTCTACCCAGCGCGCCACTGTCCCCACCACCAGCCTGTCTCCGCCACCCCCCTGTCCCTCTGCCTGTCTGCCCGCGCCCTTCAACCCACCTCCGGCCCCTCTGGCCCACCGATCTGGCTGTGGGGTAAAGGCCCTGCGGCGTCGGAGCCGGGACGGGGGGTCGCAGGGTAAAGACCCTGGGGCGTCGCAGCTGGGTAGGGGGCTATGGGGTAGAGGCCCTGGGGCGTCGGAGCGGGGAAGGGAAAACTGGGGATCAGACTCTGTTGGTGTCTAGAGATAAAAATCCGAGGGGTGGGAAGAGCTTCGGAATGTGCCTGCTTGGAAACTAAGCCCAACAAACAGCACATTGTCTGCGCTTCAGCCTTCTGGTCTTTGGCTGCTTGCTGCCTGCCTGACAAGAACCAGGGAAGCGGGAGGGCTGAGGGAAACCCTCCAACAGTCCCCATGGGTGGGGTGAGGGACTGGCCGGTTTCCATGGAGGGGTGTGGGAAGGGGTTCAGAGAGTGTGGGGAAGACAAGACAAGAGGGGTGCAGGAGTGGACAGTGGGGTGGGGAAAGGAAAGCGAGGCAGGGAGCACCCACAGAAACAATTAGAGAACCGGACAGATTATCAATAGAAAATTGGGGGGGGGGAGCCTAAAGATAAAACATACAGAAATGAGGGTTTCACGAGCACAACCACGGATAAGTGATTTCTTGCCAGACAGGATGTAACCAACTTAAGATGTGTTTGTCTGGTGATGATCTGGACACTTCTGTTCTGATAGTGCCCAACAGCCCAATACCACCTTATTTCAATGTGACTGGTCTGGGATGTGGGGAGGTGACTGCTTTCCAGCTTATGGCTTCTCCTGCTGCTCAGCCAAAGGCCTTAGCCTAAGAACAAGGCCTCAGACTATCCAGTGAAAGAAGGCCCATGCACAGGCGGACTTGTGATTTTGATCCTTTGTTTTATACTCCTGTAACCAGCTAAGTGATAAAAATACACCTAAGTTCTTAAAGTGTAAGCCTCTACTGGCAGGCCTGAATATCTCTATTCTAACACCCACTCCATGGTCCCTGCCCTTCTCTCCCCGACCCCAGCCCTTCTAGATGTGGGTGAAGTACTCACAACAATGGTCAGAAATGGTGCCCGGTTTGGGGTGAGCATTCTGCCTCACAGGGGTAATTTCCAGCCAAAGTGGGTTCCACAGTGAAAACACGCAGAGACCAACACATCTTTGCAGGAGTAATACTTTTTTTAAAAAAAAAATAAATAAATAGGCCACGTGTATGAAAATAGACAAAAGGAAATAAAGGGAGAAGTTACGAAGTGTGTCAGGTAGCCCCATCCCATTCCCCCAATCTCTCTCCTGTATACTATCCCTAACTTTTTCAAAACGTGTGTAGGCAAGGCCTCCCTCGTCTGTTCTCTCCCTGAGCTGGGGAACCGCTTGTGGAGGGAATTGAAAAACTGGACTAGGTGGCCTTAATAACCTAGTTGGGTTAGTAAGTCAGTGTTGCCAACTTTCATTATTTTTGGCACTTTTCTTTAAGCCCCAGGTCTCTGACTCGTGATTACATGAGAATCTCACCTTTCAAGTTTTTTTAAAAGCAAGTTTCAAGCTCTTGTCACAGAGAAAAGCTTAAAATGAAAACCTTAAAGGCTCCAAAGCTACAAGGCAAATAAAAACTTTCACATGTATAACTGTAAAATTTGAAGCAGTCTCATGATTTTTGGGTGGCTCTAACTCATGATTTTTGCATAATACTTCGTACACATGTATAAATAACAGAATGCTGTGAGCTGCAGCACTGTTTGCACAAATGTTGAAAGGAATTGAAGTAGGCAGTCTTACAAGTTGTTGAGTGTCTCTGGCTAAGAGCAGGAGCTGAAGACATACAGGACCTCACAGGATTGGGTTTGACATACTAAATTTTAACATATTTTAGTGAAAAAAAACTTATTACACTCTTTGATTAGCAACTGGATGGTCTATTTAGTGCAGATAGGCCAGCTTGTGTGAAGGAAAAGCTTTTTTTTTTCAACTCAGACAAATGTACAAGCTGCTTGGTCTTTAATGTTTCTCAGAAGGATCTGTTGAAGTGCAACTGTAATGCCTACAGCCCCCAGCCATCGGTAGGCAGGACTGAGCTGGGGGGACCTCTAGAACTTAGTGTATGAACCTCTAAAGCATGAGCTAAAAGCGGTCGTCTTGTTAGCTAAGGCTATAAAGCAGACTGTATAAAGCAAACTCTCTCTCTGTCTCTCTGTCTCTCCCCCCCCCCCCCACACCAATGGGACAGAACACCACATCCAGATGCCATGTGGGGTACACAACCGTGTCTCCCTAGGTACTCCCATATCCACGTCACACAGACAAGATCCTAGCATAATGCAGCTGAAGGGTTTTTTAAAGTTACCTGAACACAAAATACATTATGTAATTAACAGTGTGAAGTGTTTTGTAGTGTATAAGTTTTGTGAAAGAAGCTACTCACACTACAATTGTATTACACAACCCTTTATTCCAAGAATTCTAACAGGGGAACACCAATTATACACAAATTAAAGCAAGAAATACTTTTATACTCTTGTCATGTACTGAATGAAAAAAAACCATAGATTTTAACATAACAAAGAAAACATGAATAAGTATAGCTCCTTGTTCCCGGTGTTTTACTATTGATCTTGACTTTCATTTAGTTGTAAATTGTGCAAACCCAACACAGTATAGAATCATAGACTCGTAGGACTGGAAGGGACCGCAGGAGGTTGTTTGTCTAGTCCCCTGCTCTCATGGCAGGGCTAAGTAAGTATTATCTAGACCATCTTTGTCTATATGCCACTCTGAGCCTGACAGTTATTTTCTGGACAAACCATGATTAAGTGAAAGGGGACTTTTGTTTGTTATAAAATACAGGTTAGTTTTATTTATATATATCTGAAATAGCTAGAAAGTGCATCCCAAAACATTTGCCAGTGACAGGAAAAGAATTTACAGAATTGGATGGAGTGATTTGTATGTAACATCTTGTGGTGATGGAGCAGAAAAAAAATGAGGACACAAAAAAAAAAGAAAAGAAAAAGAAAGATGACATCTTTATAAACAATAAGATGGAAGATAATTTCAAGGCCATTTAGTTATAGTAAGGGAGACTGAAAAAGTACAAAAATAGGGAGAAGAATCTTTAAGGTCAAATTCTGGACCTCTGCTTCCTGGTTGGCTTGGAGGGAGGGAGGAGTAGGAATACCAGCACAATCTCTTGCATAGGAGTGTGCAGAAGCTAGTTATGGCAGGAGCATGGTATCTGAGAAGTGGAGTAAGTGCATAGAGTGGGAAGGGGTGAGGGGAGATAAACATTGTATATGGAATGTGTTCCTGAGTCACCCCTTAGAATATGCCTCCGTCAAGATGGAGCTAACCTGTAGAATGTGAATGTGGCAAGCTTTTGGACAGCTTGAATTGGGTACAATAATTGTGTCCCATGATATCTCTCCTGCCTATGGATTTTATTGCTTACACCAACTATCAATTCATTTTCTTCAAGAAACAAATGTTTCAATACACTATTTACCGTAATTGTCTTTCCCTGTCAGTTTGCATTTAATTTCATAGCTTTAATAATAATTGCTTTATTTATCACCTTTTCATTTATATTCTCATTGTTTTTTCTGTACTTAGGGAACAAATACAGGATCCCACTGTGGTAAAATTAACACTCTTTTAGCCAGCTCCTGATTACATGGCCTAGAGTGCATTAGTCCTGAACTATAAGACGCCTGTGTCCTAGGTTGGTCGATCTGAAGAAATGGTCAGGCCTGGTGCATAACAGGGAGGGATATGACCCAATCCTGCTCTATGGTGATCAGGAGTCAGAGAATTGCTAGGAGGACAGGTTCCCTGTTCCTCTGTGCAACCATTCATATATCTTTATGTTAGCCTCTTGGTATGAACATGGGATTTACTTAGGGCAGCGATTGCCAAACTTTGACAACCTGTGAGCCCCTTTCATTAAAATCTCAAGTCTCGCAAACTCCCTCCTAAAAATGAATATTTCCAGGGACTTTTTCCTTTACCTGAGTATAAATTATAAAAGCAGTGATCTTGGAAATATAATTTTTTTTTTTTATGATTTGGTCCTTCAGTTATAACCAGAGACTATGTAGCCATATCACTGGCATGTCTGTCTTATGTTGCACAGTTAAGAAATGCTACTATTGTTAAGGCTGTGTTTTTGTGTGGCTCTTTCTCTTTGCAGCTCTTCCTTTCTGTTGGGCCAATGGAGCGGTACACCAAAGTAGAAGAAGCGAGGCTGAATTCTTATTTTCACAGCTTTGACATGGCACCAGGCTCTTTGCAGTGATGAACTTGGACACCTGTAGAAGTAGCTGAATTCAAGGAGGAGGAGCCAACACAATGTGATCAGCCAGCTCTTCTCAGACCACCAACAAATGTTCCAGTGACTACCAGTGGTAGATTGACCACAGTTTGCGAACCTCTGCTCTAGACCATCTTGTTTCCCTACATTTTATCTAATTTATGATACTTTTTTTTTAGTTTAAACTGGATTCACCATAGAATATTCTAAATGTTTTGGAGTTTGGTTTTCATAGTATGAGGCTGATTTTGCACAAAACACACCATTTATCATATTGCGGTTTGGCTGTGTAGCATTGCATGACTGGGCCCTTGGTTTGCAGAGTGTACCAGTAGTAAAAAAAAGCCTTGAATATTTGGAAAGGGCAAAATATATATTTTTTTCCCTTCTCTTTTGTTGGTCATGTTGGGATTCCTAAAAGAAGAGTAAAAAATCCTCTCCAAACCCACCCCCTACTCCGAAGATAACACCTTATATTTGAAATCTCTAAATCACTTGTGGAAAGTTAGATGATTGCATCTGTAAATTTTGCTCAGGAAATGTTTTATTAAATGTATTTAACTGTGCATGATCATCAGTGCAAAATGGCATTTACACTGAAAAAAGATTGAAAAGTCCATCATAACGCAATAGACTTTAGTAACAATATTGATCATGGAATCATAGAATATTAGGGTGGGAAGATATTGCAGGAGGTCATCTAGTACAATCCCCTGCTCAAAGCAAGTGAAATTACTGGCAGATGTTATTAAAACTAACATTTTAAATTTTAATAACTTAATTAGAACAAACTTACTGCTACCTTTAAAACACTGTCTACCAAATATACTTATAAATAATGAAGAATTCCTGAAGGATTTTTATACCAGAGGTGTCCAATCAATGTACATTGGAACCATTATTTTATTTCTGTACAATATTCTTTTATTTAAAAATATTTGGATCCATTTAATAAAAAAAGTTTGCTATGCTTCAAGTCATTTTGTCACTATAATATTTTTTTGGATGTGCAAAATGGAATGCAGAATCTTAAAAATGTTTCTAAAGAAAAATGGCTAGCTTACATTTACTGCTAGCTTGTAGTGGGTTGGCTTACACAATTGGATGAGTAGAATTCTGGTTTAAGAATAGGGATATCCCATTTTTCTTCTTGGGAAGTACATTGATTACTTTGCGTGTCATTCAGAATATGCAATTTAATTCATAAATATGTTTCTTAAAGAGACCCGTTGATGTGATGCTTCAAGCAGGAATTGGGCAAGAAACTGTCCAGATATTCTGCTACCTCCCTCTGTCTTGCACCCAAATAATGGCATGTGAGACACTTGAGAAAAATAGAAATTTTTAGCTACCATAAAGTTTATTAGTTACTTTTTATGGACAGTATTTTTCATACTCACATTCACAGTATTGCTACATTTTAAACGTGGACTCAAAACTAAATCTATGAAGTACCAGATAGGAAGTTTCAGAATCCCAGATACACGTCATTGAATATCTCTGAGGCCTTTCTACACAAAAGGGAAAAGTCGATCTAAGCTATGCAATTTGAGTTATGTGAATAGCGTAATGCAAATCAACATAGCTTAGATCTACTTACTGTGGGGTCCACATTATGCGATGTTAACAGGAGATGTTCTCCTGTCGACTCCCCTTAATTTTCTTGATCTGGTGGAATACAGGAATTGATGGGAGAGCGATCAGCGGTTGATTTAGCGGGTCTTCACTAGACCCACTAAATTGACCACTGGAAGACTTGCTAAATCGACTGCTGATGCATCGATCGCTGCAGCGTTGATCCTCTGGTAAGTGTAGACAAGACCTGAGCAATGTAACTCATATATGGGATTGATACGGCTGTTAACCACAACAAAAAATGGCATTTGTAGACATCCTGGAAAGACTATTTTCCAAGACTGGAAATGAGCAGCAATAGTAAAAATGTCAATCTGGGTGTATCTGACCCTAAGCCCTGGTCTACACCGGGGGGCGAGGGATGGTGGGTGTCGACCTGAGATACGCAACTTCAGCTACGAGAATGGCAGGTAGTGAAGACGTACCCTCAGAGGGGTGACTTTTCTTTCCTTGGGAGTGAAGGAGAATGAATTAGTAGCCAAAGCACCATATCATCATCATTAAAGAACATGGCCCAATATCATTCTACTCTGTGCATATTTACTAATTCTAGTAAAGGGTGGATGCAACTATGTGGGGCTTTACAAAAGGGTCAGATTGTTCCCAGACGTGCTATCTTCTGTGATCCATATGGGATATTTTCTAGAAATGATTTCAACAAGGATTTCCAGCATTCTGTAAAAATCAGTCAATGCCACTGGTTTAGCTTAGAGAAGTCACTACTTGCCTGGAAGTTTCTGAGAGCCCTTGATTCCTATTGACTTCAGTGAGAGTTGGGCATTCTCAGGATCAGGGAAGCCTAAGAGCAGCATGACCCACAAATAAAGAAGATCCTTTTCAATAAAGACTAAGTCTCTGAGAAAGGAGAAAGCCAAAGGGCTAGTAGCATCACAGGTAGTTATCTGGGCTTTCACCCCTGAAGAAAAAAAAAAGTAAGAAGGGGAAAAAACAATCTTTCCCTTCTCTCCTGCCATCTTCAAGATGCAACAATGCAGTGAGTATTGTAAGCCTAGCTTTTAGCATATCCCTGTTTCCATTAGGCCCCACCACAAGTTTGAGTATAGGAATTTTTATAGGAATGACTCTGCTGAATGGGAATAAAATTGTATTGCCATTGCATACCTCTCAACTCTGAAAATTTACCTGCATGATGGAGCTTTTCTGCTTTAGAAGATACCTGATTTGTATATCCGTCACAGGCAAAAATCAGATGACTCCTGTACATTTCAATGGCCTGTTTAGTGGAATCATCAGTCTTTCACTGCTTGAGGCTGAGACGATGCCACATACTTTGACTGATAAGAAGGAAGATAGCTTAAGCGAAACAGGAATGTTTGAGTTAAAATAGAGTGTGTGGTTTAAATTATGCAAATGAGTAGAGTACAAAAATTGGTCCTATATTTCCCTTGCATTTGTTCTTATTCAGAATACAGGAGCTCCCCAGGGGTGAAAGTAACTATAGGCAGTTAACGGTACAGGGCTGGATTGGGACTGGTAAGTGCCTGCAGTTGGGGCAGCTGTTCCCTTTACCCCTCACCCCTTGCTGTTAGTGGCTGGGGTGGCCGGGTGGGGGAGGAGAAGGGGGGCAGGAAAGAGGCAGGGACATTAAAGCACTGCCCCTAGTTGTCCAGCTCTTCCTGCGTCCTGTTTCTGACCGTGACCAGTATCATATGCTTCAGAGGAAAGTGCAAGAAACCCCAGAGAAGATAATTATGGAATAACCAACCCAGGGGGAAGTTTCCTTATAAATCTGACTGGTTAGTGTTATGCTAGGCCCTGAAACATGAGGGCTTCTATCCCTTATATATTTTTATACTATCTAATGTAGCTATGGATGTTCTCATTATCCATAGCAATGTCTGATCCCTTCTGTCACTTAATTTTATGTTTTGGTGTCTCTTTTCCATTGGAGTTTTTTCTGTTTTCTAACATCTAATTTCTTAATGATGTTTAATAATCCCCTCTTTTCATTATTCCTGTTCCATTCTTTCTTTCCCTGTATTTTATTTCTCTCCTTCCACAATGTTGTCTTTCAAACTCTTTTAGTAGTATGCCCTCTCTTCTCATTCTTTCCTTGTCCTCTTCTGCCTTCTTTTTCACCTCTCATCCACTTTCCAACCTTTCCAGAGTCACTCTGACCACTAACCTACTCATTCACACACTCTCTCTCTTCCTCTCGTGGAGAGATGCAGCTGTTGATACCACAAGAGTCTTGAGACTCTTGGGAGCCACGGCAGCAGGATTTTCTACCTCAATCCCAATCAAGGAAATACAGTCCCTCTTTCTCACCTCCATAGGTATGGGAGTTGGAAGGGAGCCAAGGGCCTTGCTTTTTGGTTGCTGGTGGAGATGTGAGTTCACTGTTGGGAAAGGGCAGGCTACTCTCCATTACTATATAGCGAGGATAAGGGCTGAAGAGGTTCCACCTAGCAGCAGCTTAAATACAAACAGGTGACTGAGTACGGCAAACACTAAATGCTCGGTTCAGTTTGTCTGACCTGGAACCTGAATACCTATAACAATGCAGCTCACTCACCATTGATGAGCTGGGCACCAGTAAGGGAGCAGCAGTGACCGGCTAACTGGTCGCACAACTCAGGAAAGAGACTGACACACTAGGAATATGGCAGATGCCCAGTACACCAGTCTGGGCCTGCCAATGAACTGAAAAGACATGTAATTTTCCACACAAAAATATCCCACCTCACTATGCATCCATAATAACCCATTTTAATTGTTCTAATCAAACACAAATGGTGCCTCCAGGACAGCCTGTCAAACAACAAAAGCAATTGTAACATAAGATTTTTTTTGTATTTGCTACAATAATTACTTCCAATTTAACATTTCAAGTAAAATGCTTCTGTTTGCTTTTTTAAAGGGAAGGGAAAAAAAAACAGAGGTAGTGATTCTTTTGAAAATATGGAGCCTAAAAACATGATGTGCTTGATTTCAACATGACTTTATGGCTTTAGAAAGGACATATGTTACCCATTAACTGGCCAAGGTTACTTTGGTTTCCCTGTAAAACTCTTTCAAGTTATTTAAAGTTAATGAAAAATGATTGAGCACATTAGCTGGCTTCTTAACGTGAACTCCACATGCACAGTGCTTTAGAGGTTGGAAAGTAAAAGCTGAATATTCACTTTTAATTAACTGCTGTTACTGTACTTTAAATATTTGAATAATATTGTAGAGCTACAGTGCATTTGTAGTTCAAGTTCTAGACAAACATAAATCAAAATACTTACATAGCATTCACTGCTTCAACACAAATCCATTCTGATTACAGGTTTGTTATTCAGTTTGTTCTATAGATACACACTTTCCCATATGAGTACTGTATATGGACAGATATGTACATTTGTATGTAGTATGACCGCAAAGGATTATTTCATAATAAAGAGCACTCTTCAGAGATCATATATTTCACGTGACAGGTAGTTTTGAGACCACACGTCCCAAATTCATTAAAGCACATAGACAACTACTTAACAGCCTCAAACATTACACAGAAAATATGGGTACCATATATCAAATATGTGTCTGCTAAAACAAAAACAGCTTAATTCGAAAATTTAAAAGCATGAGACATCATCTTTTTAATACTGAAGGAAAGTAGATCTTTTATTTATAAAACTGTTTTTAACCCAAAGGGAAGGTATTTAATTTTTAAAACATTTAAAAATAATTTAGTGTATTTTAGAAAACAAATTAGCATTTTTTCAGTGGAGCCTTTATGCTTATATTTTAGAGCTTATACTTTATTTAAAAAGTAATGCACTATTGATCTAACATATTCCGAAACTTGACATAGAAAAAGTGTGGAACCTATTTGAACATCTTTCCCAAGTGAGAGATTTGAATAGCAAAGAAACTGCTAGCGGGCTATTTATTGGGAAGAATTCTAATAGGTAATTCATCCAACTGTCTGTCTGTCCGTCAGAAGTGATGTGAGAAGTCTTATTCTAGGCTAGCCTAAGGTGCCTTTGCAGAAACCTGATTTATAGATACATGTAACATAATCTCATTTTATTACCACATGAGAACATATTCCTTAAACAGCTGTAAATAAAAACACTATTTGAAATTATGAAGATTAAATGATTGAACATCCAAAGAGCCATAAATATATGAGTCTCAGACTGAAGAATAATTTTTTACTCTCTACTTGATGTGTACATGTACCTTCCAAATGTCAGTGGATCAAATTCAGAGAATCATGTTCTGCAAACTCTATTGGCTTTTGGAAGATACACATCCAAAGAATAATTATTATTTAAAATCAAATGGCGTACACGCAATTGAGAATTTAAATAAGGTGGTCATTTGGAAAATCATTTGTATTAATTATTTAACCTCTCTGTACAATGCCACAGTGATTTGGTGTCACGAGGTGGGGGTAAGCAGGATAGAGTCTACGTCCCTGGACTTGCTTTAGGCAGCACTGCAGCTCTTCCAGAGCTGCTCTGCCAACTGATGCATGGAATAGCAGTTATAGTCCTTCTGCTGCATTTGGGTTTGGGCCATTGGATCTGTTTATCTGCATATGAGATCTCCCACAGAGAGATAAATTGGGCACCTTCTTTGCATCACAACAATATTTTAGACCATATGTTCAAAAGCGTTTCCATTTTATTTACAGGCAAAAATGCCCATTTTCTCCTCATGGCAATTTGGAGTTTGCATGTGTCAAGTTTCTGAAAATACGTCTCTTAATGCCTTATCATCTCAAGTTCTTCAAATCAATGGAACTAGAATGGACCTAGCCCAGAAAATGATAATGATCCAGATTCTCTGGTCCAGCCAGGCAATGCTCAGTACAGAAACAGAGGTGAGCAGGCAAAGGTAGTATAAAATCCTGATCCTTGGGATATGGACTGACTGAACTCCTAACATTTTGAGAAGGCTAAAGATTGCTCTAAGTGGTGACTGCTTGCCTCTGGTCCTAAGAAGTCACTTTTCCCCTGGCTGTACCCCCTCTGTTATCTAACCGTATGTTACTCCAGCGATTTCCCCTATGCAAGGGGAATCTACAGGTGACTGAACAACCTGCCTTTTTACTAGGAAACACATAGGGCCTAGAGTGAGCCTGAGAATCTGGCCCTAATATACTTAATAATAATTTTTTTTTGGCTTAGGGGTGACTATCAGTAATATCAGAAGGAGTGTGTCTGAACTGACTGTACCAGATCCATAGTTAGGAAACTGAACTCCAAATGAAGAACTTTCAAACAGAGAGACAGATAGGGTCACTGTGTATTAACTGAGTGTGCATCTCCCTTCCCCCCAAAAACATTCACATTTTCCTTTTAATAACTAGATAATTTCACTGCAATAATCATGCCATTTCCCATACAATGCCCAATTTCCCAAACACTGCAGTAAAGTTATCTAGTTATCCACAAGTAAGTAAACTATTTTAAGGTTGATCACTGTGTAGACAGACACACACACAGCATATATTAGATATCTACAAAGAGTTCTTTTTAAAATTAATGTCTCTCCAAAGTCTTACTGGGTCAGAGTTAAGCGGATAGATGAACAGAGAGGGGCTTTCCTATGGCCCGAAGGTAGTATGTGTGGGCCCTATCAGATGTGGCCTTCTGTATGTTGGCTAAGCAGCTGGCTCAGTGCACAAGACCAAAAAGGAAAATTCCAGAGCTGTTGAGGGAAGGGGAAGGATGGGGAAGGTGAGTGCATGTCTTGTAAATATATTTCCCATTGCCTGCACAACACAATGCTCTATCCTCAGCCTGACTCTCTTCCCCATGCCACTGGGCCACTATACCTATGGATGTTACTCAGCTGATTATATCCTGTACTTAGCCCAATTGCAAGGGAGACAAATATTTCATCATTTGACTGTATTTTCCTTTAGAAAATAAAGGTTTTCTTTTTTGGGGTGGGGGGCGGGCGGGCCAGAAAAGGAGTGCCATTATTTCCAGTTGTCATTTCAGGGTGATTGGGTGCTTCCTGCCAGGCTCAGTTACTAGCAATGGCAGAAGGCTCTATTGCTCCATTTTCATTTTATGGGGGGAACCCTCACAGATCAAATGTATGACCCCCTCCTCCTTCTTAATTTTAGCAGAGTAGAGGCTCTTTGACATCAGGGGTCATGGCTCTTCATCCTATTGAGCTTCGACAGAGAGACATCCATTCTGGCAAATGTAACCTCTTTAAAATGTCCTCCCTGGGGCAGAGAAAAGCCTATATTTTGTGTTAGGATGTAAGAGGATGTCATTCCATCATGGATTGACTTTACACAGCTACTTCTATGAAACAGTCCACACGCCAGCAGGTAGACAGCAATTTAGGGAGGGATAGAGCCCCCAAAACCTAACATTCCACTTAGTTTTACAGGAATCGCTGGTAAAATAAATGGACTAAACAATTCTCAATTCATTATATTACATCTACAGTCGATTAGAAATATACATTCAAAAGTTACTTCATATCCTTCATTATTCTACAGGTCTCCCTCAGTTATTTTGGTGTTTCACTATTGAAATGATAGTTTCAGTTCTTATCATCGAAGTTGTCAGATAGGTAAATAGTTCTGGGATGTTAGAAAATATTTTACTTTTACTTTAGAAAAATAGTCTTCAAAAATACATTGTTGAACTCATGGGCTTTTACTAAAGTAGATTTTTATATTATGTACAGTAAGGCAGTCTATCAAATAGTGTTCTTTTCTTTCAATAAAAATGAACATTGTTTAGTTCTATTTGGATAAGAAATGGGTAGGATGTAGTTTATTAATTATACTGAAAGGAAGCAGGAAAATATGTTGAGAATGATTTACTACTTTGCTACAATTACTTAATATATTAATCTTTTATATATGAAATTGTCAACATCCAAAAAACTATTTTTTTTTAGGATTGAGAAAAATATATAATAGAAAAACCTATACCAGTGTTTAGAATTAATTAAGAAAAAATACACTGTATGCCATAGTAGTTCACCAGCAGTATACATGGTCTAGGAACTGTATGAACAATCATGGTTAAGGCTACTATTTTGTCACAGAGGTTGAGGAAGTCATGGAATCCTGGATTTCCAGAGACCTGTACAACTTCAGCCCGCAGCTGCTGGGAGCTGCAGGGTCCCTCTGCCCCCGGAGGGTGGTGAGGATACACCGCAGGGTGGGGCCCCTGGGAACTCTGATTTGCTTCAAGCAGTAGGGGACCCTGGAGCTCCAAGCACCCATAGGTGGTGAGGGGCCCTGGAGCTCTGAGCTGCCTGGTCACGTGGGTGGTGTGGGGACTCTGCAGCTCCACATTTTGTCACAGACATTTTTAGTAAAAAACACGTGAATTTTTCTTTATTGCCCATGACCTACCCAGAACTTATACTAAAAATATCCGTGACAAAATCTTAGCCTTAATCAAGGTATACGGACCAAGCTCCCCAAATTTTGTATCTTTGTTGAACCCGCAATATTTGGCTCATTTTCATCAAATAATAGAAGAAATGCAAAGTTCAATAATTTGTTTACAATGTAGTTTTCCATGGCACATAATATCCATTTCTTGTCCTTTCTCCCTAAACCGAAAACCCATTTTAATGATCAGAGGTTTATTTATTCTATTATATCAACCTACGAATCTTTTTTTTTCTCTTTATTATACTCCAATTTGTATGGGTTCTCCAAGAAACCATGCCATGTGCTTTTGTTTTGCTGTACATAACTATTAATAAAAGTAAATCTATAAATCACAATTAGAAATGAAATAATTTGTCCTGCAATCAGCTAGTAGAAAACATAGAAAGGTGTGAGCTACAATTGAGCGCTTGTAGTGTAATTCTATGTAATCCACATACTAGAACATTCCATTTAATTTACTCTGTAGTATTACCTGAAGAAGGATAATCAAACTTTCAGTTAATTAAAGGAGCACATAAAGGAAGTTGGATCCAGGTAATCTAATCCACCAGTGTCTATTTTGCGCTCACTTGGAGTTGTAAAAGGATAGCTCATATTTTTTTCTATTTGACTCTGTTGAAGGTTCTGAACAGATTCCTTTGGAGGTTCTTGAAACAAAGGTTTGGACTTAACTCTTGAAACTGGTATTATTACTAGAATGGTGTTGTCCACAACTCTTGAAACCTTTGCATATTCCTTATTGGTTCCAGGGACAGTAGAGTTTTCAATTTTGCCACTATTTTCTTGCAGTTTCGGTAATACAGCTAACACCCCGTCTTGGTTGACTTTGTGAATTTCTACATAATCCATTAGTTTAGCAGATAAAAAAGGTGACTTCTCATTGGGCAGCAACTGCATTCTGTCTCGGTCAACTTCAGAATGCAAGCTCTCCACTTCTCCTTGCTTGTCCAGTTTTTCCTCACTGATAGTTTCAGTGGGTTTAGAATATTGTGACTGTTGATTTTCTTCATTTCCCCCCAAAACTGATGCAACATTCACATTCATGCTACCACGGCCTACCTTAGAAACATCCGTAATGTTGTGGTAGGAGCATTTAGGAGTCTGGTTGTTACATAGCTGAGCTCCAGGCCCTGTAGATAACTTTGCACCACCAATGCTAAAATAGGGTATAATCTCTTTTAGGTCGGTGCTCTGAATTTCGCAGCTGCTTTTTCTCGCATTATTCTCTGGAATTTCACTGATATCTGGTGTTTGAAATGCCGATGGAAGGATTCTGGGCTCCCTGCTCCTCTCAGAGAGCAGGAAAGGGCTGTCACAGCTCCCTCTCCCTGAGTCACTGTCTGTTTCCTTGTGTGCTGACTTCATATTTTTACTGGGATGACCCTTTTCATGACTTGGCATCAGTTGCTGATCCTCACTGTCATCTACCTCCAGAAATTCTACCAGTAGGTCCTCACAGTCGGATGTTGGAGGGAAGTCTTGGCAACCCAGAGCGCTCAAAAACTCATCAGACCTCCCTGTCTGAGGGGATAATATCAATGTATGTTACACTTGCATTTGTGGTTAACCGTAAGATTTATCTGTTATTAGTATTTCTCTCCCACACTGACTGCAGTGATTAGTCTACACCAGGAATTAGCAACCTTTCAGAAGTGGTGTGCCAAGTCTTCATTTATTCACTCTAATTTAAGGTTTTGCGTGCCAGTAATACATTTTAATGTTTTTAGAAGGTCTCTTTATAGAAGTCTATAATATAGAACTACACTATTGTTGTATGTAAAGTAAATACGGTTTTTAAAATGTTTAAGAAGGTTTATTTAAAATTAAATTAAAATGCAGAGGCCCCTTGACCAGTGGCTAGGCCCTGGGCAATGTGAGTGCCACTGAAAATCAGCTCATGTGCCGCCTTCGGCACGCGTGCCATAGGTTGCCTACCCTTGGTCTACACTTATAACATGGAAAACGTGTTTGAATGCTGAAGTTGCTGTAATGTGTGCAATTATATGGTTAAGTCTACACTCATCCTAACCTTGTTCTGGATCAAAACATAGTGGGAGTCTACAAGCACCTCACGTGAACCCCTTGTTCAGGGGTTAGATAGCCCCAAAACTTGTGCTTACTGCACACAAGGACCAGGGGAATCTAGTGATGATAATGGAACTAGGCAGCCAATGGGGTGGAGAGGGACAGGATGATGGAAGACTGTGGCCCAGCCACCTCTTTTCCTCTGGACAGCAGAGCGTTGTGGGGAGCACATACTGTATCCTATTAAAAAAAGGGTTGACAAGAGTCACTGAGGCTTTAAGTGTCCTGGTGCTCCAGGAGCCATTATGACAGCCTCAGATACAATGCCTCTCTGAGAGTAGCTACTGATACAAAATCCCTCTTCAAATCCACTCTCCCCCACCCACCCCAGTAAAGGCAGTAGCTTATAGGCATGTCCTGTCCAGATAATCAACTTGGCCATTTTACTTATTCTGCAAACAAATTCAAGCTATAAAGTACCTACTTACGGTAAAGGCTTGTTTCAGTATTAAATGCAAATACCATTTTTCTTGTGTTCATTATTACAAAAGCTTGGCAAAGTATGTACCACTGAATTCCACTATATTCTTTAGTGATACCCACCTCTAGCAGACGTGTATCAAGTCCCTTTATCTTAGGCCCTGGGACTGGTGGTAAGATGCAGGCTACCATACTGAAAAAAACAAAGGCAAAGAACATAAGAAGTGAAGGCACAGACCCTATTGTCCCAATTGCTAGCCCATTTCGACACCAGTTCAAACATTTCTAATGTATTTGATACCTTTCTTATTAGACCCCAGCCCCCCGTGTGATGCTTTCACAGGACAGCGTCAGCCAGGTATAACTCAGTAAACATTTTTAGGTGCCTTACATATCTATGCAGGAAAGGGAATAATGCAAATACTGTGGTGAAATTAATTACTTATAAACTGGAAATGTAAAAAATATGTGATGACAACCACTATAAGTGATACACATTGTCAGAATGACTTATTTCTATTATTACAAATATTTGGAATAGTACGGCACCTAACCTCATTTTGGTGCTGAAATGCATCTATCTCAAGTGTGGAACACAGCAGCTGCTAACACTATACAGTAACACTACATAACATTTTGATGATGAAATGGAAAAAAATGCACTATTCAGCTGAAACTGAATGGAGTAATTAAAATTCAATCTGATTGTAATCAGTGATTTTGGCACAAGTCTTAAACTTCATACAGTGAGGCCAGGCCTCAGGCTAGTGCGCTTTTTCAATCGCTAAACTGTTCCAGTTCACAGGGGAATATTCTGAGGGCTACACTTACAGCACAACTGTAGCACTTAGTGAAGACCCTACCTATGCTGATCAGAGAGCTTCTCCCATTGGCGTAGGTACTCCACCTGCCCGAGAGGCGTTTGCTATCTCGACAGGCGAAGCCATCCCACTGACATAGCGCGGTCTACAATGGGAGTTCGGTCAGTATCACTGCCACACTTTGAGTGACATGGTTAAACCAACAGGGCTCAGGCTGTAATGGCCAGCTAGTGCCTGAGTGGATGGAAGGAGATGGAGGGGGGTACAAGGAGCTTTCCCCCAGGCAAGAGCCTGTCACAGTCACAACTGCAATCTCTGTAGTTGGGGGAGCTCAAAGAATGCTTCCTTCAAATGCCCCCATTGTGCCCCAAAGGGAACAGGCAGAGGTAGAAGGAGACAACGCCAGGCACGTGCCCAAAGCTTATCACAGCACAACTCCCCCTGGGGCAATGTGGCTCTGCAAAGCCGCACCACAGGCACTGATAGGCACAACTGGTTCTAAATATCTATTCAAAAGAAAGACACTCCTTGGTGAAAACAAAAACAAAAAATGCATCACCATTTCACTATGCCACTGCTTGCATCCGACAAAGTGGGTATTAGCCCACGAAAGCTTATGCTCTAATACTTTAGTTAGTCTTTAAGGTGCTTTGTCACTTCCGCAATTCCAGACTAACACGGCTACCGCTCTGATTCATTTCACTATGTCTCACTAGAAAAATAATATAAGTTATGTAAGCAGTGTCAGGAATGAGATATATTCTGACATCTGGTGGCGAACTATGGGAATTGCAGTGAGTTTTGGAAAATAATTTTGGGGGCTTATCAATTTGCATAGACACACCCACTGCGCCTAGCCTGAGCCCATAGCAGCCCACATGGCCACTTCGGCTGATGTGGGAGCCCCAGTTTCTATGTTATTGGGGCAGGAAATATAAAGTGATGTTACCCTGATCTGGTGAATGAAGGACTATGGACACGTACTTGGTCCTTGTTATGATGGAGGGACTCGCCATCATCTAGGTAGCACTCACTGGGCAAGGGCCATGTGTTTCAGAACACTCTGAGATTGAGAGAGAATATAGGCAGGTTTTTATACCTTTTAGTGAGGGACTTGTCTAAGGGTCTCCCAGGGCTATTGCACTGTGTCTCTCTCCACTATGGAATGTTAGAGCTAATTTTGATTCCCTTAGGAGTCTTGGTTCAGCCTGCTAAGCTGAATTCACTTTGGGTCTGCTGGTGTACCTGTGCCAAGGGGCTGACCCCCCTTTCCTCCCCCCACTAAGAGCTGAAATCACTGAGCACTGTGTTAAGTGGGGGTGGGCCTAAAGGCATGTTGGTGGCACCAAGCAATTTGTGCAGCTAGCAGAGCAAAGCAGCAGACTCAGCTGAACGGTTCCTGGGTGCAGTTTGTGCGACTGGCAGCGGACTCAGCTGAGCGGTTCCTGGGTGCAGTTCGTGTGGCTGGCAGAGTGGCTGGCACAGCAGAGCAGTCCGTGTATCGACTAGCGGTGCCGTTTGTGCTGCTGACGGAGTGACTTGCACCACAGAGCTGTCCGTGTGTCGGCTAGCAGGACGGCTAGCCGAGTGACTGACGCTGCAGAGCAGTTCGAGTGTCGGCGAGCAGAGCAGAGCGGATTGCGGTGAGGGCTGCAGCGGAACCCCACAGAGAGGTGGCGCAGTCGCCCTCGGACCGCGTAAGGTGCCCCGTGCCCTACCCTCCATTTCCACCCAGGCTGGGAGGTAAGACTCTGCCAATTGACTTTTGAACTCTGCACTGACCCAGAACAGAGACTCTTGGGCTGCTGGACTTTGGGACTATTGAGTGACTTTTTGGGGTTGTGGAACTCAAGAGCCAAAGGGAAGGCCACGGCCTATTTGCTGGGAGGGGGGCTTCTGGTTCATGGTTTGGTTTATTAACCTTGTTTGTGGTGTTTCCCCAATATAATGCCACATTGTTTCTCCCTGTTATTAAAAGGCTTTGGTACACTCAGACTCAGTGCTTGCGAGAGGGGAAGTATTGTTTCTTACAGACGCCCAGAGGGGTGGTATATTGTTGTCCCAGGTCACTGGGTGGGGGCTCGAGCCGGTTTTTGTATTGTGCTATTGGAATGGAACCCCTGGATACTGAACCCGGCCCTTGTTGCTGCCAACTCTGACGGGCAGAAGGGTTACAGTTACGCATATTGTTTTGCTGCAGCAGCTAACCAGCAAACACTATTTCCAATTGTGGCTGCTAGGGTACTATGCAAGAAATAAACAAAAAGCTACAATAGAAGGCATACAGAAGTAGGAATACTCCGTAATACAATGTTTGCCAAATGAACTCGGAAAAACTAAACAGGAAGCTCAAGGCTAGATTCTTAGTCAATGTAATCAGGCCTAGCTCCAGTGAAGTTAAATTTACATCCGTTCAGGATCTGATTATTTATTGATAAGCTTCTAATAGACCACTAAAACAATGGAAAATTAAAACAAATGTTAAAAGCTTATTTTTAATGGTAATTAACTAAATTCTTTAGATTTAATACAAACATTAAGGCAGTGACTTACCTAAAGCCTTTCAAAGCCATCATCCAGATAATGATTAGGCAAATGACAGATGATAATACAGCCACAAAGATCCAGACAATCACATCTTTCAATGCTATATCTAGAAAATACAAGCAGGAATGCTTAAATTGCATTCAGTGTAGCAGCTAAAAAGTGGGTGATTAAAATGTTGCAAATGGCACCTATCTTTAAAATGGGCCTAACCCCCAAAATCAGTTTTGTGGCTTGAGACCATCTCTAGTACACACTGATCTACTGCATCATATTGGTACTTGATATTTATATGTTCTTTACCTGATGACACAGCACAGGAAATAAAATGCCTAGGAGAAAAACCCTATAAGAGTAAAAAGTACAAATTTTGCCAAAGCTAGATAGTCCAACACAGGACAGAAAAGCCAGGGTACCATCTATGCCATGCACAAACCTGTTTTTGTGAATAGTTTAGTCATTTCATTGTCAAGTTCTGTATAATATAATTAATGAAATGATAGGGAAGGTGCAACTATTGAATGGCTTTGAGAATTTCTAATGGTACACGATGCCTTATACCTTTAGGACAGTTCAACTACGTCCCCTGCAGGCAATGACTAAGACCTATTATCATCTGATGTTAATGGCTGTTTGGTGTCTTAAACAGTAATTTCAGTGTGGTTTACAATGGACAAGTATCCACATATCAAAACCATCATAATAAAAGGCACTAAACAGCGTCCTTGCTGGCAGATTCAGTGGAGTGGCCAATACTTAAATGAGTAAGGAGAATGAACCACCTTCTTACTCACAAGTAATCAAGGCAAATTCAGAGTATTGTGTAGGGAAGCTGCCACTTCTGCTATTTTAGCAATGTGTTATCTGTTCTGTGGGTAATACAGAATTTCAGTCTTCAGGGCTGCTAGCGGGGCAGCTAACTAACATACTAAATTCATTTCCATTTAAAAATAACCAATAAAAGGAGGATCAAACAACTCACCACCGGGGATTTGAATATAACTTTCTGAGCTCCATTCACTCCATTCTCCATGGTCCGGCTTGCAGTGTACCTGTGCAATGTATTTCTTTCCTGGATTTAAACTAAACAACTTGTATTGTGTTTGTTGTCCAACAAAAATTGTCTGAAGAATAAAGAACACAAAACCAGTAAAAACTGAGAACAGCCATACTGGGTCAGACCAATGGTCCACCTAGCCAATATCTTGCTTTCCAACAGTGGCCAATGCCAGATGCTTCAGAGGAAATGAACATAACAAGGCACTTATCGAACAATTCATCCCCTGTCATTCAGTCCTAGTATCTGGGAGTCAGAGGCTTACGGACATCTAGAGCATGGGGTTGCATCCCTGAGGCATTTTGCTATAACATTTTTAGGCTATTTAGAAAGTTGACAAAGTAATGGGAGTGTAAAATGAACACTATTGAAATAGATAGCAATATAAGAGTTTGCAATATGGGAATTGAATAGTGGTCCATCTATTATATAGCCATTTCTCAACTTCCTAATATAATGCTGTGAGAAAGAATTTTAGCTCTAGTGCAATGTTTAAGTGAAACTATTGTGAAAACACACCAGGACTGGATCTCCCCTTCTCTCAAGTTTTATTTATTTTGATTTATGAATGCGAAAAACAAGGAAGGAACCAGCAGATGATGTAGGTGATGGGGAAGAGGATGTCCTCTAGTGATGCGGGGAACTCAGTTAAAAAAAAATTCATTCTGAATTGTGAATTTTGACAATGTGAAACCTGAAAGGGTTTAGAGGATATTGAAAAGAGCAACACAAGCCAACAGAGAGAGACAGCATTTTGGAGGAGCAATAGCTGATGGAGCACCAAAGATGAACTCTGAGCAGAGCTCAAGTGAGTAATGAAGGCAGAAAAAAGAGTTATAAGCTTGGAACTCAAACAAAATGTCCTCTGATTTAAGGACAGGGAGAGGTAAAGGTCTGTGCACACATTGTCATTATATAGCCTGCCAATAGAATCTAATGATTATTTGCAAGGATGGAAATAGTTTCAGATAATTTTACTACAGATTATTACTGAGCTTTCAGTTAGCAATTATCATGTCTGTGCTTTAGACTAGATTACCATGGTGAACAACAACAATCAAACCCATATCTAGAACATGGTTAAACTAGGACTGACAATTTAAAGACTATGATAATAATTCAGTTAATATACAGTTAAATATTTTTGCCACTGGTTATCACACAGAGGTATCTGAGATACCACTTTATTTTTTTCCGTAGATGTGGAAAAATACTATGATCACAGCGCTGTAGGGCAATTTTTGGTAATGCTGAATTTTTGATGGTTTCTGGAGTGTTACATTCATGGATATAATAAAATTGACAAGAGAAGACCAGCTAGCAAAATCTTACCTCCCATTCTTCCCCATCTTCAGGTTTTAGTCGCAACTTATATTCAAGAGTAAGCCACCCCGATTTGACATCAGCTAGTGGAGGTGGATACCATTTCAACAACAGATATGGTTTTCCATCTACTTGGTTTTTTACTTCTAGAGACAAGTTCACAGGAGGGTCTGGCTGAACTGTAAAAAGGAGAGATCAGAGATAAAGGGTTTGAATCACCTTTGCCTTGCACCTTGGGAAGTCACTTACACTTCTGTAGAGTGGGTACAAAATGCTACCAATTGGTGTAAGAAAAGTGAGTAGAGAATTCTAAATTGGGAATGTTCTATATTCAGCTGCTTCCTGCAACGGTCAGGTTTGTTATAACTCTTTCTGGTATTGTGATAAAGGGGATTAATAACCTTTTCAAAATGTATGGTAGCATGAATGCACAGATTTAAAGTAATCAGAGTAGTTTAAGCACTGAGCTCATTTTGAGATTTGAAATATTATGGACTGATAATTAAAACTGAAAATTATTTTTGCTGCATTATTGTTTGCTGTGTTATTGTTAACTCTCTCCCTCATAACATTGAAGAGACAACATAGCTAGTAGGAGTAAAATATAGTAAAAATCTATTGTCATGAAAGTCAGTAGATATACCTCTGAATGCACTAAAATAGCAGATTTAAGTGAGTAAGTAAGTAACATTTTACACAGTCACATTTCTCACATAAAATTCAGAAAACACAAGTGCACAGTCTCCATGTGCATATGCAGCATTTAAGAATAATATACAAGTTGTTGGCCAGTGTCAACATTAAGGCATTGTCTACACTAGAAAGAACTGAATCCAGATTCCAGCAAGAAACAGCAGCATTGCAGCTGCATCATTTCAAACTGCGAGTGCAGACAGATTCAGGCATTTTTACCAATATGCCACAAAAACCTGCACTGAGTAAGTATTCATGACATGGTGGTAAAAATGCTGTAGTCATGTCTACAGTAATAATACTTACACGGTTTCTAGCACCAGGCAGCTACACCACTGCTGGCAAACTGATACTAACTTTTTCTGCTATAGATATACGCTTAAAGACTCTTTCCCAGGAAATAAACTGAATACTTGCCCAGAGTTACTTCTCTTAGGCAAAAGCCTGAGAAGAGAATGATTCTTACACCATGACCCAAAGATAGGGTGACTATATGTCCCCATTTTATAGGGACAGTCCCGATTTTTGGGTCTTTTTCTTATATACTCTCCTATTACCCCGCATCCTCTGTCCCAATTTTTCAAATTTGCTTTCTGGTCACCCTACTCAAAGAGCAACTGACTCAGGCTCTATTGGACCTGATCAAAAGCAAATTCCAGAGTAGAGGACTTTCTATTGATAATACCATAGCCCCAGACATTCAAATCTAGGGACTGTTAGTGGGAGTATCAACTTGACCTCAGCTTCTGTAATGGCAGAATTGAAATAGGTTTTGATGTTTCCTATGGCTAAACTAAATAGAAATAAAAACCCAAAATATCTCTACCTGCTCTTCCATGGGTGCTCACTTCTAAGTAACTAGCACTTTTAGACTGCCTCTGGAAATTAAAACTTTGGGATAAACCATACTATAAAGAAGGAGTGTAGGGCCTTATAATTATACCAAATGTTTGAAATAGCAGAACGTATTGTATTTGGTACATGTACATGTGATATATGAAATGTGTGTTGACATGGAAATAATATCCAGTGCCATTTCTGTACTGTTTTCCACTTTTGGGGCATCCAGGAAATATAGCAGGTAATGGAATCTGAAAAATGGTCAAAGAATTGCATGGAATGTAACCCCTCAACTAGAGCTATCTGAATAACCAATTTTCTGTTCAATTGCCAAATGAAAAATTAAAAAATAAAGTTGTTATGGGTCAACTCAAAATGAAAAGGTTTTGAATTTTTTGGTGAAATGAAATGTTGAAAAAAGTTTTGTTTCAGGTTGACCAAAATGTTTCTGTGAAAAAAGGTTTAGTATGAAAATTTTCATCCAGCTCTTAAAAGAACATCAATTAAAATCAGTGCAATTTTAAAAATGTGTTATTTCTGCATGATGGCAGGAGGCTATATACATTTGTTAGCCGTTTTACTTTTGATGCCACATTGGATGGGTATATATTTTTTACACATTACCTTGGTCCTGAACACTGGATCTGAAAGCCCGTGCACTTTGGAATAGTTTGCCTCTCATTGGATCATACTTGGGGCAACTGTTTAAAAACATCTTAATGTCTTACCTATGTAAGTCACATCCACATACTGAGGCTCAGAGATGTTACTTCCCATCTTATTAGTTGCCTTTATAGTGATATTATAGATTGCCCAAAGTGAGGTGTGCTTTTTATCAAAGTAACAGGAATTGGGGCCTGCAGTTCTGTAATCTGGACATTCATTGATTGATTTGTCTCTGTAATTAAAGAAACGTAGTGATCAGGAAATATACAGAATAAAGCACATGAATTTTACAACTATCACTACTACTTACTCAGGACTGGATATCACCCACTTACACTCTGGGGGAAGGGAAGAAGGCATAAAATGCTGATCCAGCTCAGGGGAGCAATAAGGCAGGATTCATTCCCAGCATTGAAGAGTGTGCAGTAGGCCCTGGATACTGGGATGATCTGCACACCACGGCCCCCAAAGGGTGTGGCCTATCATCTTTGTGTGGGAGCATTCAGCTAGGTAAATGCTGCAGTGGGTTAGATGGTTTTCTTTCAGAACAGCAGCAAAGTGAGTTCCACTGTATGCCACCTGCCTCTGCCAAGTGCCAGGTACTAGAGGGCCTTGTAAAAATCTTTTAATTAGACTACTAAATACTAAATTCAAACATTCATTTCCCCCCAAAATTCATTTAGTATCTCTGATATACCTTCAACAGCCGTTTTGCGCATCTCTTCCCCCTACCCAAAACCTATTCTGTGTCTTTCCCCCCTGCAACCTCAAATATCCCATTTGTGCCTCTCTCTAGGTCCCCAGTAATCCATTTATTACCATTTCCAAACTGATGGTATGTCTATGCTAGAACTGGAAGGTGTAAATTCCAGCTCCAGGAGATGTACCTGTGGCTAGCTAGTGCACTAAAAACACAAATGTAGTCACAACAGTGGGAGGAGCCAGCTGCCCCACATACATACTTAAAGAACTGATGGGCTCATACTTAGGGCAACTAGCTTCTCCTACCATTTGTGCCACCATGGATACACTTCTATTTTTAGTGCGCTAGTTTGATCAGAGCTAGCATGAGTATGTCTCCTCAAGTTGGAATTTACAGCTTCCAGCTCCAGTGTAGACATACCCTAATTAGAGGTAGAGTAGGAGGTCTTAACTGCAGAAGTATGCTCATTTACCCAGCTCCCTCTAAGAAACAGGAAGCTATGATAAGAGATGAGAATGCGGGCTCACACTTTGTCCCTCACCATTTGAACTGGTATCTGCACGCTTCCTGAATGAGCCTGCTCTCAGCAGATAACTATACACTTCAGCAATGCTGGGACAAGCCAAAAGTAGCTCACTCAGAACTAAACGAAAACAATGAATAATTTTTTATTCATACATTTTTGGAGATTGACTCTGGTGCCAGACACTTGTACCCCTGGAATGGCCTTACCGTGATCACATTTTGTGTAGCTCTCCCCTCCCATTGTCTATGGATCTCTGTGCAAAAGGCTTGATATGAAGATGGTAATTTTCAAAACAGGTAATTTTGGGTGGCCTTGTGTCTCAGGAGCCCCTTGGCCAAAGGACCCCAAATTTTTATCACAAATTGTAGCCTGGGCTTTATAGTGGCATAGTAGTTTTCAAGGCAATCTGGATAAGACTGTCAGAATATCCCAGACAGACAAGATGGATGAGATAATATCTTTTATTGGACCAACATCTGTTGGTGAGAGAGACAAGCTTTTGAGCTTACACAGCGCGGCTACAACAACAATGCACCGAATATTTCAGTACAGTTTGAAAAAGTGGCTTTAAACAGAAACCCCGCTGCAATCTCAATTAGGAAGTTGCTACTGCTGCTTCCTAATACAATTCATTTTTTACAAAAATTTTAAATTACTTTTTACTCACCTGATAATTAAGTGCAACTTCAGAAGAAATGAGAATTCAGATTCATTAAATGTACGTAAGATAAAATAATAAGCCACAGAATAACTATCCACAGCTTCTTACCCCTCCTTGCTGTAGAACAGAGTGTAGCTGGTAGGAAGTCCTCCATCTGACCCAGGCTTCCACCAGCAAGTAAAAGTTTCCTTTTCTGGAGAACGACACCTCAATAACTCAGGCTTTCCAGGGGGCTGCCCTGTACAAATGCATAAATGATCTAGTTAATAAACTTAACTGACATACAGTACACTGAACAACATCAACCCTGAATTTACAAATTATTGACAGGCAGAGGACAGTCAGACTTAGGTATATTTACTGTACAACAAAAAACATGTTTTCATTTCTACATCAGTAGAGGAGGAAAGTCCAGTGGTTAGCGCACTAGACTAGGCCTTGGGAAATCTGGGTTGAAGTCTGTGTGGAGCAGGGACTTGGTGTGTCACTTTGGGCAAGTTACTTAGCCACTCTGTGTCTCAGTTCCCTGTATGTAAAAATGGGGATAACAGCACTGCCCTACCTCACAGGGATGTTGTGAGGATAAATAAATTAAAGTTTATGAGGGGCTCAGATACTGTGGTAACGGGGGCCATATAATATCCTAAGGTAGATACATTCTAGATATGTCTGTTTATCTTCAGATTATTCTATACAAACTACTTTAAAAAAGGGCACTTCAGTTCTCCACTCATCATCCCAAAGCTCTGTGTTAAGAAAAACAAAAAACAAATTAGCAAAAGAAGTCTAGCTGATGAAGCTGCACTTTCCTTCCAAGCGTTTGCCCATGTGTGTGTTCTTGACAGTGTTGTCCGTTCTCTCCTGCAGCCCCAGACCAGGCTGAGTTGCCTTTAAAGGATAAGAAAAAGGAAGCACTTATGTGTTCCATGCTTAGTGACCTCAAACATGGTACTTACAGACCTAAGTTACTTGTCTGATCACAGCCAAAGAACATTTACTGTGACCTGTTTGGGGTCACTGATGTTATTAGTGACTCAAACAAAAAACTTACAGCCGGACAAAGGTTAACACATCAAGTAGCATGATGCTGATTGAAACACTGCCCTAAGTGAGACCATTGTGATTGCAAACCTGAGGTGAATAATGGTCTCAAGCTATTGAGAATCTTTGTTTTCCAATTCTTGAGATTGGGACCTTTAATTTTCAATGCTCCAAAGTGCTGAAAAGTCAGTTCTGAAAATAGGGCTTAGGCTCCTTAGTCACATGTGAAAATTGTAATCGCTGCCAGCACTCTCCATCTTAAGACATGAAAAACACAGTTAATAAAACAACAGAGGTGAGTAACAGCGACAGCATGGCTAAGGAGTTTGGTAACAAGATCTGAGGTTTATAATATTTAGGCCACCAACTGAAACCCACACCAGGTTGGTAAAAAACTGTTACCATATTATGGTGAGTGCAGTTTCATGCCCTGTCTGAAATGAGCTGATGATTTCAGCCCAGTTCCCAGTTAACAAATGTCCAAAGCCTGCCATCACAATGTCATTAAATAGCACCTGTAGTTGTCAGTCTCAACAATGAGGCTCAGGATTAATGGACCAGGAAAACTGAACTACCGTGTATACCTGGATATTATCAGGTTTACACTGCTGCTCTCTCTTGTACTGTACATTTCCTGTGTATAGAGGACATCAGTATTCAGGGCTACTACATGGGAACATTTCACAGACACTGGAGTCACTGAGATTTTAAAAGGAAATTAACAGGAGGATTGTCAGCCACTCACCATTGGGGATCTGAATGTAACTCTCTGAGCTCCATTCACTCCATTCTCCATGGTCTAGCATGCAGTGAACCTGCACAATGTATTTCACTCCAGAATGTAATTTAAACAGCTTATAATTTGCTTGCTGTCCAACAAAAATAGTCTGAAGAGGAATCAAAAATATAGAAACCATAAGGAACTGGGGCATTTTTCTATACAAATCATAAAGCAAAATCCAGGTTCCATTAAAGTCAATGTGAGTTTTGCCATTGACTTCAGTGGGAGCAGGATTTCACCCACAGACTTTAAAGAATCTGGGTGAAATCCCGACCCATTGAAGTCATTGGCAAATCTCCCTTCAATGAGACCAAGATTTCTCCAGGAGTCTAGAACATATGGCTTATTTTAGATTTCTGAGGACCAGTTTAGCTTTCACTCACTTCCACTTCAGCTGTGAGAGCAAGAGAAATATAGCCCTCCTGCCCACTGAACCAGCTTTTCATCAAATCTGACTCCATGATATAAAGAACAAACGAAGTGTGATGTTTTCTGTAGTATCTCTGAGATAAACACATTCAGGAAGGCATTGCAAGGAAAATCTACTGTACTCTCAGTCTTGTAGTCAGTTTCTCTCTCTTGTTTGTAGTTCTTAGGACAACAATGTACATATCTGGAATTCTCACTTTCTCTCTGCCCAAAGCACAGAAATACTCTCCTCTTTTTAATGGTCACATTTGGATAGCCTTACTTGGTTACCCTGACCGAGAGGTGAAAGTGGGCTGGTACAGCGTACCGAGAAGAACCCGTACCGGCCGTATTCACCCCACATTTAATGTCCCTGCCCCTTCCCCTCCCCCCAAGTCGGTGGCACTGCCAGTAGGGGCTGTATTGGTAGGGCTCCTGACAGGGAAAGCAAAAGGGGCGGGGATGTTAAAGCGCTGCTGCGGCAAAGGACCCTTAAAGCACTGCAAAAGCAGCGCTTTAACATCCCTGCCCCTCCCCGCCATGGTGGGAGGGGGGCACTTAACAGTACGGGGTGGGCAGGGGCTGGCTCTGACCCCCTCAGCTCCGCCCCTTCCGCCCAAGGCCCCAACCCCCTTCCAGAAGCCAGAGCCAGCCTCAGTTCAGCCCCGTACCAGTAAGTCCTACAACTACTTTCACCCCTGCCCTGACCTTATCAGACACCATAATGTATATAATATCAGGATATAAAGTTCAGATATATGAACTAGGGAAAAGTGAACATCCACTACAGAAGTCTGCCATTTCCTTACCTCCCACTCTTCCCTTTCTTCAGACTTTAGTTGTAATTCATAATGAAGTATAAGCCAACCAGATCTGACATCAATCAATGGAGGTGGAGACCACTTCGCCCAAAGATACAATATCCCAGCTGATTGTATTACTTGTAGAGACAGATTTACAGGAGGATCTGGCTGAACTGTACAAATGAAAGACCAACACTGAATCTTTTAGTTTCTCTCACCAAAGAAGCCTCCTATTAAGGTCTAGTATTTTAACTTATTTGCTTCAATATCAATTTACATTAAATAAGAAAAGCCAATCAAAAAGACAAAATGGATTTGTAATAGTCCAGTAGCTCTCTGGCTTCCTTTCTCTATTTTTGAGTATGTTTGACCTGGTTGTTGACTTGCCACAGTATATTGCTTAAGTTCCTCTCAGACTTTCTGTTGAATTTGTCAAGTTACAGAAAGGCATACTTACATAAAACAATTCATGCTTTCACAGAATGAAACTGTCTGATCTGACAGTAGGCTGAGTACCTTTATATCAATATAATATGTACATTTAGTAACACACTGAAAGCAGGATGATGTTAGGAGTGTGGGTTGGAGCCCTGGGGCTTTGAATGTAATATTTAAGGTGTGAGTGTAACCCTTCCCCTCATTTTGTAAAATAACATGAAGAGCAGGGCTCACAATTCTCTAATATGGGTCTAATTCAAAATACTGTACTAGTAACACTTTTGGTGGGGCTTAAAGGGCCACCAGGAACCTCTGTCCCTAAAATATAAGTAAGGTCTGTCCCTTGCTAGTATGTTTCAGAAGAAGGTGCCTAAGGTTCCCTCATGACAGCAGTGAGCAATAATTCCTGCGTCCTGAAAGAGACATTGATCTTTGAAAACTTTGAGCCAGGACATGTGACTGGGACTAAAAGGTAAACTTCAGCCTCCTTGCCAGTACTTTTGCATATCATACCTATAATACAGTAACTAACCGAAACATTTACCCCACAGAGCCATAGTATTAGTTATGGAACACACGTCAGGAAGAATCTGACTTAGCTTTTAAAATCCTGACTGAGTTTTCAGAGCTAGCAGCTAGAAAAATATCTTTACATTTGTAAATTGGGCAAAATTTGATCAGGAAGACACTGAAATACAATAACCTATCCTGATATATTTAGAATCTGAATTGTTATGGTGTTGCATAAACTGTCGGCAAACCACTGGGAAAACATGAGCTAACTTTAAACCTGGTGTCAATTTATCAGTCAAAAATTAATAAGGTTTATTTTATTTATTTACAAATAATACACACGTCATATGGTTTTCAGACACATACATATTTAAAATGTGACAAAGAGTCCTGTGGCACCTTAAAGACTAACTAAAATTTTTTTAGAGCATAAGCTTTCATGGGCTAATACCCACTTCGTCGGATGCATGCATCCGACGAAGTAGGTATTAGCCCATGAAAGCTTATGCTCTAAAAAAATTTTAGTTAGTCTTTAAGGTGCCACAGGACTCTTTGTCACTTCTGCAATTCCAGACTAACACGGCTACCCCTCTGATTCTTATATTTAAAATGAATGCACATGATCTGCTGATCAATGCCATTCTTACAAGGCTCCCTCACCATCAAATTAAGACGTTTCACAATCAGCAATTTCAAAATAAAGTTTCAGAAACAATATGGCATAGTTCTGAACTTTAAGTGTTAAGTACTACATTTAAGAAGGGAAAATCAAATGCACAAAATGGGGAATAATTAGCTAAGCAGCTGTACTTCAGAAAAGGATCTGGGGGTTATAGTGGATTGCACACTGCATATGAGCCAACTGTGTAACGCAGTTGTGAAAAAGACAAATAGTATCCCGGTGTGTATTAACAGAAGTGTTGTGTGTACATCATGGAAGGAAATTGTACCATTCTACGCAGTGCTGGTGGGGCCTCAGCTGGAGTATTGTGTCCAATTTTGGGCACCACACTTTAAGAAGGATATGAACAAACTGGAGAAAGTCCAGAGAAGAGCAACAAAATTGCTAAGAACTTTGGAATACATGTCCTGTGAGGAAAAGTTGAAAGAAATGGGCATATTTAGACTAGGGACAAGAAGGCTTAAGTGGGACATGATAGCAAATATGTAAAAGATTGTTATAAAGATGATGGTTTTCTGTGTCCAACAAAGGTAGGACAAGAAGTAACTGGCTTAGTTTGCCGTAAGAGAAATTTAGGATTGATATTAGAAAAAAAACTTTCTAAGTATAGTTGAGCACTTCAACAGATTACCGAGGAGTAGAATCCCCGTTTTTGGAGGTATTTAAGAACAGGCTAGACAAACATCTGTCAGGGGTGGTCTATGTGTATTTGGTCTTGCCTCAGCACAAAAAGATGGATTAGATGACCTCTTAAGATCCCTTCCAGCCCTACCTTTCTCTGAGTTCTCTGATTCTATGATTCCCAGCTCAAGCCCATCTCCATTTTATTTTCTGTTTCCCCCCACTCTTACCTATGGAAGTCACCTCCACATAATGAGGGTTAGAGATGTTACTTCCCATCTCATTAGTTGCCTTTACAGAAATGTTATAAGATGTCCAGAGATTGGTGTGCTTTTTGTCAAAGTAACAGGAATTGGGACCTGCAGTCCTGTAATCTGGACATTCATAAATTTGTTGTTTTCTGAAATTAAAACATGAAAAATGATCAGTCTTCAGGAAATTAAGTAAAGCATCTGATTTACTAAAAGTGGCCACTGTTCAGCAAAGCACTTTAATAGACATTTAACATAAAGTATGTATATACTCCTGTCACAACACAGCACTTAAGTCCCATTAATTTAACTGCTTTGCTGAACTGATGCTATCTTTAATAGAACTACGCAGGGCTAGAACTTGTCCACTGTTTTTTTTAGAACAAGTAATTATATAAGTCATAACTAAATGTATGCTATTAAAATGGAGGATGAGATGGTTTGCCTGACATGGAGCCATAAAACAGAATATTAGGGAAAACACCAAAACAATTTTAAAATGTTTAATGATAAGAAGTGAGAGGAAAATCAAAGACAGTCACTTGGTTTGAAGACAGCATGTTATCAAATATTTTCTTTACATATTTCCACCTGAAAGTCTCATTACTTACTATTATGATAGAGGAGAATTTTTATTACTTTAATCAGATCAGTTCTGCTTGCAGACAAGAACATGCCTTGTCTAATTTGTAATGTTATAACCTCATTAAAATAAAAATTTATCAGTTCATTATACCTGTCAGTTCATTATACCCACCTATCAGTTCATTATACCTATAACTATTTCTTATAGGTGTTTTTGGCAACAGCATTATTTTGCACTCATTTAGTGCTAGGTTTTGTGACTGACATACAGCCTGGTGCAGGAAGCCACTGAGAGCTGTATCAATGACTGGAGGAACACTAGTTGAGATGATGACCCAGGAGGCAAATCTCTCCCATAGCTGTGCACTCTGCATCATCCTTAGGTAAGGGGTATATTGGTTCCCATGGTGTGCTGCCTTGCTCCATGGATTAATGATAGGAAGAAGCAGGGCTATGGCCCTGTAACCTCCCCACCCCTATCCAGTTAGGAATCAGTTCCTGCTGCTCACAGGCAGGGCTGTCCTTAGGCATACACAACATACATGGCTGCATAGGCACCTGAAAACTCAACCATCTTTAGCCCTAAATGCCTGGATCTTCTGACATACCATTTTTTAAATAAATCCTTCAAAAAACCACCCTTATCTAAAATACACATTTTAATTTTAATTACTATTGTACAAAAAACCTGCTTCCAAAGTCTTCCTGTCCATCCCTTTCTCTCTTCACACTATTCTCCCCTCTCCCCACACCACCAAAGAAAGCCCTTAAAGGGGCAACACCCCTTTCCTTCCAGAAAGCTGGACAAAGAGTTTTCCCTGTCTATACTTCTGACTATCTGACGAGCTAGTTTTAAGAGAACCCGCCAGCAAAATCAGCACCTAGTAAGATATAAAATCCTTCCTTCTTCCTAAAATCTTTGTAAACATATTTTTTGAAGTTGGTGACATTTCATAAACATGTCTATTGTTACAGAGATCACACAAAGTAAATTAGGTTCCCTTTTTCTAAAAGCAGTGAACATTGTTATGAACACACTAAACTTCTGTGACTAATTAATTTAAAATAATGTCTTTGTTACAATGAGTTAAATATGTAGTAATCTGGAATGATTACTTTATGAAGGCTTACGGGTACATTTAAAATATAAAATCAGCTTAGAAATATTGATTAAGACAATGTAAATAGAGAAGAGCTGTATCATGTATTCCATAATATTTAATATATTCAGCAAGACAGCTGACTTGCCCTTACTACAAAGTTTTTGCAAATAAATCTCTGACAAACTTCAGGGCATATCAAAAAACCTGTGACTGACATTTTTTATTCCCAAGTTTAGTGCTTTTAATGAGGTACCTTCTGCATGTCCAGTCTTCACCATCTGGCATGCAGTGAAAAACATGCTCCATTTTCTTTTTTCAAATGTCATTTGCTTCATTTGGATTCAGGAATTTGGCTGGAAGGGGATGAGCAGGGTGGGGGAGGGAGACAGTGAGGAGAGGGCGGGGCCTGGCCGGAGTGGATCTGGGTCTGGGGCGGAGCAAGGATGGAGTATGGGCAGGGCCACAGGCAGAAGAGATGGGCTGGGGAGCTAGCCTCCCCAAGCGGCAGCTTCACCCACCGCTCATGACAGCAGGTTGGTTCCTGCACACTTAGTGCACGCTGCGGTCTCCTTAGGCAGGGGCTGTATTTACAGAGACGAATTAGTTGGTGCCGTGCATTCTGTGTGAGGGAGAGGGTACGGGGGTCTCTGTGGGGAACTGTGATTCTCCACCGCCGTGAGGCAGGCCTGGTATCCTTTGCAGTCTTCTCCCCCACACTCTCTCCCCCGATGCTGTCAGGCATAGGGGCACCAGTTTAATAATACTGTGTAGAGCCCCAAGGACAGCCCTGCTCACAGGGAAGGTTTGAGATCTCTCGCGCAGTAGCTGGGGAGGGTTCTTTTATTCCCCAGAGTCCTACAAAAGCACAGATCACTATTGGCCCATTAGTCAGTATATACTCAGAAGTGTCTTACAGATGTGTGTAAAAGCAAAAAAGAGCATGACCCTTCACTCCATATTCTAAGAGTGAATTTTAGTGCTTGTGAAAGGGGTGCAGGATTGAGAGACCCAGAGAATGAAACCCACTTTCTATGTACAGATCAGGTACAACATGGGGAATAGCAGTGAAAGTAATCACTCTCACCACTGTGTCAAACTGCCTCCATGGTCTCTATGGAAAGACTACCAATATGTCTACCATTCCGTGACGACTGAGATGGTGGTTTCTGTGACACAGTCACTTGCCCATTACTATTATTACCAGTTAGTCTCATTCCCCCACCTGTACAAATAATTTAGGATCTTCACCTACATATGACCAAACAAAGAATCCTTAAATGGAGACCTGACAGACAGCATGAAGATACTTAACCACGGAAGCAAAATGTAAGTGACAGAAAAGAAATGTGAATTTAGAACACATTCTCTTTATCTAAACTAACTCCAGATTCTGTCTTTATTAAGCAGAAAAGATTCTGTTTTCACTGAAGTTACCAATGTCGGGAATGACTTGGGAGCGGCTACAGCTCTGCTTGCACATAGGGCACATGCATTTGCACATCTTGTGCTTTTATTTTCACAAGCACCAATGTCTCATTCATTCTTAAAATAAACCTAACTTTTACATAGCTCTTAAATAACACCTGTTACAACCTGGACCAGTCCTGCTCTTGGAATGGAGAACAGTGTTGGTGTGATGAGATTCAACCCACTGAATCCCATGTGGTGCTAAGTTCTCTGAGTAGTGACTAGACATTGTTCCTAACTCTGTGTCTCAGGTGCACTCCCTGGTGCAGACCCCATGTCTGACACCCTTCTTGGACAGTAGGACCCTGCAGTCCAGCTGCCTGGAACCTGAAACCAGTGCCTGAGCTCTCCTGAGCCCCCCAGTTGTTTAGCCATGTTCCCCTCAGAGACAACCTGGCTGTGGGAGTTCTCGTTTCAAGTTCACCCTCTCAGGGACAATGCCAATGCTTAATCTGTGCCAGGGCTTGCTAGGGCTAAGCCCTGGCACTTCTGGGCTTGTCACATCACTTATGAAAGTTAAAAAAAATTCCTTAAGCCCTGGCACCTACTTGCTTGAGCGTCAGCACCTCTTTCAATATAAATTAAACACTGGACAATGTGGCAGTAAAGCAAAGGAATTCTTAAACCTGCACACACACATCTATGGAAAACAAACTCCTTATTTCATCCCCTTTTGTGAGTCCCTGGGTTTGGTCCAAATCCTTTAGAGAAGGCACTCCCACTGGCTGTGTCTTCTGTTCCTGACAGTGAAATTACTCCCTTTGCTTAGAGAAACACCCTTTTAAAAAACAGATTCTGTCTCTCTTTGGTCAGGGAGACCAACTACAGCTCTCAGCTATGTGCTTAGACCAGGGGACTGTCAGCCCTCTCCTAACAGATAGATTTCTGTGTAGAGAACCCTAACCCTAACCTTATTGTTTCTCCAAGGTAGAGTTATACAATGTTGATGGCCCTTGATGGCTTTGTTGCAGCTTTCCAAATACAGGTTCTCCACTAATTGTCAAGTTCCAGCTATCAAAAGGAACACGAAAAGCCAGAATAAAGATTACATTCAAAATAGAGTTTGAAATACAAGTGTTCGTAAAACCAAAATGAAATCCACAAATTGACATAGACATATTCCCTTATTCTGTCACAACACCTTCATCATCTGATAATTACCTGCAATTTAAAGACAAGTGAAAGTTTGGGATCTGTAAATATATATGAAGCAAAGTAATAGTCTATAAAACAACTATCCACAGCGTCTCACCCTTCCTTGTTGTAGAGCAGAGTGTAGTTTGTAGGAAGTCCTCCATCTGAGCCAGGCTTCCACCAGCAAGTAAAGGTTTCCATTTCTGGAGAACGACACTTCAAAATCTCAGGCTTTCCAGGAGGTGATTGCTCTGGGGAAGTGCATAAATCAACCCAGTTAATAAGCTTTACAAATATCATACATTACACATTTAGGTAGTACTGATGGTGAGGGACAAGGAGATGATAGATTCCACAGATTCGATACAGTACACTGTGTAAAGGCAAACCTGAATGTGTGAATTACTACTACACAGAATACAATAGTATTAAAAACATGTCTTGTTAAAATAAAGAACACATTGGCCAATAATCTCTAAGAAAAAAGTGTATTCAAATTTGAATATGTGTGGCTTCTCCTTCTAAGCTTATTTATTACTTTAGTAAAATTCCATGCCACTTATTTCATTAATGTTGCGATTCACATTTTCATGGTGACCTGTCCTAAGAACAATCAAAGGGAAGGGACAGGTGCCTGTCAATACTACCTCTAATGGTGTGTCTACTCAAGAACTAGACACCCTGGGCTCTACGACTTTGCAAGGTGGGAGGGTCCCAGAGCTCAGGCTCCACCTTGAGCCTGGAAGTCTACACGGCAATAAAACAGCCCTGCACTCGAGCCCCATGAGCCTGAGGCAGCTAGCATGGGCCAACCACAGGTTTTTCTTTGCTGTGTAGACATACTCAAAGTTATCACTTACTGACCCTAAAACTTCACAAGAGTAAATCAAGCCATTTTGAAAATCTCTGTACAGGAGTTCTAACAAGCACTGGTCATTTGAAGTTGTATAGATTCCAATGAGGATCTGGATATCCAGATTTATCTTCAGAATTTTCTAAACAAACTGGAAAATATTCAGGAAATATTTCTATTTCAGGAAAATAACGTGCTTTATATTTTCTACTTACCATTCAAACACTCTATGTTCAGAAAAAGCAGCACAATAAATCTAAATGATGATGCTAAGTTTTGCTTCATGTTGTTTGCCTACTCCTCCTCCAGCAGGAAAAGCAGGATTAGAGGATAGCTGAAAAATATGACAATGTGCAACATTTAATAATAGCATTTGGCATGTGTGTATATATCACTATGTGTTTAAAGTACTTTGCAAACTTGAGCTATTTAATCCTCGCCACACCCATGTAATCCAGTAAGAGTTATAGGTCCTAATTTTTCAGATAGGGAAGATGAATCACAGAAAGGCTAAGTATTCTACTCAAGGTCATCCAGCCAATCCTTAGCAGCACCACAATTAGAATTCACAGTATGGCCTATTCTTGTGATTAGATTGTGAATCTATGATATTTGGTGCCTTTTTAAAGATCCAGCTCTCAGATTCATGCAATTACATATGAATCTCAGCTTTCACTTGAAATGTAATTAAGTTGTGGTTGCAGAACATGACCCAGCTGAACCCTAAAGGCTCAAAAACTGGAAGGCAAATAAAAAGAACCCATCATTATTTTTTTTAAACTCGTATGACTTTTGAGCCAATCTCATGATTCTGAGGGGCCTAACTCATAATTATTGAGCTGTTGGGGTTGGCAATATTAAATTCAGTTGTCCCTCAGTTGCCATCGACCAAATAATGCTGCCACATCTGTGCGTGTAACTCACTCTTTCTGTTGCATTCAATTTTGCAGTAAATCTAAATGACAAAGCAAGACTGATGTTTCACTCCATATTCTTTATGAAAATATGCCTATGATCTGAGTGACATAACTGAGATGTACTTTACACAAGATGGGTCTTGTAAGAGATCACTGGAAAGATTATAATTTACTGAATGTGATTATCCAGTTTGTATGCCTGTATCATTTTTGTATCTGAAGTTAGGAATATTGACTATGTATCTGTATTTCAACTATGCTACTTTGGGTGATGCCCACTGCTAAGACTTCAGACACAACAATGGAAAAGCCAGACAGGGCTGATGACCCATCAGCGAGGACAATGGACCGTGAAAAGGCTTGGCCTTCCTGATGATGCTCCATATTGCCACTCACTCTTGGACACTGTGATCCTACAGAGTCAGGTGGTCTTGGCACCTGATACTGAACATTACCTGGGACTTTTTGTAACTTTCCACTGGAACGGAAGTGGGAGGTCAAGTTTGGGAAACAAAGGATTCCTGCCTTATGTAAAGCCTATTTAAGGGTAGGGAGGAAGGCAAATGGGACTCCTCTCCATGGCCTGTCTGCCTAAGAAGAAAGACTGCTAAGCTACCTGAAGGGAAGGCAAGGGGGGAGTCCAGACTGAAATAAGAGTCCAGTCTGAAAAGGAATATAACTGGAATTCTGAATCACAGAAACTTTGCAACCTGCCTAAAATAACATTTAGGGTGAGAATTTATATTTTGTAACTTGTGTGACGGAGTCAGACCAGAAGGATATAGGAAAGTGCTGGAAGGCAGGTACATTAGTCTCAGGGTGTGCAGGTCCCTGTTCCCTGGATAGCCAAACAAAGGCTACTCCAGGCCAATCAAGACACTTGGGGCCAATTAAGAACCTTCTAGAAAGGAGTAGAAACAGCTAGCCTGACTGGGACACCTGAAGCCAATCAGGGACTGGCTGAAACAAGATAAAAACCTCCCAGTTAGTCAGGTGGGCTGTGGGTGTCAGGAGCTGTGGAAGGAAGTTATGCTGTTGGTGAGACTGAGTGGTGGACAACATATCGTACGCAAGGAAGGAGACCCTGAGGTAAGGGTGAAGTGGAGTTTGAAGAAGCAGTGACTGCTGTGGGGAAGTAGCCCAGGGAATTGTATTGTGTTTTGTGGATAAAAGGTCAGCCATCTTAGCTGATACTATTAGGGTCCCTGAGCTGGAGCCCAGAGTAGAGGGTGGGCCCGGGCTCCCCCCTTTCTGCCTCCCCTAATTAGTCTCTGAGATTAGGAGACAATAGAGACTGTGCCAGGAAGGACAGCTTCTCCTCACTGGTTTGTGATGAAAATGGCTCAATAGGCTGTGACCTTGTCTCCAGAGAGAGAAGAGCTCCGTGGAGGGTCACAGTGAGCCGCTGAGGCTAATAAAAATCCGCCAGGAAACGCAGGATCCACGAAGATAAGGACAGCTTTGTCACACCTGTTTCTTAATTATATTGAGCTTAGCTTGAGTATTTGCTTTACTTGGTCAGTAATCGGCTTTATTTTGTCTTATCTCTTATATTCACTTAAAATGCACTTTTTGTAATTAATAAATATATTGCTTGTTTATAATATAACCCAGTTTATGTAATTTCTAATGTGGGGGGCAAGAAGTTGTGCATATCTCCCTCCACATAGAGGAAGGGGGCGAATTTCATAAAACCTTTAGGTGTGTACCCATTAAAGGGAGCGGACACCAGAGTGTTGGGGAGAACCCCCAAGGATGACTCTTTCCAGAGCGGATCTCTGTCTCGCTGTACAGCTGAATATGACTCTGCCTGTGTGCCTGGCTGGAAGAGGCTTGGGGACCTAACCCAACAAGGCCAGGTAAAGGAAACCCCAGGCTGGCAGAATAGGCTGATTGAGCAGGGGAGGCTCAGTTAAACCCCAGCACATCAGGTGACACCCCAAAGAGCCAAACCCATCACAAAGACAAAAGAAACAATGGAAAACATAATACAGCTTCATGGCAGATGCAAATGGTAGATGGGACCTGATTCTGCTCTTGTTTACAGCAATGTATGCTGGGAGCAATTCACTAAATTATACATGTGTAAACAGAATCATACTGGTGTAAGTAGGAGGACAACCAGCCCCATAGCTCTGAGGAATAGTTCCTATTTCTGAAGCGCATTCGTACCACTACATATCCTCAGAATGCAGGCTACAGTGCACACAGATTGGGAATCACTAATACTGTTATGTCTGATTGCTTAAATTGCAACTTTCATGAGGAACAGAGAAAGGAATCTCAACTAAACCTCCTGTTCCTCTTGATATAACTGGCTCATGACATGAGATGTTGCCTAGAGTAGCATTTCCAGGCTCCATGTGCTGGCCAACTGCATCCTCAACTATCATTCAAAGGGAGATCTGCAGTATCTCTTCAGCCTCACTACCCCACTTCTGCTGGCAGGAAATTGGGTTCTCATGACCCCCATCCGTACCTCGCAACAAAGATGATGATTTGGCTTGTTGTTTGCACAGGAAAGATACTTGTTGTTTATCAGATTATTCCATTTCTACTATGTAATTACTTTCTACGCCCTGAGGCCCTGCCCCGACTCCACCATTTCCCCCAAGGCTCCACCTTCGCTCTGCCTCTTCCCGCCCTTGCTCTCTCCTCTCCCATGAGCCCCCCCTCGCTCCATCCCCTCTTCCCAAAGGCTCTGACTCTTGCCTCTTCCTGCCCCCACTCCGCCCCCAACCCACATGCTGCTCGCTGGTCTCCACCTTCCCCCCAAGCCCTTCTCAAGCTGCCAAACAAATCTTTTCCAATTCAAATATATCTTTTTTGAGATGGGGTGACCAGAACAGCACACAGTATTTCAAGGTGTGAATATACCATGGATTTATATAGTGGCATTATGATATTTATTTATCCCTCTCCTAATTGTTCCTAACATTCTGTTAGCTTGTTTGACTGCTGCTGCATATAGAGCAAATGTTTTCAGAAAACTATCCATGATGACTCCAAAATCTTTTTCTTGAGGGCTAACTGCTAATTTAGGTCCCATCATTTTGTATGCACAGTTGGAGTTATGTTTTACAATGTGTATTACTTTGCACTTATCAGCACTGCATTTCATCTGTCATTTTGTTGCCCAGTAACCCAGTTTTGGGAGATCTCTTTGTATCTTTTCATAGTCTACTTTGGATTTTACTATCTTGAGTAATTTTATATCATCTGCAGTCATCACTTCACTGTTTATCCCTTTTCCAGATCACTTTTGATAAGTTGAACTTGTCCCAGTACAGATCTTTGGGGGACCAACTATTTACCTCTCTCCATTCTGAAAACTGACCATTTATTTCTCCCTTTGTTTCCTGTCTTTTAACCAGTTACTGACCCATGAGAGGACCTTCCCTCTGATACTACGACTACCTACTTTGCATAAGAATCTTGGTATGGGAACGTGTCAAAGGCTTTCTGAAAGTCCAAGTACGCTATATCCACTGAATGATCCTTGTTTTCCTGTTTGCTTACTCTGTCAAAGAATTCTAAAAGATTGGTGAGGCATGATTTCCTTTTACAAGAAATGTGTTGATTCTTCCCCAACAATCTGTGTTGATTTATATGTTTAATCATTCTGTTCTTTACTATAGTTTCTATGAATTTGCCTCATGCTGAAGTTAGGCTTACCAACCTGTAATTGCCAGGATCACCTCCGGAGCCTTTTTTAGAAAGCAGCATTACCTTAGCTATCCTCTAGTCATCTGGTGCAGAGGCTGATTTAAGTGACAGGTTATAAACCACCATTAATTAATAGTGCTGCAGTTTCATATCTGAGTTCCTTCAGAACAGTTGGGTGAATACCATCTGGTCCTGGTGACTTATTACTGTTTAATTTTTTAATTTCTTTGAAAACCTCTTCTATCAACAGCTCAATCCAGGAGAGTTCCTCTGATATGTCACCTAAAAAGAGATGGTCTGAGGTGTGGGAATCTCTCTCACATCTCTACAGCAGTGTTTCCCAAACTTTTTTGGCCACAGAACACTTTTTAGCCTGGTATATATTTATGGAACACTTATTATTTTGTAGTCATTTGGTTTTCAAATAAAAAATTGTATTATTTTTGCTCAAATACATTTTATTTTACAAAACAAAGCAAAAATACAAATTTAAAATAACTTGAACTAACAATTTCTAACTGGAAAGTGTTCATAAAGTAGTACAAAAATCAAGTGCAAGAGTCAAAATTAAAAAGTGTTCCACTTAAAAACACTGTTTTTATATATATTTTTACTAGGAAAATCTATTTTTATAAACAGAAATACAAATTTGGATTTAATGGGATTGGTGTTTCTGCATTTTTGTATCACAAATTCACTTAATATTAGGAATAATGCTGGAAAGTTGAATCCTCATATCAGGTGCCTCCTCTCCGCCTAGTTACTTCCTTTAATGCCAATCCGCTTACAAGTTTTGATGGACAGGTCTAAGTTCTTTTTGATCCCACCACCAACTCAGCAGGGTGTATCTTCTTTCTTTTTTCCTAGAAAATTATTTGACAGTGCCTCCACCCCCCTCACTCCTTCCTGCAAGGGTCACCAGGGCCGCTTGGGCGGAAAATTCTGACTACTGGATAATCCCCACTTACTGGCCAGATAGTTGGAGACTTCCAAGAAATAACAAACACACACAATATATTCAACATAATAATTATATTAAACAGGAGTCATATACAACATAACAGGGTAAAGCACTATTTCTAGGGTCACCGGTGTCCACACCGAAAATACCCGTGACTTGATGTAGCAAATGTAAAATTAGCGTCCCGTTGGTACACTTAATGTGGTGGGGCCCTTGATGACCTATAACCACAAAATTCTTCTCTGCAATGGTGTAGCAGAGTGGCTGACTGGGTTCAGTACAGCCCAAAGGACTCAAGTTGGAAAAGGTGGTAAATCCCTTCACAGGTTTTAATATGCAGCAGCTTATAAAATCCTAAAACCCTCACTCTCTGGCTTGAGGACACAAAACAAATTACCTGACTACTTAACTAAAAGGTGGTGCACTCACAGACTCCGTGAATGATCGTCAGGTTCGGAGATGCCTGGACTCCTCAGTCACAGCCCAGGGGCTGCTCTCTGCTAGCAGGGATCCTCCTCACACAGGAATCAGGCTGCTTCAGTTCCATCATTTCCCCTCACCACAAAGGGGTGCAGGGCTCAAGTTGTAGGTTACACAACTACACTGATGTCCAAACTGTAGCCTCCCAGCCCCAAGTCCAGACACACACTCAGCAGCTGCTTCCCTGGAGTAGGGGACAGAGCAGAGCTGACCATGTGGTGACTGGTCTCACCGAAGGAGCTGGAGGGTGAACTCAGCCTGGCTGTGGAAGTTTCCCAGCAAACTCTACAAATAGGGAATCACCAGTGGGGAAGGAAAACCCAGCTGAGGGATCTGCTGTCAGGTCCCTTGAGGCCAGTTCTCACAGGGGGAACCCTGCATGCAGGCCTGAGACTCCCCAGCTCCCCACACAGCCAGTCCTGCCCTTTTCCTACCTGGCTCTCCACTCATTCAAAATGGTTTCTCCCCTTTCCTCCATTCCCTGGAAGGGCCTCTTACTCCCTAGCGGTTGCTGGGCAGACTCTGAACCTTCCAGCAGACAGAGACCCAGGAGTCCATGTAATCTCCTTGGGGGTTACACAAATTTAAAATTAAAAAAAAATTAAAGACCCTTTTTTAAAATTATGATTCTTTCATGGAACACCTATTCACATTGTGCAGAACACCAGTGTTCCACAGAACACAGTTTGGGAAACTGCTCTACAGTGAAGACCAATGCAAATAATTCATTTAGTTTCTCCACAATGACCTTGTCTTCACTGAGTGCTCCTTTAGCACTTGAATCATCCTGTTTGGCTGATGTGCTTAAAATTTTTCTTGCTGTTAGTTTTTATGGCTTTTACTAGCAGTTCTTTACAGATGCTCCCCAACTTACACAAGCAGTCCGTTCCGGAAGACCTTCTGTAACTTGAATTTTGCGTAAGTCAGAAACATATCTCCGACTATTACACGCAAAACAAACAAACAAAAAAACCCTCCTATTTCTACCTTTTTGGAAATTTTTTCATAAACTCAGATTTGCGTACATCGGGTTTATGTAACTCTGGGAGCGTCTGTACATTCTTTTTTGCCTGCCTAATTATACTTTTACACTTGACTTGTCAGAGTTTATGCTCCTTTTTATTTTCCTCAGTAGATTTGCTTTGCAAACAAGATAATGTAGTCTCACAAATCCCTCTTGTGTAGGTGATTCTACAACTATTTTGCTGTTTCTCTCTCTCCTCTGTTGTGTGAAAAACTGACAAACAATGGGTGATGATCACTATAGTGAAGCAGAGAAACTATTCAAGGAAGGGCTGTCAAAAACTAACATAGGTGCTGACTTTTGGTTTTGTCAGGGGGTGCTACTGGTCCTGCCCCGCTCAACCTTGGGGCCCTGCTCCACTCCACCTCTTCCTGACTTTGCTCTGGCCCTCCCCGTCACGCCTGCTCCCCTGAGTGCCTCCCACCCGCTGCTCCTTTCTGCCCTCTCCTGCCTGAAGGGCAGTGAGGGGGAAGGAAGGGGCAGAGAGGAGTGAATGGCAGGGCAGCCCTGCTCAACATCTGGAAGGAGGGGCTGATTGATGGCCAGCCCCAGGGCTTCTAGAGCAGCAGCCCAGCCAGCCCTCTGGGTGCAGGGCACCTCCTATTTTTTCCTCTGTAAGTGTTTGAGCCCCTGACCACCTCTGGAGTCAGCGCCTATGGCTACAAATCAGAGCTAAACTTGAAATCCACTTGAAACAACACTTCCATTTGCAATATTTTTACTTACATTTATTACAGTAAAACCTAAGGTTGATACAACTAAGAACCTTTTCCCTGATCATACTGAGGAATAGTGTCTCCACAGTTTATGAAGGTAGGAAGAGCAAAATATATAAATATCCATGATATGCTGCTGTACACTGGGAGTTATCCTGCCTTCGCACCCCTGTAGAAGGGTTACCACTCACCACTAAGGCGCCTCCTTGTGTCTAGGTCTGGGAAAGTAGCCCATACTGCACCTGTGCCCCCTTCTGCTGCACTACCTGCTCTGCAATAATTTCTCTTCTGGTGACTTGACCCTCTAACCAAGTCACCATTTGGTCCACCACAGGGTTACTAGTACAACAGGACCTTTGCCCAAATGCCATCTCCAAAGGGTGTTCAACTCCAACTCAGGCTGTGTCAATATACCAGTGGCTGGCAAGAGAACCCAGGCTCACCTGCTACACCGGGTTCTAGCCCAGGGACCCTATAGCCAGCAATCCAAGTATGCTCAGTTCTTGTCCCTGTATCTGTTTCCCTGGGTTCCTTCCTACCCGACCTCTCCATCTTCTCTTGCCTGCTCCTGGGTTTACTGTAGGAGAGTATGCTACTCCCCATCACTACAAACTCCTTCCCCAGAAACCCCTTTCTTCCCCCACCCTCCCTGCTTTTTATGGTGAAGCAGATTTACCTGAATAGTCTATAGCTGCCACCAACTATAATTCCTCAATACATAGCTATTTATATTCTCTTGCTCTGCCCTGTGTCTTTCAGGTAGTGTAACAACACCTTTTTAATAATGCTCTATTTCCCCGATGTCTGTACTAAATAACAATGTAATGTTGTTACCTTAAGACGTTCGAATTCCAAAGAAAGCTTTTCCCTTTCTTTATCAAAGCCCTTCTGTGTCCATAAAAGGTAACCAATTATTTCTTTCACCTTACAGAGTGCACATGGTCTCTCTTTGTGTCTATATATTTGAAAAAGATTTTTGTTGAAGCCACAAACATGAGTTAATACTTTAAACAAAATTACTTCACTTTTCCTATCCAGGCCCTGACGTATGTCATTATCCTCAACTCTAGTGCATAGTTAAAAAATAAATCTTCTTCCTCTTTTTCATTAATGTAATTTTTTTGCCATTTCTCTTTTCAATTTTTCTGTGCTAGGCTTTTGAATTTCCATTTCCTCAAGAGTATTTCTCTGTCAGTTAGGGTTGCTGACAATCCCTTATTGCAAGAGATGTTTGTTTTTTTTCCATCTCTGTACAATAAGACTAGGAATTGCTAAGTGGTGCAAAAAAGCAGCAAGAAATACCATATGCGAATGTAGGTGAGTACTGCTTATTATTATTCATACTAATGATGATTAATTATTATTAATTATATCGGGCTGAGGTGGAGATGCTAAGAAAATAGAAATGCAATGTTGGCAACCCTAATGTCAAGCCTTCCATTTCTTACAGCTTTTTTAGCTATTGTCTGACATTTAGTTCCCTGTTGTCCCAGTATGCTCTGGGATCCAAGCTAATGCTGCATATATCCCTATCAGTACTAATTCTGTTATTAGAAATGTATTGCCATTCATTAAATCACATCTCCATTTGAAGACACCCCTTTGTAATCAACATAAGGCCTAAGATTGAATTCAAAAAAATGACCGCAGCTTCTGGGCATATATCTCAGATCCAATTTAATGCTAGCATTATTGCTACTAGTTTGGCTATTGTGACAGCTACATAATCAGATATTCTTTTATATGTGCTGTTTGTCAATTTTGGTATACAATACACCATCTTCACTCTTCCTGTTTTTAATTTTTTTGGACCCATCTGTATATATTTGACAAAACCAACACTACGTTTCATCTGTATGCTGGTACGCTTCATTTTTACCCTTAAGTATATAAAATAAATCTAAATCCACATGTGTAAATTTCCATTTCCATCCATAATTAATTTTCCCATGACTAAAAGTTTTGACTTTATTAAACTTTTCCTCTTCTTTCAACTCCTGCACTCACACTTTAACTTGAATGGCATGTATAGTTCTAACATCATGTGCTATAGTCCACCTCAAATTCCCAACAATCCTCTTATACTGGTGTAAGCAGCGTCAGGATGAGATCTACTCTGACATCTGGTGGTGAATTATGGGAACTGCAGTGAGTTTTGGAAAATAACTTCAGGGCTGATCTATTTGCATAGGCACACCCACCGCGCCTGGCCTGAGCTCACAGAAGCCCACATGGCCACTTCGGCTGATGTGGGAGCCCTAGTCTCTATGTTATTGGGGCAGGAATGATAAAGTGGTGTTACGCTGATTATGTGAATGAAGGACTGTGGACATGCACTTGACCCTTGTTATGATGGAGGGACTTGCCATCATCTTGGTAGCACTCACTGGGCAAGGGACAGGCGTTTCTGAACTCTGTGAATTTGAGAGAGGTCATGGAGAAGCATCTATACCTTTTGGTGAGGACTTTTTCTAAGGCCCTTACAGGCCTATTGCACCTTGCCTTTTTCCATTGTGGAATGTCAGAACTAATTTTTGATTCTATTATGAGTCTAGATTCAGTCTGCTGAGCTGAATTAACTTTGGGTCTAGTGATGCACCTACACAAAGGCCCCTTTACTAAAAGCTGAAATCAACTAAGAGCTGAAATCACTGTGTTAAGTAGGGAGGCCTGAAGGTCTATTGTTGAGCAGCTGATAGAGCCGAGCAGTTCTTGAAAATATTATGGAGCAGTGCAGTTTGGGTGTCGGCTGGCAGGGCGGCCAGCAGAGCAGTTTGCACAGATAGCAGAGTGGCTGGCACAGCAGTGCAGTTTGAGTGTTGGCTGGCAGGGCGGCAGCAGAGCAGTTTGCGCTGCTGGCAGAGTGGATGGCTCAGTTCGAGTGTCGGCTGGCAGAGTGGAGCAGCTGGCAGAGCAACTGGCAGAGTAGAGCAGTTCGTGGGACAGCTGCGGACCACGTAAGGTGCCCCTTAACCTGCCCTCCCTTTCCACCCAGGCTGGGAGGTAAGATGCTGCAGATTGACTTTTGAATCTGCACTGACCAGGAACAGAGACTCTTGGGCTGCTGGACTTTTGGGACTATTGGGTGACTTTTTGGGGTTGTGGAACTCAAGAGCCAAAGGGAAGGACACAGCCTATTTGCTGGGAGGGGGGCTTCTGGTTCATGGTTTGTTTTATTAATCCTGTTGCCACATAGTTTCTCTCTGTTATTAAAAGGCTTTTGGTACACTCAGACTCTGTGCTTGCGAGAGGGGAAGTATTGTCTCTTAGAGGCACCCAGAGGGTGGTATATGGTTGTCCCAGGTCACTGGGTAGGGGCTCGAGCCGGTTTTGTATTGTGTTATTGGAATGGAACCCCTGGATACTGAACCCGGCCCTTGTTGCTGCCAACTCTGATGGGCAGAAGGGTTACACTTGTTTGGTACTTTCATCATTGCAGATCTAATTAACTTTGTACCAGAAAGTTAGGTTCATTAATGGTGTAACTGGCATTTCACCAGAAGTTATCGGTAGCAGACATAGAGGTGTTGTAATAAATGTACTGCACACAATTCATAGTGCCTGGGCTTGTATTAAATTTAATTTTTTAAGTTCTGGTTTTGATGCTGGCCAAAAATCTTGGCAGCCATAACCAATAATTGGTATGATTAAGGCTCTGTATATCATCAGTAGTGTTTTCTTATCCACACCTCAGTGAGTCCCAGCAAGACTTGTAAGCAGATTAACCCTTCCTATACTTTTATCTTTAACAATAGTTTAAAGAGTTTTAATAATAATTTAAAGTAATTTAGTATCACTTATTACCGGTAAGAATTTTAACCTTTTTTTGATATCTATTTGTTCTCCAGACAGATATCGTTTACATGCCTTTGTAACTTTCCTTTTAGTAAAGATCAATCCTTTGGTTTTAGCAATAGAGAACTTGAAACCCCATGCATTTCCCTAGAGAGAAGTCTCTCCTAATGCTTTGTTGATTCTCTTTTCTACTACCTCAATATTCCTGCTCCTAAACCATAGAGTAAAATCACCTGTGAATAGAGTGACACATACCCCAGCACTTATTACTTTTTGGGAGATCATTTTTCATAATATTTAAGAAGGTTGGGCTGATAAAACTTCCCTGAGTTGTACCATTTCTAATATTGTATATATTTGACATAAGTGTCCCAGCTCTGATCTCCATGGCTCCTCTCCTCAACATTTCTCTAATCCACTGCTATATTTCCCTCCTTATGCCTAATACAATTATTTGTACATTAAACCTCCCACCATAGCATGTCATACTCCTATTCAATATCTAGAAAACCACAGCTATCGTGAAACCTTTGTGACTCATACCTTTCTGTACTTCAGTTTCTAATTTAACGATATGAGTGATGGTGCATCTTCCTCTCCGAAAACTACTGTGCATCTTATCAATAATGCCATCATTTTCTAAATAGACAACCAGTCCTTCACTTATAATTCTATCCATAATTTTATCCAGACAGGACATAAGGGCAATTGGTTCTATAGGCATCTACTTCTGTGGATAGTTTGCCTGGATTTCACATTTGAATTACTACTGGGTGCTTCTACCCAACCAATATCACTCCCTTTCCCCCTATAGTGTTGTATAATTCCAAGAGAACCCTCAAACTGCTGTCAGAGATATTTACATATTATGTTACATATTATCTTAACCTGGGGATGTATTCTTGCTGATATCAATAACTTTCTCAAGTTGCTGCATACAAAACCATTCGTTTAGTATAATAGCTTCAGGTTTACCCCAACTGCATAATAGATCATGACTCTTTTCAATTAATTGTCCTTTAATTTGGTGGAAAACTGTACTTCGATTTTCATTACTCACTGCTCTGAAAGTTTCTGCTAAAACTTCTGCTTTCTCATTATCAGAACTAACTATGTCATCAGTTCCAATAAGACCTGGGATGTAGCTACTCTTAAGTCTGAATTCCTTTCATTCTTCTAATTTGCCTGTGTATGTCCGATGTCTTGGTATCTTTATTCATCCAGCCACAGTATTTCCTCCAACTCTGATTTTTTTTATAATTTTTTGTGCTATTACCTTACTTCTTTTGTACTTCATTAAGTCTTCTCTATTTATTGTATTTTTCACTTTTTTATACACTTTGTTCCTTTCTTTAACTGTCAGATTGCACTCCTTATTCCACCACTGAAGTGAGTTTTTATTTTTGGGGTACTTCAATATCCTAGCTATGGATACAATAGTTGCTATTAATCCTTTTATTACTTTCTTACTGAAATTCTCTATGTCAGCACTCACACAATGATTATTCACAAAGTCAGTACATTTACTTGCAAATAACTCCTCATTAGCTTTGTTAAAATTCCAGATGGGTAATTTCCGATAACCTTCAACCTTACCTTGCCCTTGAAAGTAATAAGCATAGGGAAATGATCATTCCCCATTCATATTTACTTGAAGTATCTTACTTTCAGCTCGAAAACTACCATCAGCTGCATTAAATCTTGTCGGGGTGCCATCATTTAAAACCACTAGGTTGTTTTCATCAACAAACTTTTCTAAACATGCACCATTTTAATCAATTTTATTACTTCCCTGCAATTCTTGATGACTGTTTAAGTCACTGTATATAATACCTGGTCTTTTAGCACTCCTCACTTGTTCTTGTAGCTCTGAACTTTCAAATTTCCCATGCGGATTATAGATACCATAAATCTTTAAAGAAATACTTCTTTTCTTCACTGGGATCTAGGTTTTTTTCTTCATTCTCTACGGCTGTGTAGTTTAATCTTTCCCTAAGAAAAGTACAAACACTTCCTCCTCTTCCTAGTTTTTAGTCTTGCCTAAAGGCAATATACCTCAAATTTTAAAAGCAAGTTTTTCAACTCACCATGCTTTCTGGATACTATCATATTTGATTTAGTTTTCATTTCCAGGATACTGTCTTTCAGTTCTTGACCATTTGCTATCAGATTGTGTTCAGTCCAGCAAAAGATTGAGATTCCCATGCTAGTCATATTTCACCATTAACGTCATTCAAAATTCCATGAATATGGTCCATTGACAGATTGCTAACATACAAGTATATAATTAATTTTTTCTGATTTTTTCAGTTTGTGATGTACAATTTATCACTTTTATCATAAATGTAATATACCTTTATTTTTTCATTATGACTGTATCATTGCCTATTCCTCTTGCAGTGTTTATCATATTCTTTATAGAATGTGTCTGTGCTTACAGTTCCCCTTTTCCTGTGCTGATTGCGTCTTCCTTCTCCTCTTGATGCTTTGAGAGTCTCCTCAAAGCCTTCACAGTAGATATGTTAACAGTTTTTCTCTTCTGTCTCTTTAGCTTTTCTTGCCACAACACATCCTCTCTATGCTGGACTGTGATTACCATCACAGTTACTACAGTTACCATCACTGTCCCTTCTACACAATTTTCAGAGGAAAACTCTCTCACATTTATCACATCTCAATTTCCCTTTATGAACAGTTGCTACAGCCCCATGCCATAGGCACTTATAACACCCTAGGGCAAGGGCTGTCAATCTGAGCCTGAGAAGTAGCCAGAATTTACCATTGTACATTGCCAAAGTGCCACAGTAATACATCAGCAGTCCCCTATTAGCTCCCCATCCCCCGCTTTCAGCTCCTCCCACCCACTGGCAGCCCCACCAGTCAGCACCTCCGGATCAGCTGTTTCGTGGTGTGCAGGAAGCTCTGGGAGGGAGGAAGAAGGAGTGAGGGCATGGCAGGCTCAGGAGAAGGGGCAGGAAGGGGTGGAGTGGGGGCAGGGCCTGTGGCAGAGCCAGGGGTTGAGCAGTGAGCAATCATTGGAAAGTCGGTGCTTATACGTGGAGTTGCATTTTAACTTCTGAAGAGCCACATGTGGCTCTGGAGCCCTGCTCTAGGGGAGGGAATATGTGCTAACTACTGATGTTAAACAATCTCTTCCATCTTGCATTTAGCTGTGACGCTCAAAGTGCTATTCCCAGACCAGAAGAAGAGCTCAGTGTGGCTCAAAGGCTTGTCTTTCTCACCAACAGAAGTTGGTCCAATAAAATATATTACCTTACCCACCTTGTCTCTCTAATGTCCTGGGACCGACATGACTACGACTACATTGCATACATTTAACTTTCCCCCGCATTTTAGTTTTTAGCAATTTATCAATTTGCTCTTTGTTTTTACAGTTGACTAAAAGATCACCAACTCATAGCCTCCTAGTTCTTACAATATCCCCTATGTTTTTTTTAAAAAATCCAGTCAGCTACTTTCGCAGAGTCAATATCACATAGTCTTATTTCTTTGACTAGGGATCTTACAATTATACATTTTGGTTTACCTTTTTTTGCTGATTTCATAATCTACTCTTTTCTCTTCCCTAACAATTCTTCTTGGTGCCATTTTAAAATGTCTATCTTTTAGTTGCACAATAGAAAGCAAAATGCATCTTAATCTATGAACTGAACAGACAACTATAATGTAATTAATCTCAAATGTTCAACTGAAATTATGACAACCATGATAAAATAATGAGAACACAAAATCAGTAATTTTACTAATATAGAGATTCTTCACTATACAACAGGTTAGAGTACTTCCGTATCAATTTAATACTCAGCAACAAAACCAAACAAATAACTCCTGCCACAAAAATATATAGCACAATTTATAGCTTCCTTACTTTTGACATACTTTTTACATAGCTAACTTAGTTTTTATGCTTGCTGCAATCAATTTCTGAGAGTTATTTCTTTTCTGTAGGGCATCTTTACAACACTTCTACCTGAAGGCTCTTCTGTTTTTTCTCTTTTTGTGACCAGACACCCCTCACCCAATTAATGTCTCTTTCATCTGGTCTGTCTCCTCATCTTTACTAGTGAAGGAAGATGCTCTAACCTGCAGTTACATTCTCTTCAATATTAAATCAATATTCCTTAGGTAACAGTGCCATTGAACATAGATTCCTTGAGACTTCCAAGATGCTTTTAGGCTAGTATTGTCAAAATTGCATACAGGTCTCTGCAAATGGCAGGACTAATAAACAAGTACCATATCACACTACTGTGTTTCAGCTTCTCTAGGCGTCATTTCCACATTTTCACAGGTTTTATATATGTTTGATAACTTAAAGTGGCACTGTCAACTTGAAATCTAATCAGTTTAAAACATAAGCTAAATGTGGTCTCAGGTGCAGCATCTGCTCAAATATCCCTGACAATTATTGTGGTTTCACATCAACAGTTTACTTTTTTATTTTTCTTATGCTTTCCTATGCCCTGTTGTTTGGTGAAAAACCCTCCCAACAGGGGAAAATGATAATAACGAAGCAGCAAAACTGAAGAAAGCGTTGTCAAAGGCAGAAAGTTTACTAACCGAAAAAAAAACCAGAGAAAAATATTTTCCCTTTAATTCTCAATTGCAGCAACCTTAGGATTCAGTTGTAACAATGGTAGATAAAAACTTCCTTAAGGAAGTGTGATTTTTAATGATTGTCTCCCCTTACCTCTGAACATGGTTGGCATGTGGCAGTATCTGTCTAGTGTAATCAGAAGGTACAAAGCGTCTGATTTTTCTCTACCTATTCCTCATGTCTGATGTTTACATTAGCTTCTTCCATTCCTGCTTGTTTGCTTCATTTTTGCCAGATTTCTAAAAACTTCATCTAGTGTGTAAGATATTTCACATTTGGTTTTCTGATCTGAATGCTAAACTGTTGATGAAACCATGAACACATCATTAATAAACACTAGGTCACACAAGTAGTGGAAGTATTCATTTTACTATGTCTTCTGAAAAGATTAAAGAGAGAGAGAAAAGAAGGGAAAATACACTTTTCTTCTTCAGACCCATGTGATCTCAAAGACCTCAATTCAGCGAAGCACTTAAAATATGTGCTTAAATCCCATTAAGTTAATCTGTTAAAACACCCAATAGCTTTCCATGTGGTTAATATTTCTCTCCCCACTTCAATCTACAAAACCACTCCAGATATTTGTAACAATTTGCTACATACAAAGATTAAAATAAGTATTATTCAGTCTAAATTACTTTTGCTTCAGATTAAGGAAAAACATAGAAAGGATAAAAATCCTGGCCCAACTGAAGTAAAAAGAAATTTTGCAACTGACTTCAGTGTGGTCAGTATTTCACCCAAAGTCTTCCTGAGAAACAATGCATAGTGACTAACATTTTGCATCAGAACTGAAACACAAAATGGAAGCTGCTTCTGAAATACACAGTGTCACCTCTACATTTAAAGCTGCACAGTACACTTAAAAACATAAGAACCACCATACTGGGTCAGACCAAAAGTCTGTCTAGCCCAGCATCCTGTCTTCCGACAGTGGCCAATGCCAGGTGCCCCAGAAGGAATGAACAGAACAGGTAATCATCAAATGATCCATTGACTGTTGCTCACTCCCAGCTTACGGCAAACAGAGGCTAGGGACACCATCCCCACTCATCCTGGCTAATAGCCATTGATGGACCTACTCTACATGAACATATCTAGTTCTTTTTTGAACCCTGTTTTAGTCTTGGCCTTTACAACATCCACTGGCAAAGAGTTCCACAGGTTGACTGTGCAAAATAACTTTCTTTTGTTAGTTTTAAACTTGCTGCCTATTAATTTCATTTGGTGACCCCCTAGTTATTGTGTTATGAGAAGGAGTAAATAGCACTTGCTTATTTACTTTCATTACGTCAGTCATATAAAACTGAATCATATCTCTCCTTAGTTCTTTTCCAAGTTCAAAATCACAGTCTTATTAATCTCTCCTCACCCCTAATCATATTTGCTGCCCTTTTCTAAACCCTTTCCAATTCCAATATATCTTTTTTTGAGATGGGGTAACCACATCTGCATGCAGTATTCAAGAAGTGGGGGTATCATGGATTTATGTAGAGGTAATATGATATTTTCTGTCTTATTATGTATCCCTTTCTTAATGATTGCCAACATTTTGTTCACTTTTTTGACTGCCGCTGCACATTGAGTGGATGTTTTCACAGAACTATCCACAATGACTCCAGGATCTCTTTCTTGAGCGGTAACAGCTAATTTAGACCCCATCATTTTATATGTATATTTGGGATAATGTTTCCCAATGTGCTTTACTTTGCATTTATCAACATTGAGTGAGTATCTCAAGAGGCGTATTTCCTTATTCCAGTATAGAACTTAACAGCGAGGGCTTGAGCTACATGGTTGAATTTAATGGTTAAGATATGACTGAGAATTTAGACAAAGGGCAGCAGAGGAACCTGGGATAAAATAGAACGGGAACTTTGGCTGGAGCATATGACTCCTTATCACCCCGTCCAGCTGGCATTTACTAACAGCAGGTGGACAATGCCAAAGCTTTGTTATCAAAATGCAGCTAAAAAGGCCAATGTGTGCTTTTGCATGTAATGATGAGAGAGGTTTTCTATCCCAGTGCAGGTACAAATGCCGCTGTATGAGGTGTGGGGGTCAGCAGAGTGTAGTCTTCTGTTGTGGGGGAAAGTGTGGCTCCAACAGGGCAGTAAAAAAGGGGTCCGCAAGGTTCCAGTGTTTCAGGAGATGCTATAGGTGGAGGGAGCAATCACGGAAAAAGCTCCTTCTCCAGTCAAGATACAGGATTATGGGGGAAAAAAGACGCAGTTTATTTACGGAACAGATTTTCAGGTGGTTTTCAAAGCCCAGGTGAGGGTATGAGGTGCCACTCTTACTCAGAGAACTTGAAATCAGAATGTCAAACCCATGAAAAAAACACAGAAATTGGGCTTGTTTTTGGCTTAATTGGCTTCTGAGTTGCTTGTTGGCTAGTTTTTGCTTGTTGTTGCTTCTTTTTTTTTTTTTGATCAACTCCCAGCAAGCAGGGGCAAGTGCGGGAGAGAGTCAGGGCTACACAGCAGACCCACCACAGATCCAGACTGAATGCTGTGGGGGGGATCTAGTCACATATAACCTTGGGGTTCTTAGGGATTGGCTTGTTTTGGCCTTGTTTTGAAATGGGATTAACTTGATTTCTGGCTTACTGTGAAAGTCGGGGTGCTTATTTACTGTGTGAAAGTTGGCAACTAAAACCATTAAAGGCTTCGAGCATAAACTAAGGGCAAAGATTACGTTGAAGGTGTCAGCAGGGAGAGTGGCAAGCCCCATCGGAGGGAATTGCACATATCTCCCTTGAGCGCAGTTCTGAAAAAGGCAAAGGGTGAATACAAGCTTATCCATCACCTGTCCTATCATCAGGGCTCATTGGGAAATGATTATATTCCATGAGATACCTGTCATTTGATACTGTGCTAGCCATGGTTAGGGAATGTGGCCCTGAGGCAATGTTGGTAAAATGTGACATCAAGTCTGCATTTCAGTTGCTACCAGTGCATCCCAGGGACTTTAACTTGCTTGGGTTTCAGTTTGAAGATCATTACCGTTTTGATAAAGCCAAGCCTGTGGTGTGCTCCGTGTCATGGGCCACTTTCAAAAGATTCAGCTCCATGTTGGAGTGGGTGATGTATGAGACTGGCCTGCATCACTCAGTGCACAACCTTTACAACTTCTAATTTGCAGGAAGATTAGTGGCAGGCAACTGCAAGTACATGCTTCAGGCATTTCAGAACCTAGCTGAGCACCTTGAGGTCCTCCTTGAGATGGAGGAGGAAGAAGAAGAACTGAAAAAAAACCCAGAAGGCCCTGCCCAAAGTTTAACATACCTGGGCACTGACCTGGATTCAGTTCAGTGTCTCTGATATCTACAGAGAAGTTGGAATCAATCAGGGTACTGATACAGGCTTTCAAAAGGGCAAAGAAAATTACTGAGAGGGAACTACAGGTGGTCATGGGGCATCAAAACTTTGCATGCTAGGTGGTGGCCCTCCAGTCAGGCATTTGGTGCCCATCTGGCATCTGCCTCCTCTGGAGTGTGAAAACCCTACCATTTAATCAGAATGACAAAGAAAATGAAAGAAGACTTAGAAGTGAGAGAAAGGTTCCCAGAAGAGTTTAATGGGGTTTCAATATGGTATTTGGAGTTGTTGCTCAAGATGGAGCTGCAGGTACAATCCAACACCTTGGGAAATAGGTTTTTGGCATTTTCTTTCAAGGAGAGGTGTATGCACAGAGGTGGCCAGAAATTTGGGTGGCTCATGATATTAGAAGGGACATCACCTTTCTCAAGTTTTTTCCTATATTAGTGGCAATCACTATTTGGAGAGAAAACTTCCAGAATAAAATGTCCGTTTCTGGTGCAATAACACAAGCTGTTAACCATACTGTTAACCGACAGTACTGTCGTACTGTAAACCGACACTTGGCTAAGACTGCACTGGTAATAGGCTGTTGGGGGCTTTCATTTTACACTGCCTGAGGTTTAACATCCTTCTTCACGCAGTGTATGTCTCAGGAGTGAATAATGGTTTTATCAATGCTCTCTCTCAATTCCAGGACTAGAGATTCTTGGAACTCACCTGCTGTTGGGAGGGAGGGATGTTGGCCAGCAGGAGTTCAGTGATACAGCACAGGGACATCTGTGACAATTGTTTAGACATTTTCAGGGATGATGGCAGACCTCTGTCAGATGAAGATGTTGATATATGGCTATGGGATGTGAGGGAATGAAATGGGACAGAAGTTGTGATATCAAGCAGCATAGCTGGGGAGGGAGAGAGTGACCAAGCGTGTCACTGGTGCTCACTGCACCTGCTTACCAGTGCAGTTAAGAAAATAAAATGAACATTTCACAGAAGTAAAGACATGGGGGGATCTTGGGATAGGGAAAGCCATTGTGGCCATCGTGGGAAGAGGTCCCCACCCGGCTGCACACTCTGTCCCCAGCGAGGTGGCAAGGGTGCTAGGTCTCGAAAGAGCTGAGTTTTGTGTGTGGGCTGTAGAGAGCCTACCCTGAGTTATGGGATACGTGGTAATGAGCCCTGTAACCACTGCAGTAGCTATGGGTTATATGGTAAGGAGCCTTGTAACCCTCCAACTGGAACCAATTAAACACTGACTTAGGAGAATATGGGTGCCTAGTGCCCCTCCTTTGTTAAAGTTTAATAAAGTTGCAGCCTGTGGCTTAAAATCTATGTGTCTGTCCTCATTTTGCTGCTGTATCTGCAACAAAAACAGATAACAATAGGCTTCACTGGAATGAGATCTGGGGCTATATCACTGCTTCATTATGAGGAATTGTTGTCCTGGAAGCATTAGTCAATTGGAATGATCCACTAGAGTGAGCTAGAGGGCAACACATCGCCAAGTAAAGGGTTATCATTTAAAGTGTTCTACTGTGTAAAGTGTCTGCGTAAAAAATGAACCCGTCTTACCCAGTGGATATGCTCCGTGTTCAATTTCATCTGCTGAATTTAAACGTTATTAGTATTTTTCAATCCCATGAGCTCTGCAGAATGTACAGGCTGCTAACAGAGCGCAAGCAAGCTAGATTCTCTTTCTTCTGGTGCACAATTCACAGATTTGTTTATTAAGAGTTAATAGGGTATGTCTGGGCAAACTTGTTAAAGACAGTTTGGTTGCATAGGTATAAATGGAGTTATAATTTAGCCTGCAGAACCTTTATTACTGGTGATGAGTATCCATTGGAATACTGAGTTTTCCACTGAGATCCTAGGACTGACAGCTAGCAAGTCATCATTTTACTTGTAAACGGAGCATGTTTGAAACACAACTTATTGAGACATAATAAGCATGAAACACTAAAATGCCATTTTTTACAGAAAAAAATGTACTTCAAGCAAATATATATATGAGCAGGAGCAATTTTCTCACTTCTAGAAATGAGGGATGTACATTTCTAACTGGGATAAAATTCAGCTGGTCTGTCAAACTCCTCATTGCTTGTGAATCCAAATAATCAGAAATAAGAAGGTAGTTTAAAGTATGTACAAAATAAGGAATAAGATCAAGTGGGAGCTCCTGTTTACAACAAATTTAAAACTACTAAAAGAATACATGATTAGTTTTTACCTAGTTTATAATTAATCTGTGGAATTCACTCCTAAAAGATATCACCATGAGAAACAATTTAGTAAGATTAAACAAAGGATTAAAAACCACATATGGTTAACAAGAATATCTGCAGTTATAATATTATACAGGATTAAGACTGTCTTGCTTCAAGATATAAGCAAGTATTAACAGCTTGAGATTAGGCAGGAACTTTCAGCATGGGTATTTTTTTTTTTTGCAATAGTCTTATATAGATTTTTTTTTACACTTTCTTCTGATGCATCTAGTAATAGCCACTAGACTATAGTTGGACATAGGATATGAAACAAGATAGATTAGGAAAATAACTGAAATACAAATACAAACCCAATTAAAATTGATAAATAAAATCAAGATTTCTTCTTGTTGATATAAATCATGGAAAAATTGGTAATTTAAATTGTTTTGATTTAAACCATTCCACTCTCTATATACCCCAAGGACTATAGGAAAAATGAAACTTGCTAGTATTGATGAGATAAACTGGTGAAATGGTCAATCAAAATTATGGAACATAGAATTTTATGGGAAGGATTTGTTAAGGCAACAGACTGACTTATTTCAAACAGTCCATGGATACATTGATTTTAGTATGTGTTTCTATATATATATATAAGTCACTCCATGAAGAATGGTAGGGAACTGTGCTGTCATGATAGCACAACTTTATCAAGCTCTCACATAAATTCATCATTTTTATTGAAAATCTCAAAGTTTGAAAACTGTATAAAAGTGCGAGATGAACAGATGTCCTGTTCTGTGGATCAGATTTAATGTTTCCAATATACTGTCTCTTAAAGAACCATGAGAACCTTGTTGTTTGCCCACGGCTCATAAACACCTGGCTAAACACCATGAAAAGCAACTTTATCCTGACATCTGTATTACTACCTGAGGGAGAGCTGGCAACAAAGCCACCACCTTCCAAGCAACACTGAAGCATATTCCATTTGTTATGGTGCCTGTGCTTAATCATTATTACCCAGTGCTTACTGTTTGGGGACAGTTGTCTATAATGCTTCCATTAAAGTACTGTTGTATATAATGCTTCCATTGAAAATACATTATTTTAAAAAATCTCTTTTCATTAAAAATTAAATACATACCTAGCCATAACTGTATCAAGAGAGCAGATTTCAAAGAATGGTTATGTACAGTAACTTGTTCTTCGAAATGTCGTTCACATGTGTATTCCACTCAGGCATGTGCACACCCAGAATGCCTGGAGAATTTTCTGTAGCAATACCTGTCAGGGCAGCACACATGCTGTATGCCTCCTTCTGGGCCCTTCCACGGCTGTTTAATGTTGGCATCACCTCAATCCCCCTCAGCTCATTTGCACCAGAGTATGAGGGCAGAGGCTCCAATGCTGAGGGGTTAGAGAAAGAGGTGTAGAATGTGTGTGAACCACATCTTGAACAGCTTCAGAGAGGAAACTGTTCTTTCTTCTTTGAGCAATTCACACATGTATTCCACCCAGGTGACTTCCAAGCAGCTCAAATTGGAAGTGGGGTTTGGATCTACCTGAACAGTGACTGCAAAACTGTTTCTCTGAAACCTGCATTATATCTGGAAGCAATCTGATGACATAATGCTGAAAAGGTATGTATGGAAGAACATGTAGCAGCCCTACATATGTCTATTTAGACTGTGTTCCTGTGAAGTGAGCTAAGAGCCTTCTGGAGAAGGAAGATATGCTGCCCAACAGTCTGTTGTGATGCAAGTTGCAATCCACCTGGAAATAGCCAGTGCTGAAACTGCATGGCCTTTCTTTCTATCAGCATATGAAACAAAAAGGCAATGGAGATGCGCAAAAGGGTTTAGCTTTGTCTAAACCTAATAAAGCTAATGCTCTTCTCTAGTCTAACGTATGAAGATGTTGCTCCTCACTACTGGAGTGCAGCTTTGGGAAGAATACACGTAAGTGTATCATTTGGTTCAGATGAAAGGATGATACGGCTTTTGTCAAAAACTTAGGAGGTGGCCTTAAGGCCACCTTATCTTTGAAGAACTGGTCATAGATAGGGCCTGACATAAGAGCCTGAATTTCTCTCACTCTTCCAAATGAAGCTATTGCAATGAGAAATGCTATCTTTTGAAAAAGGTCAGCCAGAGAGCAATTAGCTAAAGGTTCATATGGAGGGTCCATAAGAGATGCCAGTACTGCATTTAAGTCATACATAGAAACAGGAGGCAAGAGACAAATAATGCCTTTGAAAAACTGAACCACCATTGGATTAGACTGCAGGGGTTCTCAAACTTCATTGCACGTGACTCCCCTTCTGACAACAAAAATTACTATTTGAGCCCAGGAGCGGAGACTGAAGCTCGAGTCCACCCTAGCCCCACCACCACAGGCAAGGAGGAGTGGCGGGGAGGCCGAAGGGGAGCAGGCAAAGCTGAAGCCCAAGGGCTTTTTCCCTGGGCAGGGGGCATGTAATCTTAGCCCTGGGCAGTGGCTTGGGCTTTGGTTTCAGCCCCGGGCAGTGGGGCTCGGGCTTTGGCTTTGACCTTGGCTGTAGGCGCCAGCAAGTCTAACACCAGCCTTGTGACCCACTATGGGGTCCTGACGCACAGTCTGAAAACCCCTGGATTAGAGAACACAGACTTTCCCTCACTGGAAATCACCAACATTGCAGCTAAATTGACCTCCAGGGAACTGAGAGAAAGACCTGAAGCCTTCTCTTTCTCTCTCTCTCTCTCTCACACACACACACAGAAATAGACACCTAAATCCAGGCTGCAGAGAGGTGCGTAACTCTGCTAGCAGTTCTCAGCAGTGAACCCTCCCCTGCAGCTAGGTACCAACGCTGTTTTAACAAGAAGCCTCCAGGGCAGGAGGGGAGGAAGAGCTCCCTCATAGTTTTTAGCCCAGTTCAAGTTTCCCCTCCACATGAGATGGATAAGGGATTTGAACAGGGACTTGCCACCTCTCAGGTGAGTGCCCTAGCCATTGGGTTATGTATCAGGTTAAGATTTTGTCACAGTTATTTTCAGTAAAAGTTACAGACAGGTAACAGGCAAAACACACAAATTCATGAAAACCCGTGACTTGTCTGTGACTTTTACTAAAAATAATGGGGGGTAGAGGGGTCTCACAGCTGGGGAGGGGGATTAACAGCCCCAGAACCCCCATTGCCCCTGGCACGGGGTTGAATGCTCCAGGACCCCCGCCACCCTGGCATCGGGCTGAAGCTGAAGCACAAAATGTCATGGATGTCTCTGAAAATCACGGAATCTGTGACTTCCATGGCCTTGGTGACAAAACCTTATCCTTAGTTTTGGGGTATTCTGATGTGGGAGCTCCCTTAGAAAATTGAAGCTGCTGCACTCTGAGGAAATACTTGAAGAGTCATTGGTACAGTGGGCTAGATCCTGGGTCTCCCATATCCTGGTGAGTGCTTTAACCACTAGGCTATAGAGTATCCCTCCTGAAGATTCATTCTCATTCTCTCTCTCCCTCCATCCCCCAATGACTGATTATTTACCCAGTGTGCAACAGCTTCCACAGGGGAGACTGAGGGAGCCCTCACATCAGAATATCCCAAAGCCCACTGGTTAGGGCACTCACCTGAGAAGTGGTAGATCTTTTTTCAAATCCCTGTTTCCCCTTAGACAGAGAGAGGAATTGAATCTGCAGTCTCCCACATCCCAGATGAGTACCATTACCACTGGGCTAAAAGCTATGAGGGAATCCCACCCCCACCTCCATTCTGTGTGAATGCACCTGAAGGGCTGGATTGGGCATGCTCAGAGAATGCCTACAAGATCAGATTCCTTCATGCAACTTAGGTGGTCAAACAGTGGGCTTCCCCAGTGTGTGAATTGCTCTGGGGCTGAGGCAGACGATACGTGTTGGGACACCTAGCAGGAGGCAGCAGTGAATGTGATCAGAAACAGAAACATGGGTCTCGAGGGAACTTTTACAGCAAGAACTTAAGTGAGAATTTATTGCACTGCAGTGGTGTCAAAACTGGGACTTCGGCATCCAAGTCCCTGTTTTAGGTCCCTAATTCCTTTTGTGCACCCAAGCCTTAAGCACTTAAGTCCAATGGGAGTTAGGCACCTAAATATCTTTAATCTGGCCCTAAGTCTCCAAGTACCTGAGTCACTTTTGAAAATGAAACTTAGGCACTTAAATATTTTTTTATCCCACACCTAAGTACAAGTATCATTATTCCCATTTTCCTGATGGGGAACTGAGGACCAGAGAGATAAGTGATTTACCTCAAAAACACATGGAGTCCCAATCTAATGCCTATATCACATGATCATTCTTCCTCTCTAAACAAAAAATTAAACTAATAAACAACAATCTTTCATTCTGCCAGTTTCATGGCTCTTGAAGACTCTGTTTCTCTTTCCTGCCAGGTTTGCATATTTGTTAATTTGGGATCTCAACTTTCTTGATAATTTCTTTTAAGAGGAAGAGAAACATGGGCATAAAGTTACAGAGAATGAAAATTAACAACAGCTGTTGAAATACTACGTAAATCCAGTATTAGAATCCACAGAGGCCCACTATCAAGGTATTCTTCTGTGATATAGCTGACTTAGTACTGTTAATACATCAAGTATTCATAAAATTAATAAAATCTAGCATCCTACCTGTAGGATTCATTTATGTGAGGGATTCTTCTTGGTAATTTTGTTCATGTATGCCTGATCAGTTCATTATCTATGAGAAGAAAGAGAAGTCATTTTACTATTAAAGAGAAAGAGAATTATATTTTCTATGCAAAAATATGCCAGAGGCAACATTTATTGTTGGTGTAAGCAGATATAAAACATTACCTTCAATGCAGCAGCATCCACCTAGACCACTGATGAATTTGGCCCTACAAATTTACATATAGACCCCAGCATTTTTATTCAATTAAAAAAAATGGGAGAAATAAAGAAAATTAGTGGAAAACACTGTAATGCTAGATCCTTTTCTGTCATAAGCACTGTGCCACTGAAAGGAACAATCAACAAGTTTCAGAATGCACAGCTGACACTGATCATTCGTACACTGAAGCTGGATGTCTTACAGAAAACGCACTGTATTTAACTAAATTTTCTCTGTTATCCTTCCTCATGTGGTAAGCCTTTGCTTTCAGTGCCCTCATAGCAAATAACTAACTGATACAAGACTAGATGGGGAGTTTGTGTTCCAGTGAGGAATAAAAAGTGACATATGAAACTACTATCCCAGTCTAATTTACTTATAAAATTAGTTATAAATGTGCTTATAAAACTTATAAAACCTTCTAATTAGATACAGATTGAAATAAAACAAAATATTTTTACGTTTAGCACTAAGGACTCTTCAGATAAATATGGAATGTGTGTGTATGTATGTATGTATGTGGCTGGACTAACAAGTCAATAGAGTATTCTTGTGTTTAACTCCATTTCAATAAAGCTAATGAGATAGAGCAAATTTAACTAAGGAAAGTGATCTGTGTTTTTCTTTTTGTGTATGTATGCAATAATCTAGATGTCAGGAAACTAAATAGGGCAGAAATACATGTTTATGTTGAAGGCAAAACTAGACAACTATCCAGATGACGATGTAAAAAGTACATTAAGGTGAAGCTCAACAATGCAGTAACATTATCTTTATTTTACACAGAACAGAAATCAGGTGTCAGATTCATTTGGGGGCTAACAGATTTAGTGGAGTTACTCCAGGGATAAATTTGGCCAAGACTGCCTAAAAATAGAAATTACAAAGGAAGCTTGAAAATATGAGTTGCCTTGGAGTTCTAGGCTACTTCACAGGAAATAGCCTTTTTTTCCCTTTCAAAGTACAGTACAGACCCGTTTACACGCAGGTGTCGGGAGTCAAGCCGTCACGATCACATGTTTAAGGACTGCGGGTTAAGAGGGCCATGCTGAAATATCTTAAGATATCTAGCGTGACAATGACTCAGCATGCGTGATACATCTTTACCAATATCAGTGATCAAAAGGAAGAGGAAACGTCAGTAAGTCTACAAAATATTTCCACTCTGCACTTCCTGCTGATTTCTATGTCAGTGAGTTAATTAGCAAATCTGTAGCGCTACATAGCAAGTTCCTGTACCGCGTTACCTAGTGTTGAATAGGTAGCACTGGGAGGCATGGCGCTACCGCGCGTAAATGAGGCTGTACTGCATGCAGTTGCTCCTTTAAACACGGAGATTAATTCTGCGTGGAAATTTACTGATGCGATGTTCAAACAAAACAAATAAATCAGCGTTCATCATTATCTATTGCAGATTGTTGGGTTTAAATGGGTTTCCTCCTACATTTCCCAGCTTCTATTCCTTGATCATGCAGCAAAAGCACATGGTTATCACCTGCCACTGAATTTTACTCCGAACTCCTGATTGATTTCAATAGGAAGAGTTCTACAGAGGAACTGATGGAGGATTGCCCCCTAATGTCTGATTTCTGACATTAAAAAATTATTTTCACCAAAAGCCAGGGTAGGGTCATAAACACAGAATTGTTCATAGAATCAGAGATTTGAAGGCAAGAAGGAGTTATTCCAATCATCTTGTGTGACCTCCTGTATGACACAGGCCCAAGAACTTCACCCTATTATTTTTGCATCAGAGCATTATGGCCGAGGCAGGCCAGTCTGGGGCAGACAAAGAACATGGACTACAGCGAAATAAAAGTTCTTATCCATGCACAAATACGTCCAACAGTAGTGCAAGCAAAGAAAATTACTGGCTACGTAAATGCTGTTTGTTTAAATCCTTTCTTTTTCAAGTGGACCTCACTGAGAAATATTCTTTTCAAGTAACTTATTCTTTGTACTTTCCTGAGTACATGTTGTACGTTCAGGCTTGCTTTACTTGAGTGATTGTGGAGTTGTTCACTAAGAGTACTGAACTATCAAAAAAAAAAAAAGTCACCACTCTAAACAAGTTAATATAAAAATGCAAAGCCCTGTTACTTGTAGTGGTGAACATTCCCCAAACCTCCTGGTAAAAGCGGTTTATGGAAAGCCTCCTGATTAAGTACTAAAAGTCACTAATGCCATAAGCAGATTAAACAGCATGTTGTTTTAATTAAAAGAAACAGAACAATATTATCCTTGTAATTTGAAGCTCAGTAAAACATTTCTTATGTTAGTATCTGAGAGGAACTGCTGGTAATGAATGTGATAAAGCAGTATCTGGCTTTCATTTATATGGTTTAAAATAATTAAAATAACTCTTTAGGCATTTCTGACTTGAAGCACAATTCTTCATATCCACTGACGATAGGAAAAGTTGTAATGGTCTTAATCTGCAGCAAGGGAGATTTAGATTAGATATTAACTATAAGGATAGTTAAACTCTAGAATAGGGTTCCAAGGAAAGTTGTAGAATCCCCATTGCTGGAAGTTTTAAAAAACAGGTTGGACAAACATCTGTCAGGGGTACTTGGTCCTGCCTCAGCACAGGGAGCTGGATTTGGTGACCTCCTGAGGTCCTTTCTAGCCCTACCTTTCTATAATTTCCTTTTATAACCCCCCCAATTGGATACACAGAAAGGAAATAAATTCATCATACTTAGCTCTAGTTTTGTTGGCATTTTGTAGGTCTGCTCTTGTACCTAATTTCTGAACATATGCTGTTAACACATTTTAGAACCAGGTGGTTTTTTTCAGGTCTTCAGACAGGTGCTGCTGAGCCACAACATGAATAAAAGAACTGCAAAATGCCCTTCTGAGAAACCAATTTGCAACAGACGATCAAATTTTCAAATTGCTCTGGTCACCCAGCATGCCAAGCCAATAACTTTGTTTCTGGTGCTCTCTCAATGCTCTGCTCCACTCCATACAGGTGCTCACTAGGAATCCCAGTTCCATCTTCCAGCTGGAGGGCTCCTGTTTAACAATGGGGCTTTTTGGAGAGAAATAGTAAAACTCTTCAAGAATGCAGCAGTAGCCTCTGCCTGGATTGAAGGAACTTCACCTTTTGATCAGCAGTCCAAATTGCATTTCTCTTTTCTAACTTTCCTTGAAGTGAAAGTGGATTAATCATGAACATAATCTGAATGAAATATAGCACTCACGTGAGCACCTCCCCTATTCCATCCCAGCCTCCCCTGGAACAAAGGCTGCTGGGCAAGCCAAGTTGTGTTTGTTTTTTAAGTAGCAAGAAATGATCCAGAGGATGTCGGTTGAGAGATCCAGACATTCATCTGTGCTCGTTTCCAGAATTCAGATTTGAATACTGATCTCCAGAGGTGCAGTGGTGGTGCATTAAACTATTTATTCTACTCCCCAGAAACTGCCAGAGCAGTACTACATCTGGTACTGGTGACCAGATGTCCTGAAGGAGATTTTCAAGTCTGACAGCAAGCACACATGAATCATGCTTCAGACAGTGCATTAGGGCCAAACCCCCACTCGTGCATTAATTACAAAGAGACTACTTACATGAACAATGGTTGCTCACATAAATGATTCAGGACTGGCCTTTTGCCAGTATTGATTGTCTAGCAAGGTAAAATGTAAGAGAAGTGTCTCAATCTTAACCTACTGTTGTGTGAAACACCTCTACTTAGCTTTCCCTTTTTAAATCTGTGTAAGTACTATATAGAATGCTACGGTTTGGGGCATGGCCCTTCCACCCTTCCTGCTCCTTTTTGGGCTCTACACAGCTCGGTTATATGACGACATAGCCACCACTTATACTCTAGAGGGAAAAGCATTTCAAGTACTTGTATTTGAAGAAAAAAAAATTTCAGGAATAAACAACGTACATCCTGTACCAAACTGAAATCTGTTTTTACCCCGAACAGAGATCAGATTGTCTAATGAACTGGGACTAAAATAGCTGAAGACTGAAATGCAGGATGCCATTTCAAGGAACTCAGGGTTAGGACTGCAAGTCTTCTTTGGCTATCCCTCAATGTGATGTCTGCTAAGGAGGCACACTGGTGAGTTTTTAAATGGCCGAGGAGCCCAATTCTTGCCTTGCAGATTTTCCCACAGAAGTGACAGGTGTAATTTTGGCGGAGACATAATTGTTGGCTGGAGTGTTGTGCCCTTTCTTTCCTCCTTTGTTGCTTCTCTTTCTCATGAGAACATCTGTTCTCCTCAAACTGAGCTGTGGCTTGGTGTATGGTCTAGTGCCACTGTGTTCTGTTCTGTGCCAAGTCCCCCCAGTGTGATACCTCTCTTTTTAAGGTGTACTGTCAGTATGTTGTTGAAATGCTTCCACTATCTTCTGCAAGTGCTTCTTCCCTGACTTAACTGAATGAAGAGCACTTGCTTCGGGAGGCAAGTGTCAGGCATACGGACACGGTGGCCAGCCCAGCGGAGTTGGTATTTCATGACCTGCGCTTCTACACTGCTGATGTGGGCTGCAGAGAGAGCACTGATGTTAGTGCGTTGGTCTTCCCAGCTGATCCTAAGAATCCTTCTGAGGCTGCGCTGCTGGAACCACTCCAGCCACTTGAGATGTCATCTGCAGGTTACCCAGGTCTCACACCATAGAGGAGGGTGGGGATGACAACTGCCTTGTAAACCAAGATCTTGGTGCTAGTTTGCAGATCCCTATAATTAAAGAGTCATTTGAGTGGTCTGCCAAAAGATGTGCTGGCACAGTGGATCCTGTATTCAATTTCTGTGTCAATGCTGGCTGTTTGGGAGAGCTGGCTGCCAAGGTATGGAAAATGGTCCACATTTTCTCCGCTGATGGTGATTTGTGGAGTATGAAGAATAGTTTGTGCAGGTGAGGGCTGGTGTAGAGTACCTTGGTTTATCAGATGTTGAGATAGAGACCCAGTCTGTGATAGTCATCTCCAGAAAGATTCAGGGTGCTTTGCAGGTTGGTCTCTGTGTGTTCTAGAATGACACAGTCGTCTGCATACTGAAGGTCAGTGATGCCAGTTCTCGTGATCTTAGCTTTTGTTTGGAGATGTCAAAGATTGAGGAGTTTGCCATCCCTACGTTAAAGGACTGCAATTATCAATAAATCCAACCACAGTGCTTTTGTACTAAACATTCTTAGTTTGCTCCATTTACTATATGAGCAGCTATGACTGAATTTTCTCTTTGGAACTCAAATTTGAATCCAGTTCCCATAAAAATTGAGATTTGGTCTACACTATGTTTATCAAGTTATAATAGTTTTGTTATAGTGACTAGTGATACCAGAGTTGTGAGAACTTGGAAAACACTGTTTCTGACAAAGCTCTTCCTCTCCTGCACACCTTTCAAGTGACTCATTTGTTTAAGGTTCTAAAGCCTGTCTAATCTTTTGGGTTTTTTCATGCAAGGATAGGATTATTTTCAAGTGAAATGGTACAATTTTCAAGTAAATGAGCATCAAAACTTCTTAAATTCAAAACTGAAATTCCAAATGGGAAATTGCATTTAGATGCTGTGACGGAGTCAGACCAGAAGGATAGAAGAGAGTGCTGGAAGGCAGGTATATTAGTCTCAGGAAGTGCAGGTCCCTGTTCCCTGGATAGCCAAATAAAGGCTACTCCAGGCCAATCAAGGCACCTGGGGCCAATTAAGAATCTTCTAGAAAGGAGTGGAAACAGCTAGTCTGATTGGGACACCTGTAGGCAATCAAGGACTGGCTGAAACCAGTTAAAAACCTCCCAATTAGTCAGGTGTGTGTGGGTGTCAGGAGCTGTGGAAGGAAGTTGTGCTGTTGGTGAGACTGAGTGTTGGACAACATATCATACAGAAGGACGGAGGCCCTGAGGTAGGGGTGAAGTGGAGTTTGAAGAAGCAGGGACTGCTGTGGGGAAGTAGCCCAGGGAATTGTATTGTGTTTTGTGGATAACAGGTCAGCCATCTTAGCTGATACTTTTAGGGTACCTGGGCTGGAGCCTAGAGTAGAAGGCAGGCCCCGGGCTCCCCACTTTTCCATCTTCCATACTGGCCTATGATGAAGGTAACTCACTAGGTGGTGACTCTTGCCAATTATACTGAGAAAGGGAGGTCACTCTGGGGCCTAGATGAGTTTCTGAGACCCCTAAATCTTCCAGGAAGCACAGGACCCACAAGTACAAACTTGGAGCTTTGTCACAATGCACATATGTTTTATATAAAACATTAAATTTCTAATGTTTGCACAGAGAAGACCTTTGTTTGAATGGAAATTCTGTAGTGCTATTTCACAAAAGTATAATGAAAAGCATATTTCTAGTGACATTTCATTTTAAAGTATTTGCTATTTTCACATAATGTAGGAAAACACGTGAACATCAGAAACTTTTGTGTTTGCTCTTTTTATTGTCTGCTTAATATACTGAATGGCCTCCAGTTGGTGGATTTTTCCTAAATCATTCTAATGGGATTTAATCACTGTAATTCAGATCTCTAGAAAATTGTTTTGCTGCTTCTCTAATTAACACCAGCTGATTTTGCTTAATATCACATTAAAAACAGCTTTGACTGGTCATATCTGTGTAGGTTATATTTTTATTTGTGATATCCAAGGCTCCTATTCTTATGTAATCAAATCTTTTATATGCTAACAGCATTCACATTGTGTTTAATCCAAAACAGTATTTTTTCCACATCACCTGAAATAAAAACCTTAGTCAGCCATCAAAACAGTTATTATTTTACTAAACAATAGGAAGAGGGAACCTGTCAGCAAAGATTTTTAGTTAGATAATGACATAATACAGGCTCTTTAATGATGGCTTATATAAAGGCTGACTTTCCACTTATATAAAAGTCATTTTTATTAGAAACTTGATTCCACACCTCCAATCTTTTATGTTGGCTGCATCTTCCCATTTCTGTTTCATGGGTTAGTAATGATGCCTTTTATGGCTATGTATTTTTGCCTGTTCCTGGATATGTGCCCTGTTCAGCCCTATTTTACATAATTTAAATTGAAAACACATTGAAAGAATGTACATCTGTGATTTAAATTATACTTTTACCTTAACCCGCAGGGTTCCCTACTGAAGTCATACTGGATATGTGATGTGGTGCTACATATGTTCAAAAATATTAAAACATTTTCAAGCTGATCCAGCCCTCTTGTGCTGCTCTAGTAATGTAAATAGGGTTGGCAACAAAATCAAACACCCTAGCCCTGCTCCTTCCCCGAGGCCCTGCCCCCAACTCACTACCTTCTCCCTCCCTCCGTAGTTTGCTCTCCCCCAGCCTCACTCACTTTCACTGGGCTGGGGCACGGAGTTGGAGTGTGGGAGGAGGCGAGGGCTCTAACTGGGGGTGTGGGCTCTGGGGTGGGGCCAGAAATGAGGGGTTCAAGGTGCAGGAGGGTGCTCCAGGGTGGGGCAGGGAGTTGGGGTGTGAGAGGGCTCTGGCTGGGAGTGGGGATTCTGGGGTGGGGCTGGGGACAATAGGTTTGGGGTGCAGGAGGGGGTTCCAGGTTGGGGTGGGCGGGGCTGAGGAATTCAGAATGTGGGAGGGGGCTGTGGGTGGAGGCAGTGTATTGGGGTGTTGAAGGGGATACAAGCTCTGGGCTGGAGGTGTGGGCTCTGGGGTCAGGCCAGGAAGGAAGGATTTTGGGGGGGCTCCAGGCTGGGTGGTGGGGCAGAGGGATTTGGAATGTGGGAGGGGGCTGTGGGTTGAGGCAGGGTATTGGGGTGCAGGAAAGGGTGTGGGCTCTAGGGTGAGGCCAGGAATGAGGGGTTCATGGTGTGGGAGGGGGCTCTCGGCTGGGGCAGGGAGGTGCAGGGGGGTGAGAGCTCTGCCGGGGGGGTGAGAGCTCCGCCTGGGGGTGCAGGCTCTGGGGGCTCTAGGTTTGGGGGGCTCAGAGCTGGGATAGGGGCTTGGGGCTTAGGGTTGGGGAGCAGGCTTACCTCGGGCGGCTTGCAGTCCGTGGTGCAGTGGTGCTAAGGCAGGCTCCTTGCCTGTCCTGGCTCCATGCTGTGCCCTGGAAGCAGCCAGTAGAAAGTCCAGCGGGCATCGGGGGGGAGGGGGCAAAAGGCTCCATGTGCTGCTCTTGCTTACAGGCACTGCTGCCCAGCTCCTATTGGCCACGGTTCCTGGCCAATGGGAGTGCAGAACTGGTTCTTGGGGCAGGGAGCAGCGCACAGAGCCCCGTAATCCTGAGAGTTGTTCTGTCCAGACTGGACCAAAGAAAGGAACCCAGATGACACTGCCACATCCATCCACTTCAGCTAAACTCCAAATATCACCTGGCCTGTCTTTCCTCCCCTACACGTCCTTTATCTTCCCCACGTTATTTCTTATCTTTCCTCTCTCTCTCCTTTTGCATTCTGTGTAATAAGAATGTGGTTTAACTGGCCAAGACTGGATATTTGGCAAAACTGCTGTAAGCCTGTGACCAAAGACGTAACTAAAAGCAATGCTCTAAACAGGCTGATGCTGTTACAGGTTTGCCAGGTTAAACAGAGACTCTGAATGGCTTAGTCATTACACTAATTGAATGTATTTCCCTAGTTAAGTTTCTTTTCACAGGTTCTTATCAACTGTCAGACACAGATCCACTTGATTTTCACTACAAAAGGTTTTTTTTCTCCTGCTGATAATGGCTCATCCAAATTAAATAGCCTCTTAGAATTGGTATGGTAATTTCCAACTTTTTCTGCTTTCTGTATATATAAATTCATCTTACTTCTGTATGTTCCATTCTATGCATCTGATGAAGTGGACTGTAGCCCATGAAAGCTTATGTGAAATAAACTGGTTAGTCTAAGGTGCCACAAGTATTCCTCATTTTCTTTCCAGATCTCAGAGTGGCTGACACAACCGTGTGCGGTGCATGTATTTCTCCAACAGCGAGGTTGTAAGTGAAACTCAACGCCAGAGACAGAAGCTGCGTTTTCTCTTTTCTGTTCTTTTTTCTTTGTGTGTGTGTGCGCGTGTTTTATTTTGTCTCTAGAAAATGGGATCAGACTTTTACAACAGGAACAACAATAGCTGTATCTCATCTCACTTAACAACTTCTCTTTCCACACCAAAAGACAGTTATACCCATCTTTGATATGGTTTAAAAAGACTGTCAAACAAGGGGATTTTTCCTTCTAGAAACTGTCTCCAGCCAAAGGGAAAGTGTACACGGGAGATCGTTAAAATGAAAGCCTTATGCAAATACTTAACATTTCAAATGCTTTAACTGTTTTTCCTTCTTTTCTATATCTTTAATAAAAAGTTTTAAAGGATTTTTAATGGTGTGTGCATCGTGACACTAAGCAGTCTGAAATCTGTGTAGCCCAAACCTTGTTTAAAATGGTTTAGTGTTAGACAGCGACTGGGATATGTTAACACCTGTGGCCTATATATACCATCTAAATAACCACAACACACCTCACTCCCAGCCTAATAGGATACACAGGGTCCCAAGGAAGAGACCAGAACTGTAGCAATGCTGCATTTCAGTGGTATCCATCTGATATAACAGCGTTTGGCAGTCATTACCAGCATACATAAGCTAAAGCAGCTCAGAGGCAGCTCACACATACACCTAGAGTCATCCAGGTTTTGGCATTCCTAGAGATGGAGGGAGCCCAAAGATGGAAGAAAGGCACCTCTCTTCCTCTTCTCCTTGGGTTCTGCACCAAGTTCAGCTCAGCGAGACTAGAGAATTAGACCTGCGGACATTATATAAACAGAGCTAGGCTCTGGATGGAATAAATCAGATAGAGAGGAACATGGAAGGGTAACAGACATTTAGAAGTTTGTCATCACAGACAAATATTTCAGGACCAAAAGGATATGATGTGGCCCCTGTAAGTTCATTGCCCTATGAGAGCAGAATTAGTACCTTGCATTAATATTAGTACTTTTGTTCCTAAATCATTTTCATTACTACATATAGTTTTGGATGTTGCAGCTTTTATTGATGCCTTTTGTACTCTGATCCATATACATTAATCATTCTGTGTAAATTAGTTTCTCTTAATTGCAAAAGTGCCAGGTCCTTTCTTAGCTTCAGTCTGTGATCATTTATATTTCAGCCTGCCACCCGTTAAAACAGATCTGTGGTACAGACCTTTCCTATTGTCTTCGAAAAACAAAAACAAACTCACCCCTCTGTGCATGGTTGAAAATTGGCCAAGCTAGTTATAACTTATGTAACCAATCCTCATGCAGGATTCTGATTGCTATAGAAATAAGTAGTGGTTTAATGAAACGCAGCAATTCTCCACATCTAAATACTGCAGAACACACTTATTTTACAAAGCCCTTCAACAATAACCTCTGCAATACTCTTAAACTGCTTCAAGCTCGTACGGCCACCTGAAATAATATGCAGTTGCAGAACTTGTTTATCTGGTCTGTACTATATCGTGAGCAATTTGGAGCAAGGACTGTGAGTCATATGTCTGCAGAACAGTGAGCACACTGTCAATATTCAACGAACAGCAGCAGCATAGGGACAAATCCTGCTGGCCTTCAAAGAGAGTTCTAGCTCAGTAAGACCTGAAAGCATTACCCACTACATACTAGCAACTGGCAATCTTTCAAAGTTCAGCAAAACACACAGATGTTTGTTTAAGTATCTAAATACTATTTTTTTTATTACCATTAGTAAGGCTGAAAATCTTCTGGTACATCCTTCCTCCAGTCATGCCACAAAACAGCCTCTCCCACAATGATTCTGAGGTGTTGCTAAGGCCTCAGACACCAGTGACTTCAGAAGAGTTATGGGCTTAAGAACTTCAGGGGTCATGCCCAATATTTCTTCTCCTCATGCTGGTTGAAACCACTCAGCATAAAATTCTTCCCTTGAAGGCTAAAGTGAGACTTGGAGGTGCAAAGATCTTGTGCTGACCCTGGGCATATAAGTGAAATTTCACCATCAGAGTCAAGACACATGAAAGGAAAATGTTAAGGGATCTTTTCAAGCTTCAGAAAAACCTTTGATTTGGGTATGAATAGAGTTTTGAGGGAAAATTCTTATTTTATCCTCACCACATCTCTCTAAAACAACTGCCCTAATGCAGACTGATAAGTCATCTCTAAAACAATAGACATGAATCATAACAATCATATTGGTCAACAAAGTAGAAAGATTTATCCTTAGGGTGAACATTTTAACTTTTCCCTTTTCTTTTAACACACACTTAAATTGCCTCTCTGTCTTTCAAATTACAAATTGCTGTGTAAAATAGCAAAATAAATTATAGTTAAGTACTGTAGGCCTGGCTACAATAAAAATCCTCTAGCACAGATCTTTAAACTCATGTGTCATTGACTGGGATTTATATTTGCAATTTCTAGTAATCTGCACACTGGGTACATTCTACCCTCATATTATACAGCAGTATACAGGCAATGTTTTATGAGACGAGTGCCATGAAAGTATGTAAACACCAATCTAGTTTTTTATATGACCTTAAACACCATACTACCCACATATTCTGCAGCAAGCTTGACCTGCATTCTTGGGAAGACAAGCAGTTCAGTATAGCAGTCTGAAAATTTTGTGGCAGCTTCACAGAAAATTAAAAAATAGTTCTGTTATTGAATTAAATGCAAAAATGAATAATACAATAACTGCAGTGTTCCTTGTGCTACGTAATTTGATATTATATTCAATTGATTTTATTCAATCCCAACATTTTCAGTGGTTGAAGAATTTTATATTGAAAATGTGTAGCTGTAGTACAGAAGCTGTTAGGCAGATGAGCAGGAGACAGTGATGCTTTTGCTACCTGGGAAGGAACTATGCAATTGTGGGATAAATGCACTGGCTGGATATTATAATTATCTTCAGTAAGAATTAACTATGTTGTTAATAGTATTCACATCGTTAGCTTTCAAAATTAACACCAATCAGTAGAGCACCCTACAACTTTCAGAGCTACATCTGCAGACATCAACTGTGTTCAGTTGTACTTAAAAACATGATCAAAAGGCCACTAGGAATCCCCCTATTGTTTTCAATGGTCTTTATGCCAGGCCCTCAGTTTGGAGGCTTTCCATTGCAACCATAAGGGGTAGATATGTTTTTATGTTTGACGTGAAAGTATAGATCTGGAGGGTCATTGTGTGGGTCATGGGTGAAATCATGGAGGACCAAAGGCCCCATATGTAATATAGAGGAGGCAGAAATAAGAGCTTGAATATGCATGTAAGAAAAGTAGCTTTAACTATATTACAGCAAAAGTAGGCACATGAGAAAGAGTTCAAGTACTATTAATAAGAATCTGGAAGAAGAACTGAAGTAAATATTGACTTTCTATGTGCAGAAGTGAATATGATCTGATGACTGAAGCATGGACACTGGAACCTAAAACTTCTGAGTTCTGTTTCTGGCCCTCCAGTGACTTGCTCTGTAATCTCAGGCAGGTGCCGTCACTTTCCCTAAATTCTGTTGAGCTCAATATCAGTTTTTAATTATAATTAATTATTAACTGACTCACGGGGATGCTGGGAAAAGAATGTTTATTAAGTGCTTTGAGATCCTCATAAAGAACAATGGTTCTCAACCAGGGGTACGTGTACCCCTGGGGATGCGCTAGGCAGCAGCACTACCAGCCCTGGTGCTCCAGGCAGCTGGTCAGCCCTGCTGAGCTGGGAGGGGGAGGAGTGGCCCCAGTCCCAGTGCTCCGAGTGACCGGGCTGTCCCCAGCCCCATTGTTCCAAGTGGTGCGGCTGCAGCGCCAGCCACCCTGAGTCCCTGCAGGATGCAGGCCAGTCAGCCCCAGCCTGCTGGGCCAACCAGAGCACTGGGAACTGCAGAGTTTGGGGAGGCACAGCCTACCCCTGCCTACAATATCCACTGCCCTTGACTTCTTGCAAGAGGGTCAACATCCTCACTTCCCATTGGGGAATAAGTATATTAAGAACTAGGTTTAAAATTCAGGAGCTCTTGGTTCCCAGTCCAGCATTTAAACCACTGGACTATAACTCTCTTAGGCTATGTCTTCACTACCCGCCGGATCGATGGGCAGCAATCAATCCAGTCTAATCTAGACATGATAAATCAACCCCCAAGTGCTCTCCCATCAACTCCTGTACTCCACCACGGCAAGAGGCACAGGCGGAGTTGACCAAGGAGCGGTAGCAGTTGACTCACCGCAGTGAAGACCCCGTGGTGAGTAGGTCTAAGTATGTCGACTTCAGCTACATTATTCACGTAGCTGAAGTTGTATAACTTAGATCGATCCCTCCCCCTCACCCCAGTGTAGACCAGGCCTTAGAAAATCAATTTTTACCATAGCTGAAGAGTTTAATTCCTTTCTTAAATATTTTCTATATTAGAGAAGCAGCAGCCAATAGTTAAGACTCTGACAGCATTACATTATAAACCCTTTTCCTTAGTTATTTTTAACTTTACAGCCCAATTATTAAAATAAGTTCTATAAATCCAGAACTTGGGAGCAATTAATTTTACTTTCTTTAGAAAATTAGTTGGAATTTTTTAAAATCTGTTTTAAAACATGAAGGCTAATCAATCTATAAAGTGAAGTATCCTCTTTGGTATCAATGTCTGTATGACATTTTCATTTACGTATGAGAACTAGCTAGAGTGACGGCAGTGAAATTACATACTATGACATTTTTAATGTGTATTACAGCATGACTGTGACTGAAAACCTCCTTGTTACTGAAGAATAAAAGTCTCAGTGGTTATCTTAGTATCTCCATAATATGCTGAACATTTTGTCTATCTTTTTTGCACACATCTCTACCTACCACTCATGCATCTCATTAGTGCACAGAAAATGAAATTCACCAAGCAAGGCCCTCAACTCAGTACAACCCAAGTGGTACCACTGTGGTAAGCAGAGGTGTGGATGGAGCAGCTGCGCAAGGACCCTGTGCCTGTGGACTGGGGAGGGAGCTTGTCATGAATATAGGGGGAGGAGTACCAGTCTTTATGTATGCAGTAGCATAAAATCCCTCCTTGGCAGCTGTACGGGATTGCCTTTCCTGTAAAGGGTTAAACAGCTCAAATAACCTAGTTGGCACCTGGCTAGAAGAACCAATAAGGAAAAGAAGATACTTTAAAATCTGGGAGAGGGGAAAGATTTGTTTTGTTGTTCCCTCTCCAGATGGAGGGAGAAGCCAAGCAGTACATCATCTCCTGAAAATCTACCTGAAATAATCCATCTATAACCACAGAAACTGTGAGTAGGGCAAGGAAATGCATTAAAGTTACCTTTTGTTTTGGCTTGTTAATTTTCCTATGCTACAGAGGTAGTTTTAGTCCTGTTTTTGTAATTGTGAAGCTGAGCCCAGAGGGGAATCCTCTGTGTTTAAAAACTTTTTATTACCCTGTAAAATTACCTTTCATCCTGATTTTGCAGATGTGATTCTTTTACTTTTTTCTTTATAAAGTTCTTCTTTTAAGAAAAAATAAAAGTAAAAGAAACACACCTGCAAAATCAGGATGGAAGATACACCTTGCCACAAAGGCCACCACTCGGCAAGTCCCTGCTACGAACCATGGGCATGCTAGAAATTTTCACAGTAAAGTGCTCAAGAATTTAACATGGACAAAACAATACATTTTCTCATAGTTTCATTGTCAGAAACAGCTGAACTATTTTGGCTGAAATTTAAAAGGGGGGAAAAAAACAGCCTGAGGCAGAGAGTCAGCATGGAAAATTTCAGCATGAATGATTACATTTTAGCAAAGTTATAAGCTAAAGAAAACAAGATCTTTATAATGGGAAGTGTTGGGTAACCTTAATAAAGGTTATTATAACAATAATTTTCATTGTATAAAAAATATTTTGGCAGATTCCCACTGAACTGCTTAGTGAAACTTCACTCTGGGAGGAAAGGGGTATTTTTTTGTTTTTGGTTTTTCTTTTGCATTTATTTTCATTATGTGCTGTTGAACTTTCATGAAATCGAGAATGCAGAAGTGGAATTCCTCCCATCCCCCATTTACTTTGACCTGCTTGAGCAGGAGCAGGAGATGCCAGTGAAGTGTGAAGCAGACCACAAGGAGGGCAATGTATATTGAAGGTTACGTTTTACCTTATGGGCCTGATTCTTCTCTTGCTTACTATATAAATCAGGAGTAAATACCATTGAGGTTAATGGAGTTTCACTAGTGTGTGAAGCTGGTATGAAAGGAGAATCCAGCTCAGTGAATTTTTTTTTTGTACCTTTCAGCTTTGATAGAGCAAACACCAGCTTCAGTCAGTATTTTCCCACCATCTTCCTGACAACTCTTTTTTGGCTACTACTTTTCATTCTTTTTCTCATCAGTGATCACCAAAATGCATCCATCCTTAGCTTATATAGGAGGTTTTTTGTTCCTGATTCTTCTCTCTCATTTTCTCTTTACTTTCTTCAAAGGCTTGTGCTGGGATGAGCTAGAGAAATAAGTAGGAGCAAAACAAACTAATATTCTTTTTGGTTGACTGTTAAGACGAATATAAATGTGGATTTTGTTTGTGTGATGGGAGCAGATCAATGTTAAAAATTAAAATCTGGATTAACAATGCATGGAAATTATTAACAGACTAATTTATATAATAGATTGAGGGAAGTGTTGAGTTATTTTCAAAACTATTAGTATCGTAGCTTAGTGAATTGAGTTATATCATTTTATATTTAATTAGTGTTGAACAGCATCACATTTGTTGGCATCTGTATTATTTTTGTCGTTACTAATATCACCACATACATTTTAAAGTCTGATTGCTACAGACTTTACAGTCTACAATGTTCACACATAAAGACAGATATTAATATTACCCAAAGAAAAGATTGATAGCATGCAACAATAACTTTCATTTCCATACAACTGATTTTTAAAAATAAATTTCATGAAGATGACAAATTACAGATCCTATCTTTTATTGTCTTTGCTCTGTGACAAAGCTCCAAGTTTGTACTTGTGGGTCCTGCGCTTCCTGGCAGATTTAGGGGCCTCAGAAACTCATCTAGGCCCCAGAGTGACCTCCCTTTCTCAGTATAATTGGCAAGAGTCACCGCCTAGTGAGTTACCTTCATCACAGGCCAGTATGGAAGATGTAAAAAGGGGGGGAGCCCGGGCCCGCCCTCTGCTCCAGGCTCCAGCCCAGGGACCCTAATAGTATCAGCTAAGATGGCTGACCTTTTATCCACAAAACACAATACAATTCCCTGGGCTACTTCCCCACAGCAGTCCCTGCTTCTTCAAACTCCACTTCACCCTTACCTCAGGGCCTCCTTCCTTCTGGATATGTTGTCCACCACTCAGTCTCACCAACAGCACAACCTCCTTCCACAGCTCCTGACACCCACAGCCCACCTGACTAACTGGGAGGTTTTTATCTGGTTTCAGCCAGTCCCTGACTGGCTTCAGATGTCCCAATCAGACTAGCTGTTTCTACTCCTTTCTAGAAGGTTCTTAATTGGCCCCAGGTGTCTTGATTGGCCTGGAGTAGCCTTTGTTTGGCTATCCAGGGAACAGGGACCTGCACATTCTGAGACTAATATACCTGCCTTCCAGCACTCTCTTATATCCTTCTGGTCTGACTCCGTCACAGCTCATACAAAGAAAATGTCACTCCCAGATGGACACAGTTCATAATAACCGCAGACAAACTTTGTATTTGACCCTGGTTCTTGATTAAAATTCCATGTATTATTATTTACATAAGAATGCCTAAAATCTGATCTTGAATATGGTCAATTCCAGCAGATACTGGTTTAGCACTTGCCGCCATAAAGCTTAGGATTCCAGTATTTGAATTGTGAAAGCTTCATAACTACTTTAAATAAAAGAGTTAAAAATTGGATAAAGGTAAACGGAGGCAATAGGAAGTGACATTTGCAGTTTTAGCAAAGCTAAGAATGTTATGTGTACAGTGCATAGTTGGAGAAGTGCTGACATTAGTATTTCCCCTTCATCACTATTTCAGAAATGTGTGATTAAATTGCGACAGGTTTAGTCACAGAGACTCCCCTTGAGACTGTCACTTGATGAGCTGGGATACCACTGAGAACCCCCATCCTGCCAGAACAGGTACCCCCTCCACTCCTGTCTTCCTGAGTTACACCCTCCAGTCAGCTCCATCAAAGACCCAGAGGTTAGGCCAGGCCTCTCTGTGATTCACTGAAACTGATATTCACTCAGTCCAGGGGCTTCTCAATTAACAGGGACTTTCCCAGTGTTGAGCCTTTCTGGGAGCCTGAACCCCACATAAATCCGTTTTACTCTGCATAAAGCTTATACAGCATAAATTTGTAAATTGTTTGCCCTCTATATCACTATTTGCTCCTCCAGGTATTAATGACTTACTATGGGTTTATTAATAAACAAAAGTGATTTTAATAAGTATAAAAAGTAGGATTTAAGTGTTTTCAAGTAATAACAGACAGAAGTACGTCACAAAGCAAAATAAAACAAAACCTGCAAGTCTTATACACTAAGAAACTGATTACAGGTAATATCTCACCCTCAAAGATGTTCCAATAAGCTTCTTTCACAGACTAGATTCCTTCCTAGTCTTGGCCCAGTCCTTTCCCCATTACAGTCCTTGTTAGCTCCAGCAGACATCTCAGGTGGTAAGCAAGGTTTTCTCATGACTGGAGCCCCTTTTGCCCTGCTCCACCCCCTTTTATAGCTTTGGCACAAGGCAGTAATCTTTTGTCTCTCTGGATCCCCACCATTTTTTCTAAATGGGAAAGTACAAGATTTAAGATGGATTCCATTATCAGGTGACATGATCACATGTCACTGTAAGACTCCTAGTCTCCATTCCCACTGGCTGGCCTACATGTACACAGGAAGGCTTTCAAGTAACTAAGGCCATTTACTACTGATTGTTTCTGGAGCATCGTTAATGACCTCCACATAATATGTTTATATCAGTTATATGTTTATATCTTATTGTCCTAACTCCAGATATAGAAATAATACATGCAAACAATTAGGATGAACACACTTAGTAGATTACAACCTTTCTAATGACACCATACAAAGGGTATTTAGCATAAAGCATATTCCAGGTATGTCACATTCATAAGCATATTTCCATAAAGCATATGGAATGCAACATCACATAAATGTCAGTGGTACTAGTCACTGATCCAAAGTTCATTAAATCAATGAAATTATTCCCACTGATTTTGGCGGGTTCTGGATTAGAGTTTTAGTTGACCAGAGGACAAATAGTAGGAAGGGCTAGAAAGTAGGCTGAAGCAAAATATGTCAGGCTCTGAGCCTCTACAGCAGGTTTTGTCTTTTAAAGACTAAGATATAGAATCATAGAAATGTAGGGCTGGAAGGGACCTCGAGAAGTCGTCCAGTCCAGTCCCCTGAACTGTGGCAGTATGAAGTAAAACTAAATCATCCCTGACAGGTTTTTGTCCAACTTGTTCTTAAAAACTTCCAATGATGGGGACCCAACAACCTCCCTTGGAAGCCTATTCCAAAGCCTAACTACAATTTTAGTTAGAAAGTTCTTCCTGATATTTAACCTAAATCTCCCTTAATGCAGATTAAGCCCATTACTTCACTAAGTATGTCCTCTCAGTCTGACAGCAAACCATTGATGACTTTTAGTATATTTTTGCAACCCGTTGTGCATCCATCTTGTAATTTCATCTAGACCAGGGTCTCAAACTCAAATGACCATGAGGCCCACATGAGGACTAGTGCATTGACCCGAGGGCCGCATCACTGACACCCCCCTTCACTGCTCCTGGCACCTCCCCAACTGCTATGAGGCCCCGCCCCTGCCCCACCTCTTCCCACACCTTCCCTGCCCCTTCCCCAAAGTCCCCACCCCAATGCTGCCCTCTCCCTGCCCCCAGAGGGTGCAGGGTGTGGCAGGGAGCTCAGGGCAGGAAGGTGGGGTGCGGGATGTGGCAGCGGGCTCAGGGCAGGGAGTTGGATGCAGGAAGGGTTCAGGGTGAGAGTTCCAGCCCAGCACTGCTTACCTAGAGTGGCTCTGGGATGGTAGTGGCATGCACCAGGGCCAGGGCAGGTTCCCTGCCCGCCCTGACCCCCGGCCCCGCACCGCTCCTCTCCAGGAAGCAGCTGGAACCAGTCCCTGCAGCCCTGGACGGAGGAGGGCACTCAGGGTTCCATGTCTGTGCTGCTCTTGCTGTTCCTCCAGGTACCTCCCATGAAGCTCCCATTGGCCACGGTGCCCTGTTCCCAGCCAATGGGAGCTGCGGAGGGCAGTGCCTGGAAGGAGGCAATGTAGAAGCCCTCTGCCTTCTCCCCCTTCCCTCCCCGGCCTGAAGGGACGTGCTGCAGCTGCTTCAGAGAGTAGCACGGGGCTCACGGTGCCCAGGGGGCAATCCCATGGGCCGGATCTGGCCTGTGGGCCTGGAGGTAGGCAGAGGGACAAAGGGCACGGAGAGCTTGGCTGGCCGCACGCAAGAGCCCCATGCCTGCATGTTTGAGACCTCTCATCTAGACCACATTTTGCTAGTTTACTTATGAGAATCCCATGAACTGCATCAAAAGCCTTCTAAAAAAATTAAGATATGGCACATCCACTAGCCCAGTAACCCTGTCAATGAAAATTAGGAAATTTGGTCTGGCGTGATTTGTCTTGAAAAAATGCCTGCCGGCTATTACTTATAATCCTATTATCCTTTAGATCCTTATAAACTGATTGTTTAATAAATTTGTTCCAATATCTTTCCTAGCACTGAAGTTAGGCTGACTGGTCTATAATTTCTTGGGTCCTCTTTGTTCCTCTTCATAAAGACTGGTATGATGTTCACCTTTCTCCAGTCTTCTGGGACTTAATCCATCCTCCAGGCATTCTCAAAGATAATTGCTAACGGTTCTGAAGTTGCTGCAGCTAGTTCCTTCTGTACCCTAGAATGAATTTCATCAGGCCCTGTCAATTTGAATAACCTAACTTATTTAAATATTCTTTAGTCCAATCTTTCCCTATTTTGACTTGCATTCCTTCCTCCTTGTTGTTAATAGTAATTATGCTGAGTGGTCACCATTAACCAACAGACCAAGTTTCTGGAGCATGATTCTGCAACAACAATATGTTACTAGCAAATTACAGAAGTTAACTTTTATTAATTTGTTTCTTCATAATTTTGTTAGACAACATTTATATTTTGCAATACAGGAGTCTGCTCTTATTCAAATTAAGCTTTTAGCTCAGTAGCTAATGCACTCACATAAGTGTAAGTAAAGATGGTGCTGCTCTCAGAGAAATATCAAAACTGCTTAGGCTGAAAGAATGAATATTAGATTAAAAGGAAAAATAAATAACTATTAAACTCATTTAAGAGCCCCTACTTAGGCTCATTTACCACCATTAGAAATTATAAACGGATTGGAGTGAACTGTCACATCACATAATTGGCAGTAGTTTACCAGTCAGTGAGGTGGGTGACAAATGCATTTAAGGGACCAGAATGTAACTGCTTTTTGCCCCCTGAAGCCCATTCATAAAACCAGAATGAAGAAAAGTATTAATTTTAAACTTGATCTTGCAATTTGCATCACCATATATTTTCCTGAGGTTGTTGGTAGATTAAAATGACTGCATTAGGCACACATGGCCAAACCCACCCAGCTTAAATTCATGCAACCACCCTGAAGTCAATGGGCCTGATTCTGACCTCACACTCTAGGTTTAGACTGGTGTATACACATAGGGTTGGAATGAGTCTATTTAAATCACTAGTTGCCTGTAAACTTCAATTTCACCTGATGCACAGAAATAGATGAAAAAATACGCATTGATAGTAGTTGGCTAGTGGAGGGAGCAATCTGCCAACCCCGGGCAGGAGCTGTTCAGCAGCTGGCAGCTAATGTGGTCATGGCAGCACTAGGACATCTTCCTAATGACAATGACCACGTGGCTGGGCCAGAAACACTTGCCCAGAGCAGCAGCGATTAAGTCACAGAGAGATACGACAGCTGCCAAGCAGTGCTGGAACTGCAGATCTGCTTGACCCCGAAGTTTAGGAAGAGCATGAATGCTATTACATTTGTGGCAGGGGCCCAACTGCAATAGTACAGTACGAGAGGCCAAACTTGTCATTTTATGAAAGTAATGGGTTGTAAAAAAAGCCTTAGAGGAATATTGCAGAGAATACCCTGACCTCAAATTCAAAACAGAGAAAAAATCGGGAAAGGGAGATGAGGATACTTTGCACCACAAAGTTTATAAAAACATAAGTCTCCAGAAAGGCAAATCATGTTGCTTAACATTTGAAGAGGATGTCTCATTTGAAATTAAGGGTCAAGCAAAGGTAACCAAAGCTTCAGTAGGTTTCTGTTTGGGAAGAACAATACAAAAGAAAGACGACATTGTGGATTTTCTATACAATATGCTACATGCTTTGGGGAGAATCCAATTAATGGTTTCTATAGTTTGAGCTTTTTATTAGCTCTGCTTCATAAATATGCAGCAGCAGCAGCACGCACTGGCCCAGAAAAATACCAGCCTGAAGTTTTTGCGTGCCACCAAGCTGCAGTTAATTATCTTTGGAGTGGTGAGAAATTCTCTTTAGTACTTGATGAAACCCCAGAGCTTTCCAGACAGCCAGCAATGAAAGTTCTTGCAGTGTTCTACAGTGACAAAAAGACACAAATACTTACTATAGTATTGAAATCATCCATTGTTCCATGCAATGCAGAATCTAAATTAAAATGATCCCAAGATGTGTTATGAGAGTACAGCCAAATGTTGCAAAACTATGCACCAACTAACAGACTCTCCTTGATGTACATGCAATGTTGAATAAAGGACTTGAAAGAAATGTATCCCTATCTGCTGTACGTTCCATGTACTGCTCATCTTTCGCATATATGCATTGATCAGGTAAACAAATCTGATACATTCTGGGACAATGAATTTGTGGTACATTTTCCAGTAAAATTTAAACATGCCAATAGGCAAAGGTGACTGGAGAGGACTGCCTGAACAGAGCCCCCAGCTTTATCGAATTTTGGAAAACCATTTATTTTATTTTGGGATCATACAAATAACACTAATAATATATATGCATGTAGCACCTCTCATCTGAAGACCACAAAGGACTAAAAAATACAACAGGGGTGTTGTGAAGCTAAATTAACCATTTTGACTCCCATTACAGATTGACTCAAACTCAAAATACACCACAGACACAGCAGATTGATAAAGTCTGCAGATAAAGTTTGCATGTTTATATTGAAAGTTCTTAAAAGTAAAACTCTATCAAACTACAGTTGGTTCTGGCATGGCACTTTGAACTTGAAGCAAGGCTGATTTTGACTCCTTTTTCCAGTTCAAATTGTAGTTGGCATAAATCAGATCAACAGCAAATTATATTAATTTCCACACAACTGTCATTAGTGATGCTGAAACAGAACTACAGTAATTACAAAACACTTAAAAACAAATATGATTTGTGAGACCATTACCCCTAATATTGTTTTTTGGCAGGCACTTCGCTCTGCTGTATTTTTACATAATGTTGATGCATTTGCCAGCAGATAAGTATGGTGTTGTAAATAAGGCAGCTTGTCTCAGTGGGCAAGTAGTACCACAGAGAACACAAACAACCCTGTTGATTGTTATACTCTCAGGAGCATAGCCAATAATGAGTTACTTCACTTGCTGCTATTTCCCCTGGTTGTCTTGGTAGTGAAATATTTCTATCTATCAATCATGATGTGGATTTCAAGTTCAGTATCATGGACTTAAAAAAAGTAGTAGTATGCATCATATTGGCTTGTATTGCTAACATGATCCCAAATCACAATTCCATTTTTTATAGCTAATTTCAAGATGTCTTCTTTGCTTCTGAGAATTTATTTCAAACACTCATAAATTTAAAATGGAAGTCAGCTGATTCACTTTGCTATGAGGACTGTGGGAAAATGGCACAATATTTTAGTCTTTTCCACAGCAGGCTATGAATTGCCCCCAAACAAAATTGTGATTACACCAAAACACAGTTGGCACCAAAGGAATGCTGCTAAAAGAAAACCTGCCTGTGTCTAAAACATGGAAGAAATTGTTCAAGAACATTTCATGCTAGTGGAAACATTACTTATATAAAAGCTGGCCAGGTTAGAGATAGACGAGCTCAATGCAACTTTCCATTGTTGATGAGGAAAAGGAGCCAGACATTTGTCAATAGGTTTTCCCCTAGGCTTGGATCCATACTTTTGTTCAGCATCACCTCTTTTCTGTATATTCCTGGTGCTACTACACACGCCTCCTCTTTCCATCACCACCACTTTCACCTGCACGACTCAGACTTTGAGACAAGTGCGGCACAATCCCTATTGCCAGGGATTTTTTTTTCTGAGTAGCACTAATATGTAGCTAAACATCAGGGGGTGCTGGAGAACTGCCGACTGCATCATGTATCAGCAAGACCTTCCTCTTATACACTAATATATTTATGCCATATTTATTCAGTCTTAATACAATTAAAGTGAACAAAACTAAACCAGGGATTCATTTGGCCCATTGTTTATTCAGTGTTCTCAGTTTCTAGCATCCTGAGACTCAAGATTCCATGACTCAAGCTGGGGGCACAGAATGTCGGGCTCCATGCCAAGGGAATGAATCTGATGCTACTCCCCCACGATGAGGTTCTTTGAGCACAGAGTTAGTAGAAGAAAGCCATTACTCAGCAGAAAACACTGGGATTTTGAGATTCTGCTCTCCTTTCCATCCACCCCCAATTTTCACCATGGAACTGTCAGATTCATATAGGAATATTCTCCCAGCATACATCCAGTGATTCATGTGGATGATCATGGATTTGTTTATGTGGGAGCAAAATGCCAATTTCGCCCAGCAAACAGTACAGTATTTGAGATTACAGAAAATAAGTGGCTTATGAAAAACAGAAAACCCAAGCACACTTTTGTTTTGACCCAAAAGTTTTCCTTGCTGGCAAAGAACTTAACATCTTGTTCTTTTTAAATATTTCTGAGCTTTGCACTTTGATGCAGCCCTGAAATTGGTTAGGGAGATTCTAATTCAATAGAGTTGCGCTGTAGCCCTTAATCATTGAGTTTATTTGCAGATAAAAATATCCATCTCTTTATATCTGTGAACATATAACAGAAATAAGAAACAAAACAAAACAAAAAAAGCAACAGATTTGTTTTTTTCACACAGTGTTGAGAGATGAATTGGAGGGAGACTGAGGTGGGCCAAAAATCTCAATGCAGTTTTAAACAAACTGCCTCTAAATTTTACCTGTTCTTTACTGATCTCTGGAGTTCAGCTAAATGCAGAAACTATCCATACAGTCCTGCACATGAAATAATATGTTGTACTTATACAGTACTTATTTGACGATCTCATGAGTGAGGCATTGTTTTTACACAAAGGCACAGGATTGTCAAGTAACTTAACTGAGATCTAACAATGTGTCAGAAGCAGAGTTGGGAATAGAACCCAGGTCTCCCCACTCCTAAGTGGCAAACACTAAGCAACACTACTTCTTCCATGTATATGCATAGGAAGTTACCAACTAGTCTCATTATTTTGGAATAAATATTTACTATACTACAATTTTTCCCATGCATTATATCAAACCAGAATTTATTGTGCTTGTATGTCCAGATGCATAGTTATTAAGAATTGAAATAAATCTAGATGAATATTAAATACAACTCAGCCTTTCGCAGCTAAATACAATTTCACAGCTAAAAACAATTTAGCATAAGTAGTTACAACATATTCTAAGGGACCGTGATGCTGTATAATTGAATATGACCATTTATGTCATTGGTGTGACTACTGTTTTACAATTGTAGCAAAGCTTGTACAAAGTGTATCATGTAAGTGTCAATGGAAAAGTTGCAATCTATCTAATATGATTATCCTGGTTAAATCCATGTATCATCTTTGTATCCAAAGTTATGAATATTGGCTGTGTACTAGTATCTCTGTGCATGCGTGCATGTGCACACAAATCCTAAACCCTGAGCACACAGTGAAACACCATGCGCACAAAAATTTGCACCGAAGAATTTCTTTGCACACATGGCCTGTCAAATATTAGAGAGAACAGTGGCTGGGGCCCCAGGCACAGGGTCAGCAGCTGGGACCGGGATCAGGGTCAGGAGTGGAGCTGGGTGGTGCTCCCTCTGTGTTCCTTGTGGGGGCTGACCAAGTTCCATCAACACCCCCCCAAATGGTCATCCATGCCCCTGAGGGGGGAGCATCCCACAGTCTGGGGACTTCTGGACTAATGCTTATATGAGTGTGGTTGTTTTTCTATTATATATGTTTATGCAGCAATTGAAAGAACTATTCCTGAATTCGAGTCTATCCAGCTGTGTGCTTGACTATAAAACCCTTTATCTTTATGCCCTAGCTACATGTAAACATTGCTTATTTAAAACATAAATTGACTACTGACCAGAGATATTGCCCTGTTAATGATTTACAAAGCCAGTGGAAGAAGCACTCAGAATTATGCACACTACCTTTGTGAAGTACATTTACAAGAGACTCTGGAGCCAGTGCTACATAGCAAAAGAAATTTATTACTATCACTTTATTTACCAAAGCACTGAAGCTTACTTCTAGCTGCTCACCCACAATCCTCAAACTATAAAAGGTCCAGCATCTGCCTATGCTAATTTAAAGAGACATAGTATGAGGAAATATCTTTTATTGGACCAACTTCAACCACCTTTTCTCTCTGATATCCCGGACCAACACAGCCACAACAATACTGTATACATTAATTTAAAAAAATCTTAGTGAAGCAGGCAAGACCTCTCTAACATACAAATAAAATATGCCAGAAAAGGAGGAAGCTATTGGATTCCATTTGCTTTCTTGGCTATTATATTTAATGGGTTCTTGGCTATTATGTTTAATGGGAGGAGGGGACGGAAAGAAATATTGCTATCTAATGCACAGGGCACTACTGCAACAGAGGAGGCCGTGTGCATTAGATAGCATTAGATATCTGAATAATTTTAGGGCATGCAATAACGATCAACCTGCTAAGCAATATGAATGTGGAACATCTTCCTGCATACATAAATCCAATGTTTATCATCAGATTTGCATGGCTTTTGCTGCATCTTATAGTAAGAAGCTTATTGACTGGAAAGAGAAAAATTCTTCATGCAGACTCATATCATGACATGGAGAAAGAAAACAACCTAATCTACTCACATTACAGGGAAACTATTCTTTAACTTCCTTTTGATTACATTTGCAATCAATTATTTTAAACAAACTTGCTGGTCTGTCTGAAATGCTTTTTTTAAAATCCCCTCTCCAATTAGTAAATGGAGAGCTTCAAGACACAGATACAGAAACATCTAGTTTAATAAGATCTCCTTAACCAACTTCAAGGTTAGTTTACTCTTTTGCGTTTAGGAATTATAATACTTTGCAACTCTACAGCTCCTTTCATCTGAGGATCTCAGATGAGTTGGGCACTGTACAAATATTTACTAAACACACAGTTCCCCATCTCAAATTGCTTAATAGCTAAAATCTAGCTAGAAGAAAGACAACAGGTGGAAACAGACAAATAAGAACACAAAACAATGAGATAATGAACAATGTGATAAGCAGTAGTCCTAGCATACCAGCTGTTGAGCTTTTTTATTGAAATCACAGCAGATAAATGTTTTAAGGAGGGATTTAAGGAGAATAATGTGGTGCCTTTTCAGTTATTTATGGAGAGCTCCTTTCATGCAGGAGTTGCAGCATGAAGGCGCTTTCTGGAAATTTTTGCAAAAATGGGAACCAAGACTGATATTGTTGGTGGAGCAGAGGCAGGAGTCATCAAATATACCATTGAGCTACCCTACTAGCAAAATGAGCATAAAGATTCTTTCCTCAACTTCGTGTTTTAATGGATTTCCTTGGGGCTTGCTCAATTTTACAAGATTCATCCCACAATTATTATGTCTCGGAAGTGGAACTCAAATGACTGTATTCCCAAAGTTTTTTTCCCCAGACATATATGCGTTTGATGGAAATTAAATTTTGTTCTTGCTGTTAAAGTTCAGTATTTGGAGTCTCATCAAAACCTTGCTTTTTGGGTCCAATTCCACTGCAATGGAATTTTTAAATTAGTTTTTATCAGATTAATTGTGATGCTATTTTACTTGTTTAATACTGAAATACATTCTACCCCACTAAAAGCAAAGTCCAGCTCCTACTGCAAAGTAATTAATAAATAATAAAATAAATTAATTATTTGGTTTGTTTTTCTTTTTTTGTGAACAAAAGACTCACACCAGGAGAAGTTTATTAATGCAACACAAATTATTCTTTTTGTTCATACTACTCTTAGGGTATGTCTTCACTACAAACGTAGGTCGATTACCTTGCAGTCGATTTTTTAAAGCAGACTGTATAAGGTCGATTTTGTGTGTCCCCATAAAACACAGCAAGTCGGCAGCGTTCGTCTACAGTACTGTGGAAAGCGTTGACACAGCGAGTGGTGCACTGTGGGTAGCTATCCCACAGTTCCCAGAGTCCCCAGCAGGCAACATTTCACGCAGTGCATTGTGGGTAGCTTTCTCCATTCCCTAACCCAACCCCCCCCTGCCCCTCCCGCCGTGAAAGCAACTGCAAACAGTTATTTCACACCCTTTTTCCGCACTGACGCCATAGCAGTGCAAGCGTGGAGCCTGCTCAGGTAACTGCTGCAGTAATGGCCATTGTGAATACCTCATGCATTGTTTTGGACTTTATGCTGCATCACATGCACAAGAAGGTGATCAGGAGACGACTGCACTATCAGGAGACTGACGACAGTGATGAGGACATGGACATGGACACTGACGTTTTTGAAAGTAGGGGGTCCGACAATCTGGCAATTTTGGCGACAATGGGGCAGGCTCATGCTATGGAATGCTGAATTTGGGCCAGGGAAACAAGCACGGACTGGTGGGATCGCACAGTGCTGCGGGTCTGGGATGACTTGCAGTGTCTCAGAAACTTTTGCATGCGTAAGGGCACGTTCATGGAAGTTTGTGACTTGCTTTCCCCTGCCCTCCACTGGAAGAATACCAAAATGAGAGCAGCCCTCACAGTTCAGAAGCGAGTGGCGATATGGAAGCTTGCAACGCCAGACAGCTACCAGTCAGTCATGAATCAATTTGGAGTGGGTAAATCTACAGTGGGGGCTGCTGTGATGCAAGTAACCAGGGCAATCATTGATCTGCTGCTATCTAGGGTTGTGTGCCTGGAAAACGTGCAGGCTACAGTAGATGGCTTTGCCGCGATGGGATTCCCTAACTGTAGTGGGGCTATAGATAGGACTCATATCCCTATCTTGGCACCAGACAACGAGGCTGGAGAGTACAGAAATCGCAAGGGGTATTGCTCAATGGTCATGCAAGCACTGGTTGACCACAAGGGACGTTTCACCAACATCTATGTTGGATGGCCGGGAAAGGTTCATGATGCTCGTGTGTTCAGGAACTCTAGGATTTTTAGACAGCTGGAACAAGGGACTTTCTTCCCAGACCAGAAAATTACTGTGGGGGGTGTTGAAATGCCAACTGTTATCCTTGGGGACCCAGTCTACCTCTTAATGCCCTGGCTTATGAAGCCATACACAGGATCCCTGGACAGGAGTCAGGAGCTGTTCAGCTACAGGCTGAGCAAGTGCAGAATGGTGGTAGAGTGCGCATTTGGCCATCTTAAAGCGAGGTGGCAAACATTACTTACTCGCTCAGACCTCTGCGAAAGAAATGTGTCCATTGTTATTGCTGCTTGCTGTGTGCTCCACTATCTCTGTGAGAGCAAAGGGGAAACGTTTATGGCGGGGTGGGAAGCAGAGGCAAATGTCCTGTCCACTACTTATGAGCAGCCAGACACCAGGGCAAGCAGAAGAGCACACCAGGAGGCGCTGCGCCTCAGGGAAGCCCTGAGAACCAGTTCTGTGACTGCCCAAAGTGCCATTGAAAACCCACTCCCTTGCTCTGCTCAGTGTTAAGCCTGCTGCTCTCCGGCCCCATAGAACTGTTGAAAACCCGCTCCCTTGCTCTGCTCAGCATTAAGCCTGCTGCCCTTGAACTGTCTTCCCCCCCGCTCACCCCCACGCTTGCAAAGGAAATAAATTCAGCTTTGTAAAAAGCATGCATTCTTTAGTGACTCTTCACAAACACAGACTGGCAAGGTAGCCAAGAAGGGGTGGGTGAGGAGGGAAACCAGCAGTCGGGGTGGTGGATGAGGGAAGTGGGGGGACAAAGACACAGCACATTTTAAAACTTTTGTGATAAACTCAGCCTTCTGCTGCTGTATTGTGGGGTAGAGTGGGTCGGTCCCCGGAGCCTCCCCCCCACATTCTCACCCCGCGTCTGGGTGGGGCGGCTATGGAACTTGGGGAGGAGGGGAGGTGGTTACACAGGGGCTGTAGAGGTGATCTTTGGTCCTGCTGAAGCTCCAGCAGACACCGGAGCATGTCACTTTGATCCTCCATTATCCACAGCATTGCATCCATCCTCCTTTCTTCGCGCTCCTGCTATCTCTCCTCCCGTGCTGCTACTGCTGCCCTGGACTCTAAAAGGCTTTTCCTCCATGTGTTCTGGGACGCTAAATATGTTTCTCTCCATGCATGCTGGTGAGCTCCTTCAGTGCGGAGGAATCCATAAGTTCAGAAAACATCTCATCCCGTGTCCTTTTTCTCCTCTTTCTTATCTGCGCTAGCCTCTGCGATGGGCATGTTATGGGGAGGATGGAGACATTAGTGGGAGCTGCAGGCAGGATGAAAGATCGGAGACAAGGTTATAAGAAAGATACATTTACAGCACAATGGGAATAGTCTTTCATGGTGAAACAAAGTATTCAGAGAGCACATATGCTTTCTGTACAAGGTTGCATTTTGCACCTTAAATTGAGTGGCTGTAGCTTTCGTGTAGAGACATCAGACATGCAGGGCCGGGCAACAGAACTCACCATGCAGGCGGCCATGGTAAGCCATAGTCTTTCAGTTTGTTCAACATTCTTTACAGCAGCGTTCAACTTTCCCATACTAACCAACCCTCCCACCCCCACCACGTGGCTTCCCCCCTCCCCCTACCGCATGGCTGCTATCATGAAGGATCCCTGCTAGCGAAACGCAAGCCGCCCAGCATGACCCCCACCCCCCCAAACACACACATGCTGCTTGGGATAATGTGGGGAGGGTTTCTTTACAGCCACATATATGAGCAGCCCAGTGGTTCCCAAATGACTGTCCCCTTACTTACAGTCTCGTATTTCTAACAGGCTACCATGAACGATATCACTCTGCTGAGGATTACACAGAGAGATAAAGAACGGATGTTGCTGGAATGTCAGCAAGCCCCAGGGCCATATGCTGCCATGCTTTTTCATGCTATGATACCAGAGTACTTGCTACCAGCCTGGAGTGGGAAAGTGTCCTACCATGGATGACGAAATAAGGCTGCTCTCCCCAGAAACCTCCTGCAAAGGCTTCTACAGTATCTGCAGGACAGCTTCATGGAAATGACCCTGGAGGATTTGCGCTCCATCCCCGAAAATGTTAACAGACTTTTCCAGTAGTTGTACTAGCCATGCATGCATTTCAAGTCCTTAGGGCAAGTTAATCATTAATAAATGCTTCCTTTTAAATCATGCCTTACCTTATCCCACACTCACCAGAGGTCCCTTCGCCGACGTCTGGTTCTGGGGTACCACCTTGGGAGGGTTGGCAGGGTATTGGCTCCTGGGTGATAAACAGGTCCTGGCTGTCTGGGAACAGGGTCTCTCCACTTGCCTGCTGCTGCACAGTATCACCTTCCTCATCAGCTTCGTCATCATCCAAATCCTCATGCCTCATGACTGCCCCATTGGAGGAGTCCATAGACATCGGTGCAACAGCGGTGGGGCCCCCCCCTAGTATTTGATTTAGCTCGTTGTAGAATCGGCATGTCCGTGGCGGTGCCCCAGAGCATCCATTTGCCTCTTTTGCTTTCTGGAACGTTTGCCTCAGCTCCTTAATTTTCATGCGACACTGTTGTGCATCCCTGCTGTGGCCCCTATCCAACATGGCCTTGGAGACTCTGGCAAACATGTTGGCATTCCGTTTGTTGTAACAGAGTTCTACCATCATGGATTCCTCTCCCCAGATAGCGATGAGATCCAACATCTCCTGGGTGGACCATGCTGGAGCTCTTTTGCGCTGGTTGGTCTCCTGTGCTGATGAGCTCTGCATGGTGCCTTGTGCTGAGGAGCTCTGCATGGTGAGTGTCCTGTGCAGGTGAGCTCGCCACGCTGGCCAAACAGGAAATGAAATTCAAATGTTCCCGGGGCTTTTCCTGTCTACCTGGCCAGAGCAGTGAGTTGAGACTGCTGTCCAGAGCGGTCACAGTGGAGCACTGTGAGTGCTGTCCAGAGCGGTCACAATGGAGCACTGTGGGACAGCTCCCGGAGGCCAATAAAGTCTACATGCATCCTCACTAAGCCACAGTTGACCCAGACACGTCGATTTCAGCGCTACTCCCCTGGTCAGGGAGGAGTACAGAAATCGATTTTAAGGGCCCTTTAAATCGACGGAAATGGAGGCCGTGTGAGGACGGGTGCATGTTTACGTCGACTTAATGTCGCTAAAGTTGACATTAAGTCGTAGTGAAGACCAGGCCTTATATTTCATTTATTTCCTTACTTTTGTGTAGCTTTTGTTTCAGAGTCTTAGGACCATGCTCAGCACAGCTTAGGAAAATGGATGAGAGGTGTAAATGGACTGTAAGTCACCATTAAACCTTGTAGACCCTTGGGTTCCTGGGCCATCCCCACAGTCCAAATTAGAGACAAAGGGACCACAACCACATCAAAACACTACACTAAACATATACTTCTCCCCAGGGGAGAGGATGAAAGAACAAACCACATATGACAGATGTTGGCCACATCACTTAATTCACTACTGTGAGGCACTCAGATTCTATAGTGATGAAGACAGTACAAGAACCTGGATAGAATAAGATAGGCCTCCTGGGTATTCCCATGAATAAGGGGAATACTCCACTTGTGAGCTAAAATAGCTTTAGGAAAGTTTTGTTTCACTGGTGCAAGCTACTGCATCAAAGAACCTTGGTCCTGATGTTTATTTACAAATATAAAGGAAACAATACAGCCCTATAGTTCAATAGCAGCTCAAGGGGACCATATGTGGTTATCGATGTGAGTAATAATGGTTTTGTGTGTCGGCATAGGGCGATAAACAGTTAATGAGGCCTTTGATGACAAGACTATTATTTCTAGCATATGGACCAAATTCTGCACTGATATACAGCCTGTGATCTATATAGTCAATTTTTTTAAATTAAAAAAACAGTGCTAGACTCTGCCCAGTACCAAATACAACAAACAAGATATCTCAGAAACAATCAAGTAGACAAAACCCATAACAAATTTTTTTGTGGGAAAGGGAGAGTGTGATCAATAAAAGATCCCTTCCTAATCCTCTCACACAACAGGGTTAGCACAGGTAAATGGGTGACTAATTGTAAAAGGAAGGGTATTACTGGTATTTTTCATTTTTACAGCACTTGTATGTTCAAACAATGCTTTGAACATACAACGAATTTATCCTCATAACAGCCTTAGGCGATAAGTGGGTAAGTATTATTATTCCCATTGTACTACTAGGGAAACTGAGGTGCTTAATTGGTCACTGTAAGCCTGTGTTCCCACTGCTGTTCCCATTTTCCCTCCTTCAACTCTTCCATTGTCTGCTAAAAACACTCATTGCATATTGTCTTAATCTAGATTGCAAACACTTAGTAGATCTCTCAGCTGTTGTACTATGTCTGTACAGTCCCTGTAAAAAATGGGGCCAGATCCTCACAGGGTCCTTCAGATGCAAATGTAATACAAACAGTAACTATTACAACCAGCAGCAGCACCACCACAACATAAGGAGGGCCAGGCTGACTAACTTCTCCCCTTGTCACCAGCTACACTCTGTGGCACTTGCCATATGTGTTCTTTCTCGCTCTCTCTGCCCATGTTTAAGGCGCCTAACTGCAATTTATTGAGTGTCTCTGGAGTGAGTTATGTTTGGGCTAAGTGAAGAGACTAAGATTAAAATACACATTATCTTGTTTCCTCAGAGTTCCAGACAAGACTGTAAATGTAATTTGGGTTAGAGATAAGCAAGCATTAAAAACATCTGTTACTCCTTTCTCATAAGTAGCAGGCACTAAAATATCTGTGGTATAAGTGATAAATAACTAAAATGCAGTTACTTCTAAGCTAGAATTGTAAAAAACCAAAACCATTGTTTATTTCAAAATACAATCAAATCTGCTCTATTAGCCTTGTCAATGCAGGCATATGTGAGAACAGCCTTTGGCGTGTGGACTGGCATTTTTCATGGGAGTTAGTCAGCTTAATGTAACAGATACAAGTGCAAGAAGACTCGGTGGAGCCATAACTCTCAAAAGTCTCAATATTATCTGCATAACATCAGAAAGCATCACCTACCTATTTAAACAAATAGTAAAGGTCTGTAAATCTGCATATGCTTTATGAAAACTGTATTATGAGAATATTGGATTATTCTGCTAACCCTTCCCTAACCACTGGTAAGACATCACAGAGTGCACTGGCTCTAAGCCCCCCACTCCTCAGACTTCGCATCGCAGTTCATCTCCTTGCCCAGCCAATCCCAGTATCTCCCACTCCAACTCCCAGTCTAAGTTTACCCCTCCCCCGCCAGATTGGACTCCCAGTTTTTATTTTCTTTGCTTCCCCTCCTCTCGCAGACTCCTTGTTTCAACTGAATCAACCTGCCCCTCCCATAGGTTTGGCTGTTCTCCTGACTGTACTAGAATCAGGCAGGCTCCCCCTCCATACTGCCAGGGCCCAGCAGGTGGTCACTGAGAGTACAGAAGAAATAAGCTTCTTGTTCTCCGTTCAGTTGACTGGGCCCAGCACAGCCTACAGCAGAGGCCCCCAAACTATAGGGTGCACTTATCTAGGGAGGCACAGAGGAGCATTCAGGGGGCACAGCTGGGGCCCAGGCTGACCCTCATAGTGGGCAGGGAGGGAGCACCACCCAGTTCACCTTTCTGTCCAGGGCCCTGGCCTCAATCCCGGCCAAGGCTCTGCTCCCGCCCCCAGTTGTGACCCCAGCCTCAGCCCTCTTACCCTTTCTGTACCATGGGGTTGCGGGGACAGGCCATGGACAGTCGTAGTGGGAGGCATAAGGTAAAAGTTTGGGGACCACTGAGGAACCCTAAGCTGTAACTGTAAGAAAAGTCCTGCTCAGTCTCCTGTTGCACCAAACTAGAACATGCCCAGTGTGGACAGAATCTTTGAGACAGCTGCTTTAATTAAAGAGTCTCTACTAAGCATGTGCAAATTGCAGTTTTTCAAAGGCTTATAACTTGGCCAACTTTGTGCAGTTTCCCATGCATGGTAAAAGGCATATGCCTAACACAAAGGCCATGCCCCAACCAAATTTCAAATCCATGCTTTAAAGAAAAGGTTTCAAGAATTTTGTTAACATGGACGTAACAATGTGTTTTTTTCCCTAGCCTCATTCTTAAAAATGGGCAAACTGTTATAGGCTGAATTTTTTAGGAAATTTCAGCTGACACAGACACCTCACATGGAAAATTTCTGCTTGAACAGTTAAAGCTTGGCAAAGTCACGAGCAACTGAAACAAGGTCTTCGTAATAGGAAGTGTTGGGCAACCATCATAACAGATGATGCTATCAGCCCCACCTATAACATGTATACATATTTGCATCAAGATCAGAGAATTATCATTTCCTTTGAATTACATGGGACCCCACTTTGTAGCCAAAGAGAATTTAGCATTAAAATATTGCTTTAAAAATAATCAAGGAGAGCCCAAGAGTTTAATCCCAACTTGAATAAAAAGTTCACATGGAAGAGAAAGCAAAAATGTACACAACACACATTCTGTTTTTTGTTTATTTGTTTTCCAACTCAGATCACTGGTTAAATTTTGCCTTTCATTGCAGATGCTTATAACCTACCTGACTGTTTTCTCCCTCAGATCACCAAGCATGACTTATAGTTAATTTATTTAATTTTTGCTTTAAAAGGTCATTGCCTTCAACTTCTGTGCAGAATGCAATCTCATGATTTTGTCCACCCTTAAGAAAGGTGGGAAAATGTAATGGGTACTTTCTGAGCATACTGCAGGCTTAATCAGTTAACTCGGTAAACAAAATACAGCTGCAAGTAACAGAGTCCAAGCAATTAAATCTGGTTCCAGCCAGACACTTGCAAAGTGATCTGTGGAAAAGAAAACTACTATAAATTCAAATTAATTTTCTTCAGTAGATTTTACTCTACTGCTATAATCTAATCACCATTTCTTTTACGACAGAGAACAGTTGTCTTTCTCCAATACTGCTATTCTAGTGCTATAAATTATTTCAGACTAACATTTTTAATCCCATTGGTAAAAAAGATCTAAACCTATAAAGCCATATTTATAGGTAACCCTGTGTAATGAAAATATACATTACTAACAAGGCCTGATGGCGATATGGAACTGCAGGCTCGTAGAGGAGAATACCTTTCTTCCCAAAAGTTCCAGTCTCTGAGTTCTTGTCAGCTGGGATAGCCTTAGGATTTTGTGACCTTGCTGTGTCCACAGCTGCCTGCACCACCATTGAATTGGGTGCTGAATGGGTAGGAAAAAAGGAACTCAGCTCCTTTGGCCAAGGTAAAACAGCATCTCTCAGCTCTTCGAGGTGTGGGGGCCCAAGAGGCTGGGGTATACCAGACCAGTCTGGCTGGTTCCATGTTGGCCTCATTAACTGGAAGCGCCATCTTCCAGAATGTCAAGGAGCTGGAGTTGGGAATCCTGGACCTCCTTTAGTGGGATCTGAAGGTCATCTGCTATCCTCTGCAGTAGCTCCTGTTACTGACTAGGTCCTCCACCAGAGACAGCAGGGATGGAGTGATTGCTTTTCCTGGAGACAAAGATGAAATAGATCCCTGTCAGTACTGTCAGCACCTTTTGATCTGTATCAGTTTCCTCCTCCTCATACTCACATGGAACCAGTAGATGCCAAGTGAGAGAAGTCTGGTAGGATTTGTGGATGGACCCAGGATATCTGCCATATGAGTACCACAGGCCCCAATAGGGCCATTATTGGGATTGACTGGTTGAGGGGGACCCCATAGTAATGGGTAATGGCAGTCACTGTGAAAGTCATATCTGGTTTGGATCTCCCACTCCCTGTCAGGACTCATTCGCTCTAAGGAGATAAAGGAGCAGCCAGAGCATCGGACTTGTCCAAGTTGGAAACGTGCTCTTGCTCCACTGGTGGGGTTGATAGTACCGGAGGTGAACTCTCCTACCTGAGGGTTGAGGTAGAGATGGTTCCTGTGCTACTGAAGTAGTTTTGTCCTCAGCAATGTCCCTCAGAAGTACTGGGCCAGAGAAGAGAGGGGAACAAGAGCAAGGGATAAAGATATAATTCAGTGAGACATAAGTGTCAAATAGGTCCTGGTGTTCAGGCATTCTGGGGGTTGGGACTGACGGTTCTGATGTATCCCAAGACATTGTGAGCAGCTGGTCCTTCAAAGGACTGGCTGCTATTACCAAAGAATATGGTCCAGCATTCTTCGATGGAGCCAGTGTATATCAATTTTGATATTTAGGCTTTGGAGCCTTCAATGGAACAGACAGATCCTCTTTCTTTTGTTCTTTATCCTTCTGTATGGAAGGGTCTTGTGCAGTCCTGAGCTCTTGGGACCCACTCCAAAAGGCCCACATGCCCTGTATGGGGAGGGATCTCTTCTCACTAGAACAGATCTGATAGAGATCTGTGCTTGTAACGCTGAGAGTGCCCCTTACTCTGTGGATGAGTCCTTGGGCTTAGCAGCTCTAGGCTTTACTCCCAAGCGTGTACTTGGGAAGGCGCTGCTTGTCTGTTGGACAGTCTATGGGGGCATGGGGGTCTCCCTGGCCTAGATCAGGATGAGGTTTCAGTCTTCTCCATAAGGTGTTTCCCGAACGGAAGCTCATGTGCTTTGTATGTTTGCAGGGGAAATGAGTGACAGATGCTGCAAATTGCAAAGATATTCCTCTCACCCAAACAGTAGAGGCAGCATTTATGATCATTGCTCATGGGGAAGGAGCAAGGGTAAGAGATGCAATTCTTGATCATAGTCCCGGACTCCCCAGCAAGGGGAAAAACAAACTGTACTAACTATTCTATAAAAACTCTAACTATGCTAATATAAAAACTATTCACGGTATCTATTTACAGGGCATAAAAAAGAAACCAGAGAGATCTGTGGACACACATGACTGACTCAGGCTGTGCAGCAATAAAAAGGAACTGGAGAGACATCGACCTGCACTGCCTCTTACGCTCTCAGTCTGGAGCACAAGGAGAACAACTGCATAGGTGTGGGCCAATGGACTCCGCTTGTTAAGAATTTCCAGACTCAGGTGCATGGCACCGTGCATACCCAGGTGTAGGATACCCATTGGGACCACCTCACAGAGAAGAACTGGGTCTTGCACAAAAGCAGTTAGATACCTATCTATACATTTATGCCCATCAGGGTATTCACGTGGAAGATGGAGGACGGCTTGGTAAGCTACACCTGTGTACAATCTGATTTTTAAGATATGTTTTCTCTGCAATGCTTTTGTTCTGAATAAATAGTACTTTATTTTATGAAAGTTGGCTAATCACTAGTTAACCCTGTTGTTGTCTTAGAGAGAATGGGACTGTAAGTGTTGAACTAAAGTCAGACCTGCTGAGATAAGCACAGTAAATTGCAGGATTCTGCAGCCTAAGATCCAGGTCTGGAGGGAGGGAGTTACAGGACTCTGCTCCAAGACAGGTGATAACTAGAGGCCTGAGACCAAAGGGAGGGGGTACCCTTGAGGACACCCAAAAAGAGTGAGAGGTGCAGTTTAAATCAGGAACAATGGGTGCCATCTCCACTCTTGCTACCCGCTATAGCCTCTTTAAGCTGGTTGTATCCAGTGACTGTTAACATTCCAGTCCTGTGCATTGCCCCACCAAGTCTCAGTAATGCCCATTATATTTACTGCAGCACATGCCATTTGTGACAGAAAATGTGACCAAGCAGCTGGGAGGTAGAAGAGCTGGGCCAGAGGGAGGAAAGTGGAGTGCAAACTTCACATACTCAAAGGGTAACAAAGCTACTCAGCAGTGTTCAATCTCTCAAAGTCCATCCCCCTCCCATCAAGGTATGTCAAGAACCACTCTATTATACCTCAGACCGATCAATTTGATTACAGAATGTGTTTAACATTATTTGTCCAAAACGTATTCAATATCATGCAAATCATTCTGACTTTTAATAAACGGCTTAGAAGGGCATTTAAAACTGCACACGTGTCTTATTATACTCCCCTACAATATATTTCAACCCCTCCCCCCAATATGGCTGCAGTCCACGGAGTAAGTGCTTGGGGAATGTGGGTGATATGCAGAAGAGCACTGGAGGCATATGCTATTCCACAGAAGTGTACTACGCATGCAAGATTTAATAGGATATATCTTTGTTCTCTGGCTTCTATCAAGTAGAAATAAGAAATTAACTAAAGATAATGCCACTAACTGCAAACACCTTCCCAATAAATAAGGGTGCTTTTAGTCCAATACTTCTCTGAATTAGAACATCCTCCTGGCCATATGAAATCCGATGGGACTTACTATCTCAGACATACCCTAGTCTTCCAATTTTCTGATGCTCACATTGCAAAGGGTTTAGCAGAGTTTTTATTCTTAATCCTCAGGCTGCTGCAGTTATGTATGGCACGCTTCAACCACATTCATTTGGCTGGCAAAGTGGAAAAATGGTGTCAGCCCAATCTTTAAGTGTAGGCTTTTCCAGATGTGGCTTTGCTGTAAAACAACGTTTCTGTTGTATACAATTATCTACATCATTTCAGTTGTAAAAAAATTAAAGTTAGCCCTGAACTTAAGCCCACAATCTGTGAAGACTTGAATTTGGAATTTTTCACCCACTGAATATGTGTGGTAATGGGCATGTATAGGAGAGCCATATATGTAACCTAGATCCTGGAATATTTATGTAGTCCTTTCTCAAACAAGCACTCTCATTGGAGGGGCTTGTTTTCAATTAATTACTTCTTATTTATTTCTGGTAATGCCCACAATGTGCTAAGCATTTTGTAGACATAAATGGTTGCATAAAATGGACGCACTGATCATCCTATAATTGTGCAATGTTACCACAGCAACCCAAGGAAGGGGACAGCATGTTGCATGCACCATTTAGTCATTATATGAACCTTACAGGTTTTATAAATCCATTACACACAGTGCAGGTTTTGGGGAAGGAGAGAGGAAGGTTTCTTAAATAATTTTAAATTAGAGTTTTGACCACTATTAAGGTCCAGGGCCATAAACCAAGTACACCTCCAGCAGGAATAGATGTGACTGGTTTTAAAAAAATTACCATTGCCTACTTTTCATCACTATATGACCTCAACATACAGTAGGATCCAATTGCCAAAAGACTTGTGATAACATTACTAGAGCTTGGCAAAAAGCCTAGACCTTTGACTACAAATTCAAATAAATGGAATATAAATGGCTCACATTATGGCAAGCATATGACAATGCACTGATACTGCACAGGGCCTGACAAACCAACTATGAGCACAGTGGAAGCTATTGAGAGTTATTTTGCTTAGAGGAAAAGTTACGCAAAATGGGTATTATATACTCTGCTCCTATGGGCCTCACTTTATCCTCAAATGTATGTACCCTTGGTGAAAATCATGTCTGCTCATCTTAGAACAAATTTTAGCCCTATGTGTAGCACACTAGTTGAATAACTCCCTTTAAAGCTAACAGAAGTGCCAGGATGACAGCCTCTCCTCTACTTCTGTATCTGGCTGAGAGTTCTGGTACTAAAGCTGAGAGCATAATGCAAAGAGAATTCTGTAAATACTTGCTCAAATTAAAAAATAAGTTTGCTTGGCTATGTCTTTGCATCCTTTTTGTATTTGCTTTCTACAAATAAGTTTACTAGCAGGAATGTTCACAGAAACAACATATTTTAAGTATAAGGAGTATTCACCAAAAATGAATTTATAATGAAGAATAATCACACTGGAAATTTGATTCTAAGGTTAGCTCTGCCCTTCAGAGAACAGAAATATGCAACGGATCAAAGCTAACCACCACAACTCAAATTATGTGTGTCATGGATTTGCAATGAATTGCTTGCAAACAATCTCCAGCTGAAGAATTATTGGTACTAATTATGTGGTGAATAATTTTTAAACAAAGAAATTGTAGACAGTTCATGTACAAGGGGAAAAGAGGCAAAATAAATGATTAGCCTGGGAAAATCCTATTCAGAAATCTAGGGCAAGTAGAAATGCCTTATGTGCAAGTAGACATGCCAGGTTTCCTGCCCAGTGCAAAAAGACAGACGGGAGGCTGGGTGGACTGAGTAATATCAGCCACAGCAGGACTCAGAGATGCCGATCAAAGGGTGGGCAGCTGGAGGAGTTGGGAGGGAATGGACTAAAGTTACCTGGCTGCTATCTTAGGGGTTATGAAAAGAGAAGGATCTGAGCAAAGCAACAGAACTGATCTGCCATTGGAAGGGCTAGTTCAGAAAGAGGGGGGATTGAGCAGAGCAATAGAGATAACTGCCAGCCAGAAGAGAGAGAGATGGGCCTAGTTTATGTCAGTTACTGAAACAATGTCTTGGATTATGCTACACTAAAACCCACAGTGTAAAAAATACCAGCGGTGATGGCAAAGTCTCTTAGGGAAGTATCTAAAAATGTTCACAGAAAGCTAGCTTTATTGCTGTGCTTGCTGGTGGATCCAATGGCAGGACTGTAGTGGAGTAAGAGTCAGTCAGATTTGGGTGGGATGAGAAAGCTTGTACTTCCTTTTCAGTTACTGGGGTAATGACCTCTGACCTCTCCTGGTCTCTTCATTTGCACCCCTCTTTCAGGTCTCAGGCCTCTTTCTGTCACCTCCATCTTGGGGTGGAATCACACAATTTTCCCGCTCTTAGATCAGTCTCCTGGTATTCCTACAGTCCCCTAGTACTAACCATGGATAGCTCAGCAGGCCTGATTTAGGTTCAGAACCTGCAGTTCTGTTTCCTCTGGGAGAAATAATATTGGTAACCAGTGACCAGACAGCTTCCTTAAAGCAAAATAGTATGTATATTATTTATTTAGACAAAAGCTTTTAATGAGTAAACAAGATATTAAAAACAACAAACCAATCTACACACCTGCCTGTCTTTGCCGGAGTCTTACCATTTCCTGGGAAGACCTCCATTGTTTTCCAACATTCTCCCAGATCCTATGTCCTTTGTCTGTTCTCACCGGGAACTGAACCTGACAACTGACTCCTCCTTCTTCTGCTTAGAATTATTTTGATTTCTTTGTTCTCGGCATTAGCTGAACAGCTGTTTTCCTGCAGCCAGAACCTGGAAGTGTGCCATTGTCTTGTAACTGATCCCCAATAGTTTGAACAGAGGTTGCTTATTGGGAAGCCATGAAGTTGACTTCCTCTTTGTTCTTCACACTGCCCCCTGCCCTCCTCTACTCTAGATCAATTCATTCGCACAGGAAGGTCTTGTAATCAAATATACAATAACTTCACCTCACTGCCTGAATCCCTTACAGTGTTCTTATAATGATAATAACTCAGTACTCTTAGATTATTACATAGCATCTCCTGTCCTTCAAATTCCCTTTACTGACATAGCAGAATTGGAATCTGGGACAGCTGATGGCATCAGAGAGGGAATGAAAATAGCTTCAGGAGTGGTGGGAATTAAAGATGAAAAGTTTTAATCAAAACAGGTTGGCCTAAATTTAGATGATGCAGCAATGAGTATGGGCTGTTCAAACTGTACACAGGTCATGTTTAGACAAGATACCCCTCATGGTGTTGCTGCTGTGCAATCCATCAACCACAGCCTTTCTATTCCAGATCGCCAGAAAGATTATCCCTTGCTGAAAGAGTTTGAAAATTAGATTCAAAGGCATTTTCAAATTTTATTAAAGTCCCAGAAGGCATTGGCAACTTCAGGCTCTTCCTATTGCTTGGAGGTAAATGTGAGTTATTTCATCACTATTCACCATGTAAGCTGAGCTTCTAGTCAGTTCCAAGGACTGAAGGCAATGAACAAAAATGATCATTTGATTGCTACCTGTTGAAAACATATTGCAGAGACACTGACAAAACCCAAGTTAGGGGCATTCATAAGAGAGATCAAGGCAGGCATCTTTGTGGGGACACTGTATTTCAAGATGGACTTAAGAAATCTTCAATCAGATTGATGATTGCAGTCTAGGGCTTTGCAAAAACTGGAAAGTGTGATGCTGGAACTCACAGCATTAAGGCCGCTTTGGCTTTTACATTCAAAGCTTTATGCTTAGGGATGGCAAATTTAAAAAGAGATAAATATTTCTGTATCTTTAGAGGTAAAATCTACAAAAAAAATCAAATCTATATGTCTGAAATTACCTTTCGACCTATGGACACACCTTTCATCAGGCTACAGCAACCACTATTAACATGGGTTCAGTGCTTTGACTACAAACAATGGCAATGTACAAACCAGTTTACACCAACACTAAATGGAGAAAGAAAAGGAGTGTGCCCTTGAATTACACATAAATACCATCAAATCTACAACAACTGACAGTGCATATGCATATTTTAGTTTTTAACCACCACTCCATCAGCACTGCAGAATATTTTCATCTAGTTGGAAATATTATCTCCATGGTTTTGTTACCCTGAATTGGTAGAACCATGAGATTTCCACACTCCACTTAATCCAAAGAGCCCACATATGCATATGCAGTGAAGCATTCTCCAGGGTTTGATGCACATATAAGTGAACAGGCCAAGTTTAGGCATTTTCCAGCCCCATCAGTCCATCTTCTATTGGCATGATAGATGACTAGGGATAAAACATGTTCATGGACAGTCACAGTGAACACTCAACAGCAATCAGCACCATGAAGAATTAAACTGGTGCTGTTCTGTAGAATCAGGTTTAGACCGCAATCTAGATGGACAGCTACATAATTATTTACTCATTAATATTTTTATTTAATTCTCAAAATTGTTACATGCTCTTAGCCATAACTCTCAGTCTCGGTGGCAGCGGCATATTAATTTATAGTTTTGGAGTCATTTTAATAAACATAAGATCACACAAAAGTGAAACGTACTTAAAGCAAGAGGATAAAAATGAGAACAAGAAGAATGCAGAGAAAGATCTTTAGACAATCACAGCAGCAACATATTTCATTTTAATTTACTTGAGAGAATAAGTCCACTTCATTACAATTCGGATCACTACGTTGCCTTGTTAGATAAACAAATTTGAAATCTAAGCTGTGTAGGGTCAAGGAATCACAAATGTATTTTTCCTAGCCTTTACATTATTCACTGTGATTTAGTTGTACACTTCTCCAGTGTGCAATTAGAACTGGATGGGAAATGTCTTTTGCATTCTGTGAATATTTTCGAGAGTTCAACATTTTTTTCCCTATCTCAAATCACGATGAAAAGTCAAAAATCTCAAAAATATTCATAAACAGGAAAAACTGATTTTGTTCTCGTTTTGGGTCAAAATAGTTTTGTTTGGATAATTTAGAAACATTTGGATTTTATCCTTTTTATATTTTTAGTCTAATTAGCTTAAAATTCTAAACAAAAAGCTGTTTCAAAGCAATACACTGGAATTTTTCATTTTGATAGTTTCAGAACTTTTTTTCTGATCTTTTTTCAAGTCAGAAAACTTGTGGGGCCTGGCCTTCTTTTGCAAACAGTTCTAATTTTGACAAACTGGCATTTTTCAACAATTAAAAACCCCCCAATGTATTGAAAAATTCACAACCAGCTCTATATGTGCTAGTAAAGGCAACTGGCATTTTTCTTGAGCTATTAAGACTTTTAAAATATAAGTTTTACATTTTTCTAAATCTTTAAAAGCTTGAATTAGAACCCTACTAACTCAATGTGATATTTGAAAATATTGGCTGTTATTTGTGGCTGTACCCATGTCTTGAAATAGGGGAGAGTTACAGAATCCGTATGTTCGAGACAAAAATTACTAAATTACAATGATCTAGACTGGGCTCTTAGTAACCAGTCCATAGTAACGGGCTGTGTGCATGTACACAGCCGCATTGGAAGTACAAGTTGATATTGTGCCTCAGAGAGGCTGAGGGAAGTCATTTGTGATGCACCTCTTTAAAGGGTGCAGCATACATTCTCCTCTCCCCAGTTGTGCTGATCAATACACCACGATGAGAGGCAGATTTACCTACAGTTATACCAAGGTCCAATGAGGGCTGGACATCTGTTGTGCATCCTTTGTTCTCCCACAAGTTTTGGAGCTATGATTTGGGAAGCTCTAACTAGGGCCAAGAAGGTGAGAATCATTAATCCAATCTATACTATGTATAGGCAGTGCACAATCTTGCCCTATTACTATATATATTACACAATATAGTTATATTAATCATGCACATAGGGAGCTGAAGAACAGAACCCGTTTTTTCCATCTATAGAAACACAGGCCTCTCCCACTGGGTTAAAGGGGAACTCCAAATAACAGTAGTAGTAAGTTCCCTATTGTTTCAGTGGGCAGCTACCAAAGGTTATTGTGGTTCACTCACACATACAAAGTCAGCAGAGGAGAATTTGTGATGACATATTAGACTAATAGCTCATTACATCTAAAGTTTCGCCCAGCAGTGTATAATACCTATTTTAGCAGGAGGTGAAACACTGTGCTCCTGCCCAATTGTTATATTGGGGCCAAGAACTCTTCCTGACCCTATCAAGATAATCAACTTGAAAACCAATTTTCCAATGCTGTGGACAGGAGGCATAAGAAAATAAATCAGATCAAGGACTGGTTAATGGAGATTTATGATTCGAATTCCAAGCCAGTATATTTATTCTTCTATGCAGGACTGCTGTGTCTAACTGTTTATTACCAGACATATTTGGAAAAAAAATACATTTCTGACAAGTTTTAAAAAAGGCAAGAAAAATATTTTTGTCTAGCATAATCTTAAAAGCATTTGCAGTTATGCATGTATGTAACCATTTCTGTAGCAATTGGTGAGAAAGAACCGGGAAGCAAGGAGACTGGTTTTAACAAAGCAATTAGAGCTTTGAAGCTGCTTTTCTCCAGCAGATTCCATCCTTGGAATTTTGGGACAATTTACACATAGTTACTTTGAAGAGACGTCCAAGTCTAGTTATAAAAATTCTAAGAACAGCTTCTTTGATGGCTAACAACAACTATTTTAAGTGTTAACAGCCATGTAAAGGTAGCTATCTTCCTCTCCTACTGACTGGCAAGATTTTCTAGAGGTGATATAAAAATCAAGCTCTTGTTCTCTTTGCTTCTCCCAACCTGGCCGCTCTCTGCTCAATTTGTCCTCCAGTGTTGCATGCATACAACTTGCTCCATGCCCTCCCTGCTCACTTTTACATGTCTCTCCTCAATATTGTTGCATGCTCCCTTGGCCTTCTACAGACCAATCTCCTTTTCCCTGTTTCCCCGAAGTCTCTGCACACGGCTCTGAGCCCACACATCTCCAACAGTCCACGTTTTCCTTATTCTATTCTATAGCCCTTTCTCATCATTATGTTCCCTTCACCCACACTACTGCTCCCCACTCTACCCCCCTACTTCAGCTTTTATATGTTAATATGTAGCAATGTGGACACATACGAACATTTAAAAGTATGAATGGGGCATGTTGTGTGGTAAGCTGGAGGAACAAAGCTACGTGAGGTGAGTGTCCATAAGGGAAAATTTAAGCATAGAGGAATCCATGCAAGTGGACCTAGGGTATGGGAAGGAATGGGAGAAAGAAGTTCACTTCTGTGCAACTGAATAGGACTGGAGAAGGGAAACACTGGCTCACAGTTAAATACATATCAACACTGATAATGACTAGTCATGCAAATAGCTAGCATCAATACATGTTTATTGAAAAAGCTGGCAAATTCCATAATGAACATAAACGTTGTTAACTTTTGGTTATGCAAATCCTGCCAGCACAAAGTTTAACTAGCAAAGAAATTTGCAGCTATATCTTTCAATATCTCACTGACACTCAACTCATCGCTTCTCCTTCTGAATTTCAACTACCTTTCTTCTACCACTCAGAGGGCATCTCTCTACACCTTCACCATGCACGATCAACATGAAGCCTTAAATCCAACACACCAAGGCACGAGCAAAATTTCAATCCTGTAAGAGAGTTACTACCAAATTTAGATCAATCACTAACAACATAGATAATCCAGTCACATAAATTTACAGAAAAACATCTCACTGACGTCAGTTGCAAACCAATACCTCACATATTTGCACATAGCAAAACAAATCCACGTACAGAACTAAGGACAATATAATTTATGAAGGCCCAACAAACCCTACATTAAACATAAAACCAGGTAATAAATATGGTTGGAGATAAGACTGCAGGTTGGATGTTCACAATTAGGGTGGAGATGTAAGCTATGGGTGGCGGCTTTCTGCCACATCAAACTACCTGTTTGCTCAGGGTGAAATGGCCCTCTTCCCACACAATGCCAGTATAACTGGACTTTGTAAAGTGAAATCTCTTGAGATGGAGGTATGGAAACCACCCACCCACCTGCAGGCAGGCCTTGAGAACTGCAGGACAAACCGTCTACTGTCATTATTCCATTCTATAAACTGGGGTAGGGGCCATTACTCTTCTGCAGAGGCTACATGAGATTTCTGGGGGTACAGAATCTGTGAAACTGCAGATCCAGTGGCTGATTTGTTGGCTCTTCTATGTTCATCCATTAAGAGCTGGTGTGCAGCCCAGTCTCTTCCCAGTGTACTGATGATGCACATACTCCCATATGAGACGGTTCTATTTTTTCCATACAAAAGAAGGGCTTAAGAGGCACAGAGGGCCTTATGTGCTTAGGCGAACCCTACTCTTAGTGAAGGGCATTTCTCCTTGGTTGGCAGTTCAAAAATAACAAAAAAACCCACCTTTTGCTTTTGAAAATAGCTCTGGAGAATATGTATTTGTACAAAATTTCTAGTAGCGTTATTTAGTTCTTCGTACATAATACACTACTGAAAGTATAATAACCAGACACTTTAATCTTAGGAAGATAAACCTGTCTGCCAAAGATCTGATAGAAAAGAAAAAGTCTGAACTTTTATTCCTACCATCAAAGTGTTGGCTTCTTGACAAACCATATTTTGATAATCAAGACTGGGCCTGGCTGATGACTCCAGTCATCAGTGCTTACTTTTACAAACTCTTCATCTCTTCTCCACCTGGGCTTGTCCCCTTACCAGATCATGATGTTTCTTCTATTCTCCTGTCTTTACCTATTCTCCACATGCTTGTTGTAACACGATTTTACAACATCACTAGTATACACTGAGAGAGTTGCATGAATGAAACACTGTACAATTAAATTGCACGAAGGAATATTGCACTCCTTTTACTTATTTCAGTATGAGCATTTTAAAAGAGAGAGGGGAAAGTATGACACATAGAAAAAAATCCAGAACAGGATCCATGCATTTATGGTAAATGTGCATGTCGGCGTTCTTACTTTGCTTTGTAAATAGTACCATGAGGCTGTTGTTTTCGCAGCTGTTAAACTTTCTGAATCTGAACACAGGCCCCATAAATGTCAAACTGTACCGTCCTGAACTCAAACATATTTAACTAGTCAGCCAGCCAGAGCCTACGGAGTATTGCTACAAGATGTTTACTAACATGTTTATGATTAATGCTTTAAATAGGTTTCTGTTTAAAAACAACTCTCCCCCACGGCCCCCATAGCACCGGGGCTCTAAGAGGCAGTATGCAGAGCCAGGTCACATAACTCACTTTAATACACATCCAAAAGTTCCAAAACACTGGGTTGAGTTGAAGGCCACTACAGGATTAATTCCTGATAAAAGCTGGCTAGCAGGCTTGTGCCTCCTTGTCTCCATTATAGGGAGCTGAACTATGGAAGCATATATGTATATTTTTCTATATTCTTCTCCTTATTTGGCCACTAACATTCCAGGTCCCTAAACATTTGTGGCTCTAGCTCCCAAGCTCAACAGCCTTGCTGCAAACAAAACTCTTATTGATTTCAATGGGGGTTCCACATGTGGAACAAAAGAAAGAAAAAGAAGAAGAAAAGCAAGAAGCTCAAAAATCATAACTTCCCATGTATTGGTGCACTACCCCACAGTGAACTAAGCAAGAGGAAACCAAAATGTAGCTCCATACACTCAGGAGGGAGCTGCCAACAGTGGCTCTGGGGTAGGTGTGTCCAGACAGGACAAAAGTGGAACCGTATGCCTTCTCTTCCTCTCCTCATCCCCCTCACAATATGCAAAGCTGGGCTGATGGAAAGATTGGCACCTCCCACAGCCATATTATGCTTCCTGACACTGGGGCAGAGTACCTCCTCCCCTCTCTCAGCCTGAGAGAAGACATAATTGAGCACTTTGTGCGCTGAAATGAAATGTCAAAAAACTGTGAAAGAAAAAGAGAAACAAAGTGTAGACTGGCCAGCTCTTTAGTTAGTAGCCTGCCTGCAGTTTGCTAATTGTTTGTTTCCAGGTTTCATCCACTTTCTCTGCCCTTTAATCCTTTTTTCTATTCTTTCAGATACTAAGAAAATTTAAATTACTATGAACCAGGCTCTCTTCTCATCTGCATGGCATAGAAGAGAGGAAGGGAAAATTGAAGAGCTGAGGGGAAAATAATATGTCAACTTTACATTTTTCCCCTCAGCTCTTCCCCTTCTGAGCATTTTTGCACGGAGGTGATATTTTAGCTCCGGGTTGCCACATTCTGGTGTAAGGGTGCGACTTAGAAGACTTACCAGAAATATCTGGCAAACAGTTTTAGCAAATGTGTTTATTGCGTATGTTCAACGATGGCTGACCTGGTTCTGATAAAACCACAGCTTCAGAGGTCCTGTATCCCACCAACGACTGGTAGAAATGCTGGTACATTTGCTATTGTTGCAGTGTGATATCAAGTACAAGCTGCATTGTACTAACCCAAGAGCACCTTGGGGAATATTTTTTCCCCTTTCATCATGGTCCTGGATGGGGGACACAGTCTCCTGTGAAACAGGAGGGGAAGGGAAAGCTTCATCCATGACTCCCAAACTTCCTCCACAAATACATACCCGTTCTGGATACATTTTCTAAGCTCAACCCCAACCCATGGAACTAAATTAAGGTTACTTACTTGTAATCAAGTTCTTCAAGATGGCTCTTCCTATTCATACTTGGGGTATTACACCATCTAGTGATGCCTAACGGTAGAACCTTCTCCAAGCAGTGTCCATTAGAGCGCTCGCGTGCCCCCTCTTATTCTGCCCCTCACCCTCAAATGTTCAGAGACACTAAAGCTATGCAAGGAAGTGCAGTGTCCTCTACCACCAACCCAGAGACACAAAACAAAAGGACTCTGAGAAAGGTGGGAAGCATGAATGTGTAGAACTATCTCAAAGAACTTGGTTACAAGTAAGAAACCTTCATTTGTTCTTCAAGTGGCTCTGCATATTCCCACTTATGGGTAGTTTGATAAGCAGTGCTGAAAATAACCTGGAGGAGGGAATGGAGTCTTAACAGAATACAGACTAAAGCACTGCTCTTCCAACTCTAGCATTAGCCCTTGAAGCCAAATCAAGAGCATAATGTTTAGTAAAAGTGCATGCAGAACTCCAGGTTGCAAGTTTCAGTAACAAAGAGTTGCTTAAGGCAAGAAAAGAGATGCTGCCACAGCTCTGTGGAATGAGATCATACCATTGTAGGTACAGCAACTTCTGGTAATGTGCAATACTGAACAATACATTATTTTCCCAGACCATTTACAGAGGGATTAAACAAAATATAACCCATGTGACTCTTAGCATAAGAGAAATAATCAGATTAGTTTCAACATCATTTTGTTCTACTCAAATTATATGCAAGAGCTCTTCTTACATCCAAAATATGTAAAACAGATTTCTCCTTATTAGTATGAGGCGTTGGGGAAAAAAACCCCAAAAATTAATTGTCTAAAGTGAAATTCAGAAGCCCCTTTTGGCTAAAACCTGGGATCAGGTCTATGAACCATCTTATCTTTATGAAAAGATGTAAATGGTGGATCACCTATCAAGGCATTTAATTCAATCACTTTTCTGGTGGACTTTATGGCAGTATTGAATGCCATCATCAGAGATAAACAATACAAATAACACTCAGGCAAGCATTCAAAAGATGATTTCATGAGTGTAGAGAATACCAATTTAAGATCCCAAAGAGGGACAGGATTTCTTAAAGGCTATATAACCCTTTCATAAACTTTTTAGCCATATTATGCACAGACAGAAATTAACCATCATCCAAAATATGGTAAGCTCAGATACCTGCCAAATGAACTTTCAAAGATGAGTTAGATAATCCATCAGAGTTTCTAAGTTAAATACTCCAAAATATAAACTATGGAAACTGAGACAGGAAAATTAGAATTTCCCTGCATCCAAACCTCAAATCTGGACTATCACTTTCCACAATAAGGGATACCACCTCAAGCAGCTTGCTACATGAGAAGACAGTACCAGAGATGCGAATGCTTCTTTAGTAAAGATGGTCTCATGTGACTCCACATTCACAGTATGAGCTGCAGGCCTCCCATCATTGTGAACCAGAGTATCAGAGAACACTAACTTGGAGTGTCCTTCTTTCCCACAAGTCTGGCAGGAAATTGGCCAAGTGACCCATAATGCTACAGCACAAACAGTGAGAAACTGGCAACTTTTGATGTTGAGGCCACGGAGCAGGAGCAGGTAGCCTCGTATGACTATGGGTGACAGAAGCAGGAGAAGCAGCTGATGATTTAAATGTAGACATTGAAGGCAGCAGCAATCTGGCACACAGAGCCCCTTTCAGCACAAACCGTCTCAAATGCTTCACTCTTAGCAACTGCTGCATCAAACTTTAGCGTTTGAGCATCTTCAGTCAGCAGCCATTTGCTTAGGCTGTGACTGACTATATCAAATTGCAAAAATATCTGAGCATAATCATTGTAATGTCCCCAGATTCACAGTCATGACCCAACTGCCACAGACATGCAGATTCACATATGGTTTCACTGGACTGCTGGTGAGCTTCAAAACACATTTTCCTCTTTAACAGAATCTCCAGTCCAAAAACAGTTGTTGAGGCACTGCACAGCCACATCAAAGGAGGACTTGGGCTCCGGGAGTTCATCATAAATGTAAATGCCCATCATGGCCTAACAGCAATTCTTCAGTAAGGGTAACCTAGCAGCATCAGAGAGTGGCACAATCTGCATATAGTTCCAAGCATTCTGAATAAAATATTACCAGTCAATAGCTAAAGGACATGCAGGCAGCTTGGGTTGCAGAATTGATCCACTCATCGCCATAATGTTACCCTGTGATGCACCCCAGAACAGCAATTCCAAGAGAGACACAAAAATGAAGCAATACACACAGGCAGGTTATTAATCAAAGTATTCTGTAACCATGAACTGGTTAGATCAGCAACAGTCTGGCCAAACAGCAGGTATGTAGCACCAGGTCTTGAGTAATTGCGTGTGAACACACGCATGTGCATGTACGCACACATTTTTCAAGGAACAGGAACTAGGAACCCTTATTTGATCTGATGAAAAGTAAGCCAAGGAAGATTGCAGATAATGCTGTCTCTCATGATGGAGAGAAGGACTTCTCCTAGAAGAAATCAAACTCAAAGAATGGGCCATCTTGTCTCCTTCAGCTTTTTCAGCAGCTCACCTGAAAAGACCTCCCTTTCAAAATGGAGATCTTGTTTGATTCTAGTATCCAAAACCAGAGAAGAAAAGCAAAGCCAAACATATCACCCCAGAGAAACTTCAAAAGCAGATATTCTAGCAGAAATGTCCAAGATATGAAAAATCAGCCCAGTTATCTTGCTGTCACAGTAATTCATGCACAACAGAGGAATCTGTTGATTCAATTAAAGATCATTTCTATGATCAATTGGATTCTCTAATATATAGTCTCTCTATATGAAAATCTAGTGAACCTGGTGACCTAAATGCAGTTACTGGCTCCCCGTGAACTAGGTTGGAACAGGTCATTGGTCATTATGGTTCAGGTATACCCAATGATAACTCTTGCTACCTTTTCAAATTCTGAGCCTCCCTGAATCTTTCAATTCTTGGGTCATGGTTAAAGCGGCAACGCATACACCAGATGTCATGGATCTCTTTCAATGGCATCATTCACAAGGAGTTGGACCACATGGCAGGCATCTCTTCACCTCCTGTAGAGTATGTTGTGGTGCAGAATGAGTAGCGAACACAGATCACCGCCTAGTAGTTGCCTGGATGGTGTTCACACTCTGATGAGCAGACAAGCCCTCTGGGATGAAGAAGTTTGACACTGATACGCTTTGTGTGCCAGATTTAGCCAACAGATTTTGCATCAATGTCAGCAATAGATTTTCGGCACTAGCAAACCCGCCAGATGACATGGAGGTTGCCTGGTCTCTGTTCACTTCTATCCTCCACCAATCCATTGAGCGGACAATTGTCTATAGGCCCCCAGCATGCGGACCCTGGTTATTGGAGGAGACCTTCCAGATAATTAAATTAAAGGCCATAGCCTGCTAACGTGGCAAGAGGTGCATTTATAATCAGCTGAAGCAAAAATTTAACACCCTGGCACTCCATGATCACGAGGCATATTATAACCAAGTGGCGGTTGATGTTGAATTTGACTTAGCCAGGGGCCAGCATTCCGCGCAATTCGCAACCTCAGCAGTCAAGAGGTAGTCGCTATGAATGGCATCCTGAATGACAGCCAAGGCCATCCATGTATCAGATGATGACATCCTCTCATGCTGGGTGGAACATTATCACAGTGCCCTGAACTATCCTCCAGCTGCTGCTTGCTCAGACTTGGATGATCTGGCAGCCCCTGTGGTTCCGGACCCAGACACTTGTACTGATGCACCAAAATTGGATGAAGTGAAGTGTTCCATCTGTAAACTGAAAAACGGATGCGAAGCTGGTGCTGATTGGCATCCTCCCCAGAGTTGCTAAAATGTGCTATTGATCCTATAGCGGAATCACTTCTGGCCATGTTTTGCCTGATGTGGAGAACTGGAATCTTGCCAACCCCCTGGAAGGAGAGTATTGTGATCTCACCTTATAAGGACGAGGGACCGCACAACGAATATAAGAGCTACAAGCCAATCACCTTGCTATCGTTCCAGGGTAGGTGTTTGCATATGTTCTTCAGGAACACTTGGAGCCTCTGCTACATTGGAAGCATCAACCCCAACTGGCAGGCTTTACAAGGAGCAAGTCCACATTAGACACCATTTTGGCCCTCCACTTGTTGGAAATATACCATGAATTCAGAAAGCCCTTGCATGTAGCGTACGTCGATCTTAAGGCTGCAGTCAATTCAGTTGACAGTGTCACGCTATGGAAGGCATTAAAGGGCACAGGTGTCCCTAGCACTCTTCTGGACTTGATTAGAGAGCTGCATAATGGAACCACTGCCCATGCATGTCTGGGGAATTGGACACTGGCACCATTTAAATCAGTATCTGCTGTCAAGGAGGGCTGCGTCTTGGCACTTTTTTGATGGGCAACGGATTTCATAATGATGCATTTCATCAGGTCCATGTGCATTAAGATTGCTGATCTCTCACTCTCAGACCTTGACTATGCCAATGACATTGTTCTTTTAGTACAGAGCCCTGATGGGGTTCCCTGAGGAACTCCAACAAATGGAAGAGGAGTTGGCTAAGCTTGACTTCCATGTTTTGTGATCAAATACAAAGCTGCAAAATCTAGGACCAGGTCCACCCGCAACTCTAATCCCTTTGAATAATGAAACTATCAAAGCAGTCTCCAGCTTTTGCTATTTCAGCTCTATACTCACCAGTTCCTCCAACTCTCACACGGAGGTTCTCCAACAGCTTGTCATCGCAGCATCTGCCATGGGTCATTTACAACAAATATGGACTCAACATCATCTCAACACAACAATCAAGTTCAAGATCTATTCAAGCTGTAGCCTCCCCACACTGTTGTATGGCTGTGAAACATGGACACTGCACCACTCAGACTGGGAAAAGCTGGAGGCTTTCCACACAGAATGCCAACATCTTATACTGGGCATAACTTGGAATGATTTCATCTCTAAGGAAGATGTTTATGGTCGCTCTGGTCTACAGACTACTGGGGCCATTGTCTGCAGATGGCACCTTATACTTTTCAGACATGTTGCAAAAATGTCACAAGACATTCCAGCGAACACCATTCTCCACATGCCTTGTAACATCTGGGATAAAATTCTACCAGCTGAAGGGTGGAGACAGCCCTGAGTCAGAGATAGACCCCTCCCCGCCCATTACATGGGTTCATCAAGTCTGCTCGCCTTCTTTTTCGGAATCAACACAGCTGGACTTGGCCCATGCTTCTGTTATAGGCAGTCTAGTCTTCTCTATCAGCAGTATCTTTAAAAGACCTGACTGCTTAAACAGGAGGATCTGAAGCTGGACCCGATGAGGGTTCCAATTTCCTGCAACTTTTAAGCTGTTTCAACTTGCTAGAGGAAGTTACCGGAGCTGAAACTGGCCTCTCAGACCTTGGAGCTGATGAATGCCCAGTTCTAAAGAGTTTAGTCCCAAAAGCTACCTTCAGAGAAGCACATGCAACCTGTTCTGCCTCTCCCTGCAAGCTCTAGATGTGAAAGTCTAGCAGACACCCAAAAGAATAGCCCTCTCCTAAGCACTACAGGCACAAAGCACATCTCTTGAATCCCAGCTTCTTCTTTTTCTTCAGCTCTACCATAACCTAGACCCAAGCTAACTAACTCACTAAACTACTGATACTTATCACTAAACTATAAACTATACTAAATGGTTACAAGACACTAAGAATGGATAAAAATAATCCAGATCCAACTTGACCGGAGTGGTTTACTTTAATCTGGCAAAGAGGTTGGAAGGGACTGAGATGGCAAAGGGTGCTGTGCTCCCTTTTATAGCCTCATCCTCAGAACATTCAGAGACACTCGGTGGAGGGGGTGTGAGTCTTTAATGGACACTGCTTGGAGACGGTTCTACATTAGGTACCTCTAGGGAGCCCAATATCCCTAAGTGTGAATACACAAAGTCTCTAAAGAAGAACTCCCTCTTCTCTCCCCGCACCATCCCACCTTCACAATTCATATGAAACAGCTCTGCGTGTAACACCAACGGACCCTGGTCGTCAGCAGGTGGAATCAAACCTGGGATCTCTAGAGCTAAATGCGTGAGTCTCTACTGAATGAGCTAAAAGCCACATGGCCCTTTGCTAAGGCTTTAGCAGACCTATTTATCTCTAAGAGGTCTTAGGGCCACTAAAAGGGACAGAACACCTTATCCAGGAGGTGTGTGGGTCACATGAGTACTGTCTAGACTTGTAATGAAACCACGTGTTGAAAGCTATAGAAACAATCAGTAGCTAAATCAGACAAACCTGGCAAGCTTGGAGTAGAACGAAGGCTCTGTCTTCAAAGTACAGGTCTGAGCTAAAGGAGCTCTCTATGAGTGATCGGCAACAGAAGTTTGTATCCTCTCTCTAGTTTAGAAACTATAGAGGCACCAACACTTACTCATACACAAAGACAGTGCATTGCATGACTCATGAAAAGAAAACCTGTTAAAAGCCTTGACAAGACACACTGTCACAGCATATAAAAATGTTAAGAATGAATACTTCCCTAAAAGTCTCAAAGTATTAATAACTACAAAAATTGATATGGGAATAAAGTGAAAATTGATCCTTGTTGATCAGATCTAGTTACTGCAGTATGTTTGGTATACACAGTAACTGCAGGGTCTGCTCTCAGAGCTGTTAGTATTAATCTTTTATCACTGTTTGTTTAGTAAACTCTGATGATTCTTTGCCTCAAAATCCCAGAAACCTTTCTGTGTTAGCCAAAGTGCTGTCTCATGCTAAAGAGTGCTTTGCTTTAGATTAATAAGTTTCTCTGATTATAGGATTGTATTTAAAATATACACTCTGCTCTTTATCCTGAGCTTGCTGACTTAGTTCAGATGCCTAGGAAGAACTACTAATAATTAACAAAAAATATTTACAAATGTGCATTATAATTGATAAGATGCTAATAACCGACAACAAATTTCCATGTCTATTTTGTAATAGATGTGTTCTATAATTAAGGCTAAGATTTTGTCATGGTTATTTTTCGTAAAAGTCAAGGAGAGGTCACGGGCAATAAACAAAAATTCACAGAAGCCGCAACCTACCTGTGACTTTTGCTGCTGCGGATTCACGGTTTCCCCCGCCACCACAGTGGCTGGGAGCAGCAGAGGATGACCATATTTCCGAAAGAGAAAACAGGACACCCCCAACTGCTCGCTCCAGACGTCCCCCCCCCCCCCACTGGAATCCTGAGGACCCCCTCAGGAGTCTGCCACCTGGCCCTTGCAGGGACCCCCTGTCGCTTGTTGCTGAAACCCTGTCAGGGCCCTGCTGGCTGCCAGCTCCAGAATCCCGTAGCCCCTCGGGCTGAAGCAGAGAATGTCACAGGGGCTGAAGCAGAGAATGTCAGGGAGGTCTCTGGAAATCACAGATTCTCTGACTTCCATGACCTCAGTGACATAAATGTACCCTTATCTATACTTAAAGTAATAGCAAGCAATTGAGTAATGTAGTAATTAATGGCTAAGTCATTCAGAGCTAGTTAGAGTCACAGATGATTTCAGTAGTGACAATTACAGGTGTCATTGGCTTATTGGTTAAGTAAGAATATTCAAAATAAAATCAAAGTAGGAGAAAGAAAGTTTCAGCAAGGTCAGTCCTGGGAAAGAAAAGTTTTGTAGGTTTTCTTTGTTTTAAAGAAGTATATAAAGGATGAATTATGGGGAGTTAGTTGGAAGTGAAGTGAGGTGCCAAACTTCTCTAGTTTCTTTTGGTATTCTGCATAGTGCTGTAGTACTTAAATAAAACTTCAACGGAGCTCATTATTTGACATCATGTTTTATTAAATTCAAACACGTCACAGACCCCTAGGCAGTATGGCTACAGCTGAGGCTGTGCTGGATTTTTGGTCCTTGGTCTAAAAGTCCCTGGCTTGTGTAGCTCTAAGCCAGCCCTTTACATTTATTTTCCAGTGCTGTTTTGTGATTTTTGGCATTGGTTCAGAGATCTTTCTCTTCAGAGCTTGCAAAATGCACCAAAAACTACAAAATCAGATAATTTTTTATTTTTATGGTATTTTCATGTGTACAGAGTGTCAAATTATACACTCAGGAATTTATTGTCCATTCCATGCAAGTGCAGAACTCTCATTAATGCTATTGAGAGAGATACCCCATTCACTTCAGAATGAGAGTAAATGACATTAAAAACCCCAAAACTTTTCCTAGGCAAAACAGATAGGGAAGTGACAGGTTTACTATAATTCTACAAGTCATATATAAATTGCTAGAGACCCCTATTAGCTCCAAGTCTCCAACATTTGTTCCAGGGTTTTCTTCCCCAGAAAGCAGAGAAATCTATCTGGAAATAAATCCCCTACATTCCTGGACTTATGAAAAGGAGTGCTGTGCATGTGCTTTGCCTTCACTGCTCTTAGGATAGAGCATATTGTCCTTGGCTTTTGTTTCCTTTAACTTGCTGGGTGGAGCGTAGCATCTGACTCCATCACTGATAAATTATATGAATATCAAACAAGGGGGGGAGAAACAAAAACAAAACAAAAATCAACACACAGATAAAAATCACACCACACAGTAAAATGAAAAAGTTTACTCAATAACCTCTTCTTAGGTTATTGCTACAAAGTCTTCCTCATCTTATTTACGGATACAGACTAACATGGCTGCTAATCTTAAACCTCTTCTTAGGTGTTTCCTTATGTATGTTAATGATGACCTTCAAAGATTTAAAAAATTGGGCTTATAGCTACTGTTGTTTCTTTATGATGTATAAAGGGGCCTGAACAATCCTTAACGCTTTTTTTTTAAAAAAAAGGGGAGTTTTCCCCTCATTTTTTTTCCACCTTGGAAACATCAGGAATGCAAGTTCTGGTCTCCCCTCCTTTAGCTGCAAGGAGCTATTGGATGTTTCAGAAATGTATGGTGTTAGTTCTTACACTAACTACAAATGACAGCCCTGCCCTCCAGTTAATTTAAGCCATTTTTGGAAACATTTTTCTTGGTGTAACAATATATTTTATACTCAACAAGTTATTCAAGACGTTTTTTTCCATCTTCGGTAATAATACTAACACAGAAGCATTTTGTTATCTTCATAGGTTGTATCTGACTGTGAATCAGAGTAGCACTCTTTGGATGTTAGCAGCACTTCACCTTCAGTTTTGTGTCTAACAAAATACTTAAGGCATGACACTATCCCAGTGTGACGCACACCTTATTTTTTTTATTGCTTAAGTAACTCCAGGCAGAGTTACTGACTGCATTCATACTTTTTCATTTCAAAGGTGCTTCCTGGTGCTTTTAAACCCAACCTTGAAGACACAAGTAAGTTATAAGCAGTTTCTCACAAAAAAAAAAAACCAAAAAGTATTTCCCTGAACACTTCTTCATTAATACTACTCAATTTTGTGGAATGTCACTAAAGAAGCATGTTTGGGAGGTTTTAAACTGGTTTTTGTGTCTCAAAAAAGAAAGTTCTGCAGTACTTTAAGTTTGGAGTCACTGAAGCTGAATGGCCCAAATTCAGAATTGGCTGACCTCAGCTAAGTTACACCATTTTTTCCCCCCAGTGACTTATTTTGATACAATCTGGGCTTGATTCTACAAGGACACACAATAAATTATACACGTTGGTTGAACTCAACTGAGTTCAAGGGACTATGACTGTGTATAGCTTCTTGAAGGACTGGGCTCATTGTTTGTGGACAACCATAAGAGAGAATTTGTTTTTAAAAACAAATCACGGGCATTTTGTCTTCCTAATTATAAAAAATCCTTATGTATTTGCTTCTATTAAAAATATAAAGGAACAGCACAGAAATTAGCAACTGTCTAGTAAAAATACCTGACTTAATTTTGCAAATAATTTAGATTAATAACTATATCAAAACAAAAGCAGTGTAGAAATGCAATTAATAGACATTTGACACACACTGAAATACTTTAAAAATTATATTACTCATAAGAAGTAGGACTGAAAGGGACCTTGAGAATCATTTAGTCCATTTCCCCTGCTCAGAGGCAGGTCTAAGTATATCTAGACAATCCCTGACAGGTGTTTGTCTAACCAGTCCCAATTTTAGGCATTCCTCAACCTCCCAGGGTAACTTATTCCAGAACTTAACTACCCTTATAGTTAAAAAGCTTATTGTCATACCTAACCTATACATCCTGTGCTGCAGATTACTTTTTGTCCTACCTTCAGTGAACATAGTGAACCATTTATCACCATCTCCTTTATAACAGTCCTTAACGTATTTGAAGATTTAACAAGTCCTCTCCCCACCATCTTCTTTTCTCTAAACTAAAGATCCCCTGTTTTTCAACCCTGCCTTATAGGACAGGTTTTTTTTAACCTTTTATCATTTTTGTTAATCTTCTCTTCACTCTTTCCAGTTTGTCTACATCTTCCTTAAAGCAAGGCACCCAAAACTCACACAGTACTCCAGCTGAGTCCTTCCCCAGTGCCAAGTACAGTGGAACAATTACTTCCTATGCTTTTAATAGGATACTCCTGCTAATACACCCCAGAATGACATTTGCCTTTTTTTGCAACCATCACCACATTGTTGACTCATATTCAGTTTGTGATCCACTATAATCCCAGATCATTTTCTGCATTTCTACTGGCTCAGCAGTTATCACCCATTTGTATTTGTGCATTTGATTTTTCCTTCCTAAGTGTAACACTTTGCACTTCTCTTTATGAATTTCCATCTTGTTGTTTTAGATCAATCTTCTGATTTATCATGGTCATTTTTAAATTCTAATTCTCTCCTCCAAAGTGCTAGCGACCCATCCTATCTTGGTGTCACCCACAAACTTTACAAGCATACTCTCCACTCCATTATTCAAGTCATTAATGAAAATATTGACTTGTACTGGACCCAGGACTGACCCCTGTAGGACCCCACTAGATAGAGCCCTCCCAGTTTGACAGGAAACCATAATTACTGTAAGTATATTTTTTCTACCAGTTGTGCACCCACATAATAGTAATTTCATCTAGTTTGGTTATGAGAATGTCATGTGGGACTGTTTCAGAATCCTTACTAAAATCAAGATATATCATGTCTACTGCTTCTCCCATATCCACTAGGCTAGTAATCCTGTCAAAGAAGAAAATTAAGTTGGTTTGGCACAATTTGTTTGGCTATCATTTATGAACCTCTTAACTTCTAGCTGCTTACTAAATGATTGTTTAAATAATTTGTTCTAGTATTTTTCCAGGAATGGAAGTTAGGCTAACTGGTCTATAATTCCCCAGTCCTCTTTGTTTCCCCTTCTAAAGAAGGTACTATGCTTGCCTTTCTTCAGTCCTCTGGGACCACACTCATCCTTCATGAATTCTCAAAGATAAAGGCTAATGCTTTGAGATGGTTTCAGCTAGTTTCTTAAGTATCCCAGGGCAAATTTATCAGCCCCTTCTGACTTGGATAAATCTAACTTAGAACCAATTCAAGAATATTTAGCTTTTCTACTTCTGGCTTGTGGTCTTGCCCCCTTATTAATATTAATTATGTTATGTACCTGGTTACAATTAACCTTTGTGGTAAAGACTAAAGCAAAATAGGAAATTTGTGTTGTGTCATATTGCTTTTCCAACAGATGTCTAGCTAGTTAAAATCTCCCAATACCTAAACCACAAGACTTGGTAGTATTTTTGTTATTTGTTCAAGAAATGCTTCAGCTACCTCCTTCTCCTGATTTGGTGGCCTATAATAGATCCCCCGACTGTGACATTTCCACTTTCTCTCTTTCCCTACCCCATATGTCTTCCCGCAGAGACTTTCAGCTGGTCTGCCTCTCACATCCTTGATGTACAATAATAAAACTCAAATGCACAAATACAAAATGGGGAATAACTGCTGAGGCCAAATCCTTAAGCCCTTGCTCAGTTTTCACTCAGGCAAACTTCCTAAGTCAATGAATGGTAGGTTTGCTGGAGCAAGGAATGAGTAAAGTTGCAGTGGTAGCTAAAACACCATCCCCTCATTCTCAGGACCTCAAAGAGTGCTCTTTGTGGGTTGAGATCCATGTTGTGAAAAATGGCTGGATGGGCGCAGGGGCTGGACAATTCAGTGCTCGGACCAGAGGAATACACATTATCCATCTACACCCCTTCAGCACCATAGAAATTACCAGGAAAAGGTGCTTTGGGGTAGGCACCTAGGGTCCAGGGACAGAACAGCAGCTCAATGTCTTCTTGGATGACACTAGCCTCTTGCAGATTTGTGGTTAGGCTCTGGGGCTAATTTTTAAGGGCTATGGTATCAGTCCTTAGGGTGGATTTTTGAATGGGAGGAAGTAATAAAAACCTGAACAAAGGTCTTCTGGATTTGCCCTATACCAACAATGGATTCATTTTGAATAGGTAAAAGTATATAGGCAAAACTGTGTTTTTATTTAGTCTATGAGTAACAGGGCAAGCTCCTCAGAGTAAAACAGTGTAGCTCTAATAACTTTAATGAAACTATGCTGACTTACCCTCCAGCTGAGGATCTGACCTGTTGATTTAAATAGAAATTTGTGTGAGTAAAAGTTGAATAAACACTGATTAGAGAAACTCATGATTTGTCCTGTGCTAGTATATCAAGGTCCTTTGAAGTTGTTTTCTTCCTCCTGATATTCTTTACATAACTTGTTTAGATAAAATCTTGGTCTATAAAGACTTAACTAAAGTGTATAAATAAGAGGAGATAGGATTATACATATTAATGTTTGAAGATCACTTCACACCTGGGTGTAGCATGAAAGGATCATTTAAATGAATACAACAATGAATTTCCACAGGTGGATATTCTATCACTTTTTGGCCCAATATATATTAGATACAGAGAACACAGAAACAAAGACAGAAGATGCGAAGGTCTGAGTACCACCAGTAACTGCCTCTCTGCAAATGCAAGCTTATGGCAGATACATCCATCTGCTCCTAAATAATCACTCCTCCACCCAGTTCTAGAAGGAGATGGAGGAAATGAAGGTCCTTAAGGGAATTTCATTCCTTTAAAAAAAATATTGGTGGAGAAAATAAAAGGAAGTTTAACGTAAGTTCTCCAGGGCAGGCACTGTCGCTTACTATGCATTTGTAGAGCACCAAGTACACTGAGGTATAACTAGGGCCTGGTGAATTTTAGTGGGTTTAACTTTATAGGGCAGATGAGGGAATTTGGTTTTATTTTATTCAAATGGGGGAGGTCTGGGTCCTGCCTCCCAGGGGGAAAGGAGGTGTTGCAGTGTGGGGTAGGTTCACTCTGACCCAGCAGCACCTGTCCTTTGGCGCTGTGCTCAGCTCCCTGCTCCAGTCATTGCAATGTGGCACACAAGGTTGCAGCTTTGGGCAGGTTTGGCCTGGCTGCTCCTCCATCATCTTCAGGAGGACAGGTAGGCCAAATATGAGTGAGTGGCACTGCCATCCCGTGCACCAGCTCATAATGCCTCTCACTCACATTTGTCTCAGCTGCCTTCTGTCATGATGACTGAGGGGCAGCTGAGCCAAACCTGAGTGGTAGCACAACTCCGTGTGCCAGGTTGCAGTGCCCGGATCAGGGAGCTAGGCCCAGCCCCATAGGACAGGAGCTCACACTGAGGGATGAGTTTTTCATTTTGTTTTAGGCATTGTTTTAAATTTCATATCATTTCATATTTGCAAAAACAGGGGCTCTACTTTAAATGATCAGGTGACACCTAAAGTATGAAGTACTGTTCTGGATGGTTTACTAATACAATCTTTTGATTGACAGTGAACCAAATTCATCCCTGTTGACTTCTAGTGAGTCATACCAGGGTCATTTAGGCTCCTTCAGCTTTGGAGATCAGCAGAAGATTTCAATAGTTGTAGCTCCCTGAAGCAGAAGAAATATCTGTAAATCAGTGTTATATTTAGTATGTCTCCAGGCGATCACTCAGCTCTGATTGGCTTTTTGCATGCACAGTACTTCATGTGTATGTGCAGACCTCACTGTTTGGTGCCCTTTCCCTGTTTATTGTATCATGTGTCTCACTTGTGGAATGTCCTATCTTTGTGGATAAGAAATGGAGTTCCTGGTTAATTATAAATTCAAGATAAAGACTCTTTAGTAGGGCTGTCAAGTGATTAAAAAAATTAATCATGATTAATCGCACTGTTAAACAATAGAATATTTTTATTTAAATATTTTTGGATGATTTCTACATTTTCAAATATATTGCTTTCAATTACAATACAGAATACAAAGTGTACTAGTGCTCACTTTATTTTTGATTACAAGTTTTTGCCTTGTAAAAAAATAAAAGAAATAGTATTTTTCAGTTCACTTCATATAAGTACTGTAATGCAATCTCTTTGTCGTGAAAGTGCAACTTATAAACGTAGATTTTTTTATTATGTAACTGCACTCAAAAACAAAGCAATGTAAAACTTTAGAGCAGGGGTAGGCAACCTATGGCACGGGTGCCAAAGGAGGCACATGAGCTGATTTTCAGTGGCACCTGCACTACCTGGGTCCTGGACACTGGTCTGGGGGCTCTGCATTTTAATTTATTTTTAAGTGAAGCTTCTTATTTATTTTACATAAAACAATATTTTAGTTATATATTAAAGACTTATAGAAAGAGACCTTCTAAAAATGGTAAAATGCATTACTGGCACGTGAAACCTTAAATTAGAGTGAATAAATGAAGACTCGGCACACCACTTCTGAGAGGTTGCCGACCGCTGCTTTAGAGCCTACAAGTACACTCAGTCCTACTTCTTATTCAGCCAGTTGCTAGGACAAACAAGATTGTTTACATTTACAGGAGATAATGCTGCCCACTTCTTATTTACCAAGGCACCTGAAAGTGAGAACAGGTGTTCATATGGCACTTTTGTAACCAGTATTGCAAGGTATTTACATGCCAGTTATGCTAAACATTCGTATGCTCCTTCATGCTTCGGCCACCATTCCAGGGGACATGCTTCCATGCTGACGCTGCTTGTTAAAAGAAAAATGCATTAATTCAATTTGTGACTGAACTCCTAGGGGGATAATTGTATGTCTCCTCCTCTGTTTTACCTGCATTCTGCCATATGTCATGTTATAGCAGTCTCAGATGATGACCCAGCACATGTTTGTTTTAAGAACACTTTCACTGCAGATTTGACAAAACACAAAGAAGGTACCAAGGTGAAATTTCTAAAGATAGCTACTTTACTCGACCCAAGGTTTTAGAAGCTGAAGTGCCTTCCAAAATCTGAGATGTAAAGTATGCTTTCAAAAGAGCAACACTCTGATGCAGAAACTAGAGAACCCAAACCACCAAAAGAGAAAATCAACCTTTCTGCTCGTGGCATCTGACTCAGATGATGAAAATGAACATGCATCGACCTGTACTGCTTTGGATGGTTATCAAACAGAACCCATTATCAACATGGATACGTGTCTTCTGGAATGGTGGTTGAAAAATGAAGGAGTATATGAATCTTTAGTGCTTCTGGCACATAAATATCTTGCAACGCCAGCTACAACAGTGCCATGCTAATGCCTGTTCTCACTTTCCAGTGATATTGTAAACAAGAAGTGGGCAGCATTATCTCCTGCAAATGTAAACAAACTTGTTTGCCTGAGCAATTGGCTGAACAAGAAGTAAGACTGAGTGGACTTGTAGGCTCTAAAATTGTACACTTTTATTTTTGTTTTTTACAGTTCAAATATTTGTAATAAAATACAAAGTGAGCACTGTACACTTTGTATTCTGGGTTATAACTGAAATCAATATATTTGAAAATGTAAAAAATATCCAAAACTATTTAAATTGTTTAGCAGTGTGATTAATCGCATGTTTAATTTCTTTAATTCGCTTGACAGCCCTACTCTTTAGTTGTACCTTTAAGGATCAATTTTTGATAAACAAGCAGGAAAATCTTTAGTGTGACCAAATTTATTCCTACTAATGTTAACAAGAAGTGGACACGTATGCCCAGAGAGAACAATGAGCTCCCTAATCTGTATCAATTTCTTATTAATTTTTGTTGTTGCTCTCTAAAGTGCTGCTGGATGTTTGAATTAGTGGTTCATATAAAGAAAAGATAACTGACTTCCTGAGATGGATAAATTCAATGTGGGGCTAACCCAACAACAAGAAGTGGGGACTGTAAGTGGTGTGCACACCATCTGCAGTGTGCAAGAGATGGAATAAGGGTAGCCAGAGGATTCTCTCTTATCCCTGTCCTGTGCCTTGGGACCACAAAAGGAAATGTCACAGACAGCCACTGGGCTAGAACAGTTGGTCAAAGGTGGCTCTGAAGCTCCTTCATGGTCATACTACCTTCCTGCTACTCCTCACTGCCATCACCTGGCTGCAAGCTTGATTTGCCAGGGTTAGTCTCAGTAGAGAAGTGCTGGATTAAATAAATGAAATATATCAATGTGTTTGTTTTGCTTAACTGAATCTACTAAAAACACAGCTTAGTTTCACTTGACAATTAGTAAGTAATGTGACAAAGCTCTGTACTTATTTTTGTGGATCCTGTGTTTCCTGGCGGATTTCACTAGCCTCAGAGGCTCACTGTGACCCTTCAGATAGCCCTTCTCTCTCTAGGGGCAAGGTCACAGACTATTTAGCCATTTTCATCATAAGCCAGTGAGGAGAAGCTGTCCTTCCTGGCACAGTCTCTGTTGTCTCCCAATCTCAGTGATTTATTAGGGGAGGCAGAAATGGGGGAAACCGGGCCTGCCCTCTACTCCAAGCTTCAGCCCAGGGACCCTAATAGTATCAGCTAAGATGGCTGACCTTTTATCCACAAAACACAATACAATTCCCTGGGCTACTTCCCCACAGCAGTCCCCACTTCTTCAAACTCCACTTCACCCTTACCTCAGGGCCTCCTTCCTTGCATATGATATGTTGTCTACCACTCAGTCTCACCAACAGCACAACTTCCTCCCACAGCTCCTGACATCCACACCCACCTAACGGAGGTTTTTAACTGGTTTCAGCCAGCCCTTGATTGGCTTCAGGTGTCCCAATCAGGCTAGCTATTTCTACTCCTTTCTAGAAGGTTCCAATGGTACTAGGGATTTGTTTAGCCTGAGACTCACATATCTGTTCCTTAGCACTTTCCTATAGCCATCTGGCCTTGCCTCATCACAGTAGTAATGAATTCATGAATTCTTTTGTTCAAGGGTAACCTCGGGACTTCTTTCTTCCACTTGACAGAGTGGATATGATTGAAAGAGCAGCTGGGCAGTCAAACATCAGAGACCAGCTACTGCCAGCTAGGAGACCGGCTGAATACCTAGACAAAACAACAGGTCTTGATTTTATTTTGAAAGCAATATAGGTCATGGATTGATAGGGTTACCATTCGTCCGGATTCTCCTGGACAGGTCTGGCTTTTTTAGATAAAAATAGCATCCGGGGGGAATTTTTAAAAGTCTAAAAATATCCGGGATCCCCCCCGGTGCAGAGTGTGACGTTGGGCTCCGGCAGTCAAAGCCTCTCGACTCTCCCACTCTCTCCTGCAGCTTCCAGCAGCTGTCGCTCCCCTCCCTGCTGCATTCTCAGAGCTGCTGGACTCTGCCGCTCGCTCCCCTGCTGCCGAGCATGTGGGACCGAGCTGTGTAGTTGAGCTGTGGAGTGTGGCAGCATCGGGCTGAGTGTGGAGCCCCACACGCTTTTTTTGAGCTGTACAGTAAGGGGGGCATGGCGGGGGTTAGAGAAGGGGCAGAGAATTTCTGGAGAGGGCAGTCAAAGGACAGGGAGTGGGGGGTTAGATGGATCGGAGGTTCTGGGGGGGCAGTCAGGGGGCAAGAAGCAGGGACGCTTAGGCAGGGGTGGGGTCCTGAGGGGCAGTTAGGATGGGGGGGTCTCAGGAGGGAGCAGTCAGGGGGAAGGAGCAGGGAGGATTAGTTAGGGGTTAGGGTCCTAGGAGGCAGTTAGGGTGGGGTGGGTTTCAGGAGGGGGAAGTCGGGGCAAGGAGCAGGGAGGCTTAGGTAGAGGGTGGGGTTCTGGGATGCAGTTAGGGGCAGGGGTCACAAGAGGGGGCAGTCAGGGGACAAGGGGGGGAGTTGGAGATTCTGAGGAGGGGCAGGAAGTGGGAGGGAGGGGGCGGGGCTAAGCCACACTCCCCGTCCTCTTTTTTGATTGGCAAAATATGGTAACTCTATGGATTGATAAGTAGGGAAGAGGCAGAATTTGATTCCATTTTGTGTAAGGAGAAGGAAATAACTCCATTTATACCAGTATGAAATATTACAAACTACTCACAAGAACACATATTACAAAATATAGTCAATTTCCTTGCACTTTGGATGTGCAGACCAATGAGGGAGGACCAGATTCCTATATGCAGAGTTATGTCAAATACCAAGAACAATTCTATGGGCCCTTCTTTACCTTCAAAAGCAGCGGTTCTCAAAGTGGGGGTTGCGACCCCTCGGGGGGTCACCGGGTGCCTCCCAAGGGGTCGCGAGCCCCTGCCGCCGCTGAGAAGCCGCCAAATTGATTATTTCCATATTCGGCGGCTTTTTGGCGGACCTACCCAGCTCTCAGTTGGGAGCGCTCGGCATGTCCCTTTAAAAGCCACGGAATGCGGAAATAATCAATTCAGCGGCTTTTCGGCAGACACACGTGGGTTGCGCCGAGAAGCCGCGGCTAAAAAAAGGGTCGCGGTTCTCTCAAGTTTGAGAACCGCTGTTCAAAAGGCTTCCCTTGAATTCTTGGGAGGCACTTCAGCCTAGTTTAAAAAAAAAAGTACCATGCTACAGCACGACATATCTTTATAAGCACAGTGTCTATAAAAAGGGATACTGAGAAACCAGTATCAGATCTCAGTGTCATATAGGCTGCTACTCCAAATGATGAAAGTTGCATCCAGTTTCTAGTCTGCTGTTGCACACAAGAGGATTGTAAAGGTTTAACATAATTCACTTATATTTTAATGCACTGGAAGTCTCCTTTCAAATGTCCTCCCTAAGGCAAACCGAGCCACACCCAAATTCTAATAAGTTTGTGTTGGCATTCATGGTGCCTCTTGATAACACTGGAGAATTCTGACTTGCTCAATTCTCCCACATCAGCTGAGCTCCTAATTTACACCTGTGGGTTTTTAGAGCAGTGCCAGTCACCATTAACATCAACAAAAAATTGAGCACATGTCTACAGGGCTATACAAGTGTCCACTGGTTGTTCTCGTAGACTTCTCTTTCAAATGCCTCAGTCCATGACTATTCAGACTTCATCCCCTCTCTTGTCTTGCTCTGCACCAGAAGTTATGAGGAATAACCTCACCAAGATATAGAACACATCATTCTGGGTTCACTAAAGGCAGTGCTTCCCAGTGCTCCCAGAAGCATTATGTCTGCTCAGGGAGCTCAGTCTGAGGAGGGATAATTCCTCACCATCCTCTGCTGAGGACCTTGGTTTAAAAGACAGTTAGTTTAACCCTGATTAATAAATTAATAAAGCCCCTTACCAGCTCAATTCAGATTAAGTGAGTCATCCAACCTTTCACTCAAAGTCAAAGACAAAGAATAGCCCTCGTTTGCATATAAACTTTTCAGTCTCCTGAGAAATTTAAAAATAGGCAAGATCCCACGTGGGACCTCTCTTGAAATGCCCTTCTTGCATGATGGTGAACCATTGCAAAACTGCCCTCAATCAGTTGTGCACCCCCTTATAGTAGGTTTGTCTAGGCTATAATTTCCTTAGTTGGTTTATGAAAAGGTCATGAGACAGTATCAAAAACCTTACTAAAGTTGAGATATAGTATATTTACTGCTTTTCTGCTACTCACAAGTTTTGTTATCCTGTCAAAGTAGAATATTAGGTTGGCTTGACAGGATTTATTCTTGACAAATCCATGTTGATTGTTACTAATCACTTTATCTTCTAGGTGCTTACAAGCAGATTGTTTTATTATTCACTCCATTATCTTTCCAGGTACTAAAGTTAAGATGTCTAGTTTAGAATTCCCTGAGTTTTCCTTATTCCCATACGTGCTGGAACTAGGGGTGCTGCTGGACCCCCTGGTTTGGAGTGGTTTCCATCACATACAAGGTTTAGAGTTCAGTTCAATGGCTCTCTGCACCCCCACTGTACACATTGTTTCAGCACCCCTGCTTACTCCCCTATTTTATAGATAAGTAAATATAGTACCTTTTCCAGTCCTTTGGTGTCTCTCCCATCCGTCATGAGTAGAGCTTTACGTCTGTCACGGGGATCGTGGAAGTCATGGATTCCGTGACTTCCATGACCTCTGTAGCGGCTAGTGTGACTGACCCCAGGGCCAATCAAGGAGCTGGCCATGCAGCCAGATGGCTCCAGGAACTGCCCAAGCAGCAGCCAATGTGGCTTGCCCTGGGGACCAACTAAACAGCAGTCCCAGGGATGGCCAGAGCAGTTGTGGGTGGGTGACCCCCGGGGCCAGTTGACCAGGGCCGCCCCAGCAATAATTGGTATCACTCTGGCAGCAGGAGCAGTGGGGGGCCATGGGGGCAGCTGGAGCACCTACTGCTTAGATGGTGTCACTGGCCTCATCCTCAGCAGTAGCCCTCCCCCCTTCCCCTGGTCCTGTCCAGCCTATGCTCTCCCCTGCCCCCCAGCTAACATTTAGTCAGGTGTACATAGTACAAGTCATGGACAGGTGATGGGATGTGAATTTTTGTTTATTGCCCATGACCTGGTCATGACTTGTACTAAAAATACCTATGACTAATTCATAGCCTTATTCATGAGTTCTCAAAGGATAATCGCTAATTATCGGAGATCTCTTCAGCCAATTCCAATGTCTTAACTATATTAGGATGTATTTCATCAGGCCCTGCCAACTTGAAGACATCTTATCCGTCTAAGCAATTCTTAACTTGTTCTTTCCCTATTTTAGCCTCAAATCTGTCCCCATTTACACTAATTTTCACTCTGTTAGTCGTCCAATCACTTATGTTTTTCAAACAAGGCATTTAACACTTTGGTCATTGCTGCATTTTCTGTTATTGTCTTTTCCTCCTCATTGAGTAAGGGGCTTACACTGTCCTTGCTCTTCCTCTTGCTTCTCGCATATTTGTAAAATGTTTTCTTGTTACCCTTGTGATAGAGGAGGGTCAGGGAGCTGCAGTAGAGTGCTTGAGGGGAGATATGTAAGCTCAGAGCTAACTGAGGCATGGCTCCCTGTGGACTAGGGAAGCTGGCAGCAGGTTGATTGGAACACCTGCAATCTATTAAGGCCCTGTTAGGAACCTAACAAAACCCCCTGCTCCAGGCAGACAGGGGAGGAGGAAAGGAGTTGGACCAGTGAGTAGTTTGGAACCAAGAAGGCACCTGGCTTGTGTAGAGAGAGGGCAGGAAGCCACGCAAGCTGAAGGGTAGGGGAGGGAAGTAGCCCAGGGGAAGGAATAGCTAATTCAGGTGGTTTACCGCTATCCTCAGGGCCCCTGGGCTGGGACCCGGAGTAGAGAGCGGGCCCGGGTCCCTCCCTCTCCACTCCCCCTCCTCTAGGATACTAGTGGGGCAGTTAATACACTGTTCAGGGGCAAGAAATGATGCCTTGAGCCCCTCACAAGAAGAGAAAGCATGGGATCCACCATAATAGTGCTGGCAATTTGCCACACCCTTCATCTTCCAAGCTAGTTTATGTAATTTTGTGCCTTGGCATTTCAGATTTTGTCCTTACATACTTTTATTTATACACGTTTTTACATTTGAACTAGTTTCTACTTTTTATATGAATCTTTTTAAAGTACAAATCATTGAAAATCTCCTGGTTAAGCCAGGTTGGTCTCTTACCATCCTTCCAAGCTTTCCTACATATTCAGATAGTTTGCTCTTGCACTCTTAGTACTGTTTCTTTAAAAAACCTGCCAGCTATCCTGGACTCTTTTTTCCCCCCTTGAACTTGCTTCCCTTAAGATCTCACCTGGGGTGACCAGATGTCCCGATTTTATAGGGACAGTCCCAATTTTTGGGTCTCTCTTGTAGAGGCTCCTATTACCCTGATTTTTTACACTTGCTGTCTAGTTACCCTAATCTTACCTACCAACTTTCTGAGTTTGCTAAGGTCTGCCTTCATGAAGTCCTTTGTCTTTATTTTGCTGCCTTCCCTCCAATCTTTCCTGAGAACCATGAGCACATCATTTCATGATCACTTTCACTCAAACTGCCTTCCATCTTCAAATTTTCAAAAGTTCCTTCCTATTTGTCAGAATCAAATATAGAACAGCCTCTTTCCTAGTTGCCTTCTCCATCTTCTCTAATAAAAAGTTATCTCCAGTGCATTCCAAAAACTTTGTGGATAATGTGCGCCCTGCTATATTACTTTCCTAACCGATGACTGGGTAGTTGAAGTCCCATGTTTTTTGTTAGTCCCATGTTTTTTGTTAGTTTTTTTAAAAAACATCCTCACCCATCTCTTCTTCCTAGTTAGGTGGTCTATAGTAGACATCTACCGCGGTTTTTACCTCTTGTATCCTTACTGAGAGACTTTCAACAGGTCTGCCTCCCATTTTGATCTCAGCATTACAAAATCTTGCTTGCTGATTACCTGGGGTGTGGGGTCTAATGTCCAGCATAACAATTCTTTTTTAATATTTGTATTATTGTAGCATTTAGGAGACTCAGTCATGGTCCAGAACCACAATGTGCTAGGTGCTGTACAAATAGAGAAGACAATCTCTTAGACTGATCAAAGATCTTACAATTCAATGACTATATGGTTAATCCCCAATAAATAAACTGCAAATTTTCATATTATGATGGCTTGGAGATGGGGTATTGGTAACAAGAGTGCAGGGATTTGCACAAATAAATCACTCTCCTTTTGCAATTAAAATGACAGAAGAACCCTTATTTAAACAAACAAATCGGACAGGAGTTCATAAATCAAGAAAGTAAAAAAATTTAATGTCTCAAAATTATAGTCAGTACAGTGTGTAACTCGCAGGATGGTGCACTGTATTGCTTTCTTCTTGCCCTTCAACTCACTGCAAAGCAATTTCCAGTGCACTGAAGGCATCAGAATCTGCATCAAACAGAATGTGTGCATTTTTTCCTGTTTGGAAAAAGTGGTTTATGTAACTGTTCATTTCTAAGACTGGTGTTAGTAAAGTCAAGGTTCTACTTTCCCTTCTCTTTTCGGGACTGTGCCAATTCAGTAGTCAAAATCCCTCATATAAAAGGAGCACAGAGTTAGTAGCTACGAGATTATATAAATGATTGACTGAGCATCCTGAGGTTTGGGGTAAGCATTCAGTCATTCTCTCTTTCCCCATCTTTGCACGGGGTCTAGAATTAGGCTCAGAGTATAGTTACACTAAAATTATTTCTTTTCCTCATTGTTTGGAGAATGTGTGTCTGTACAACTTAGTAAATAAAATCATTCAAAATTCATATGTATAACTCAATACCCAAAATGTGCTGACTCATCTATTTGCTAAGAGGCTTCATGACAGGTATCATGAACTCCTTTCTGGAAGTAGTTACAGATATACAAATATCAAAGCATGAGTAGTTACAGGACTATCAAAGAAGTAGTTCCATTAACATGGAATGGCTTTTCCCTGGTAGAACAATGAATATGCTAAAGAAATTGGCCAGATAAAGGAAAAAAATTATCTTTGGTTGCCTGCGGGGAGAGGGGTTGGAACAATGGAGATTCCCCACCAGAGGAGGAGAACAGAAGATGAGGTGTTAGAAGTTGTTATTGAAGAAACACACTTTGTGAGCTGAGGAACCTTTTGACCCCTAGATCTGAAACAAGCTGGGAATGGGCGACAGAGGATGGATCACTTCATGATTACCTGCTCTGTTCATTGCCTCTGGGGCACCTGGCATTGGCATCAGAAGACAGGATACTGAGGTAGGTGGACCTTTGCTGTGACCGAGTATGGCTGTTCTTAGGTAAGCTGGAGAGAGCTTGTTGCAGAGGCAAGAAGAGAAAACCTGAAGGCTGAACAGCGGGCTGAGCAGCATACAGACTGGGTCCATAGCTACCTGGTAAGTAGCCATGTCAAAGGGCATGCCTACCCTGTAGTGTCTCCTATTAGCTAGCATTGCTCTGCTGAGGCCTGCTTCCATTTCCCTTCAAGATTCCACAGGCCAGGAATTCAAAAGACTCCTCCTTCTATCGCCAAGCCCAATGTATTAAACCCTGTATAAAGTCTTTCAAAATTAAACTCAGACTTACGAGTTTTCATTCCAATTTCAGCTGGGCCCTGGACCCTTAGGGGGTCTCTCTTCTTGTTCTCCCAGCACCTCTTGCCTGGAGCTTAGCCTTCTTCACAGGCCTTACTTCCAACTCAGCTGTCTGATTCCCTGCAGTGTCTGCAGGCATCTGACAACAACCTGCAGCTGTCTTGCCCTTTATAAGGCCTTTCCTTACAATCTACTGAGCAGCAGGAAATCAGTCCAGCTGCTCCTCCCTCTCTCCCTCCGAACCCCGCCCTTGCCCCCACTTAATGGGTCAGCCATCCTGTGAACAGGGGGAGCTCGACTAGGACTGTGAAGAGTCACAGCTAAACATACAGATCTGGCTACACAAAAGTACCTATTCAGTGCAATACTGAACACCACACACACGTTTTAGGAGCTGAGGAAAAAAAAAGTCATAGGAACACACTGCAATTCACATAGCCTGAGTTAGTCCTAGGTACAATGAAGGGGGAGAGACAGGCACCTTAGACTGCAATCGCCAAAACCAGCACACTATTCTGGAGGGCTGGACCCTGGATTTCAATGAAACTTTAAACTTTGCCATAGTAGCATTTTGAAAATGAAGTTTCTAAGAGATTCCTTAGAATCTCTTATAGTCTGAATATTCATTGTAGGCCAATATCTAAAAGATCCCACTCAGGATTTACATAAGCAAACCTCTCACTGATTTCAGGGGGAGTTTACCCAAGTAAGGACTAAGGTATGGCGCTTGGTCTTTTATGCTAATGTTATATTTCTATGGTTTTCTCTTATACGTGTCTGTTACATAATCTTCCATAAAACAGACTATTCCAAAATAAATAAATAAAGCAGGGTTCATATATAAACTTCCTAGGGCTCAAGATTCTGGACACTCTTGAATCATGTTTTTAGGTTTGCTAAAGTGAACAAAACAACTTATTTTGTTTTCATTTAAACCCAAGGTCTGCCTCAAGGCTGATTTAGTTAAGCCACCCCTCTCCCCACCACCACGCTATAGCTAAGAACAAGCCTGTATTAAGTATTGATGAATATGCCAAAAATAGACTGACAAAACTTGTCTGTCTCTCTCTCTCTCTCTCATATATAAAATACACACACACACACACATAATGTCCTATGTGCAACATTGTACTAAATGTGAGTAAAGTAAGTGCCAGAATCTGTCACCTTATCAAAAACCTCAATTATCTAAACCAGGAATCAGCAACCTTTCAGAAGTGGTGTGCTGAGTCTTCATTTATTCACGCTAATTTAAGGTTTCGCGTGCCAGTAATACATTTTAATGTTTTTAGAAGGTCTCTTTCTAGAAGTCTATATTATAGAACTAAACTATTGTTGTATGTAAAGTAAATAAGGTTTTTAAAATGTTTAAGAAGCTTATTTAAAATTAAATTAAAATGCAGAACACTCCCGGCCAGTTGCCAGGCCCTGGGCAGTGTGAGTGCCACTGAAAATCAGCTCGTGCTATAGGTTGCCTACTCCTGATCTAAACTTACTCAGTGACCCCTAATGGCAGCTGGATAATCAAGGCTGAGTGCACAGAGGCTAGAAAAAAGAAATAGATGAGGGAGAGAAATTCTAAAGACAAATGTAGTGTTCTCTATCTGTTCGTATGTATATGGATTGCAATCCATTTTCTGTACATGCCACCTACTTATGCCAGTCAAGTGTTTGGGGGTATTCATCTCTCCTTAATACACAGAACAGAACTCTTCTTAGCTAAAGGAACGTGTGTGTGTGTTCTTGACTAAATCAGCCTTGATAAAAACATGGATGTAAATTACAGGAACACAAGATAATGAACCCAAATGAGTTTTGCAAGTCTAAAAATGGTTTGAGAGTTTTCCAAAAACTTTGAATTCCGTAGGGTTTCTTTTGGAACTACTCATGGAGTAATGTATTGCTCATTGTGAGTCATGATGTCAAACTTGCCCTAGCCTCTCTTGAATAATGAGGTTGCACTGTCTGTTACTCTACCTCTCTTCTGCTCCATTTTTCATTCTGATTTTTCATTGAAAATGCTCTCCCTTTCCTCTGCTCCTTTTTTCAAAAATCTCTCCTAAAGAGAATTTAAATGATCAAACTTAATAATGTTTGAATCAAATTTGCAAACTCACAAAGTTTGAATGCTTTGATGGAGTTCATCTCCTTTTACCGTAAAAACTCAGCGTTCTGAACTGAATAAGTGTTTCCCAAGGAATGACAGTTTATGGCTTCTTAAGGCCAGAAGGAGAATACCAGTTATCTTACTGTGGTATGTTACATAATGAGATTTTAAAAAATTAAATATAACAACATAGAAACACAGGTCTGAATTGTTCCTGAAGATTGATTTAATTATCTATGTTGGATTGTGTCAAAATGAGTTTTACTAGTTAATAAGAACTCCTCTACTGGATCTATGAATTTTTAAGCACTGTTAATATACCCAGAGTGGCTACTATGGATCCTTCCCTGGTCAATATTCTCCTGCCAGAGACATGGGGTACCCAGGTCATTACTCTGTAGGCACAGGTCGCTTCACTACAGGCACAGAATGCAGCCGTGCCGTGCACAGGCAGAGAGCACCGCCCCCAACTCTACTCCAGCTCTATGCCTGATAAGTTTAATGATGAGCGGAGTACACTTCAAGGGTTCCAGTGCTGGCTCCTATTTCTGCTGCACCTACAGTCATTCCCCACTGACCAATGCAGGTTGGGGCTGTCTGGGGAGCCTCTGACCTGGGCATCCCCACTCCTGCAGGAAGCAAGCCCACTCCTAGGAAAGCTTGGAGACTTCATTCAAGCCATGGCCATGATCTTTGATGACTCTAGTCATCAGCGTACAGCCCAGATTGCCCTTTGGTTGTTTACTCCTGGGGGAATTCTGCGCCACTGTACATGTGATGAATTTATGTCCCCTGCAGATTTCTTTGCTTCCCTACAGAAAAATGACTTTCTGACAGGGAAGCAAAAGAAAGCCACAAGAACAGTCATACTACTGAGGAGGGTCACATGTTTCAGTGCCCAGAGCAGCCAGCCAAGAGGTAAATCACTGTGGGGGAGGGGGTGGGACTGGGGAAAAACCCAGCTGATGACTCCTACTCTGTGCCAGGCTCAGCTGCTAGTCCCATCTGGGCCAGGGAGCCCTCTTCCCCTGCACAGCATCCAGGGCTGTGTCAGATCCCCCACCCTAGTTTTCTCCTCCAGCTGTAGGAAGCTCTGCAACCTTCCTTCCTCCCCAGCCCCTGATGCTTCCTGCACCCATAGCTCCTCAGCTGCTGAGGGAGGGATCACTGTACGGGGAGCTGCTCCCCCATCCACCTAACCTCTGTGCATTCAGACTACCTTATACCCAGACCCTCCACCAAGCCTCACCCTCCACTCTCAATAAGCTCCAGTCCCCCTGCACCTGGACCAGCCTGACGAGCAACCTCCACCCAGATCCCCCCCATACCAAGCTCCACTCCCCCAGCATCTGGACCTCACCACTGAGCCTCTCACACCCAGTCACCTCCTCCCGCTGAGCCCCAACCACCTTAACCTGGACCCCCCTGCAGAGTCCCATTGCACCCAGGACCCCCAACAAGCCCCTGTGCATCCAGATCCCCCCCACACACACGGATCCCCCACTGAGCCTCCTCATTACCCCACACAGAACCTTCTCAATCCACACCCAGATCCCCCCCATACTAAGCCCCTTCCACACTTAGATCCTGCTTTGCTGAGCCTGCCTGCCCACACCTGGTGCACTTGGCATGGAGGGGAATGGGCCTGGAGTGTTTTGGGGGCAGACCTGGTCCTTGCACTGTGTCAAGGTTGGGTGCAGCCTCATCGCTGACTCCATGTCCCGGGGGTAAGCTGCACAGTGCTCTCCCATCTCTGTGCAGCCAGTGGCCTGTGCTCCCCAATGCCATGCTGGAGCCCCCACATTTATTTGACAATTAAAATTTTCAGCATTTTAAAATAGTGTGCAGAATTTTTATTTTTTGGCACAGAATTTTTGAACAGAACGCTCTCAGGGGTTGTAGTTGTGGCAGGGACATTGGCGTGCAGCTAAGTTCGCTTCAGTTTTCCACCACTTGGTAGCAGATATGAATGGAACGAGGCTGCTCAACGTCATTATTTCCACCTCCAGTAGCTCAGAGCAGAAGTTCCTTTTGGCTGCATCTACCCTCTTTCCAGAGCTAAAACTTCAGGCTCTCCATAACTACCTCCAGAAAAATCTACAAAAGCCATTTATCTGTCCTTCCACATCTCCAGCTGGGGCTCCAATTTTCTTTGTAAAGAACAGAGATGGATCACTAAGGTCCTGTGTTGACTACTGGGTGTTAAACAGAGTCATGATTAGAAATAGATACCCTCTTATTAAATGAGTTTTTAGAAAGATTCCACTCCAAAGATTTTTACTAAAATGGACTTTCATGGGCCAAATTATAGGCCAGATTAGAGAGGGAGATTAGTGGAAGATTGCTGTCTGTACACAGACTGGATACTTTGAGTAGCTGGTCATGCTGTTTGGACTGTGCAATCCCCCAGAAACCTTCCTGCACTTCATAAATGATATCTTCAGGGATATGTTAGACAGCTATGTAGTCATTTGTTTGGACAACACCCTCATCTTTTCTGACAAATCAGGCTTCTCATAATCAGCAGGTCTGCAGTGTCCTAGAAAGACTTTCCAATACCCTCTATACACAAAGCCCCAAAACCCGCAAGATTGACCAGGATGCAACAGAATTTCTTGGTTACATTATCTCCCCCAAGGGACTAACCATGGACCCACATAAGGTGATGGCCATCTCTGAGTGGGCTGCACCAAAGGACACCCACCAGAGCCAACAGTTCTTAGGCTTCACTAACTTCTACCAGCAGTTCATTGAATGATTTTTCCAGTTTAATTGCTCTCTGACTGCTCTTCTGCAAAAAGGAGACTTGCACACCTGGTCTTTCGAAGCCCAAACCACCTTCTATCAGCTAAAAGAGAAATTCAGCATAGCACCTATCTTGGTAAGCCCAGACCCTGCTAAACCTTCACCATGGAGGCAGATGCATCCAAGTTCGCCTTGCGTGCAGTACTGTCCCAACTGGTATGTCCTGTTGGTTGACTTCACCCATGTGCCTATTACTCTCACAGGCGAGCCTCAGCAGAGAAGAATTATGATATATGTCATAAGAAACTCTTAGCTATCATGACAGCATTTGAAAAATGGTGGTATCAACTGGGGAGGGGCAGATTCCTTGTCTAAGTATTTACAAATCACAAGAACTTGAAATACCTTTGAAAAACCAGACACCTCAACCATCAACAGATCTGCTGGTCCCTCTTCTTAGCCAGTTTGACTTCATAGTCACCTACCACCCAGGAACAAGAAATGGGAAAGCTGACACCCTGTCCCATAAGGTTGAATACCTGGAATTGGGTGAGAAACTCCCTCTATGATTCTAAAGGCTTTCAATTTCATCAATGGCACAGCAGACGATGGCCTAAGGGAGTCAGTTCATATCCTGTTACCCAATGATCTTTTCGCTGCTCAGATTGACCACACTCTGGAGAATGCCGATGCCCCACCAGCCTCCAAGGTTCAGGGTCCTCTACTATAAGGAGCATATCTATGTCCTGAAAGGGCAACAAAGGCTGCAGGTTCTTAAGTTATGCCATGATGCACCCCTTGAAGGGCACTCTGGCCACCTCAAGACCTGGAGCCTGATCACAAGGAGTTTCTGGCGGCCTCCATTGAGAAGTGCATAAGATCCTTTGACCTGTGTGCCCAGACCAAGTGGTCCTGCTCATCCTTTTCCAGCCCATGCCCATTCCACCTCAACCATGGGATACTCTTTCCATTGAACTTATTGTGAAGCTAGAGGATGACCTGACTCCTGCTCCGACCACTAGGCATGACCACCTATGACCTAGTCTGCTGACATGTCCACTGAGGGTAGAACAAAAAGTAAGCATCCTAATTCTCAGCAAGGGATATTCAGGTCAGATATCAGGAAAGCTTTCCTAATATAAGGGTAGTTAAACACTGGGACAAGTTACTTACAGGGTTGGTCTAGATATACATGGTCCTGCCTCAGCACTGGGGGATAGACTACATGACCTCTTGAGGACTCTTCTAACCCTACATTTTGATGATTCATGACTCAAGTGGCAAACTTCTGCAAACTCAGCATAGCAGTCCTGTCACTCACGCTATTACACTTTCTATCACAAGAGGAAATTCTGATGTCATGTATCAATTCTGTCATGAATGCAATGCTATTAGTGCATTTAGTCTGACCTCCTGTATTACACAAAAATTCATACTGTTAAGGCTACAAATAGAACAGAAAATAATTTGTAACCCAAGGATTCTGTCGGTTTTAGCAGTTAGCCTTACTGAAATGGTAGAGGGCTAGGCGTGAAGCTAGAATTTTTAAAAAATAATTAGTACGGGAGAAATCCTGGTCTCTTCCACAAAACCTGAGTAAACAGATATTTTCAGAAGGAAACTCATCAGTGGTTAGGGATGGAATCTTTCCCCTCTCCACCAGCTGGAGGCACCAGCACAACTGATTTACCGCTGCTTTTAAAGCTGATAAACTGTAGTGAAGTTCAGTCGTGTATCCATCTCAAATCTCCAGGAGTAGACTAGTGGATCCAGACAAAGGGCAGTATGATCAGGGAGCACTGGCTCATCGTTTTTGTTTCACAATTAGCAATGATACTTATTCTACTTAAATCCCCTTTAGTTTATTTCTCTTTTAAAAGATCTTAAATATATTTGATCAAAAATCTAACTATATTCTGAGGATCCTGAGATTGTTATTACTGTATTCATAAAACAAACACCCACCAACTGCTATTTCAGCAATTTTATTGCTCCTAACAGTCAAAATCTGTTTAATCACTTGTTTTGACAAATAGATATTGCCAGTGTTGGATTTTTTTCCAAATTATGTGCCAAAAAGGAAAGGATTTTTTTTTTCTTCTGACAACCATTTTTAATGAAGAAGGGAATTATGGAGATACAGATTCTGTTCTCTGTTAAATCAAGAGTGACAAAAAGAATCAGGTCCAATGTGTTTTAATATCAAACTTTCGAAGTCAAACAAGAGTGCAGAGTTCTGACCATTTGCTAAAAAATAAAAAAGGGCCACATGATAATGTTTTATTTACTTAAACAATCTTTTAGGAAAACAGATCCTCCAACCGCTGTGTTTGCCAGAATTCCATCATCAAAATATGGGTTGGAACCACACCCATGCAAGCATCATCTATAGCTGAATTCTGTGGCTCAGGTCTCTCTCTGCTTCAGGGTAAGTTATTATAGCCACAAGGCAAAGCAAACTCTGTAGGCAATTTCCTGGTTTCCATCCTCTTTCCTGATAAAAGTCACATTGTGATATGTATTCTCAAACATTTCTGCTCCCTTCTCATTTCCTCTGTAGCGTTCATCCTTCTGGTCTCTGCTAAAAACTAGAGCTGTGGTAAACTACTGCTTTTCTCTATTCAGCATTTTCATGGGGATGTGTGACAGGGTGAATAAACCCTGCAGTAGAACTGAAGGGGTTAAAGAGCAAGTCTGGGTCCAGATTACCTCCCCTAGTCACACCTGCAGCGCATGCTCTAGATAGAGGTGGAACTTAAGAGGGAAGCCAGATATCTTGAAAGGGTGCTGCAAAGGCAGGAAGAGGGACCTGCACTGGGAGCACCTGCAAAGGGATGTTTCAGAAGCCTCACTTGAAGAAGAGACACTTACATGCTGGACCCAGACAAACTGAAGGTTCAGTTAATAGCTTTATCATTACCTTTTTGCTACAGACTGCAAAACTTGGATAGTAGAGTGGGTGGTAGGAAGCAGACAAGGGAGGGCAGCCTTAAGGTGCTCCTGAGTGCCAGACCTTCAGTATCCCTCACAGGGCCCTGGGCAGCAACCTGGGGGAGTGGAACCCCTATCAACCTCCCTCCACAGGTAGGCCTTGTCTACACTACGCAATTTTCTTGACAGAAGTCAGGTTTCATCAACAAAACAATGGAGGTGAACACACTGCAATGCTCCTTCCGCCAACAAAACTCTCCTGCTTTGCTAACAAAATAAAACCACTTTGATGAGAGGTGCAGAGCTTTTTGTGGCAAAGTTATATCAACAATTTTTTAGTGTAGACACTGTACTTGGTTATATTGTTATAATCGGTCTCCAGGAGGAAGAGTTCCACAATGCCCATCCTGACCATTCTGGTCAGCAGTTTGAATTCTGCTGCCGTGCAGCCTGGTACACAGGCATCTGCCCCTCCCCTTTTAAAGACCTGGGAATTTTTGAAGTTCCATTTCCTGTTTGCTTGGTGTGAACAGCTCAGATCACATCTTCCCAGCGGACTATGGTGTCTCCTCACAGCAAACTCTCCCCCACTTGGAGCACACCTGAGTTGTTGGATCTGCTGGCACTGTGGGGAGAGGAGGCTGTTCAGTCTCAGCTCCGCTCCAGATGTAGGAACTTTGATACTTACGGTCAAATTTCTTGTGGCATGTTGGATAAGGTCTATGAACAGGTCACGCATCAGTACTGTGCAAAGATAAAGGAGCTCATGCAGGTGTACCAGAAGGTAAGGGAGGCAAATCATGGCTGCACCAAAGACCTACCGCTTTCATGGAAGTAATGGATACACTGGGGGTCCCAGGATCACTATGGACATTTCAACATCCTCGCTGGAATTTTCTGCAATACCACAGAGAAGTACCTCTTTCTATTGATGTATTCTGTCACAAGATGGTCCGGAAACAAAATTGGGATACTCATGCCAGCTATTGCCCCACCGCAGTTAGGGAATCCCCATTGTCGCAGAGCCATCCACTATTTCATGTACTTTGCCAAGAGTCACAGTCCCCCATAGCAGGATGAAATTAATGGCCCTGCACACTTGTGTTAGCGCAACCTCAATGGTGGACTTTCTGACTCCAAACTGATTCGCGACTGACTGACTGATAGCAGTCTGCAGTTGCCAGCGGCCACAAAGAGATCTCCATGCACGTTTCCACTGAAAGGACAGCTCTCAGTTTGGTGTCCTTGTGCCTCAGCAAACTTCACATGCTGTTCCAGGAAGGTGATTGTACGCATCCAAAAGTTCTGCAGCCACTACTCATCATTCCAGACCTGCATAACAATATGATTGCACCACTCTGTGCTTGTTTCCCCAAGCCCAAAAGTGACAGTCTCCTTTGTACAGAAGTTCCGTGAATGCCAAAAGAAATCTGGTGTTGTTTCTTTTCATGGCGCAGGTCAGGCAACTCTGATTACTGTTTAGACTGGAAGTTCATGATACTGCATGACCATCTGCAATGTGCTTATAACAGTGACCACAACAGATGACAGCAGTGCAGGATCCCTCCTTTCAGACAGATGGCGGGTGCATAGTAAACAGGGGTCATTGAATAATGCCATGAAACACAGTCAGAGCCCATGGAATGATGGAGCGGAAAAAACTGCATCATGGAACCTTGAGCCCACACCCATGCAGCACTGTGATCCACTCTAGCTTCCCACAACTCCTAGCTGCAGATGGTAGCAAGCAACAGTGTGATAGCTACCCACATTGCACTGCTCTCACTGTCTATACTAGAGCTCCAACTATGGACGCACTGCATCGACAGAAGGAACGTTGTGCGAACATACTCAAGCAATGTAATTGTACCAATTTTTGACTTTTGTGCAACTTGCATTGACAAAACTGTGTATTATAGACAAGGCCTAAGAAGGGAGTAACTCCCTAAGTAGGTGATGCTTACAACTAGCTCTGTTAAGCGATTAAAATAATTAATTATGCTGTTAAATAATAAATTTATATTAATATTTTTGGATGTTTTCCACATTTTTCAAATATATTGACTTCACTTACAACACAGAATACAGTGTACAATGCTCATTTTTTATTATAACTATTTTCACTGTAAAAATGAAATAAATAGTATTTTTCAATTCACTTAATACAAGTACTGTAGTGCTATCTTTTTATCATGAATGTTGAACTTAAATATAGAATTATGTACAAAAAAATAACTGCATTGAAAAAAATGTAAAACACTTTTGGTGGTTCAGGTTCTGTAGTTTCCACATCCAAGTGTTGCTCCTTTAAAACTTCTGAAAGCTGGTTCTGCACCCTGTCCCAGTCAGATTTTGGAAGACACTTCAGATTCTTAAATCTTGAGTCAAGTGCTGTAGCTAGCTTTAGAAATCTCACATTGGTACTTTCTTTGCACTTTGTCAAATCTGCAGTGAAAGTGTTCTTAAAACGAACAACATGCTGGATCATCATTCTAGACTGCTATAACATGAAATATATGGCAGAATGCAGGTAACACAGAGAATAGGAGTCTTAAAATTCTCCCCCAAGGAGTTCAGTCACAAATTTAATTAATGCATTATTTTTTTAACAAGCGTCATCAGCATGAAAGTATGCCCTCTGGAATGGTGGCTAAAGCATGAAGGGGCATATGAAATGTTTAGCAGATCTGGCATGTAAATACCTTGCAATGTCGGCTACAACAGTGCCATGCAAACGACTGTTCTCAATCTCAGGCGACATGGTAAATAAGCAGCAGGCGGTATTATCTCCCATAAATGTAAACAAACTTGTTTCTTTTAGTATTTGGCAAAACAAGAAGTAGGACTGAGAGCACATGTAGGCTCAGTCTAAAGTTTTACATTGTTTTGTTTTTGAGTGTAGTTATGGACCAAAAAAATATCTATATCTGTAAGTTGGGCTTTCACGATAGAGAGATTGCACTAGCGTATTTGTATGGAGTGAACTGAAAAATATTATTTCTTTTATCATTTTTACAGTGCAAACATTTGTAATAAAAATATAAAGTAAGCACTGTACACTTTGTATTCTGTGTTGTAATTGAAATCAATATATTTTAAAATGTACAAAAGCGTCAAAATATTTAATACATTTCAATTGGTATTCTATTGTTTAACAGTGCAATTAAAATAATGATTAATTTTTTAAATCGTGATTAATTTTTTCAGTTAATCGCTGAAGTTAACTGTGATTAATCGACAGCCCTACTTACAACAAGTGCCAGCTATCACACAGGAAGCTAGAAAGTTTATCAGAAATGGTGACTGAACAAAACCGCCCCTCTCCTCCCCATTTCATCATCTGACCTCAGAACTAGTATAAACTTTTTTCTCAGCTTTAAGGAAGAAATGACTCACTCCATTTATATTGCCTTTCTCCACACTCAGGCCCCAATGTGCTTATCTTGCACTGTCTTGGTAATCTAGTATAGATGTCATTAGTAACTACATCCCATCCACGTAACTGTGGTTCTCTGCCTGGTCTGTCTCTGTGTCTGATACACACTCAACCCTGTTGTAAGCAGGGTGTGAATGAGCTCTTCCTTGATATCTAGTAACACACTGGGGGAAAAGACTTCAGGAGCAGACTTTCTATGCACAGACTCCTACTCTGCCCAGATATTCAGCAGATAGAGCTGCTTTGCCAAATTTTGGCTGGTTTGGGGTTACAATTCACTTTTGAATGCAGGGGCAATGAAATGCTGTTATCCTTAGTGTACGAGTAAAAGGCAGCAGAACTGTACTTAGCATACCCTGAGCGAGGTGTCACTCTAAACTGAAGCTCACCTGTTAAGCAGGGGGTAGAGACAGCAGCAGCAAGTCAGTTGCAGAAGTAGTACAGGAGGCATTGCTTGATTCTTACCCTCATTACCTTTTAGGGGAGGGGTGGCCAACTTGAGCCTGAGAAGGAGCCAGAATTTACCAATTTACATGGCCAGAGTCACAGTAATATGCCATCAGCCCCACATCACCTCCCTTCCCCTGTTCCCAGCACCTCCCACTGATCAGCGCCTCCTTCTCCCTCTTTGCACCTCCCGATCAGCGGTTTCGTGACATGCAGGAGGATGTGGGTTTGGGGGAGGAGCGAGGGCACGGCAGGCTCAGTGGAGGACGGGGGAGGGATGGAGTGGGGCCAGAGCCTGTGGCTGAGCATGGGATTGAGCAGCGAGTACCCCTCAACACATTGCAAAGTTGGCACCTGTAGCTTCAGCCCTGGAGTCGGTGCCTATACAAGGAGCCGCATATTAACTTCTGAAGAGCCGCATGTGGCTCCGGAGCCACAGGTTGGCCATCCCTGTTTTAGGGGTAGGAGGTGGACCCATATGAATACATCTCTGAACTCTGGGTCTTTGCTGATCAACAACAACCAACTGAGGGTATGGTGTAGCAGAGGGAGAGAGTAGCAGTATGTTAAAGGGATATTTATTTGTTGTACTTTCATGCTGCAATGTAGAAAACGGAGGTCAAGGACACTGCCCAGGCTTTTGAACTGTGGTTGTGGTGAGTTCCCAAATTAATGTTAGATTCCCTCACCCTTTTAATAAGTTTTCATTTGTTATACAGAGAGTCAGTACTTGCTAGTGGGGAAGTATCGTCTTTTATAGGCACCGGGGTGATAGTTAAATTCTCCCTGATTAGTGGGTGAGGGCTCGAGCTGGTTCTGTTGTGTACTCAGATACTGAACCTGGTTCTTGTTGTTGCTTACTCCTCCTGGCAGAAGGGTTACACTATAAAGGGTTTAATATTCTATTTAAAGTAACCCAAATAAAGCCGTGTCCCTAATACAGCAACAACTGTAGGGCCAGATTCTACACCGACATACATCCTTACTGGTTTCAAGAGCAATGGGGCATAATTCAGGGTAAAACTTGGTTCTGGTTCCATCAGTACTAAGTGATGCAGCAAACCGTGCTTTATTAAAAAGAGACCTGGAAGTTACAGACAATAGAAAGGCTACAGATTTCTGGGGAACAGAATAGATCCTTCGAGAAGGGCTCTGCCTAGACAGACCATGGGGTGGGATCGGAGGGAGAGAAGGAGGGAAGTGTGGGGGTGAATCAAAACCAGATCCTTCCTGAGGGTTACGAAGTTTAGTTAATTTAAAAAAACCCTAAATTTGCATATTTAAGCTTTGTAACTGACGATGTAGAAGTACCAAAATATCTTGACGAAAACTATCATTGTCTTCAACCCGGCTGAGACCATGAAGTAACAATACACAGCATAGTTACGTTGCTTTAAAAGCTGTAATTAACTATCGTGTGAACACCGAGGAGGAAGTCAGCTTAGGGAGATTAAATGTCTGGGCTGAAATCCTGCCTCCACTGAAGTCAATGACAAAACTCCCTTGGACTTCAGTTGGCCAGGAATTCACCTCTGGTTTTCAGAGGTGCTGAGTTCCAGCAGTCTCTGAATCAGTGCCAAAGTTTTCAGAAGTTGCTACTAGTTTGGCACGTCTAAGCATTTGGGTGCCCAAGCATTGGGTGCCCAAACTGAGACAGATAAGTCCGACTTTTAGTGGTGCTGAAGCTAGTGGGAGCTCACCGCCTGTAAAGACGGTCTCAAACTAAACACCAAATAAAGGAGGCACCCAAACCATTGGCAACTTTTACAAATGCAGGCCTAAGTTACATACTCAAGGTTACAAGGAGTCTGTGGCTGAACTAGGCTAGGAAACTTTGGAGTCCTGAATTCCAGCTCTGTGCTTAGTCCACAAGACAAAGTTGCCCCCTATTCCACAGTATTCAGTTCTCATAAGAAAGCTTATTCTGATGATGTCGTTCAATTTCTAGACCAAATAACCACAAACGCATTATAGACATGAATCTAAACCTGAATTACCACCCTACCCTCAAATACCAATTCTTTTCATGTTTGCCCCAGACTAACTTTATCTATACAACCTGTATTCCTCCAGGTTTCGCTTCCCTTCAAGGTCTGCTTGCCACATACACATGGCTGCATGTGAGCTGTTGCTGATCCACCCGCCGGGTTGTTTATCTAGGGCATTTCATCAGAGATAAACAGCCCACAGCATAATTAAATATCAGTTTTAGCAGGCAGCAGTGCCAACATAGAACATGCAGTAAATGACAGCACTTGTTACACACACATCAGGCATCACCCCCTGCTTAGACTTGTTCATACTGCAGAGACAGTCCACTCATCTGCCTTTGGGAAAGGAAGTTCCTAGCAGTTCAACAACACTGATCCCTCTCCAAATATAAAATAAAAGATAAGGATCTGCAGTACAGGGCTTCAGTGAGAGGGAGGCTTGATGTAAGAGGGAAAGAAAAGGGATTCATACTGTTTGCTGTAGGTGGATCAGCCTGACAAAGCGACAGCAAAGAAATACTGCCACCCCCCACCCTCCCCACCAAAAATCCTCCCACAAACAAACAGATCCTACATGATACTCAGAATACTGAAAATGTGTTTGGGATGGCACCAAGCTTCCAGGGGATGCAGGAAGGGATCACTGAATTCTTGAAATCAAGAGCTATAAGTCATCACAGCTCCCTTTTTCCTCTGCAGCTCAGTTAGCTGTTCTCATGTTTCTGTGCTTCCCTTCCACCCGATGCCAGGGTTAGTGAATGTTAAGATGTCAAACACTTAATCTGGTCCCAATCAGTCATCTTCTGAGAAACACTGGTGGTGCCAAAGCACATCAATGTGGATGTACATTAGGGTAATAATGAAATCAGGTAAGATTATTTCAACACTTAATTAAAAGACCAGTGCAAGTCTAAGTAGAATATCTCTGTCCAGGCTATTATTAGCAATTCATAGGAGACAGCTGTCACCTGGCTGACAGTTGTCACCAAAACAATAGTTTTTTCCATAAGCTGTTAGCTACACAGTATCTAACACATTGTATTGAGTTTAGCTGGTTTCTGATTATTTTTAATAGCCTATTAACATTAACAAACTCTACCAGTCAATCTTTATACAATGACAAACGTCCTTATATGCCTAAGTAAACACACTGTAGGAACAGGTTTAGCCACAGTACTCACTTTTGCCTGGTAATGAAGTCTGGGTTGATCCATGTCAGTTCGGGAACACTTCCTGAACAAGGATATGAAAATCCAGCATTGGTAACACAGTTAAACAACTTCAGTCAATCCAGAGAAAGAAAAATCCCTCCCTCCCATACAAAACAAGATTCAGAAAAATCTCTAATGTTTACAGCGTTGACTCCCAAGATATTCAGTCTGACGGCTCTGAGCAATATAACAATGTACTTGTACATTCTCAGCCCATTAGAGGAGGAGTCAGTGTTGCAACATTTATGTTCCTTGCTCCAGGCAAAACAGTGATTTTTTTCAGTGTGCAAAATGTCCGGAGCATGACAGTTTTACAAGGTTAGAGAGGTACTTTGGAGTGTAGAAATCCAGCACTTAATTTGTTTTTAAAATCACCTTTATTAGCTAAAAATGACTATGCCTTCCCTAAAGCGTCTAACACATTTTTTAAAGTAAATCCAATATTCTTTCAACATAAAGTACTTCAAAAGTCCTTTCCATACCAAAGTGTCAACTCACTTTTTATTTTACAGCAACATGAAATGCACAAATTTACAGTAATTTGGGTCCTGTTGCATTGATAAGACATCTGAGAGAGAAATGAGAATCTTTCCCTTAGATTTGTCAGAAATCCTATGAAATGAAAAAGCTTCAGCTTACAGGCTCAAGCTTTGCATTACTTGTGTAGAACTGAGCGACTAGTGAGACTTTTGTAAGCATTTTTACACATTCTGACCCATCTTTACACCCTCTCTGCCATAAGGTGACTGAAGTTTTGTTTGTGCCATTGTGCGTGATAGATAAAGTTTGGGTTTGCAGTTTCAATTTTTTAGTTAAAACTTATCATGAAATGAGTTGAGTGAAAGTTCCGTAGATCCAGTCATGGACCAGAACTAATACCATATGACTCAGGTGATCCATTAAAAAGCCTGAGCAACCTCACATACCAAATAATCATATGAATACAGTGAGAAATCCATAGGCAAACAATTTCAAGCAAAGAACCCAAATGTTGCAAGTCATGATCTACTCACAAACAGGGAAAGACTAAACATGTCAACTAAAAATATTCACAAGAAATAATTCAACCAGCTCTACCAGTGTGTCTGCAAATTTCCTCCAGTGGCTCTCTATCTAGAAGTTTGCAGTCAAGTGATTCTGATAGATTGGGGATGGGTCTTGTGAGAATATACATTTTCTCAGCAACAAGAAAAGGAAAGTGAAGGACAACATAACAGATACTTAATCAGCTGGAAGAAAGATGCACTGGGCTGCAACTAACTGCTTTAGGGCTGCAGCTGCTTGAGTCTGCCAAATTTAGAGGACTAAACCTAGAACAGCAAGTAGGGAAAAGGACAGAAATTGTGTTCAAGGGACAGTTAGTAAGAACCAGGAAGGTGCTCCTGGGAAAAGGGCTGCTTCTGGTGTTATGTGGTAGACTGGTAATATGTACATCTGTAGGGGGGATTTATAGAAGGTGGAATATTTGTGGAATACAAGGGAATAAACTCTAAGGACTTCTTGGATGGGAAAGATGCAAGCTCAGATCCTACTCATTTGAAGAGTCTAGATGAAATCAGTGAGACTCCTCAGACAAGAAAGGATTACTCAGCTAAAGACAGGAACAAGATGAGAATTAAATAACTGATACTTAGCATATACCAAATCAGTGAGAACTTTAATATTAAAGAGGGTAGTGAAACATTTTACTTAACATAAGGAATGAAAGTGAAGGAAAAACAATATTCAGAATTTCTGCTACCAATCCCCAGAATGCAGACAGAACAAGACTGAAAAATTATTGAACCAACTTTCCAGGTATCCAAAGCCTTAGGATATTGCACATGAGGGATCTTAATCACACTGAAATGTGATGTTTAATAAATTGAGCCAAGCCTGCCTCAGAAAGGTTTCCAAGTTACCTACTTCATGATGCAGAATGTAGAAAATCCAGCCAGAGAAGAACCAGTCTTGAATCATTGTTTTGTTAATAAAGAAGTGTGATTGATTCCAGGCTTCTCCGTTATGCTTAGTTAATGCAAGCTACTTAAATTCAGCATAGTAATAATATATAGTTTTCATAGGCTACAGTGGCACAAGGATGTTGGATTTCAGGAGAGCAAGATTTAGTAAATTAAGATTTCAAGAGCCCAGTTCTCTCACTTGCACAACTTTTACACCATTGCAACACTTAGCTACTCCTGATTTACATTAGTGTAACAGGAGAATCAGGACCCTAGTTAGTAGAGTGCTTTAGGAGGAATTACTAATGCTGGAGAAGGCTGAGAAACCTAAAAAGGACACACTAAGATCAAAAGGCACAGCAGACTAGAGTGCCTACATAAAAAAAGAATACAAGGAATAAGCAGCTGCCGATTTGGTTTCATGAATGTTTAAAAAAAAAAGGCCAGCGTAGACAGTGCAGTCTGTCCCAGCCTGCCTTAACCTTTGTTAATGCTGGGACTGGGTAGACACAAGGAGTCATGGATGTATTGACCTCAAGAGTTAGACTATACAGTCCTAAAACAATGGTCTATCACAAATGAGACTGAAGGGTCCAACTCTGCAAGATGCTGAGGTCCTCTTGAGAGGACAACTCCAGCTGATGCTGATTTCAGCAGGAGTTGTGTGTTCAGCTGTGCTCAGGACTGGGCCGGATTCAGATTTTCTCTGGCAACATAAGGTGGACCAATGGAAAGAGCTAACTGGAAGGAAGCCATTTTACCCAATCTCACTCTCACAGTTTTGTTCTCTTTGTCTTTACAGGATAATAAGCAGGATATTTGGGGATGAGACACTGATGGATGAACCCCTCTCCTATTGCCTCTGAACTTCGTCCAGATTTGTAGCTTACCCTGCAAACTTAGGCAGGACAGGAAGTGAAATGGGCAGCTGGCTAACAAAGGTGGGCCCAGAGAGCAAAGGGAAGAGCAGCAAGAGAAAAAGCATTTAACCCTGCAAGAAGGCCAAGCCAAGGCTAAGACCAAGCGATAGCAGGGCAAATTGAAATGCCCAGGAGCTTAGAATGAGGCAGGCAGGCAGTAAAGCAAAAAGCCTCACAAGCACAGGTAGAAAATGACTGTACCTAGTTGTGTGTGGTAGTGGTGAGACCACAACGATCACACTCAGGCTCAGACAGAATGTTTGGATGCCAGTCGAGACAAGCCCAGCCAAGAGAAGTTCTGCCACTAGTGGGCCTTGGTGTGACTGAGGTAGCTGTGACCATGGAAAGCCAAAATCTGTGTAATGTTGGGTTGTCAACTTTCTAATGGCTGAAAACAAGACACTCCTTCCCTGCCTCTTCCCCAAGGTCATGGCCCCTACCCCAGCTCTTTCCCCAAGGCTCTGCTCCCTGTTTGCTCCCTCTCCTCCCCGCAGAAGCTGGTGTGGTTGAGAAAGATGGCGCTGGTTCATGAGACTTAGAACAGCATGAGAGGTTTAAAAGAAGTTTTTGTTCTTTGTCTTTTAGAATTTTTTTCCCCTCATACTTGATTCCTTCTTACAACAAAATTCTCCACAGAAAAATCATGTAAGAAAAAACCTTAGGAGTGTTCATTAAATGTCTCACCTACTCTGTAGGTAGGCTTTCCTCTTCTCAGGGATTTTTTAAATTATTATTATTTTTTAAAAAGAGAAAACTGATTGTACGCTCAAATGAAGCAAACCTAAGGAGCAGATTCAATGTATTATACAAACGCATGTTGACATTTACCCAATGTGCATCTATTTGCAATTGTGTCCTACTCTCTATTAGAAAAGTTGTACAGTCTTGCGAAATTATTTTGAAGTCTGTGAAGTTGAATTAGGTGATACCCCCTAACGTAGATGCACTTTTACCCTCACTTAAATCAGTTTAGTTTAATTTAGTATTTTACTAGTACACACTAAACAAAGAGTGAATGGGTTTAGCAGGTTTAAATGCATCTACTGAGAAGTACTACCGTGAATAATATCCCAAAGCCAAAGTTTAAAAATCTTCCTATACCTTGGGTAAAAGTCAAACCCACCCCTTTTCTGTGTGTTATTAGATATCAAAGAGTACAGGAATGTGAGTTTTTTTCTTGAGGTGAGAGCAAATGAGAGGTTCCACAAACTTACAAAAGGAAAGTTTCAGTATCCTAAGAGAATGTCAAATAAACCTGGCAGCATATGTATTTCTGCTATAAAATGCTCTGACTCATTTGCCAGGCTGCTGCAAGTTACCCGTCCCATTTTCCATAGTTCTAATCACCTTCTTTCTGTTTTAGAATCTCTAAATTTGGTACAAATTTTATGGCTTCTGGCATACTGTATACAGTAAGATTTGTTTTGTAGAAATCACATCTTTAAGTGTCTTTGAAAAGCTAGCAAAGAGATTTTTGGCTCGTTAAGAAAGTATTGTATTTTAAATCAAACTTATTTTTAAAATTGTCAGTAGAATAAACATCTGAGAATATTGTTTGGACAGAAACACATTAACCCACACTCTTGGTAAATCGCAAAATGGTAGCTTGCCCTATTTCTCAAAGATTGCGGGGGGGGCCCGGGGGGCAGTACCTGGCATTGAAGGATGCTGGGACTGTAGGGGCACTAACTGGCATTGAGGGGAAACGCTGGTTTTTTTGGGAGGGTTGCACTAGGATTTTGGGGAGGGCAATAAGTATGATTGATCATTGAGGGATGTTTTGGGTGTGGTGGGAACAGTAACTGGCATTGATGGGGACTGGGGGTGGGGAGGATTAACTGGAATTGACGGGGCATGGTGTGGGTGGGGGCACTAACTGACAGAGAGGGAGCAGTGGAGTTGGGGGACCACTGACTAGCAGTAGGGGAGAACATGGGGGGTGTGTGGTGGGGAGAGGCAGTAAGGGGCAGTGAAGGGAGGTGAGTGTGCATGGGGAAGTGGTAAGGGGAAAGCGAAGGGTAGATGCTCTATTTGCAGCGCGGGAGGTGTGTCACTCACTGGAGTGAGGAGATCAAGGCACAGCGGGGAGGGGAAGTGAAGGCAGGAGCCCAGCCTGGCAGTGGTGGTACCTATCTCTCCTCCAGAGAGGCTGGAGCAGCATCTGGGAGCCAGGCAGTTCTCTCTGTCAGCAGCAACAGCTGCTCTTCCTGTCCTCTCAACAGGGAGGCTGGTCACGGTTACTCCGGTAATGGGACTTTTAGTGTCCGGTCAAAACCAGACACCTGGCAACCCTAGCTGCATTTTCAGTATAGGTAAGTGATTTCACCTCAATCCACCAGCACCAGAACCACAGGGGCCCATGCCCACCTCTTTTTAACCAAAAAAAAGAAACAAAAGTGCAGAATTTATGTCCCCCACAGATTTCCCCCTCCCCACAGAATAATGGATTCTGCCAGGGAGGCACTGCAATTATACCTTTTGCCCACCAGGGGCTGCTGTGGGCAAAACGATGCTGTTAAGGAGACTAAGAAAGGCTTTTAAAAATACAGCCAGGAAAGAGAAATACTGCATAGCGAGTACTTCACTTACTATATGATGCAGGAGATCAAACTAATATAGTCCATGACTATTATTTGTATTATTATAGCTCCTAGGAGCCTAATGTCTTAAAGGCTTACAAGTGGATTTCCTTCATAAGAAAAAAAATGGGAATTTAGGATGTGCTCAAGTTAATTTGGCCTGTCGTCATTTTTGTAATCAATATGGTGTAATTTAATATTATCTACCAGGCACCTCAAACTACATTTTCATCTCAGTCTGTTAGAGGAAATCTGAGCAAATGGAAGAAAATAGTTAGACTGCAGTAATTGAAATTTAAAAAATGGCCCCACATGTTCATATTTGCTCATGAGGCACTATATATATATATAAATATTTATATAAATAAAAACTAATGGTAAATTCTTATCACTGAGGTGTTATATGCAGCATCTTTCTGGGATCAGTCCTATCTGCCATGTTGTTCTGTGTATCTATGACACCATCTCTAAATGTGGGCAAAATATGAGTAAACTGATGTTACCCAGCTGTGTATCTCTTGCCTATGGCCCCTGTAAGTTCAGACACTGCCCTGTAAGAATGTGTGGAGGCTAGAAGAAAAGGGGGAGGGGGGCTGACAGACTTGCTGAACCAAAACCTCTATGATGTCAAACAGCCGCTCTGTTTAACTGTATCAGTTTCTAAATAGATGTAGTATAGACAAGACCTTAAACCTTGAGGTGAAGAGGTCGTAGCATTTGGACATGGCTTGGATGTGATGCAAAGGAAACGAACATGCTAGGAAATGAGGCATTGCAGGGTTTTCCCAGAAGTGGCACAGGCATGTAGAGCCAGATTCAGTCACACTGAGGCCAAATCAAAGTAAAAATAGGGCAATAGTATTCTAGTGGGATTTATTGTGTTTACTTTTTAAGACAGGCATTCTCAAACTGTTTTTGCTGCCCCCTCTTTGAAAATATTTCAGGATGTGATGACCCTTCGCCCTCAAAAAGAGTGATAGTAAATTACTATATGTATTCATAGGAGCACTAAATGAAACATGTAATTATCCTTGCAGTAAAAAGGCGCCGGAGCCTTTCAAAAAAATGTAAAGCAACAGTTTTCAGAATAAATACATGGACATTTAAGAAACAGGTTTTCAGGGGAAAAAAAACCCAACAGGATACAGTCTAGGGACCTGGAAACCTTTTCCAGTGATTGTGTTAACAATCATAACATTGTCCAATTTGTGGTAATAATCATACTTGTCCAAGGATTGTAGTTTTATACACAAAACTATACACAAACAAGTATCTGGACACTTAATGCAAGGGATGCTGCTGTTTTGAAGCACACAGTTTTTTCAGTTGTGGATCCAAGGAGCTGAGGCAGACCCTTAAATTGTCCTCCACATTCACTCCCTGGCTCTCCAGCTCTAAAGGCAACGCTGCCATCAGCAGCTGCACAGAAGTAAAGGTGGCAATGTATCACACACACTTTAATCAGTATACTTTGAATATCGAACACACAAAGGAGGTTGAGAGCCATAAGATTTAGCATATATTTCAGTCCTCCATCTTCAATTCCAATCAATTCTCTACCCACCATCAAATCCAGCACCACCTGGTGCTGATACTTCAAAGCTGAAAAGGCCATCTCAGCCACTTCTTCCCAAGTTAGACCCCTTCTCAGGACTTTCTTTCATGTTGCCTATGACTCTATGCCTCAGTTATCTTCATGATAACTTCTCAGCATTGTGTGTGAATTAACTTAGAGCTCATGAAGCGCCTGATCCAGTCCCTGTTTAGGTCAATTAAAAGACTCTCATTGATGCACTGGGAGATGGTTCTGATGGCAAGATGTGAAATTGACAGCACTCCTCACATATGTCATTTAGAAATCTGCAACACAGGTAGAAGCCAGTCAGCAGAAGTTTCCCCAACTGATCCACCAGTATCCTTCAACTCGTACTTGGAGGAATCATCTCTTTGATAGGGTAATTTAGTTCTATTCAGTTCAGTGGACTCTCTATTGAAACTGTATAGTGACTATTGTTGTGGTGCTTATTATGATGAGCACATAATTCTGCAAAGGGAAATTAAATTCATTAAGATCATTTACTGTACACCACCAGAGAACCATCAGCTGGGAACAGCCATTGGTCATTATTTGTGAAAAAGGGAGTAAAAGTGTACTTGGGGGTAGAGGCTGACAGCTCATGATCTCCCATCTAATAACATCACAACCCCCTGAGTGGTCACAACCCCCAGTTTGAAAATCCCTGCCATAAATACTCCCCTGCCAAAGGTATGCCTTATATGTCTGTGTGTAAGCTTTCTCCTGAACTTACTGTTGCTTGCCTGTGTCCCTACGAACCCTTCTCCCCCAACTCCTCCTCAGAGAGATACCCAAACTTTTTCATATTCCTGGAATAGAGCTCATAGGACCCACTTGATCTGGCTGCCAGGGCAAGTAGGTAGATGACTGCCATTTTGTGCAGAGTCTTGAAACCTGACATATGGATGGAGAGTCTTTACTGCAGAGTTCTAGAACCTGACACCATGTTACAATCTGCCTTTGGCTTTTTGCTGTCTATGAAGCATCAAAAAAAGCTCACTCCACCATAGAGAATATTAATACATTCAAGCTTCTTACTTATGATGAAGTTTTGGAAGGCTGTTTTCTTCCTGGAACTGGATCAAGTTATTTTTGGCCTTAATGCAATGGACAAACTGTTCTCAGATCTTATTCTGTGCCCCTCACATTTTACAGACTGATTATCAGACAGGACATCATTAGTTTAAGTAATTTCTACAAAGCACATTTTGTGAATAATAATAAATACTTTGCACTTATATAACACTTTTCATCCGAGAACCTTAAAGTATTTTGTAAACATTAACAACAACTAAAAACAGCACTGCAAACTGTTATGGAATACAGAGAGCATTTCAACCACTACTGAACTGTAGCCAACCTCTTTGGTGGAAAGCAACAGATGTTTAGTAGCTTGCAGCAAAACTACAGCAACACCACCATATCTAACTGATATCACAAGGAGAATTATGGTAACTAGAATTGCATGACTGAAGTTGGAATCTGGCCAGGGCACTGAGGGTTACACTAGGCCATTGGTTCTCAGTGATGTGTTACATGGGCCGCAGGTTGAGAATCACAGCGCCCCACCCCAAATGCTTTCACCTCGCCCACATGCCAAGCGCCCGCCTGCCCAGAGACCCCTTCACAGAATGGGGCCAGGAGCAGAATCCTGGGCTTGGGGTTGGACAGCCGAGACGCAGACCCACCATGTAGGTCCAGGCAGCCGGACTGGGAACCCTTGCAGTGTGGGGCAGGATCCTGCCAGCCAGACCCCACCACACAGGGCAGCCAGACCCAGACCTGGGCAGCTGGCAGCCGGACCCGCACTCCACCCCTGCCATGCGGGGCTGGGCAGCCGGGACCCGAGGTTCCACTGTGTTTGGCAGCTAGGATCCCCGGCGCCGAGCATGGGCCAACAGCCAGGCCCTGAGGTGCCAGGCCCTGAGGTGCCAGGCCAGGAGCGGAGTCCCACGTAAAACCTGGGGGTGCTGCAGAACCCTCGCAAACCCCTAATTTTCAGCACCCAATCCCCTCACTGCCCAGAGCCCTCCCAAACTTGCCCAGAGACCCTCTCTCCCGTCCCCCTGCAGCATTCACCAGCCCCTCTGCCTGTAAAGCTCCTGCAGGCTGCCTTACACTCTCTCCCCGCTCAGCCAGCCCCGCCCCATGCTGTGCCAGACCAGAGCTGCACTAGACTATTGTGGAAAGTGCTATGGAATCTTTTATAACCAAGCTGTAAGGAGACTGATCTCATGTCTCATCCAAATGATTTCATTTTTTGCAGTACAGCACCCATATCACCATATGGTGGTTCTGATTCTATGCTGACTCAGTGAGAAGGCGGCAGATCTGTAATTGGCAAGCTCCACTTTTCTGCAGTGCCCAGTTTTCCTTTGGAAGTCTCACTTATGAGGACTGACCCAGCTCAAACCCTGCTTAATTCGTAAAATCTGATTAAATCATAGTACAAGGTAATACACATATAGCATATAATCTATTCTGTGCAGGTTAAGTAGGTACCGTTGCTTGATACAAAAATCCAGTGTTCAGAGACCTATTTAAAATGCTTATATAATGTTGCAGGTTGATATATTTTTGGAGAAGCTGAAAAGAGCTGTTGCATTAACATGCTATCGAATCTACTCCAACTGACTGACTGCTGACTGACGTATCATCTGTAGTGATATGAATATGAGGTAGCCCTCTCCTCAAGATATGTAATGTCTTAGCCTTCCCATTCAGATTGCAAGTGACAGATCTGCCTAACTTCTCTGACTTTGTGTTCATCTCTTTAATCTATAGCTAGAGCTGTTATAGACTAAGTCAGGTATCACACCTATCACAGCAATGACAACGCACCTGTATTTCTAAACCAGACTGCACTTCCAGAGAACTTAACATGTGATTTTGATAGTCTCATATGACCTTCTAATAAGCAAACTAGGGAAATATAGCCTAGACGAACCTAACTGCACAACTGGTTGGAAAACCATACTCAGAGTAGTTATCATTGGTTCTCCATTGAGCTGGAAAAGCAATTAAAGTGGGGTCCCGCAGGAATCTGTTGAGGGTCTGGTTCTATTCAATATCTTCATAAATGATTTGGATAAAATAAAGAGTACACTTATAAAGGGGACTATACAAAGCTGGGAGGGGTTGCAAGTGCTTTGGAGAACAGGATTAGAATTCAAAATGACCTTGACAAACTGGATAAGTGGTCTGAATTTGCGGGTTATAGTGGATCACAAACTAAAATGAGTGAACAGTGTAATATTGTTGGGAAAAAAAAGCCAACATAATTCTGCTGTAGCAGAAGTGTTGTAAGCAAGACATTAGATATTCTTTCACTGTACTCAGTGCAGATACAGCCTCAACTGGAGAATTGTGTCAAGTTCAGGGCACCACAGTTTGGGAAAGATGTGGACAAACTGGAGAAAGTCCAGAGGAGGGCAGTAACAAAAATGATTAAAGGTCTAGAAAATATGACCTATGCGGAAAGATTGAAAAAAAAAAAGGGGGGTTTGTTTAGTCTGGAGAAGAGAAGACTGAGGGGAAGACTTGTATCTCAGGTACATAAATAATTGTTACAAAAAGTTTGTTCTAAATTGTTCTGCTTATTCATGGAGGAAAAGACAAGAAGTAACAAGCTTAAACTGCAGCAAGGGACATTTAGGTTAGATGTTAGGAAATACTTACTAACTCTTCGTGTAGTTAGGCATTGGAAAAAAGTTACATAGGGAGGCTGTGGAATCTCCATGATTGGAGGTTTTTTAGAATAGGTGAGACAAACCCCTGTCAGGGATAGTCTAGATAATATTTAGCCCTGCCTCAGTGCATAGGACTGAAATAGATGGCCTGTCATCTACATTAGGGTTAGGGTTAGTCCTACATATCTAAGATTAAATGTATCTAAAACGGGTGGGAAAAATTTTTGGCCCAAGGGCCACATCTGGGTGAGGAAATTGCATGCAGGGCCATGAACATAGAGCTGGGGCAGGGAGTTGGAGTGTGGGAGGGAGTGTGTGGTGTGGTAGGGGGTTTGGTGTGCAGGAAGGGGTTCAGGGCATGGGGTTGGGATGCAGGAGGGATATGAGGTGCAGCAGGGTTAGGGGGCTTGCAGGGGGTTGAGGTGCAGGAGGTGTACGGCAGGGGTTTGGGGTGCACAGTGCAGAAGGGGTTTGGGGTGTGGGCTCTGGCCCGGCACCACTTACGGCACCTGGGTGGCAGTGGCGTGCAGTGGGGCTAAGACAGGTTCCCTGCCTGCCTTGGCCCCGTGCCACTCCCAGAAGCGGCTGGCACAACATCCCTGCAGCCCCTAGGGAAGGGGGCAGCAGAGGGCTCTCTGTGCTGCCCTCACCTGCTCTCCCTCGAAGCTCCCACTAGCTGCAGTTTTCTGTTCCCAGCCAATGGGAGCTGCGGGGGGCAGTGCCAGCAGCCTAGGGCAACGTGTGGAGTCTTCTGTCCCTCCTTCCCCAGGGGCCACTGGGACATGGTGCTGGCTGTTTCCGGGAATGGCACAGGCCCAGGGCAGGCAGGGAGCCTGCCTTAGCCCCGTGGTGACACCGGGGGGCAGGGGTGATGGTGGAATCCCACGAGCTGGATTTGGCTCGGGGCCATAGTTTGCCCACCCCGATCTAAAAGAATCTTTCTATTTTACAGCTTGTTCACTGACAACCTAAAAGGAGGCAATAGTGACAAAAGCCTTTCAAAGGGCTTTGTCTCCTACTTATTTATAATGATTGATTGGTCCATTTATTTTGTTTAAATATACTAATAAAATGCTCCTATTCAGTGCTCTAGGCACATGTATCACCTTTATAAAGATACAAACTAAAAATAGGATATTTAACTTCTGACTTTTTGGATTACTTCTAACAACATATGCTTACCTCTTATATATTTATCACCTTCCCCTTTATTGGCATAATATCAGTCTTTCACTTTTCCACTTCTAATTTCAGATTGGAAGACTGGGAGCATGGCTTGAATTAGATTGAACTAGCCTATCACAAATTCAGCCACTAGATGCAGAAATTACTGGGTGGAATTCAGAGGCCTGAATTATGCAAGAGGACAGACAAGATAACCACAATGCTCCCTTCTGACTAGCATACATGAAATTTCTATTAAAATCTATGAATTGGGTCTTCCGTGAGCAAGAGCTATACTTCTTCAGGCAGTTCTATCAATGTATCTTCTTCCTGATTTTTCATATTAGGAATTTCCCAAGCCAAAAAAAAAAAAAAATCATGTGTCATGCTATATTTGTATGTTAAATGAAATCTTTAGCTAAGTGAATAAATTCCCAGTAATTTATATATGAAATCTCTAATTTGGATGCATATCACAAATAAAACAAACATCAATCCTCAAGTTCTAAAACTCCTTGCCATCATTTGAAAGTTCATCATGAAGAACCAAAACAGTAGTGTACTCCCTACTACTCATAAAACTACCATCATGCAGAAAAATGTATTATAATAGAAGCTAAATACCAGAGCAGCAGTGTTATGTATTCAAAGAAAGACACTGTACTTAACAGCTGAACTGCTATATTCTGGACTAGCTAAAGCTTCTGAACCAATTTAAGTTCCATCTCTATGAACAGTGCTTTGTAAATCTAGGTGACAAAGGAAGGGATCATAATAGCAAACTCCATTCAGAAGAAAAGGATGAAATTCATTTCCAGATGCAAATGGAAAAGAAAACACAGTCTTGGTCACGGTTGCTACTTGATCCACTAGAAGCTACTGGGAATCTAATTGGGTGCCAAGTTGCAAACTTTAGTAACAAAGGTATCTTTATTTAGCAATTTCCCCTCAGTCAAGGCAGCCAGTATAATGCCAGCAAAGTTTTCCTGTTGCCTCCCCATCCAACCATAGTTACTTCAGTCTTAGTCTTATTCAGAATGAGTCTCAGGCAACTGTTCACATTCCTAACCCAATGAGGTCCAGCCATTGGGACAGACCCTTGAATACGTTCTCTGGACTGGATGAAATAGAGCTGTCTCATCAGCATATTGAAAACATTTCTCCCTTTGCTAACTATAACTGCCTCACATACACATGAACATTATGATGACATGAATCTCTTGCCACCAAGAGATTCTTCAGGGCATAATCATACATCAGAACCAATTTCTGGATCCCTTTCCAAGACAGGAATGAAGCAGGAAAGAGTAGGCCTATCTACTCCAGTCCCCTCACAGATGAATCAATATATAATCCTTGCTACTGAAGGTTAATCAGTTATCCATGTTGATTAGGTTGACCAGATGTCCTGATTTTATAGGGATACTCCCAATTTTGGGGTCTTTTGCTTATATAGGCTTCTATTACCCCCTCTCCTGATTTTTCACATGTGCTATCTGGTCACCCTAATGCTGATAATAAATGTATCATTATTAAGGGTAAGATTTTGTAATGGTAATTTTTAGTAAAAGTCAGGGGTAGTGAACAAAAATTCATGGAAGCCCATGACATGTCTGTGACTTTTACTGATATAACCCTGATAAAAAGGATGTGGGGGAGGGTCCAGCACCCACCCAGGGCCGGCGTCAGCACTTTTGCCGCTCTAGGCGGCTAACAAGAACACCAGCGGAAGTCCGCCAAAGATGGGCAGAGCTGCTGGGGTGACGGGAAAAAAAAGAAAAGAAAAAGATTCCGGATGTTGGTTTCCCGCCACCGAAATGCAGCCAAAAGAAGTGGCAGAGCAGGCATGTCTGCCAAAATGCTGCCAAGGGTGGGAAAATGCCGCTCTCAGAAGAGATACATCCTGCCCTCAAAACTGGGGCTGCCCTAGGCAACCGTCTAGGTCGCCTAGTGCTTGCGCTGGCCCTGCACCCACCACTAACGCTTTCAGCAACTGAGATGCCTGCAACAGCTGAGAGCTACGGGGGTCCTGCTGTGGCTCAGAGCTCCAGCAGCTTGGAGCTCCAAACAGGCACCTGGGAGCTGCCAGGCTTCCACCCACCCAAGGGACTGGGATCTATGGGGGACCCCCTCCACAGCTCAGAGCTCCAGCGCTGGTAACTGCAGAGTCCATGCAACTAACAGCTCTGGTGCTCCTGCTGACTGACAGCTCCAGCCCCATGTCCCCAGGTGTGACGGGTTCAGTCACAGAGACCCCTTTGAGTCTGTTACCTGATGTGCTGAGACTACCTCTGCGCCCATTTTCTCTGCCAGTTTGGGCCTCCAGAACCCTGCCTTGTTGAGCCAGACATGCAAGCCTGCTGCAATACAGACCCAGGGTCTGAACCACACCCCCAAAGCTGCAGACTTAACTGAAAATGGCTTAGGAAGTACTCCTGTCTCCAGCACCCAGATACCCAACTCCCAATGGGATCCAAACCCTTCATAAATCTGTTTTGCTCTGTATAGATCTTATACAAGATGAACACATAAATTGTCTGCCCTCTGACACACAGATAGAGAGAAATGCACAGCTGTTTGCTTCCCCCGGTATTGATCACTTAATCTGGGTTAATTAATAAACAAAAGTATAAAAAGCAGGATTTAAGTGGTTTCAAGTAATAGAACAAAGTAAGTTACCAAGCAAAATAAAGCAAAACACACAAGTCTAAGCGTAATACATTAAGAAACTGAATAGAGGTAAATCTAATCTGCAGAGATGTTCTAACAAGCTTGTTTCAGAGACTATACTCCTTCCTAGTCTGGGTCCAATCTTTTCCCTGGTACAGACCTTGCTAGTTCCAGCAGGTATCTTAGGTGAAAAGAAGGGGATTCCACTTGACTGGAACCCCCTTTGTTCAGTTCCACCCCCCTTTAATAGCTTTGGCATAAGACAGGAATCCGTTGTCTCTCTTTGGGTTCCCACACCCCTTACTACTCAACGGAAAAGCACCAGGTTAAAGAGAGACTCCAGTTCAGGTGTCACAATCACATGTCCTGTGAGACTACATTACCCACTCGCTCGCACAACGTATACAGGAAGTATACAGTATAAGAGAACAGCTATTTACAACCAATTGTCCTGGTTAAAGGGAGCCATCAAGATTCCAAACCACCATTAATGGCCCATGCTTTGCATAATTACAATAGGACCTCAGAGTTATACTTCATATTCCTAGTTTCAGATACAAGAATGATGCATTCATATAAATAGGATGACCACACTCAGTAGATTATAAACTTTGTAATGATACCTTACAAGAGACCTTTTGAATAAAGCATATTCCAGGTACATTATAGTCACACTCATAAGCATATTTCCATAAAACATAATGGACTGCAACGTCACACTGGTATTGAGGCAGAAAATGTCACGCAGGTCTCTGGAAGTCATGGATTCTGTGATTTCCATGACATATTCATAGCCTTAATCATTACTCATTATTACCCTGCCTGATTTTTTGTAAGGAGTGGATGGTGGGAATGGCATTATTACAGAAGTTTATGGAAAGATTTTTTTTTCTTGTTACTTGCTAATGTTATCTTCCTCCTATGTTTCAGTAACATTCTCTCTGTGAAGATCTGTAAGCAAGCATTAGAATTGGATAAATAAATGAATCCTATACACTGCCTACACTAGATTTTTTTTAACTGAAGCTGTTCTACTGCAATATTTCACTAATGCAGAAGTACTTTATTAGCTCAGAAATCTCTTTAATTCTTGTGTTTGTCCTAATATGAAGAACTGATATGCTCAATAGCCCAGATTCTGCATTGCAATATGACTAGCACAATCAACCATAATAGTGTCACTCCCATAAGGGAATGTGATGACAGACCCAGTGTAGCAGCTCCTACTCCACCGCCTTTCCCTGCTCCAACACAGGAGTACAGGTAGTGTGTCTGTGAGGGAAGGGGATTCAATTGGGAAGCCAAAATCAATGGGAAGAATAAACAGTCAAATAAAACCTCTGTATCTAGTACAGTCTGTCTGGGCATAAAAGCACCTCAAGCCATGTTGCAAGGCCCATCTCCTACCCAGACTTTGGGGGCTGGAGAAATGCATAAAGGGCTGGTATTGGTGGGGTTGGCAGGACATTGGATGGCACGATAGTACTTGTGTTTGAAATCTCTGATAAATTTCTTACCTCTGGTTTTGGCAAAGTGGTGGTTTCAGTTTTATGCACAATCATATGATATGGCACTGCTGGGTTTTCCTTGATTACACCCCTTCTTTATTGTGAAATACCTCCTTTCCCATTGCTGTCCAGAAAGAGTGTGCAGTCCTTGCACATTATTTGTTTAACTCTACTACATGCATGGAGAAGTATATTCATGCTCTCAGTTGTGCCTTTAAATCCCTTTTTCGCCCTGTGCCAACAGCATCACTATTATTTATCTAGCAAATAGACACGCATTTAAATCCCATTCATGGCATGCAACAACTAGATCTTAATATTTACATTCCTTTCACCAAGATTATAGGATTTATTAAGTCACCAAAATTTTTACTCTAATACTCTTTTAGTACTTTTAATGCATAACTAAGATAATATGATCAGTATGTGCAGTACCTAACAGCCTCCGACAGGAAAAATTGTTAGAAAATTGGCAAGGATGATGGCCTTATGTGACAGCTTCCATTTTCAAGCTGAAGCTAGACAAATTCAGACTGAAAATAGAGTGTACATTTTTTTTTAAATGGTGAGGGTAATTAACTATGGGAACACTTTATCAAGGGTCATGGTTGATTCTCCATCAATGGCAATTTTAAAACCAAAAGTGAATGTTTTTCTAAAAGCTATGCTCCAATTCAAACAAAAATTTGGGGGAAGTTCTCTAGCCTTTGTTTTGCAGCAAGTCAGACTAGAGGATCACAGTGGTCCATTCCGGCGTTGGAATCTATGAATCTTGGCTGACAAAAGATTGAACCAGAATCAGTGGAGTTAAACCTGTGAGGCTTTTACATTAAATGTAAAGAGTCAGGCTCTGCAGAAGAGTGCTGTACAAGACTCATGTAGTCTATGGATCAGGCGCAGAGAGGGGAACAGACACAATGACCAGTGGGTTACATTTGCATAGAAGAATTTTGCAGAAGGAAACAAGAAAAATTGAAATTCAAGCCAAATAAACTAAGGCGTATGGATTAGAAGTAATCCAACAAACAGAACTTTGGGTCGAATGAGACCAAAACTGTTATGTCTCGTTTTTTTGCAGTTATGTTTCTGTGTACTGAAGTTTTAAAATTCTAAGCATTCATCCCGTCTGCAGGGTAGGTAGCTTTTTTGTTTTATTGTTTTCTTTAATCTAAAATAATTGAATCTACTTTGTTACTGTACACAAAGAGCAAAACAATGAAATCTAAATGGTCTCTTCCATCTAAACATTTTCTTTGAAAAAACAACAACGATAAATAAAATTCCATTCAAAATACCACACAAAAAGCAATGTGGAATTGTTCATGAATCATTTTCTGCCAATTAGAAACAAATTGAGAGAAGCAATTAATACACTATTTATCTAAACAACAATACTGCCAGATGGAATAAGTCATTCAATTAGGAAAAAAATAATGAAGAACTAGGCCAGCTAAATGACAGAAAATATAATACATGGAAAATAGAACACCAAGGAAACAAACGAACAATGACTCCAAGTGCTCAAAGTATTGCTACAGCCCCACCATACAGAGTACAGTACACTTCAAAGAAAATATGTACAAAGCAACTAAGGCCTTGTCTAAATTTTTTTTCAAGTTGGCATATCTATGGCAGTCAAAGGTCTGAAACCCGCTGAGCACCACAGCTATGCCGTTAAGTACACCTGTGTTTATTTGTCCCTTACATACTGTAGATGTAAACGTGAAAGCTGGCCTCTGAAAATCTGTCCCTATATGTCAAATGCATATGGACGATGTATTGTAGCTATCAGTTTTCTTGTTTGTAGTTCCTATGGTTTGGATGTTAGAGCTTATATCGTGGCTTTGTCTAGTTGAAATCCCTTCTCCAGAGAAGAATTTTTTTTTTGTTATTCCCAGCAGGCAATTTGCTGTTGATATGAGAATTTGCTGACAAATTAGACTGTGGAATCTGCCAAGGGAAGCTGTATCGCTCAAGAGATTTAAATAGAGATGGGGGAAATGTATGTGTATACACACACACATACAGAGTAGGGAATCATTTTTTCACTGGCAGGAGACTTAAAAGGTCTTTCCCTCTCTAACTGGTGCGTTTCTATAATGTTTTAATTCCTATTGGGATGTGGAAGCTATGACAGAATTACTGCTCAAGGTTGGGTTGTTTTTTATAAACTCTGGTCTGCATTTTTTTAAAATCATCCAAAACTAGCTGTTCATTTTCTGTTTTCCAGCCCATATACAAACGCATTTTGAATGGATTCTATCCTGCTCCGGAAAGTTTTTATTTATTGCTGTTATTATTTAAACCATGTCCATAGGTGTGCTAGGCTCCTCAGAGAGGTTCCTGTCTCTGGGAATTTACCACCTAGAATTTAGACTTGCCAGGTGAAGACAAGTACAGACAAATGAGGGAGGTGGTTTGAATAACACGTGAAGACTCCATTCACGTACACATCTTACAAATTATTGGAGTAGGCGATCCTGGTGAGTGCAATCTGCCTGGAACAGGGAGGTTTCAGGACAGGGCAAAGCTGTTTTTACTAAATGCTTGCACTGACTACACATTAAAGTCAGCTTTCCGCGGAAGCTTCAAATGGCTGCAGCTTTTATCAGCTTATCAGCCTATGATGCCATTTAACTCAGAGGCCTACTGCTGAAGCTATCCAACCTGCTTCAATGCAACCAGACATGTCGACTCATTAGGTCAACACTTTTGGACAGAAGATTCCATGTCCATCTCAGAAGTCCAGCTAGCAAAAAGTAGAGTGTGCACAATGGCCTCCCATAGGGATTAGCACCATCACTTTTTAACTAGGGTGACCAGATGTCCTGATTTTATAGGGACAGTCCCGATATCTGGGGCTCTTTCTTATATAGGCTCCTATTACTCCCCACCCTCCCCGTCCCGATTTTTCACACTTGCTGTCTGGTCACCTACTTTTTAACATACAAGTGATGTGCCTGAAATGACATGCTGCACGTTCATTTATGCAGATGACCTGGCACTAATGACACAGGCACTACACGCAAGGAATCAGAGGATGACTTTCATGATAATTTGAAGAAGATGGAAATCTACTTTCAGTACTGGTGGCTCAAAGCCAAGCCATCAAAAAAGTGGTGTTTCCTGCTTTCCATCTTAGCAATTCTGAAGCTAAGAGGATGCTAAACAAACTACTGTGGCAAGGCAATCACCCACAATACTAACTCCCACTACCTAGGAATCAGTCACTCTCAATCACAGCCTTACCTATCAACATCATCTGAAGCAGGTGAGCCATAAAAAGAAGAGGTATATCAATATCATCCAAAAGACAAAAGGTTCTAGCTGGGATTGTGATGCTTGGCTATGAATGGCAACACTGCCTTCAGTTTATTCCATGGCCCAGTACTGCACAGCTGACTGGGGAAGAAGTTCACACACGGATCTCACTGATATCCAGCTAAGTGCAATTAGGAAACTTGTAACCCTGAAGTCCACTCTACTGCCTTGGCTTCCAGGCCTCAGAAACATCCTCCCTTCAACCACTGTGCGAGAGATGGTTATACTGCATGAGTAAAACAAAGCTCTCGCTAACCAAAAGTTCCTTCTCCATGAGAGCCCTGTTCTCCAACCTTCCAATTACTCAAATTCCTACTGACCATTCTGCAGGCCACTGGAGAAGCTCCTCTGTCATCCAAATTCAACCCAGAAGACATCTGGCTGATGCAATGGGCAGTCTGACATAAACAACAAGCGCCACATAGATGATCCCACTGCTGACCCACCTGATTTCTTGCAGTCATTCATACTTAATATGAATTACATGGAGGTGCCCACCCCGATGAGCAGATGAAGAATCAAGGATTCACCAGTGTGAATGCAAAGACTCCAAAACCATCAAACACGTGAACAAGTGTCCCATTTTTCATTTTCAGGATGTATAACAAAAGTGTACTTTGCATCTCCTGAAGTCCTTGAATACATTTCATACCTTTTTATTAACTTTATTAATGTTGCTATTTCCATATGAAAAATTACAACTTGTTTTTTTTAGTTTTAATTCAATATATTATGTCATTTCTTATAGGTTACATGAGATAAATGAGTCTTTAAGAGGAACTTCAATGAAGATCTAGAAAATAGTTGACCTTTCCAAGCACATGTTACAGACAAGCCTTCCTCCCCTTTTTAGGGCTTTGATCAGGATCCACTATGCTAAAATGTGTTCAAAAACATTGCACATACCATCCAGTCAGGGCCAGTGCTAGCCCACTGGGGACTCTAAGCAGGAATATTTCCCCTATCTCCAATATTAAGACAGGCAAATTATTATAAGAAGTGAATAGGGCGATCCTCAAGCAGTTCAGGGCCCTAAGCAATTCATTGCTTATTCTGCTTCTGCCTAGCACTGGCTCTGTATCCAGTACATTTTGGCATATGCTGATGTTACTGTAGAACCCACTGTTGTGCTCTCCATGTGTTTGTTGCTCATTACTGTAAGCGTGATAGGTTGTGGAGATGTTCACTGCCTTGCTGACTGTAAGGATCTGTGGGACTGGAACCCAAGTCTGCAAAGCCTGGGCCAGCTGGCTTCCTACATCACTACAACCACTTCAAAGGAGCCTGGTGGAGATTAGAGTCACATTAGATAGGATAGAACTTTGAAATGCAAACTACATTGGTAGTAGTTAAAGGGGATGGTGAATGTGTTTACTTATATTGTGTGTAATGATTAACAATGTACTCAAACAGTCCCAGTCTATGCTGTATTATGTTAATTAAGAGGTCAAAAGGACATTTTAACATTTAAATGACCTGTAAACACAGGATATTACTGTATTGATCTCTCTTCAAAATGTATAGCAAATCATCTGCAAATGGTAGAAAAACAGGTAATTGCCTTATGTTACTCTGGGGAGATAATTACTGGCAATGCTTAGGAAATGGGCTCACTTCAAAGTCCCTAGGAGTGCCTTTTGTTCGCGGAAGGACTCCACGTTGTCACAAGAAAGCGTGAAATTCTATAAAAGACCTTTGGGTCCCAATCCTTTTTTAATCTCAGATCTGCTCGAGGCTTCATGCAGGGGAAGCCTAAGCATAAGGACTGAAATCCCAGTCCTGACTGGATCGTCCTGAATACAAACATTGGCCTATAACCTATGAACTACTTCTTAAAGAACTCTTTGCAACTGCAAAGCTCACCACCTCTACTAAGAATCTGAACCTCAGGAATTGTACTCATGTCTGTATGTATGCTGATCTTTTAACCAATACTCTCTCTCTCTTTTCTTTTCTAATAAATTCTAGTTTACTTAATAAGAATTGGCTGTAAGCGTGTATTTGGGTAAGATCTGAAATATTCATTAACCTGGGAGATAATGTGTCTGAGCCTTTGGGATTGGTAGAACATTTGGGATTGGTAGAACATTTTTGGTTTGGGATTGGTAGAACGTTTTTATGTTATGACTAAGATTTTCAGAAATCCTCATCATATTTGACTTGGATGTATGGGTGGAGACCTGAGGCTGGGTTACTTTAACAGAACTGTGTTGTTTGCTATCTGGGTAACCAGTGAGATATTATAGAAGCTGTTTTGTGCTAGTCTAGTAAATTTAAGTATTGGAATATCCACCAGCTTTTGGGATCGTCTGCCCCATTTTTTGGAGTCTACCCTAATTGAGTGACCTCAGTTGGCTCCGTAGTCATACCCTTCAAGATATTTCCTTCACCCAATCTTCCTCCAAACTATCCAGGTTCAGCCCTGCTCCACACTACTGATATATTCTGTATATCTTTCAGGAACAAAGTCCAAACACTTTCTGCAAAGTAGAGCTTTATATAAATGTTTTGGCTAAGTGTCATTGCCTCCTTCCTTAGTTAGTTATGAAAAAGTGTTTTGTTTAATAAGGAAAATAATAGATTTGCTGGTTTCTGAGGCCCTATGCGCTGCTGGTATGTGGAATATAAATATCACATGGTAAGGGGGAAATTTTTTGAGAGCTCTTGTTAAAATTTTGGCAGCACATCGCCTGCTACAGAACATATGGAATCTCACCTTGCTTTGATAGACTTTGTATACTAGACTGAGTTCTGTCAGTGTGCCATACTGAGACGGATTTCTATGAGCAATATTGCTTGTGACTTGGAATGTCTATATTATGAGCTAGGGGTGTGATTCCCAGTTTGCACAGACATAATCATGCTAGCTCTTATCAAGCTAGCATGCTAAAAATAGTAGTGCAACAATGGCAGCATGGGCAACAGGTTGCTATGCTGAAGATGCACCTAAGTGCTTCAGCCAGGTAGTGTACATGTAGCTTTTATGGTGTACTGATGCCACTGTTTATACTTCTTGCAAATTTTTGCCTGTAAGGTGTAGCAAGGTGTACAGGGCCCTCCTGGCTCCTGCCCCTACTGTGCTAAGTTACTCAGAGACCTTGGGGTTCAGTAACCACTGGTGCCGTTTAGTTACAGGTTGTGCTCCCACCACCTCTTTACCACACACAGCTTGGGTTCTAATGTCTGCACCCAGGAGGGAAGAGCTATCGCTCTGCTTCCACTCCCTCGCTCCTCCTCTTTCCCAGCTTCCTTCCTCACAGCCCCAGCCTAATTGGGTGGGCAGCTATCTCCCATTCACCAGTTAGGTGCATGTTTTTTATAGCCAGCTCCAATTTATTTCCCTTAATGGGAGCCTGTGTGACAGAGAGCTGAGTCAGTAGTTCTTGCCCAGCACCCACAAAGGTTCTATTTTTATTGAGTAATCCCTACACTGTACAAATCTGAAACAACAGTTGAAATGTCAAGCAGCAGTAAGGCTAAAGAGTACTGAATGTCAGAAAAGTTTTTCTCCCCACCCCAGCCAGTCTAGAATTTAAGACTCAAACAACTTCTTACATAGACCTGACTCTATAGGGTGTCCTCTTAAAGCTGCTTAGCGCCTTATGGGACTGAGTCCTTGATGAGAATCTGAGGGGAGTTCATTCACTGTATGAATCAACACTTTGTTGTAATTCAAATTTGCGTAATTTCCTGCTGAAAGCCACCAAATCTCACTTTGCAACTAATTCCATAGAAATAAATGCAGCCCCACGCAAATGAGTGAGGGAGGGGGATGGAGTGAGCAAGGTAGGGCAAAGGTGTTCAGTTTTGTACAGTTAAAATGTTGGCAACCTATGTGCCCCAGAAGCAACTAAAAAAAGCAGATTGTAACTAGGTTTCCCTCTCGTGTGCAATAGAAGTCCCCTGTAAATACAACTGTCTGAGAAGTAAGGTTCTACACAACCTGACTACAGGTAGTAGAATCTAGTGATTTAATATTTTATGTCAATAAAACAATTAGGCCAGGTTCTGATACCATTACTTATGCTGAATAGTACTTTTCTCTAGAAGAATTTCCATTGAAGTCAGAAGGACTACTTGTGGAGTAAGGTGCTACCCATCCAGATAAAGGGTATTGGGGTGAGATTTTATGAGGATGTCTTCCACCACACTTACACTGAGCAGTGTCTTACTCTTTATGGAGGACCACAGAAATCCAGAGGGCTTCCCCCAGCTTAAGGTACTACAGAACATGAGTAAAACGGGCAAAATCTGCCCTTAAGTTTCGTTGAGAAGATATATGTTTAGTAGTAAGAGTACCCATGTGAGAACAAAAATTCCTGTGTTCTGTTCCTGTTTGTGCAATGGATTTGCTAAATGGTTTTGGGCAAGTTTCTGTTTAGGACCAAACTTACAATTAATGAATACTTTTGAGAATCTCTGTCTTTGGAGGTCCACCTTGAAGCCTTTTAGGGTCTAATTTTCGGAAGGGCTGAGTCTCTACAGCTTTCACTGACGTCAGCTGGAACTGTGGCTGCTCAGCTCCTCTGAAGAAAATCAGACCCTATATATCAGCGAAGCAGTTAAAAGTTGGCCCACAAGAGTAGTGGATGCTTGAATTGCCAATCTGTAAATGCATGTAATGCTTATCACTTATAGGATTGTTATGAGGCTTAATTAACTTAATGCTGTCAAGTAGGTATTTATAGCTATTTGGATAAAGGATGTAAACAAGTGCAAAGGATTAACTTAATGCTTAATTAACTTAATGCTGTCAAGTAGCTATTTACAGCTATTTGGATAAAGGATGTAAACAAGTGCAAAGGATTATGAGTGGAGCATTTACCATTACCTAACATTGCTCTGTTAGTGCTCTGGAAGAAGATCATCATAAGAATCAGTAAGTTTAAGGAGGAAAGTGTCAAGGCTAATTTCCCACACTGGCAGTTTGAGTGCAGAAGTTGGGGGCCCACAAGGATTTAAAGAATTAATACTGGCCACCCAAGGCTTCTATTAAACTCCCAATATTACAGCTTTTCTCTGACCTTGGGAATTCCTTCCTGTGGGGTATCCTAAATCCCTTTCACACTCCTTCTGGTTAAGAGCTGAGAAAGAAAAACAAAGGAAATTAGCTGTTGCCACCAACTAATTAAACACGTGCACAAACCTCTTAAGACACAAAAATCCAATTCTATTCTTTAAAAAAAAGATAAATTTTATTAATTTAAACAAAGAAAGAAAATACATCTAGGAGCTCAGGCTATTGAACTGCTAGATTTTAAAAGCGCCACTACAAGAATTAAATCACCAACAATAACTTTCTGAGGTCAAGCTTAAAGGTTTCAAGCAAAACAAGAGCATCTGGGGTTAGCACAGAGGAGTCCACAAGAAATACAGTTTTAAAAAGAGAGAAACCTTATTGCATTTTCCTAGACATTTCCTGATCTACTTACATATCTGGGATTCAAATTAGGTGTTTCGATATGACACCGAGGATTTTTCATACCTGGTCCCAAGCTTCTTACAGCATACCTGTTGCCCTGTCTGCCTCTTCCTGGGAGAAGACAGACAGACAGACAGACAGGGGAGCCTTTGTTCACGTTTTAAAAGTTCTAGTGTTCCCATTGGCTCTTTTGGCCAGGTGTCCACTCACTTCCTTTTACCTATGTAGAGCAGGGAGACTTTTTAACCCTATACAGGTAGAGCAATTAGAGAACAGCTACTAAGAGGGATTTTATAACTATTGGCTGGGTGTCCATAAAAGGGAGTAGCCGCCCCTCCCCTTCATTTATCACTACAAATGTCTGCTACAATCCTGGACAACCACTCCATTGTAGTGTAACAACAGAGTTTTATGGCAATAGGATTTTAATAGCATGATTTTCTCTCATTGTCTTTTCTGCATGTACAGCAATAGTTCAGTATGGATTCAGCTTTTCGAAGTGAAGGCATTACAGTATAAATTCCCCCACTCCAAGATACAGTACACTTCATGGTCGGTTGGCTTTCTGTAATTCTTTCAGGGCTAGCTGCACTTCTGTCCCCTTCCAAGTCTGAGTGCACTCCATAGGGGTTCAGGACTCATGCCTTTTTCTCCTGGGATGAAACTCTACAATTCTCCCACTCAGGTCAGGGCTTATTTACAGTACCTTGCAGGTCAGCACCTGAGATTCTTCCCTTTGTGACCAACAGTCAATAGATATACCAGACTCCTAAACAGCCTTCTTAAACCAAAGAACAGTAGGAACAAAGTGCAAGAGATTTTAAATCAAAACTCTTCATGCACGTTTGTCTTACCTACCATCCTACAGCCCCCGAGCAAGTGCTGGTGTCAGTTAGGATTTGCCCAATAACTACCTCCCCTATGGACAGAGTCTCTCTGTACACAGCCAGAATGCCTTTGTTCTCCTCAGTTCCTGGGCAACCTTGCTTGTCAAAAATCAATTTCTTTGCAGGAGCTCAAGATAGAATCCTCAAATGTAGTGGCTCTGCCATTGTCCTACAACAACACTCAATTATATGCTGAAGAGTGACTTATTTGGAGCTCTTCTTCCTTGTTGCCGGTTTTCCTTACAGCCTTCTATGAAACTAAACCAAAATATTCATACAGGAAACATCTCAATAACTAGGTCAGTGTATTGTATTCATAAATTGCAGAGCAGCTCCAAATCCGCCACACATTCCAATTGCCATTCTCTTTTTGCTCTAGCAGCTGCCAACAATATCCCAAGGAACTGGAGTGAAAAATTTCCACTGGGAATATAGATAAGTCCAAGTCATAAGATCAGTCAGAGGATGATTCTCTGATGTTAGGAAGTTGACTTTGAGGAGGAGTCTCCTACTACATAGTTTCATTGACCCAATTCTATTTCAGATTTTCATGTGTGTGGTGCTAAAGACAGTGAATTCATTTAAGTGTTTCATGCTTGGCATGCTCTCAGTCTAAGTTTTATTGCTTTCCCCCCTTTTTTGTTAATGAGCTGGAATGGTTCCTGGAGGCCTCCTCATTAGTTACTATTTCATATGTAGGGAAGCTGGGGGACTCATGCTATTATTTCATGTTATGTACTGTATAGTTTCCATTTTATATACAAAGACCTGGATTGAACCATCTGTCTCCCCAATAACAAGAACATGTATCATAGTAGTTGTTAGAAAAGCTTCTGTTTAATGGACCCTTATCAATGATTACTTGTGTGCCAAATACACATTTTCACTGCTTGTGGCAACAGACGCTCAACGTGTTAAGTGCTTCTTTCAGCAGACACTTAAAAGCAGAAAATCCTTTCACCATCTTACCCATCTGCACAGCACTGGAGTTGATAACTAGAACTGTTTTGATGCACAGATAGGAGAACTACTTGTTTGTGCTTCTGCCTCTTTGAAGAGATCGTTCTGCAGTAGTATTAAAATGTTCCTTAGAATTAGACAGTTAATCCTGAGGACATCAGTACCAAGATACAGTCTGAACCAGGCCTAGGGTGACCAGATGTCCAGATTTCATAGGGACAGTCTCAATTTTGGGATTTTTTTCCTTACCCTTTCTTTCTCCTAATCCTCCTCACCTGCCATCCTGATTTTTCACATCTGCTGTCTGGTCACTAACCAGGTCCTCTACATGCCAGTCTCTGCAAGATAGAAAATGCTGCCCTCTGAACATTCCAATTAGTGTCTTCCGTAATATGGAAGAGGAAGGTCTCAAAATAAGCCAATACCAAATGAAATTTAAAAAGCGTCAGAGGAAAAGTAGAAAAGGTGTATTCAGTGAAATGATTAAAAAATAACCCACAACCTTTGAGGAGTGGTAGTTAAGCGAGTGAGAATTCTGTTTCACTGGCATATAGAAACTATATAAGAAAAAGACCCAAAAATCGGGACTGTCCCTATAAAATTGGGACATCTGGTCACCCTACTGCATGCAGACAAGACAGTCCTATGCTAAAATACATAAATTCCACTCACATTAACTTTAAGCAATTATGCTTTTTTAAAAGCAAACAAAAATCTGTTCTTTGCATTTTCAAATTAAGATGAATAGATTATGCAAAAGCTTGACCCATAAATATTTAACTAGTTTTTGTTTCTCTTAAACATGGCATAATGTAAACCTGCTGCCACCCTTCTCAGAGGTCCATCTTGTATTTATTACATAGCAAATCCCTTGTATTTCGTACATAGCAAAGAAGTGCTATCGAGGAAAATTATAATAGAAAACTATCATTGCTTTCCAAGATCTCATTTTTGAGAGGTGAGAAGGTGGGACAAATTCAGCATACACAGGTCTATGAGACAGTGGCATAAATACATGAAATCAGTTGCTCTGGCCTTGATTCACAAAGTCACCTAAGCAAACTTTTAGGTGACTAGAAAAACACCACCACAGGAACACACGCTATGATTCAGTAAATCTGAGTTAGGTGCCTAGGTTCTCTATACAGAGACAGGTTTAAGAATAGCAGCTGTGTTAGTCTGTATCTGTAAAGAAAACGAGGAATACTTGTAGAACCTTAAAGACTAACCAGTTTATTTCAGCATAAGCTTTCGTGGGCTATAGCCCACTTCATCAGATGCATAGAATGGAACAAACAGAAGTAAGATGCATTTATACACACAGAAAGCAAAAAAGTTATAAATTACCATAACAATTCTAAGAGGCTGTTAAAAAAAAAACTAAAAAAAATTAACAGCCTCTTGTAAATTACCATACCAATTCTAAGAGGCTGTTAATTTTTTTAGTTTTTTTTAACAGCCTCTTAGAATTGTTATGGTAATTTATAACTTTTTTGTTATAGAGAGGGAGAGCTCATGTGTTGCCAAGGCTCATGGGCTGCCAAAACTCTCCCAGCCCCCAAAAAGAGAACCAAAGCCAGGTGATTGGGAGTAGATCTGGAGAGGTCAGCTTGCCATTCCATTCTTTATGCTCCCATCTGTTTTAATTCTTACTGTCCTGGATCTGGCTCCTGTACACACCAAAGGCATAGTCCTTGCTTCCTCTGATGGCAAACAGTGACCTCACCTACAGCCTCTGATCAGCTGCCCCCAACCTAATGTACCCTGCCTACAAGTTCTCAGCATTCTGGCAGCCCATACCTCCTTGTCTTCAGTATGCACAAGTTAAAGCTGAACAGGGAGATGGGGGTGGGAGGAAGATGTAGGATTTCAGGCTGCTTCTGAGCACGTGTTTTGAGTTCTTAGAACCTGAAGATGTCTGAGCAGGGTTTCAGATGCTGGTGTACCACAAGTGGCAGCTTGTAGGCCTGAGAAAGCTGGTTGGTAACAGTATTGTAGGCCACAGAGAATTAATGGGAATGTGGAGAATGAAGCTGGGAGTTATAGATAAGAGTGTAGGGTTCCTGGAAGTGTTGCACTTAGGAAAGAGGAAGTGAAACTATGTCTCCATGAGCTCCTGCCCACTTTAACTGATGGCACTCTACAACATCAGAGAGAAAAATGAGGCAAAAAAAAAAAAAATGCAAGTACATAACCACACGTTTCTCTAGTTTGAGCAAGGAATCCACCAAAAATCTGATTCGAGGGTGTCAAGCTGAAACTATTACAGCATAAAAGACTCTGTAAGAGACCTTATATCCTCTCTGTATAATGGACCTGAAATGGATAAGATGCCACCAACATGAAAATAATGTCAAAAGAAAAACTTTTATAACAAAATAATGAAGATAAAGGTATACAGACACACTCAGCACAATTTCAGTAATACCCTCTGGAAGGTTAAAAATTGCCGACTTGGAATTAATGATGTGTAGTGTGCTGCTGCTGTTTTTTATTCCATGTTATAAAACAAATAGCCATCAAGAAACCATAACCTATTTTGAACTACTCAATGAATTCAGGGTATTGCATAAAATAGTTTAACTTCAAGTACAAGCAAAGACTATATTATCAAAGATGTACAAAGAAGCAATTTTAGTTGTCCCACACACTGCAGGGAAACAGACAAGACACTGGGAACGTGACTTCGCTTGGCTGCAACTTTGTCAGATACTTCCCAGATGTGGGGAGTATCTGACAATGACTCATCCAGTGCACTTCATCCTTCCTTTGTACCATTTGGTGAAGAGCTGTCCTCAGGTCCCAACCCCATTCCAGCTGAGGCTGGGAGCAGAGCTGCAGCTGGGCTAGGGACTGGACTAGCAGCCAGGTGTGCCTCTGCTTCCTGCTTTGTCCCCAGTGTTGGCCCCAGGACCAGGAATGGAGCTGCAGCCAGTGGCCAAGGGCTGACGTGGGGCTGGGAGTGGAGCTGCGCTGAGTCTGGGGCCATGGCTGCTGGGAGCCAGCCAGGGCCATGGCTCAAGCCAGAGCAAAGCTGTGGATGGAAGGGGCTGGGAGAAGAATAAAAGATAATTAAGCTAGGTCTTTCCCATCATTTACTAGTTTCTTCCTAAGAAGATCACTTGAGCCACTACCTTCATAAATATGTTTTTGGGCACCTGCTTCAAAAGAGAGGTTCACAGATCCACTATCCGAACAGGCATTGGAACTTTAAAAAAAATAAATCTTACCTTTTCCTGCGTGAGGTAAATCCTCTAAGGAGTTTGCAGTCTGGTGTCATTCTAACAAGTCTAACTCTTCATTTGATATCTTTAGTCTCACTGAGCAGCCTCCCCACACTGTGCTAGAGGTCACACAGGTGTACCCATAGCACCTTGGGCTCAAATGCTGATGAGGGTGTTCCCAGGATCTCTCTACTAGTCCCTTGCCTACTTGAAGAGGGTCCGACTGACCCTACTCTGTTGTTGTAAAGTCTCACCTCCCCCAGAGGCTGGGGCAAACAGGTGCTCCATAAAACCAACAAACAAACCAATCAACCCACACACATTTGCCCTCAAAGAAGGCCCAGCATAGTTGCTTGCTAAGATCAGGTCCCCAGATTAACCATCATGAAGTCCATAAGGCACAGTCAAAAGGACACCAGATAAGCCAAAGCCATTCATTCAACCATATTTCAGTACCAGTCTGGTGCCACTTTAGCCATTAGTCCAACTTCCTTGGACTTCGATCATGCCATAGGCTTAAATGCTCTGTGGGCCCAACAGACTAATTTGTTATATTTTGAGAGGCCAAGTCTCCCTCCAAATATCTGTCCAATAGCCTGCCTGCACCAATGCGGTAGATGGTAAACCTGTTTCCCATCTTATCCCTTCTTATCTCGCTGCCACAACTTCCATCCTTGGCATATTTATATTGTCCTTTAAACATGATCTCTATTGACTTTGAGAAGATGCTTCATGACTAGAGCAGCCACTCCTACTTAATCCCATCTCACAGAAAAACTTGAGGCTGTTACCTGCTGGAGCACACACCAAACCAATCACCAACATGCAGGGGGAAGCCATCTCAATGGCCTTGGCCCCTGTATTCCCTCTGAGTTGGATTCTAAGCTGCTTGAGCTGTAACATTATGCCTGCTGAAAGGACCCACACCCTACAGGCTGCTGTCACTACCCTAATCCTGCACAATGCATGGCCTACAAGGGGTCAATGCCCACATTCCCCAATGAGAGATTGCTTTGCATTACCCACTCCCACCCACCATACCACAAATGCCTGGGCACTGGGACCCAGAAAACCACAATCCCATCCTGGTCTGGCAGTTCTGCCACAAGCAGGCCATGGAGCCTGTACTGGGCTGCTGGTAGAATCCGGGGTGAGGGTGGGGTGAAAACCCCTCTGACACTCAAACCGCGTGGGGAAGCCCCTAGCCCCATCAAAGGAAAACCTCATGGGCACCAAAGCTTGGGGGACACGACCAGAGTTCCCTGAGGAAAGACCCACACTTAGTGCCATCCTCCATTGCTTCTGCTTGGAACAAGCAAGGTTAATGTCACCCCGCAAGGGAAAAGCTCTGGCTCCTTGTTTTTTAAAGGATGTCTGCACTGCAATTAGACACCTGTGGCTGTACCATACCAGCTGACTGGCTCATGGAGCTTGGGCTAAGGGGATGTTTAGTGATAGTGTAGACCAGTGGTCCCCAAACTGTGGGGCTTGCCCCCTAGGGGGCACAGAGGAGGCTTTGGGGGTGGGGAGAGAGTGCCACCCACCCGCACCCCAGCTCTGCCCTCATTCCCTCTCCAGTCCTCGCCAGGCCAGGTCTGCCCCAGCCCCAGGTCTAACCCCAATTCTGCCTTCAGTCCAAGCTCCTCTGCTGAGGAAACCTTGGCTGTGCAGTAATGGGGGCGGGGAGGAATGCAGGTAAATTCCATTACTAGTAAGGGGGAGGTACAACAGGAAAATCTTGATGTAGATGTTTGGGCTTGTGCTGCAACTCAAGCTTTGGGATCCTTCCCCCTCACAGGATCCTAGAGCCCAGCCATCTAGACTGCAGTTGAACAGTCCCTTGGCCCAACCCAGAATCAGTTGGCCAGGATCAGTCACAGGTGTCTAATTGCAGCATAGACATACCTTAGGGTCCCAGCCACTAGACAGCTGCTGGGCTGACCACATGCTCTCTACTGCTGCACTGGCTGTGTCTGTTCTATCCCTGGGGGTTACCTCAACCCCATTTTTGCTGGGACCCAACTGGTCATCCTAATGCTACTGGGGATCCCCCAGCCTTGCTGACTCCTCTGCTACCTGCTTGCTGCTGCAGTTTTCCTTCTAAGCTCAGAATCATGGTCCCCATGTGGCAGTAGGGTTTATAAACCCTTGCCTTTGGTATGCAAGATTCAATAAGATGATGTTATGCCTAACCCATGTCCAGCCAATCAGTCACGAAGCCTGTGTTCTCCAACCTGGAAGGAGAGGAAGAAGAGTGAGGGATTGAACCTCCCCACTTCTGAGGCTGCAAGCAAGTGGGGATTGTGGTAAAAACATACTATTTCTTGATATTGATGTTCATTACTGCTAGTTTGACAAATTATCCCAGTATTACAGGCAATGGGATTATGAGAATATCTGTACAGTGTATAGCACTCTAAGAAGATTATAAATACAATCTGATTACAGGAGTCATCCTGTACTGCTCAGGATGTAAATAGTGTATAGAAAATGTTGGGTCTTACAGCTACAGTACAGTACAGCAAGAGAAGCTCTGCACAACAGATGTAATCCTGTAAGTGTCTGAGTGCCCTCCCCCTCCACTTCTGTTGGAGCCATTCTGAGCACTTGAATAATGTCCCAAGGAAGATGTGGTCATGCTTAATTTTATTTACCTCCTGTTTGGCACTAGAAGTCAAAGACTAAAGTAATTTTCACCCATCAGAAAACCCCTAACATCTAGAACAGTAGTTCTCAAACTGTGGGTCAGGACCCCAAAGGACCCCATTTTAATGGGGTCACCAAGGCTGGTGTTAGACTTGCTGGTGCCCAGGACCAAAGCCAAAGCCCGAGCCCCGCCACCCAGAGCCGAAGGCCCCAGTTACATGCCCCCTGCCCATGGCAGAAGCCCTTGGGCAGCTTTGGGCTCCTCACCCGTAGTGGTGGAGTTTGGGTAGGCTCAGGCTTCAGTCCCCCGTCCTGGGGTCATGTAGTAATTTTTGCTTTTAGAAGGGGGTCGTGGTGCAATGAAGTTTGACAGCCCCTGATCTAGGATATTAAGATCCCGGCCATTTTTGGATGTTCAGCAAATAAAATAGGCTATGTTATTATGCATGTGAAATGCAATGCATGGAAATATGAGCTTTTCCACACCAGTCACCCAGATATCAGCCGCAACAAGATAGGGATAAATGGCAACCAGCATTTTCCTTCCCACATCATCGTGGTTCTTAACAGTGAATTTTAGAAGCGGTTTTAAGTGTGACCTACAAAGGAAAAGGACTGGAGAGGCCTGAAAGTTTCTCTTTTCTTCTTGCTTTTTAATATTAGAATTTGAAGTGATGAAAGTTCCTGCAGTGATTGGAGAACTAGTGAAATGGTGACATCACAACAGCCAAAAAAGTGAAAGTCGAGCAATTAAGAGCAGAAGGTTATTTCAGTCAGATGATCTAAAGTCTTGTCTACATGGGGGGCAGGGGAGTGAAGGGGTTATTTTGCACTAACTATACTTTCTATGAATTGAAGTGACGTCCATTCACGTGACACTTCTTAAAGCATATTAACTGGCCAGGAAATTAATTGCACATTGAAATAGCACAAACCAATATTCATGTGGGCATGTCTCCACTTCACACTAACTTGGCAGTCTTCCAATAGCTATCCCATCCTGCTTTGCATTGTGCCAGGACCTGTTTGTCCTCCACTGCTCTGGGGACAACTTAACTGCGTGTCACCTCCCCATTTAAATCCTGCTGTGAAGCCAGGAGTAGTCAGTTTGCTGCTGCATGCTCCTGGAATTGTATACATGGCTATCACATCACTATACCATGCCTAATGCAGCCGCATGGGGTTATACAGAGTCCTGAATCTCTCATCCTTTTAGGGCAGGGGTGGGCAAACAATTGCCCACAGGACACATCCAGCTCATGGGACAGGACTGGGACATCTGGCCCCCAGGCTGGGGAAGCTGCCCCTGCCTCTCCCCCCGCCTTTCCCCCTCCCCTAGAACCATGCCGCCGCACGGGCAGCACTCTGGGGGGTGGGGATGCGCGCTCCCACAAGGCAGTGTGTCTGGTTCTGAGCCTTACTCCTCTGAGCCTTACGGTAAGGGGGCCAGAGGGTTGGATAAGGGGCAGGAGCTCCCGGGGGCAGTCAGGGAGCAGGGGGGTTGGATAGGGCATGGGAGTCCTGGGGGGTCTGTCAGGGAGCGAGGAGTGGGGTGAATAGGGTTGGGGGCAGTCAGGGGACAGGGAGCATGGGGGTGGTGGTTAGGGTGTGAGGGGGTCTCTGGAAGGAGCAGTCAGAGAACAAGGAGCCGGGGGAGAGGGTTGGATGGGTCAGGGATTCTAAGAGGGCAGTCAGGGAGGGAAGAAGGAGGAGACCAGATAGGGAGCGGGGCCAAGCTGTTTGGAGAAGCACACCTTCCCTACCCGGCCCTCCATACAATTTTGCAACCCCAATGTGGCCCTCGGGCCAAAAAGTTTGCCCACCTATGCTCTAGGGACAAGTGAAAGTTTAGGCATCCCTTACCAGGAAACACCACAATAAAGGGTTGTATAAAGCCCTTTCTAAGGAGATGGTTGAGAGGGGTCACTCCTGGGACTCTGTGTAATAGCAAAATAAAATCAAGGAACTCAACAGCTCTTTAATAAAGTCCAGGGCAGAAACAGACCTTCCCGCCATGCTCGTACAGCTGCCTCTACTATGAGGTGCTGGATAGGATTTCTTTCCCAGGACACAACTGTAATGCATGAAGGGACAGTGCCAAAAGTACTAAGAATATCCGGGCCAAATAAGAATAAGAGGAGATCACCACCTCAGAGAGCCAAGATTTCTTTGCTATCTCAAAGCAGACCCTGAAGACATCCCCAGGGCTGCCAGGCAGGGTGTCCATGTGGAGGGGAGCTTGGCCCCTGCAAGCATCTTCCGCTTATACATTTATTTAATCTTTATTATTCAGTAATGTTACCACTAAGAAGTGCAGCTGGGGATTGTGTTTGGTTCTGGGTGCCCAATGAGTGCAGCCATATTGGACAGATGGGAGCTAGGACCTGCCCCTCTCCTAACCACCACATTCAGCACATCGCAGCCTGAGAAACCCCGCCCCAATTCTGGCATGACAAATTCAGATAGCTAAACCTTATACTGCGAATACATTTGAGACATTCTGTTCTGTTAAAAAAAAGGCATCACCGAAATTTTGCTTCACATTTTGATCTAAGCCTTGCATGTGGTTATGCATATCACAGCATTTTATGAGGTACACCCCATAGCACATTTGCAGTCCAGTCCAGGAGGTGTGCCTAGGTTTTCAGGGTCCAAGACAAATGACAGGGCAGACTCAAGTAGAGGCAAAAGTCCAGAGCTTAAGGCAGTTGACCACACAACCCCAGGCAGAGGTTCCTTGCAACAGTCTTGTTAGGCCCTTCAGGCTTACTGCAGGCAGCACCAACAGCCGCCCAACCCTTTATTTAGTAAAGCAAAGAAACAGTCCCAAAACACAAACTCAATAAGTCTATGTCAGGTCTATCTTCCTCCAGGCTCAGGCAGGCAGTCTCTGCAGAGATCACCTTGAAGAGCAAGGATCTCTTTGCTACACCACATACCAATGCAGGTCTGAGCCGGTCCTTTTCTCAGAGAGCAAAGAGTAGGGGCTCTGTTCCCTTCCCCGATCAGCTACCTACTGTGCTGCTCTCTGCCCTTTTTAACTGCTGCTTCCTTACTCAACAACAGGTGTAGGGTGTAGTGGACCAGGGCTGAGTGAGCCCACAGCAGCTCATTAACCCTTGCTGGCTCAGTGTCAGGTTGGTTTGTCTGGTCACAGAAGTATATGTAACAGCATAATATTTCACAGCCATAGAATTTCAGAGAGTTATTAAGGCAAATGGCTAAGGTATATTTAATAGCATTCTAACATAGCATTTTAGAAATCATGTCACAGCAGAACATTGTAAACACTTAATGTTCTGAAGAGCAACCACTGCAAAATTTGATTCATTTTGCAGTGCACTTTGTGTTTGTCTGCATTTGAGACAAAATGGAATTATTTAAGACACAGGAAGTGCTACACTCTGTCATGAACGTTGCTTAGAATAGCAGACTTAGGCATGCCAGCACAGGTCACAATGCCCTGTCAGTCCTGCAAAACCTCTGCAGTTCATAGAATATCAGGGTTGGAAGGGACCTCAGGAGGTCATCTAGTCCAACCCAAAAGCAGGACCAATTCCCCAACAGTTGGATCATCCAGGTAAATAAAATCACTGCATATCTTGCTGGTTTGCCCTCAGCTTATTTGAAGAGGCCTCTTCTCCATTTCCTGGTCACCTGTATTAGTGTAATGTTCTCCAGGGTAAGGACTGCCTAAAGACGATCAGATTTAATTACTAACTTGTCCCGTTTTGTCCTCACCTCTACTCCCTGAACCCTAGAAACCCCACTGTTTCATGCAAAGCAACAACACACACCGCCAGACATACCCTCCTGTCCCCCAAATCTAAAAATAAACAAACCACTACTAGGATTAAAATGAGGTTCAGTGTAATAGGATCTATAAGAACAGGGGAAGCAAGATACAAAACAATTTACCATTGCAGGCCTCTCCCCAGACTGGGAACAAACTTTGGGGATGGCATTCCAATAGTTAATGAAAAAATATTTTATCATTGTTACCATGGAGACTGAAATAAGAACAATAATTACTGTTAATTTTCTCAGCACCTGGAGTGCTGCAGTCCTCAAGAGTAGGGCCCTTATCAATGCCTGAATGCCTTTATGGGGCAAGCAGCCCCCTTACACTGAATCTTGGTGGATTTTTTTGGTTGGCCCTCTTGCACAGCAGGAGAAAGGGCCGAAGAGGAGTCAGGATCCTGACACAGACAGGGTCCCCCAGCACTCACCCAGATTGTCAGGGCAGGCAGGCCGGCCAATGAAGGAGTCAAGAGCCCATGGCCCGTCGTCTATGGGTAGGTCTATACTGCAACTAGACACTCCTGGCTGGCCTGGGCCAGCTGACTCAGGCTAAGGACTGTTTAATTGCAGTTTAGACGTTCAGGCTTGGGCTGTAGCCTGGGATCTAGGACCCTGCAAGGTGGAGGGTCCCAGAGTTCGGCTGCAGCCTACGCCCAAAGATGTACACTGCAATTAAACATCCCCTTAGCTTGAGCCTGAGTCAGCTGGCACAGGCCAGCTGCGGGTTTTTAATTATAGCACAGACGTGCTCTGCAACATTGGGATTCCCTCAGAGTCCTAGACCTTTCCCCCCAGCTTCCGAAGCAGGTCTACTCCAGATTTCATCACTCAGGTATCTTTATTTGGCATCCAGTGATGCTATGCTGAGTTGATCAGACTCAGATGTATGGGGTGGATGCAGGGTACAACACAGCTCCAAAGTTACACAGAAACCCAGATCCTTTATATACATTACATTCTCATTGCATTTACTATACATTGCATTACACATTTTTGGATTAATTTGGTTACTTTCAAGGAAGCAATCCCTGCACAACATGCTCTGTCCCGGGATTGTCCATGTTTGGCCTACTCTACACCTCATCTCTACACTCTTAATTTATCTTGTCCATTGTTATCTTGTTCCTAGTAAACATTTCCCTGAGTGTTCTCCCTCTTAGCTCAGACATGCTGGTGTGTGTGTGTGGGGGGGGGGGGGGGGTTTAGCCTACTTCTGTTACTATTTACTTATATTAGCAAAAAGTCCTGTTTTCAACCGGACAATTCATTTACCTCCCTAACCCTATCTTCGAAAGGATGAGGCCTCCCACAACTATGTTAATTACTCATGTCAGGGCAGGCCTACCTACAAGCAGTACCTTAGAGTCAGAGGCACCAGAGCAGCAACCCAGAGCAGGGGAAGTAGAACAGCAGCCAGAACTGGAGAAGCATCACTGCAATAGGAGTGGGTTGAGTTTCCCACTCTCTCAGCAGGGTTGTGTGTGCTAGTCCAGGGAGAGAGGAAGAGATGGTCCCTTTCCCAAAGCATGTCAGAAAGCCATTAAAAATGCCAGACTCAGAGCGGGGACATGGCCTGAGAGGAGGGCCAGAACTTAAGGTGGAGAACAGGTTCTGTCACATTGAGTCCAAACCCACCCTGGGGAAGTGCCACAGCAGCACATCCAGGTCCAGGAAGTCGACAACAGACTTGTAAATTTGCATAACTGTAGAGTTTATAGCACTTTAGAAACTGCATCATTGAACCTTACCTATGCCATTTCCTCACAGTGTTTACACTATGAAGTGCTCATTGACCCCACAGAAACGGTTTTTGGTGTAAATACATTGTATATAATATATGTTTAAGTGAATTGCAGTGATTACAGGTTAAAAGGAGAACATGGGGTACCCTTGTCTCCAGCCAGAGTTTCCCATGAACAGATTGGGGTAAACTCCCAGAAATCTCTGGCTTAATCCTTCCTCTGTGACATGAGTCCTGTTCACACAGGGCCAGGAGAGAAAGTCAAGGTTGACAGGTACTGGGGGGAAATGAATTGGGACAGGGACTCAGATCCTTTTGTCATTTGGTTCAGCTGGGATCCAGAGAGAAATTTCCCTACTACAGTGGGACAAGTTCCCCTGCTTACACCTGGCTATCCTTCCTTTCTTTCCCCTCAGATTAAAGGATAAAGTGTTTGGAGAGTTACCAGGACATGCAAGACCACTGAGGACTGGAGGGCTATTCAACTAAAAAAGGAGAAAGGCAGACAGCTGACTCTTTTAAAACATTGTATAAATAATTGGAAAATGCCTGCAAAGTCATTAGACAACAAATCCCTATATACAAGCCAAAGAGACCACATCAACTGTACAGCAGTCCAAGTAAGAGCATTGCACAAATCATTAAATAATCCCCCAAAGTCATTATACAATAAATTCCTACACACAGGCCGATGATACCAGCATTCCAGATAAAAACACATCACAACATTTTCAACAATGGCCCCAAAGTAAAATCACTAGACATCCCTGACTGCGTGACCCTAGCAAATACCATTTTAAAAAAGGTAGGCTCTCTGTTCATAGCATGTTGAAAGTCTTTGCACCTCTGCCTTGCTCTCACAGATGTTGTTGTGCAAAATGCAGCTAAGCACTTGTAACACAAAGCGGGTATTCCTCTGCAGCCTTTAGCCTTGTCATGAGTAAACACAATCTCCTCTTTGACTGTCAGATGCATACTCCCCTTTTTCCGTACAGTTAAATAATTCCTTCCTGCTACCCAAGTGTCCAAAAAAGGCTTCATCAGCCAGGGAAGCAGAAGATAAGCTGGGTCTCCTAGAAAAGGAGAATTTTACACCATTAATGTCCATACTGATCATGGGAGTAAGTTCTGCCTTTTTCATTAATGAAAACAAACAGGAGTTCCTAAAGAGCCTAGCATCATGGACCTTTCCTGACTACTCTGCATTAATGTTGGTGAACATCCTCTGGCATTCAATCAGGCCTTGAGCACAATGGAGAAATACCCCTCTCTATTTATGAACTTTGAGGCCTGGCGTGGGGGAAAAAAATATAAGCACGAGAGTCCTAGCAATTGCCCGAATGCAATTTGGGAACTCTAACACACAAACCCATCAATCACCTCCGCAGTGTTGCCAAACTTTATGACCACCCCCCGCCGCCCTGCACCCTCGATATATTCGTAGCAGCGCACACTTCTGTCACAACAGCCTGTCTGTCTATGCCAAACTGATTAGCTACTGACCAGTAGTAATTGGGAGCAGTGAGCTTCCAGATGGCTATGGTCACATGCTTCTGAATGTTTAGGGGAATCTCATGCTGGTGTCCTGACACTGCAGCTCTGTGTTGAGCTCCAAGCAGATCGAGGAAAGTGGCCTTTGACACCCTAAAATTCTGCAGCCACTATGCTGGCCATCAAGTTGTGAGCAGTCTTGTCTAGTGGTTGGCGCAAGAGTCTGGCATACCAGTTAGAGCTGAAATCAAACAGCATGGGACCAGGAGCAAAGCCAAGAGTCATAACTGGGTGTCAGAAATGTAACCCTAAACCAAAGAGTTAACTGGAGCACACAGTCAGAGGGTGGAGCTGTGGGTCTACATCAAGTATCAGGAAAAGCTGGGGACTGAAGCAGGTACAGACTAGGGAAGAGCGGGGTCTGGGTCAAGGCTAGAGACAGAAGAGGTGGATACAGGACCAAGCACTGAAATGAGCTAGGAATGCATTGAGCAGCCATGGGACTGCTGCTATTGAGCTTCGGTATCAGCCTGCTGAGTCCTTCAACCAATCACATGGCACAGTCAGACAGCTTGTCAGGGCCAGCTGCACTCCTTAGGTTGCTAGGAGACTGGCTGGGCTGCAGGCTAGGCCCCTGACACGCTACTGCTCAGCCTGCAAGTCTTTCCCAACACTCAGAGCTTGTTTCTCAAGTCCGGAAACAACATTGCACCAAGTGAAACTACTCCAAGGAAAGTTTATCCAAAAGCAGCTGCTCAGTGTTTTCCTCTTCCTGCTGATGGTGGTGCCAGGGTTGCCAACTTTCTAATCATACAAAACTGAACACACTTACCCCACCCTGCCTCCCACCCCCTACCCCCATCACTTGCTTTCCCCTACCCTCACTGGACAGGGGGTCAGGGTGTGGGCTCCAGGGTGGGGCCAGATGAGAGGGTGCAGGAGGGTGCTCCAGGCTGGGGCCAAGGGGTTTGGACTGCAGGAGCAGGCTCAGGGCTGGAGAGCAGGCTCTGGCTGGGGATGCAGGCTCTAGGGTGGGCAAGGAGGTTTGGGGTATAGGAGGGGGCTCTGGGCTGGGACAGGAAGTTGGAGGTGCAGGAGACAGTGCAGGGTGTGGGCTCTGAGAGGGGGCCCAGGGCTAGGACAGGGAGTTGTGGGGGTGTCGGACTCTGGGCTCCAGGCAGGCAGTGCTAACCTCAGGTGGCTCCTAGTCCATGGCACAGCCGGGCTAGAGCAAGCTCCCTGCCTGCCCTTGTTCTACTCTGCTTCCAGAAGCAGGCACTGCTCCCACAGCTCCTATTGGTCATGGTTCCTGGCCAATAGGAGCTGCAGAGCTAGCACCCAGGGTGGGTGGAGTGCACAGAGCTACTCTGATCACACCTGTGCCTAGAGGCTGCAGGAATATGCGGCCACTTCCAGGAGCTGCACAGAGCCTGTCATAGCCCCGCTGCACTGCAGACCAGACTTTTAATGGTCCCGTCACCAGTGCTGACTGGAGCTGTCAGGGTCCCTTTTTGCCCAGATGTTCCAAAAACCAAACACCTGGCAATCCTAAGTGGTGCGGTTGTCAAAAACATCAGCTGTGTCACCAGTCCTTGATGTGGTCTTTTGAGCAGTTTCTATTGCCCAACTGACTTTCTTTGGTTAGCCCCTGATCAGGACAGTTCTTATTCCCTAATTAGGGCTAGGGGTCTGTTTCAGTACTTTTGGGCCATGTTTCTGGAGGCAACCTGGTACAGAGATATTGCCCTTTCACTGGCATAGGTCTTCCTCCCTCCTTTTTCGGCTCTGTGCTTCCTCCTTTTGTAGCAGGCCTTGTTCCCCTATTGGTTGCAGCTATGGATGCCTACCTCCATGGTTGGCAGTTGTGTCAGCTGCATGGAAATGTGATCACATTGCTTGCTTGTAGGTATAGGTGCTGACTCCATGGGTGCTCCGGGGTTGGAGCTTCTATGGAAAAAACAGTGGGTGCTCAGCACCCACCAGCAGGGCCTGCTGATTGCTCCACCTCCTCACTCCCCAGTGCCTCCTGCCACTGATCAGCTGTTCAATGGCAGGTACGAGCTGCTGGAGGTTAGGAGGTGGAGTGAGGGTGGGGCATGCTCAGGGGGAAGGGCACAGAATGGGGTGTGAAGAGGTGGAGTGGGAAGAGGCGAGGACAGAAGGGGTGCAACAGGGGCAGGGCCTGGGGTAGAGCAGGGGTTGAGCATCCCCAGGGAAATGAGAAAGTCCGTGCCTCAGCTTGTAGGCAGGAGAGGCTGCCCTCTCCATTCTGCCTCTGCTCAGAAGGGGGTTTGTGGACCCCATTACAGGCTGCTTTCCAAACCAAATGCAAGTGAGTTGCAAGAACTCAAATATTCTCCGCTAGCCTCTTAGTATCAACTTTTGTCAGCATTGTGGCATGGAACAGTATTCTGTCCATGCTGGCTGCAGCAGTCTGATAATGGCACAGGCTCGCAAAATAGGATGAATCGTGAATTTTTTTTAGTTTGGCCCCAAGTTCCAGAATTCTAATTGATTCCAGCTGCCTTCTGCTATACTTCCCACTGCACACAATGAGAAAGGTCCCAGAATGCATAGAACCCAGCACCAAGGCAGAGCAGCATGGGATATTGGCCCAGAGTGCTGAGTTCTTGTTCCAGATTAAGTCCCTGCTGTGTAGTTGCAAGGATAAAGTAGAAAAGAGCTGGTCATATGGATGCAGTTAATGTATTGTGGGTTATCTAATGCACAATAGTTAGTGCACAAAAATGTAGTGTGTGAGAAATCCCTTGCATAGACAAGGCCTAAAATGCTTTTGGCTTGTCCACCCTAGGATAAGAGGTTTTTACAAATGGTGTTAGCTAACTTGTTTTGAAACTGTATCGTACTTAACATCAGCTGCAGTTGTAGCTTTTGGTAAAATCAGAGAGAACCCAAACTTCTACTGAATATCTAGGTTTAGGAAATATTGATTAATTATTTTAATTTTAAAAAACCTGTGCTTTCTAGGTACAGCAAAACAACACAGGAAAAATTATGCATTTTTGATCCAGATCAATTCAAAAATTCTTAACCATTATAATAAAACAAAGGAGAGAAATGTGCAAAAAGGCTAATGTCAAGATCATGCCAGGATAAATATATCCAAATACTACACAAGGAAATAAGAAGAGAGACTCTCCCAAGATATGTAGTTATTTATTTTTCTTTGTTTATGTTTATTTTGATCTTTTTAGTAGTGTGGCTTTAAAGCATTCTATGAATATCTTAATAAAGACAGAATAGTAATAATCATATACATTATCTATTATAGGATTATCTAAAGGAAAAAAGAAAACAAGAGGGATAAAAATATAGAAAAGTGAGTTTTACATGCTCAGATAAGAGGAAATGGAGAAGGAAAGGTCGTGGCTTCCCCTGGGTCCTTATTATTAGACATCAACCAATCAAGAGAAAAAGCTCTTCTCTCTCCTCCAGTTCTGCATCAGCTGATGGACCTAGTCTGGCAGTGGGGGAATGTTAGAGGAAATGTCAGTGGTTGCTCCATCAGTTCACCCAGGAACTTTGTGTTTCTGTATGTCAGGGGTGGTCAACCTGAGCCTGAGGAGGAGCCAGAATTTACCAATATACATTGCCAAAGAGCCACAGTAATACATCAGCAGCCCCCATCAGCTCCTCCACCCCGCTCCCAGCGCCTCCCACCCACTGGCAACCCTGCTGATCAGCACCTCCCATTCCCTCCCTGTGCCTCTCAGTCAGCTGTTTCATGGCATGCAGGAGGTTCTGGGAGGGATAGGGGAGGAGCGAGGCTCAGAGAAGGGGGCTGGAGTGGGTGCAGGACCTGTGGCAGAGCCAGAGGTTAAGCAGGGTGCACCCCCCAGCACATTGGAAAGTTGGCGCCTGTAGCTCCAGCCCCGCAGTCAGGGCCTATTCAAGGAGCCGCATATTACCTTCTCAGAGCCACATGTACTCCACAGGCAGACCAATCAGTGTGTGTACCTCCAAAACCCTTATAGGGTAGTGGCTGATAAAGCCACAGGCAGGTCTGTTATGTTGTTTCCTTCTAAAAATAACTGTTCGGTTTGCCTGGGAGGAAAACACGGCAGCCTGAACACCAGTTTGCATGAATTCTAGTTTCAAAGCTTTCGGCATCTCACTTGTCTGCCTTTGTCTGGCCAGAAACAGATAAAGTGTTTTGTTGAAAAAGAACACTTACTTTTATCATCCTGATGAATCTGCTCTCTACTGTGCTTACCAGAAAGACCAGCCAGCCACAATTGTTCTACATTTGTCAGACATTAATGGACTATTAACAGCCATTGATAAAATCTCAGGATGTTGATGTGCACTGAAAATCATTTTCTCATTAGTACACAAAGGAATTCAAATTTAATTTCCAAATGCAACTTCAATAAATCATGAATATCCGTAGTTGTTTCCAATCTTTCTGAATCCTGCTGAATGCCAAGGGCCATTAGCTTTGACTTAATTTTACATGTGTTCTTCTATTCTGCTAAGTGTTTCTGATAAGTGTTCCATTCTCCTAGCCATGTTCGTGTTTTTAAGAATATCTGGGCCCACACTCATTGTTCCACACTGTATCCTGATGATTTTTCAAATTTTCTTCTTCCTTCTATTTTTTGTTTCCAGGGGGCCATTTAAACCTGTTCCCCACAGAGTAAATGGATGCAACAAACTGGAATCCCCAGGATGCATAGCTGCTGTGCATGAGAAAGACTGAACAGCTATCACAATGGACCTTTTCGTGGTACTCTCCACTTTCTAGCATGCCAGAACCGGACTACAAAGAACAGTAGTACTCAGGGCCAGCTCCAGGCACCAGCGCTCCAAGCGCATGCCTGGGGCGGTAAGCCACGGGTATGGTGGGGGAGGTCAGACTGATGTTCATCGTCAGGGCAGCAGTCAGGCTCTCTTTGGTGGCATTTCGGCAGGAAGTCCGCGGCTGCCGCGGATTCAGCAGCATTTTGGCGGTGGGAACGACGGTGCTGCAGGACCTGTGGACCTCCTCCAGAAACGCTGCTGACTCCACGGGAGCCGCAGACCTCCAGTAGGCGTGCCATGGGAACTTCCACACTTGGGGCAGCAAAAATGTTAGAGCCGCTCCGGTAGTACTGTGTCTACAGTCAACTCTGTTCTGGAGGGGATGAGGTCTTCCCAGGGAAGCTCCATGGGGCATCCCAAGATGAGTCAAAGACCTACACGGAGAAGAGGGAAACTCCTTCTCTGTATTCATAACATCAGCATCAGCCCAAGAAAGACCTGAGATCGGATAAGCTGCTCAGCAGTCAGAAAGCGGAAAGGGCAGAGAGGAGCCCAGGACTAGGCCCCACTCCCTCTACCAGCCACCCTGATGCAAGTGGTACTCTCCCCCTGGATAGTGGGAAGCTCCAGGGGGCATAAGGCCTCCAAGTGTTCTGTTGGGCAATTCCATGCCACCCAGTGTTCAGAACAGCACTATAACATCACCAACGAGAGAGGAAAGATCAAAGGAATTCAGAATATATTGCTGTGTACTCTGGGGAAGTATGTACAAGGGGAATGGAGACAGGCTGTCCTCATGAGTGAAAAGTAAAACAACAAAGAACATAATGAAACCAAAACAAGATCAGTACAGGTTAAATTGCAGGAATTTTTTAACATTAAAATAAATTTAGACAATGGAACATGTGCATTGAAGGGGGAAACAGAATTGTAATCATCATCATATTGAAATCAAGTTGTGAGAAAATTTAGGGCGGGAGTCATGCCAAGAGATATACAGATGGACTAGAAGACATAAAAGAGGTTACTTTCATCTTTAAGTATTCCATTAAATCCTATTATCATCCATCATCTTTAGAAGGGAAGGAGAGAAAAGGGAAGATAAAATGAGAAAAGGAAATATTTATCGTCAATCAAGCAGTGTACAGAAAGAAAACTGTTTCTATTTTTCCCCCTTGAAATGTTTGTACCTTTGCACACACATTTCATTTCTTAAAATCTGTTATTACAGCTAAAAGTCCTGGAAACAATTTTATCTCCTATAACAAGATATGTGTACAAGTCCTGACATGCACAGGAAACAGGAAAACAGTTCTATGGAGTTTCATTTATATTTTTGATTCTTCCCTTAGACTGTGACTTTAGTGTTACTGAGAGGTTGATAGCCTCGGAGACTAAACTCTGGTACTTATCCATGAATGTACAGAATCGACGGTACCAGGGAAAGATTTCCCTTCTCCCACTTCAGGCCTGCCCAACATGCAGCCCGGGGGCCACATGAGGCCCACACAGTCTCACTGTGTGGCCCGCAGGGAGTGAGTAGGGGTGGGGCAAACCAAGCGGTGGGGTGTGAGGAAGCATATGGGGGTGGGGCGAGGGTGGGGCTTTTCGGCCCGGAGCTGGGTTTTTTGCAGTAATATGGCCCTTGCTGCTTTCCGAGTTGTGCAGGCCTGTCCTACTTCAACGGGGACCAACACTTTTCTGAAGCTCCCAAAGGATATGCTGAACAATATAATGGTAGCCTACAGGAATCAAGTCTAAGCATACTACACTACTGATCTTTCAGTCAGAATATTAATTTTTTTTATAACTCACAACAAGGGAGAGAGGTTCCAAATAACAGGAAAAACTTTCAACCGTATTTGTAATTCAGGCAAAATGGTTTTATCTTAGTCTGAAAAGCTCTAAATGTAGATTGCTTATTTTACTTGAAAGGAAAAAGACAATCCCAGGAGTACTTTCAGTGAACTCTTAAAACTAACTGAATTTAAGAATGGTGAAGGATTTTTGTGTACATGCTGTACATTTGTTTGTATCTCTTCTGGGATTCTATGTGATTCTATTTATGACTCAGTAAAGTATCATCGCAGCACTAGATACAGTCAGTTAATATTATAAACAGGTCTTAGACCATTGTCAGAAAGATTAACTAGCAGGTGCGTGAAAGCAAAGTGGCTGAATGGAAACATGGAATTTATATTTATATTTATTCAGGACTTTCCATATATTATATGGAAAGTCCTGAATAAATATTGATATAAACACAAGATTATCCCAGCTGCCCCTTGGTGATTCATATCTTGACAGTGCTCTTTCAACCTAACCATATGATCAAGGACTTTCATTAGAGTTAAAACAAAATTATAAATATGCCAATAATAAAAAATGATACAGTGTCCCTAATCTTACTTGAAAAGTTAATTCAAACTGGCTAAGAGAGGGACAGTCACACAGACTGGAAACTGGCTAAGATCCTGTAAATTGCTATATATTGTACAATGGTTTGTTGTGTCTAGTGAGGTACTGCAGGATCAGTATCAGGTCTGATCTTACATAACACTTAAATTATCAGTAGTTGTGAATACCAGTTTGAATAGAGAAATAAAGGGACCAAGGCAGAGATTACAAATATGGGCAGAAAACAACAAAATTAGAATCACCTTGTGTAAACAAACTGACACATCTGAGGGAAAATTATACAAAACACAAACTCAGAAGGAAGAAATCTGAAAAAGCGGCAGTACTGAAAGTGACCTGGGGTGACAGCAGAGAGTAAATCAGAATTGAGTTGTAATGCAATAGAGCTGCAAGAAAAGCCAACATAAGCAGCATCACGTCTCAGAACTGGGAGGTAATGCTCTATCTGTATTAGGTTTGGTTCAGCTTCACCTGGAATAGATTGTGTTTACTTTGGGGAGCCATATTTTCAGAAAAATAGTGACAAATGGGAGGAAGTTCAGAGATGAGCAAAAAATGGTCAAAAGGTTGGAGGGGGGAGAAACAGTAACTCTTGGGGTGGAGCCATGCCCTAGCCCCTCCATCCCATAGACACCCCACCTGCACATCCCCATAGACCTAGGATTCCAATCAGGTCTGAATATATGCTCTATAACTAATCAATAGACTTTGTCCTCTCGCCTCTGACTCCTGTAGAGATTCATTTAGCCCCCAGGACATCAGCAGAGTGTGGCAAAACCATGGTGTCTTTCCATTCCCACTTTGACAACAGCCTAGGAGGGAAACACCCTGTGCCCAGGGAGAGGGCCTAAGATCTGAAGGAAATTTGGAGATAGCTATTAATACAGAACTAATAATGGATGGTAGAGGGTGGGATAGAGACAACTTATACAAAATGTGAGAAATAATGTATGGGTTCTAAAAACAGGCAGTAAGACCAGGGACACGTTTTCTGGTGTGTGTAGAAGTGTTAATGGAACACAGGAGATTTGATAGGGAAGTTCAAATGATAATCAATGAAATCATTGCTATCCTTTATTAGTTCATCTGATCAATAAATTTACTCTCATTCACCCTCATTCTGCCCTTCCATCCTACTGTTTGTTATACTCATGGGGTCAGGAGGGACCTTAATTCACACTGTAAGGTATTTGGGGCAGGAGCTCTGTCTTTGTATGTGTTTTTACAGCACCTAGCACAATGAGCCCCCGAATCCAACTGGGAATTTCAGTACTCTTACTATTAAAAATATAAGTCAATGATAGTAATATGTCTGTATTCTGTAAAATGTTTATAACAAACTCCCAAAGATTTCACAATTAGAGTGAATTGCATTACAAAAGACATCCATGTAAACATAGTTCTCTGTACTTAAGGTCTGCTCTTAGAGATAATATTAGATTATTTACCATGACATTATATAAATAACATCTGGACACAAGTATTTTGTAAACTAAAAATATTACTGAATCATTTCATGTCATACTTACACTTTGCAATTTAATCTCCTTTATGGACCAGGCAGAGCCAAAGTGTAAATACCTATAAAAACCCATTTTTGAAAGATCATGAAAGAAATCTTTCCAAATCCTTTCTTCTGGCCTTCAAACAAGCCCCTGACCTCTCCAAGCTCATCATCAGAAGCACCAGAGTGGCACCAGATCCTGCCAGAACAACAGATGCAAAACCTGCAGACATATCTCCACTACTACAGTGTTCCCCCTGCTTCCTGCACAATGCACCTTTCAAGATCCGTGGGTCCTATACATGCCTACTACCACATGCACTATACCTCATCCAATGCATGAAATACCCCTACACCCATTATGTGTGTGAAAACAGACAATCATTATGTTCTCAAATGAACTTACAAAGAAAAATGGTAAGATACAAAAACACCGTATCACCTGTGAGTGAACAATTTTCACAAAGCAACCCTTGGATATCTGTTCTTTCAATACTTGTCCTCAAGGGAAACCTGCACAACACCTTCAAAAGGCAAACCTGGGAATTTAAATTCATAACTCTGCTAGATTCTAAAAGCCAGGGACTTAACAGGGACACTAGTTTTATAACTCAATACAACAATTTGTAACTTCAACGGCTTGCTACCCTTAACTGCCCACTTCAAACTCCTTGTGCATAACAATCTAACCCCCAATTGTCTGTTTTGGTGCAAGTGACTGCTTCCAACGTTACCCCTTCTGCTTAGCAAAATGTTTCAACTTGCATTTATCTCAGACATGCTGCTTCCTTTCCCAGATGTAAAGAAGAGCTCTGTGTAGCTTGAAAGCTTGTACCTTCCACCAGTAGAAGTTGGTCCAGTAAAAGATATTACTTCACCTACCTTGACGCTCCTATAGAAAAAGACACTCTTGGGGAAACACAATGAAAATGTTAACTTTCAAGGAATAACATGAATGATTTTGTGTTACCTCGTGTACTTTCTTGAAAGCATTACAAAATTTGCTTTGCTTTAAACAAGAAAAACATCTGTTCACTTTCTGTTAAGAAATCTGTAAGTGGCAGACTAAAAAAACAAAACACAATTTCCTTACTGACTATAGGGTATAATTTTCTTTGACAGGTTCATGAATTGAAGCTGTCGGCAGGCCTCCTTAATTATGGCCTCTGAACAGCTTCAGAATAGAAATGATGGATTTTTCGTTATGGTAATGACTATACATTATATAGTATGTTTAATTATGTGAACTACAGCTTTTGCTTCAAACAAGGACTCTTTCGTTCTAATTGGGCACATTTTTAATTAAAAGTGGTGGCAGAAATGTCAGTACTTTGCATTTGAGTTTTTCTACCACTACAAAGATTAATTTCCCAGTATTTATGTGTTTTATTTTGCTGTGCTGTGGCACAAAACAAAACAAAAAATCACATCCAGAAGGATGCAGTCAAGGCAGAGTTTGTTTTATGGAAAAGAAAAGCTTTATACTAACAGAGTGGAAACAGGAGTCATCCCTCACGCTAATACAAGACTTCATTGGACTTGCACCAGGGATTAATTTTGCCCAGCATGTTCTGAGCACAAGATGGAAATGATGACTATGTGGTTACTGTTAACTCAGACCAAATGTTAAGGACGAGCTTTCTAAATATGATTTGACCCAGGAGTCATATGTCCAGCCAGCCCTGTCCATCAGTGTTATCAGCTGAGTATTACCAAGAAAGCCACCAGTAAATCTTTCAACCAGCTAACAGCCTCCTCAACCCAAATGAAATCATAAGAGTTACAACTCTCACTTTGTAAGAGTATAAACCTGCTGGAGTCTAAAAACAAGAAGTGCAAGGATGCTGAGGCAGAGGCATCCCTCTACTAAAAGGACTGGAAAAAAAGAAAACAAAACCAAGGTGGTTTATTCTTAAGGCAAAAGCATTGCAGAGAAAACATATGAAAAATAATACACATGCTAATAAGCTTACCAGAGATCACTCCATCCCCAGCGCCAGAAGGACTCTGGTTAGTGTCATTACTTTCAGCTCTTCCCTAAGGACTACCCCCACCCTTGGACAGAAGGTCCTGTCCTTTTTCTGGATCAGAATGAAGCCCTGAGTCAATTTATTTTTTATTTATTATTGTCAGGTTATTTATCCAAGATTCCTTTCTTTGTCTGCTGATCACTACAGAATTCAGTATGAACCAGTACATAGAACTAAGAATGGCCATAGTGCAGGGGTGGGCAAACTACGGCCCGCGGAACTGTCCTGTCTGGCCCGCCTGAGCTCCTGGCTGGGGAGGCTCTCCCTGGCCCATCCCCTGCCTTCCCCTCTCTCCTGGAGCCTCAGGGCCCTGTGCCACCAAAGCTCTGGCCTACTGCTCCTGGGCAGTGCTGCAGGTTCAGGTGGGGCCTGAGCTCCTGCTGCTTTGAGTAGCGTGGTAAGGGTGTGGGGCTGCAAGCTCTGGGGGGCAACACGGCCTCCAGATATGCTGTTCTGAGCAGCATGGTAAGGAGGCTGGGTTGATGGCTGCGGGGATTGAATAAGGGGCAGGGAGTCCTGGGAGCAGTCAGAGGACAGGGAGTGGTAGGATGGGGCAGAAGTTCTGATGGGGCTGTCAGGGGACAGGGAACGGTGTGGGGGTTGGGTAGGCACAGAGTTCTGGGGGTCGGGTAGGCATAGAGTTCTGGGGGTCTGTCAGGAGGCAGGGGGAAGTGGATAGGGGTCAGAGGACAGGAAGTGGGGCAGTTGGATAGAGGGTGCGGTCCTGGGGGGCAGTTAGGTTGGGGGGTCTTGGGAAGAGGTAGTCAGGGGACAAGGAGCAGGGGGGCTTAGATGAGGATGGAGTCCCAAGGGGGTGGTTGGGGCGGGGGCATCTCAGGAGGCAGTGGTCAGAGGACACGGAGCGAGGGGGGGTTGATGGGTTGAGAGTTCTGAGGGGGCAGTCGGGAGCAGGAAGTGGGTGGGGATCAGATAGGGGGCGGGGCCAGGCTGTTTGGGGAGGCACAGCCTTCCCTTCCCGGCCCTCCGCACAATTTTGCAACCCCAATGTGGCCCTTGGGCCAAAAATTTGCACACCCCTGCCATAGTGGGTCAGACCAGTGTTCATCTAGACAAGGATCCTGTCTTCTGACAGTGGGCAGTTGGCAGATGCTTCAGAGGGAATGAATAGAACAGAGCAATATATGCAAGACTTGCCAGGTGGTGGTGCTCCTCGAGAGGTGTTCCAATCAAAGTGATTTTCCTAATCACTCCCCGCACACACACCGTTCTCAGTTCTTGGAGGGCTGTGGCTGACCCTCACCCAGGGAATTACATGGGATCCCTACCCCACAACGATACAAAAATTTAATACAGTAAGATTTAACTTAATCAATAAATTTTGGCCAGAATATTGCCATATCTGTCACAGGTATTTGGCTTAATTATTTGGTTTAGTTAATAAATTATATAAAATTGTAAACTTATGTGGGTTGATGTTTGTTCCCCAGTCTCGAATTGTTTGTTTGTTTGTTCCCCAGTCTAGAATTGCAAGAACACCGGCACAGATAGAGACAACTCAATAAACCCCCTAGTGGAGTTCCACAGAACTGATCCCAAAAGTCCTCAAAATGGTAATTGGGCACTCTTGAAAGTAGGCACTTCACTCAAGAAAGGGAAATGCATAAGGAACATGGCTTGGACTGAGTGAGAGCAGAAAGAAATGAGATTATAGATGAAAGGAGATGTGCAGTCCTGAAGAGAAGTAAAAGCTTAATGTGGGAGGTATGGGGAGAGATTCAAATGGGGCATGACATTTGGGATACAATACAAAAGATTCAGAGTTCAAAATGATATGTTATTTTCTGCAATACAGTGTACAAGCTTACAACAAAGATGATTTATTATGGTGCAAAATAGTGTGGGGTGTGGGAGGAGAGAAATTCATCTTGAGAAGAAAGAATCAAAACTCACAGTGCCTTGAAGAAGATCAAAAAAGAATCAAAACCATAACAAGCAGCAGAAATGTAACATATTTACTATATTATCTTGTTTCCACTTTTGCTATACTTGAAAGAGAGCAGAATTTTCTCATTTAAGGGACTTAAAAAAACCCTAGGAGCTTTTTGAAAATTGAAAGTTATTTTCCACTAATAACTCAAAACATGTCTTTAGCAAAAAATAATAATAAAGCAGATTTACTTTATACATTAAGCACCAATGAAAACTAATGCACAGGACTAATTGTTCAAAGTGTAATTCTTGAACACTCAGATTGGCTACAACACGGCAGTCTGCAAGTTAAATCATACTGATAGAAAGACATTGTAGGCTGCTCTCCCAGGGGCTAATTCAAAGTATGGACACCAATACCAATCATTAACTTTTAAAAGAATCTCTTAATATTGTATTAGGTAACCCACTTTATAAAAATTAACATTCCATTGTCTGCAGTTGTGTATCTGAAATATATTTTGATAATGTCTGAAACAGGTTTTGATTTAAAGAGGTGAGAAAATGTCTCCCATAGCCCACAAAAGAGGAAAATTAAACAGGAACTCTGAGGGCACTCCACGCATAGCAAGATACAGTGTTTGCAAATGAAAGTGGTACATATATAAATTAACTGGCATTCTATTTAATGATTCATATTCAAAATAGTCAAATCTGCCTGCAATTTTTTTTAAAAAATCAGAAGAGCATACATTCTGGTATTCTCTCTGCAGGTTCTCTCTTTCTTAGGATGTACCTAGAAATATTTATATGCAGAACAAAAAAACCCTAGCAGATATTCTTGAAAGATCCTACAATATCTGTGGGATGTGCTGTCTACTCTGCTATCAATGTGATGAAAGTATATTTAGCCGTTTGCAACTTTACTGGGAGTCACGTGAATAAATAGCTGTACACTGATGGCAGATAATGCTTATTTTAATGGAAAACTATTACAAAGCCAGTAAAGTCATCTATTAGGGCATCAGAGTTGCCATGTGCCATAATTTGCATCTTGGAATTGTACTATATATCAGTTTCAGATTCATAAGTGAAATTTGACCTTGTAATCCATGTTCTGTTAATAATTTATAATATAATATAAAACATGACTGACTGCTTTCCTAAAATCACCATCACATGGGGGCTGTGTTGTGAGCTGGTGGGGTGAATATCCAAGTGTCTGTCTGCTGTGACCATTTGTTGACTGGAGCTAGTTAGCAGGGATTGTTTGACCTTGTGGTTGTTTGTTTGAAAAGTGTGAATTGGGAGTGCTTTGTTCCAGGTGGGCCTTGAGTGATTGATTGGAGGGAAGACTTCGAGCTGGGCCAACTGTTTTGAGCCAGCAGCCTTATAAAAAAGCAGCCAGTTGCTAAATGAGTGAGCCGGGAACAGAGGACAAGCAAACAGAGGGAATTCCCATGCAGGTGGGGTTTTCTTCTTCTTCTTCCCCCTTTCAAGCTTATGTGAGCAGTAAATACAACATTTGAAGAGGCTCTTAGAAGGAAAACATTATGAATAGTGAGCAATTAGTTGTTGTGACCAGCACAGGATGTGCCACGTTTGTCTTTCTCTCAGAGGACAGAAACTACTACTTCTGTATGAAGTGCAGGCTGGTCTCCATATTGGAAGAGAAGGTTAAAGGACTAGAGGCTAAGTATCAACCCTGTGTTGCATCAGAGAACATAAAGACTTTCTGGACAGAAGTTAGCATTGGATACTGCAGGCACAGCATGCTGAAGAATCAGAAAGGGCAGTGCACAATGGGGAAGAAAATTGGCAGCATGTGACCTCCAGAAGAAGAAAGAAGAGCACACATGTACCCCCTGAAGCAGATAGAGGTAAGAAACCATTTTCAGGCTCTCTGCACAGGTACTATGGTGGAGAATGGTTTGGCAGAGTTATCTGAGGGAAGGAATCAGAAGGAGACCCCATGTACCCAAAGGCATGGGGGTTCCAGGCCACCACTCCCACGAGGAGGAGATGGGTGGTGGTGGTCAGGGACTCCCTCCTAAGGGGGATGGAGTCATCCATCTGCCACCCAGACTGGGAATCCCAAGAAGCACACTGCTTGCCTGGAGCTAGAATTAAGGATGTGATGAACTGTCTGCCGAGACTGATCAAGCCCTCAGACAACTATCCCTTCCTACTTCTCCACATAGGCACCAATGATTCTGTCAATAATGGCCTTGAGACACTATGTGGCTCAGGGAGGAAGGATAAAGGCATTTGAGGTGCAAGTTGTGTTCTCGCCCATCCTCCTTGTGGAAGGAAAAGGCCCAGGTAGGAACCATTGAATTGTGGAGGTAAAGGCATGGTTACACAGGTGGTGTCAGAGAGGGCTTTGGATTCTTCGATCAAGGGATGTTGTTCCAGGAAGAAGGATTGCTAGGAAGAGATGGGATCCACGTAACAAAGAGCGGGAAGAGCATCTTTGCAGGCAGGCTTGCTAACCTAGTGAGGAGGTGTAGGAGGCCGGAAGAAATTGTAACGATGGGCATCTAGAAGCACTCCCATCTCTCGGCTCCAGGGAAGGAAAGGGTATTATAGGTTGAAGGCCTTGGGCGCTGGCAAACCACGCTCTATGAACTTCTAACCCCCTGTTATCTCTCAAGGTCTAGCAGAAAGCTTAAGCACTGGAAAATCACAAGCACGCTTGCCCCTCTGGCTGTCCACGAGGAAGCCATGAGGAGAGCTCTTCTTTCACCGCCTATCACAATGAAGTAAACAAGCCTACTTATCACTGTCATACACGCCTTACGGCACATTGTATTCAATAAAAGCGGCAAGCTGGGACTTTCCCAGGTCGCCTCCTTCCGCAAGCTGTCTCCGTCTGTTTCTTCCCGACAATAGGTCATGCTGCTGTTATTGGTTGCTGCTCTGTTATCACATATTTTACACGCTGGAGTTAACTGGTTCTCATTGCCTGCTTGCCTTGCGCAATACTAATGAAACGCGTGCTTGCATTATGTAATACTAATAAGATAGAAACGAGGTATTAGTTATTCATGAGGTATGCATAAGATGCTAATGTTCCTGTTATTTCTCTGCCTGTGTTCCCACGGGCAGTGGGCTTCACCCCGAGCATTGCTCCGGTGCATCAGGCTTTCCCCATCTCAGTGGCAGCAACGAAGGGAGCCCCCGTTGCGGGTGTGCCACTTTTGCCTTCAGTAAACTCACTACTTTTATTCAGCGGCTGTGTTTGTGCCTCGTTCCTATGGGACACCGAGTACCCTGTAACATTTGGCGCAGTGAGCAGGGTCCCGTGGAATGATGCCCCTTTAATCAAAGGCTAGGGAGGCAGGGAAGTAGTTGCTGTCCCTGCAGTGCATACTGGGATGGCCCCCGACAGAGCGATGGGGGCCAGTTGCGCGTGTGGTTGCTGGCTGGGCAGCCCCGGCGGATTGGCCTGAATTCCACCAGGTTGCTCGGGTTACCCTGGTGCAGCTCATAGAGGGGCTGCACCGGTTGCGAGTCAGCTGGCGGTCTGGGACAGAGCGACGTGCTGTGGGTGAGTTGGCGTGGCTGTTTCTAACTGCACTTCTGGCCCAGGACGATGAGCTGCTGCGTCTGCAGAGGCTTGTAGAAGGTAAAACGCAAGAGTGTTTGGCGCAAGCAGAGGTGTGGGCGGTAGCACAGGTGGTGGTGACCTCACAGGCAAAGAGGGCTCAAGCCCTCATGCGCCGCTGTGAGGTACTTGTAGCACGTATTGCTAACAAGCGACGGGTGAAACAAGGGCGGAAGCCCGTCATGGTCACCCAGGTCAGGGTGGTCACCGCAGCCCCTTCGTGGGACCCTGAGACCTGGAATGGCAACATTTGGAGTTCTTCCTCCTCCTCGGAGAGTGAGGAGGCTGATTCCCCCCCGACAGGCGCACCCGGTGCGAGAGTTGCGAGCGGAGGGTGGTTCACTTCAGGAGGTTGTCCGTACCTTCAAAACGAGTGAGCTACGGAAGATTGTGAAAACTTTTCATCAGGAACCGGGGGAGTAGAAAGGAGCAGAAGCCGGCGCGCCTGGTGGAACCAAGCACCCCAGTAGACTGGAGTCTTCCGCGTGTCTTGTGACGGGGAGGCGGGTCCCCGGTCCAGTGCGCAGCCATGCGCCCGACCGGGGAGGTGGGGGACTGCCGCCCCTTCGTCCCGCTCATGATTCAGTGGCCACATGGAGGGACCCAGCACATCCTGGCCTTGCTGGACAAGGGAACCGAAATCACTATCCTCCATTCCACGCAGGCGGTGGGGCGCTCGACTGTGGTACGGGGCCTGGGTGGCTCGGAGCCAAGGGCATTCACCGTGACTGTCACTCTCACTCTGGGTAAGGCACCGCCCTTCCGCGTGATGGTGCTAGTGGCACCCATCGGTGAGTACATTTTGGGTATTGACATTCTACAGGTGCAACAAGTGGAGATGCAGTATGGCCTTTTTGCTTTTGGCCTGCAGGCCTTCCCTGGCATGCAGTCACTGATTTTGCTAATGCTTTTGTTTCAATTGCTATTGTTTTCGAAAGTTAGGATTAGTTTGCATTTACCTGGCAAACGTGCCAGTAACAGTGGAGATGAAGTGCTGGGTGCTGTGACCTGTGGGAACCAGACTGCTGCCTCCCTCCACTGGGTAGCAGGGACCGCTCTCTCTGTGATCTGTGTCCGCTCCCCCACTTTTCACAGGTGCAAAGTGAAACAACAGCGACCCCGGAGGGCACCCCCTTGGCCAGTGTCTGATGGACTAATCCCAGGAAGAAAGCTAAGGCCTCAACCATTCTCGCAACAGGAGAGGGCTGGGCTGAGCTCTTGTAGTGCCGAAGCAGGAGGACTGCCCCCAGACGGCCTCATGGCACCGACTAACCAAGCGCTCTCTTTGATATTCTTGCAGGAATACCTGTCTGTTGCCAAGAGCATGGTTGTGAATACGTGGGTGGCTCTGGCCCAGAGTGCCCTGAACTCTAGTGCCTTTTGCCTCCCCCAGACATATGCGATTGGCGACGTTATGGAGACCTGCTTTTTAGGCATCAGTGCAGCACCCTCCACGTTACAGCACCACACGTTCCTGGCAAATATTGATAAAATTGCTGTTTATGCTGATTTTTATAGTATGGGTCGGGCATTAACACGGCCCTCTGCGCAGATGTATGCTTTTCATGTTATAAATGCTACTGCTTTTTGCCCCCGTTATTTGTTTTCCTCTACCCTTTCACTGAAGTCTCTTGCGGGAGCGCGGGGGGGGGAACGTAGGAGGCGGAAGAAATTGTAACGATGGGCAGCTAGAAGCGCTCCCCTCTCTCGGCTCCAGGGAAGGAAAGGGTATTATAGGTCATGCTGCTGTAATTGGTTGCTGCTCTGTTATCGCATATTTTACATGCCGGAGTTAACTGGTTCTCATTGCCTGCTTGCCTTGCGCAATACTAATGAAACACCTGCTTGCATTATGTAATGCTAATAAGATAGAAACAAGGTATTAGTTATTCATTAGGTATGCATGAGATGCTAACGTTCCTGTTATTTCTCTGCCTGTGTTCCCACAGGCAGTGGGCTTCACCCCGAGCATTGCTCCTGTGTGTCGGGCTTTCCCCGTCTCAGTGGCAGCAACGAAGGGAGCCCCCATTGCGGGTGTACCACATTTGCCTTCAGTAAACTCACTACTTTTATTCAGCAGCTGTGTGTGTGCCTCATTCCTACGGGACCCCAAGTACCCTGTAACAAGAGGGCTTTAAACTAGGTTCACCAGAGGATGGTGAGCTAAAGCCCAAAGGTAAGTGGGGAAGTGCAGGGCCATCCTTAGGATTTTTGGGGCCCTACACAGTATTATTAAAATGGTGCCCCTTTACCCGAAGGCAGCCCGAGCTCGCAGCCTGGCAGTGCGGGGAGGAATGAGGCAGCAAAGCATAAGACGATGCCCAGCGCACCTCACAGTGGCAGAGTGTCACAGTTCCCCACAGAGACCTATGTACTCTCTCCCTCATGTAGAATGGACATGGAGAAGGTACCTAATTAAAAGCACTAAACTTGGGAATAAAAAAGGTCAGTCACAGGTTTTTTGATATGCCCTGAAGTTTGTCAGAGATTTATTTGCAAAAACTTTGTAGTAAGGGCAAGTCAGCTGTTTTGCTGAATACAACATTAAATATTATGGAATACATGATGCAGCTCTCCTCTGTTTTACATTTTCTTAATCAATATTTCTAAGATGATTTTATATTTTAAATGTATTATTAAGCCTTCATAAAGTAATCATTCCAGATTAGTACATTTTTAACTCACTGAAACAAAGATATTATTTTAAATTAATCAGTCACAAGTTGTGTGTTCATAACGATGATCAGTGCTTTTCAAAAAAGGGAACACTAATTTACTTTGTGTGATCTCCAGAATAATAGACATCTTTATGAAATTTATCAACTTTAAAAAATGTGTTTCCAAACATTTTAGGCATAACAAAGAATTTTATATCTTACTAAGGTACTGATTTTGTTGAAGGGTTCTCTTAAAACTAGTTGTGCATTTTCGATAAAGGTGGTCTTTTGAAGGATTTATTTAAAAAACTATATGGCTGGAGATCCAAGCATTTAAGGCTAAAGATGATTGTGCATCTAAAAATCTATGCAAGAATTTTTTTAGAGATGTGATTTTATAATCTTCACCAACTACTAATGAAATATTTTTTAAAAAAATTTTAAGCTAAGGTCCTGTAGACTGAAATGTTCCGAGTAAATGCACAACTGTTTTTGTCAGTAAATTCAGAAACTGACAGTATATAGCTAGGGTTTGGCAAATGCCTGTTAAATGGTTTCATTACCCCTTGAATGGCTCTTTAACAGTCTCAGTGTTGTGCTAATAGGTCTGGCAGGCTGGAGGCTTTTTCACTTTTAACTAATAGATCCCCTCCTGAGGAAGACTCACCAGGCTGCAGCAGCCAGCTGTGGGAGCCTGCAGGAAGGGTCAGAACAGGGATAGGAAAGCCAAGAGTGGACACTAAGACCCAGTGATGCCCGAAATTTTCAGGTGCCTTGCGCAGCCTGTGCCTAAGGAGGGCCCTGGGGAAGTGGATATGGGGAGGAAACACAAGGAGGACAGTGCAACAGGGAAGTCCTCCTGATTCATACTGAGAAAGTGGGGCAATTGGCTAGTTATCTTAGGTGTGTATACATGAATGCAAGATGCCTGGGAATCAAGCAGGAAGAATTGGAATCTTGGCATAGTGAAGGATTTGATTATGATGTGATTGGAATAAAGATTTGGTGAAGTAACTCACATGACTGGAGCACTGCCATGGATAGGTATAAGCTGTTCAGGAAGGTCAGACAGAGGAGAAAAGGTGGAGGAGTTGCATGGTATGTAAGAGAGCAGTATGATTACTCAGAGCTCCAGTATGAAACTGGAGAAAAGCATGTTGAGCATCTTTGGGTTAAATTTAGAGGTGAGAGCAACAAGGTGGTTGTTGTTATGGTAGGCGTTTGCTATAGACCAGCAGACCAGAAGGATGAGGCTTTCTTCAGCCAACTAACAGAAGTTTCCAGACGACAAGCCGTGGTTCTCATGGGGGACTTCAAGCACCCTGACATCTGTGGGGAGAGCGATACAGCAGTGCACAGACAATCCAGGAAGTTTTTGGAGAGTGTTGGGGACAACTTCCTGGTCTAAGTGCTGGAGGAATGAACTAGGGGCCATGCTCCTCTTGACCTGCTTCTCACAAAGAGGGAAGAATTGGTAGGGGAAGTAGAAGTGGGTGGCAACCTGGGTAGCAGTGACCATGATATGGTCAAGTTCAGGATCCTGACAAAAGGAAGAAAGAAGGGCAGCAGAATACAGACCCTGGACTTCAGAAAAGCAGACTTTGATTCCCTCAAGGAGCTGATGAGCAGGATCCCCTGAATGTCAAATGTAAATGGGAAAGGAGAACAGGAGAGGAGCAGGAAAGGAGCAGGTCCTCAAGGAATCCATTTTGAAGCACTTGGAGGAGAGGAAGGTGATCAGGAACAGTCAACATGGATTCACGAAGGGCAAGTCATGCCTGACCAACCTGATTGCCTTCTATGATGAGATAATCAGCTCTGTGCATATAGGGAAAGTGGTAGAAAAGCTATTGATACAATCTCCCACAGTATTCTTGCCAGCTAGTTCAAGTATGGATTGGATGAATGGACAATAAGATGGACAGAAATCTAGCTAAATCATTGGGCTCAATGAGTGGTGATCAATGGCTCTATGCTTAGTTGGTAGCCGGTATCAAGTGGAGTGCCCCAGGGGTCGGTCCTGGGGTCAGTTTTGTTCAACATCTTCATTAATGTTCTGGATGATGGCATGCACTGCACCCTTAGGATGTTCGCAGATGACACTAAACTGGGAGGAGTGGTAGATATGTTGGAGGGTAGGGATAGGATACAGAGGGACCTAGACAAATTAGAGGATTGGACCAAAAGAAATCTGATAAGGTTCAACAAGGATAAATGCAGGACTCTGCACTTAGGATGGAAGAATCCCATGCACTGATGCAGACTAGAGACCGAGTGGCTATGCAGCAGTTCTGCAGAAAAGGACCTGGGGATTACAATGGACAAGAAGCTGGATATGAGTTAACAATGTACCCTTGTTGCCAAGAAGGCTAATGGCATACTGGGCTGCATTATTATGAGCATTCCCAGCAGACCAAGGGAAGTGATTATTTCCTTCTGTTAGGCACTGGGTGAGGCCACATCTCTCCAGTATTCTGTCCAGTTTTGCCCCCCACCACTACCAAAAGGATGTGGACAAATTGGAGAGAGTCCATCAAAAGGGTAATGAAAATTATTAGGGGGCTGAGGCACATGGCTTATGAGAAGAGGCTGAGGGAACCAAGCTTATTTAGTCTGCAGAAGAGAAGAGTAAGGGGGTGGGATTTGATAACAGCCTTCAACTACCTAAAGGGGGGTTTCAAAGAGGATGGAGCTAGGCTGTTCTCCATAGTGGTAGATGACAGAACAAGAAGCAATGGTCCCAAATTGCAATGTGTGTGGGGGGGTGTCTAGGTTGGATATTAGGAAAAACTATTTCACTAGTAGGGTGGTGGAACACTGAAATGGGTTATCTATGGATGCGGGGGAATTTCTGTCATTAGGGGTTTTTAATGCCCGGCTTGACAAAGCCCTGGCTGGGATGATTTAGTTGGTGTTGGTCCTGCTTTGAACAGGGGGTTGGACTAGATGACCTCCTGAAGTCTCTTCCAACCCTAATCTTCTATGATTTGCATCGTTATTTTATCTGTGTCAGTGCCCTGATATTAGAGAGAAAAGGTGGGTGAGGTAATATTTTTTATTGGACCAAATTCTGTTGGTGAGAGAGACAAGCTTTCAAACTAAAGAGCGCTCTTCTACAGGTCTGGGAAGGTATTCAGAGTGTCACAGCCAGGGGCACCATGTAACTCCCACATTTGTGGAGGCTGGGTCTGAACACCAGAAGCTTTCGCCCTGAGCTCTGCCCCCAATCAACCCCCTCCCCCAAGGACAAACCCCTACCAGCACCTCTCTGCTTCCTTCCTCGAGGGATCTCATTGCCCGTGCCCCTCGGGGCAAAGAGGCACAAGGAGAGGGCCTGGGGGAGCACAGAGAGGGGGGGAAGTGGCACACAGGTGTGGCCTCGAGGGAAGCAGGGAGATGTGTGAGCGACGGGGACTGGGGTGTGTGTGAAGAAGTGTAAGAGGTGGGGGGGGGCACAGGAAGTGGCAGAGAAACATGAATGGCAGGTGGGAGGATGCGGGGGACGGGGCGATGAAGTGTTGGGGATGGGTAGGGGGGCCTCAGGGAAGCAGTGGTGAAGCACGGGTAGGGAGGGTTGTGTGGGAAGCGGCAGCAAAGCATGAGCAACGGGCAGGGAGCGCTGCAGGGCAAACTGTTGGCTGGGGGGTGGGAAGCGGAGCAGCATAAGCACTCAACAGCAACTGCCAGGTAAGGGAGGCCACACGTGGTAGACCTCAAAATAATACTCCCTTGCTGTTACTTCTCACCTGACGCTGGCCTTCTCTGTCCCCTCTGCCGAGGGGCCACCAGGGGAGAGCAGGACACTGGAGTGGAGCCTTGGGCAGAGTGTGGGTGGGGCCATGAGCTGGGGACCCTTTTGATGGCGCTTCAAAGGCGCCAGGCAGGCGGTGTGCCTCCAAAGGGTGGTGCGCCACATCCCGTTTTGGGAAGCTTGGCCTCCCATGGCCTATTATACCTGCTGCCCACGGTCAAAGCTAAATAAAAGATCAAAGAGATCATTTAGCATAAGTAGTCACATAATCTAAGGGATCATTCAAGGAGTAGTGGACCGATAATGTGGGTGAAACCAGACACTCACTATGCTCTCAAATGAATTCACACTGGAAAACAAAAGACGACAAAAAACACCATATCACTTGTGGATTAACATTTTTCACAAAGCAATCATTCTGTCTGTCCTGTCAGTCCTCATCCTCAAAGGAAAAGCCTGCAAGAGTCGAGCCTCGGCGTATAAATTCATAACTTTGCTAGACACTAAAAATCATGGTTTTAATAAACACTGGATTTATAGCTTATTACAACAATCTATAACCCACTAACTCCCCTTTTTGTCCTATTATTACAGGAGTATTAATAGGCCAGGAGTGTTACCTGGAGTGGTCCCGTAGAGCAGTGGTTCTCAACTAAGGGTACATGTACTGGTGGAGATAGGCAAAGGTCTTCCCTGGGGTACATCAACTCATCTAGATATCTGCCTAGTTTTACAATACATTACATGTAAAGCATTAGCAAATTCAGTACAAACTACATTTTGACATTGACAATGACTAGTTTACACTGCTCTATATACTATGGGTGACCAAACTGTGACGCACGAGCTACATGCAGCTCTTTAACCATTAAAGTGCGGCTCACAGAGTGCCCCCCTGCCCATTCTTCACCTACCAGACTGGTGCGGGGGAGCTTGGGACCTCTGAATTTTCTCACCTGACGCTGGCCTTCTCTGCCCCCTCCCCCGAGGGGCCATCAGGGGAGAGCAGGACACTGGAGTGGAGCCTTGGGCAGAGTGTGGGTGGGGTCATGGGCCGGGGACAGAGTGGTGGGGGAGGGGCTCCAGCCCAGCTCGGAGGGAGGTGTCAGTGCTTCTGCCCTGCGGGGCGCACGTGCCAGGTCTCAGGGCTTCAGCAGGAGTGGGTCTGAAGCCCCGAGCCCTGGCAAGTGCCTCCAATAGACCTGAAGCCCTGAGCCTTGGCAGTTGCGCCCCGGCTCTCATACTTCTGAAGCTTGTCCTATGCGGAGGGTCAGTAAGTTTGGCCATCCCTGCTATATGCTATACACTGAAATGTGAGTACAATATTTATATTGTATGGTAAAAATGAGAAAGTAAGCAATTGTTCAGTAAGTGTGCTGTGACACTTTTGTATTTTTGTGTCTAATTTTCTAAGCAAGTACTGTAGTTTTTAAGTGAAGTGAAACTTACAGTTACACAAGACAAATCAGAGTCCTAAAAGGGGTAAAGGAGTCTGGAAAGTTGAGAGCTACTGCCTTAAAATATGTACTAAGTACTTATGCAAAACTATCTGTTCAATCTTTTTTTAGCTATGACACCCTGAGTACCTTTCCCAGACTTAAAGAAGTGTTCTATGTAGCTCAGAATTCTTGTCGCGCTCTCCAACAGAAGTTGGTCCAATTAAAGGTATCACCTCACCTACCCTATTTATCACATGGCATAAGAGTCTCAGCTCACTTTTCCAGGACCTTAACATTTTCATTGACATGCGGCTTGGTGATTTATTTATTTTTGATCCTTATGAAAGTGTGGACAAGTGATGTGCAAGTTTTGCAGTACTGCACTTTACTCATAATCCACAAAGCCCCTCATTTCTGGGCCTCTCTTGACTAGACATTGATAATTGTACCAAAATTATAGGTGGGTTTTGTGATGCGGACTAGGAATTAGGATATCATGCCACTTTTTTTTTTTCCACAGAAGATTAAAATGATGATCAGGTAATACACGTCAGTGTGATCTAAGAAAATTTAGAGTCCTTTGACTGCTGGTTGATATAGAGATTATAGTATTAATCTTTCAATCATCTGTCATTTCTGATTAATCTTAGGATCTGTTAGTTTTACCATATTCTGCAAAGTACTTTGAATTATAGAACCATACAATTATAAGTAGGTTTTCATTCTTCAATAAAATTACCCACCTGAAACTTGTTAATAATTACATCTCCTAGAAAGAACTAAACCTTCACAGTTTTGAAAAGGAAATCAATTACATGCAACAGATTAAAAAATATATTTTATCTGTAGGTTACTCAAACTCTGTTTAGGACTTATAAATTTCAGCATATCATAGTTAGTTCTCTGTTGGGGATGTGCGTTAAGGTGCAGAAGTTACGCACAATGTAATATTTCTGGGATTACAGCATAAATACTGCATGAACTTCACAGCTGGCATGATAACTCCAAGGATAGCGGTACATTTTAGGAGACAAGGTTGGAGTAGTTTATTAACAACTCTATGAAATGTGATTTCTAATGTGTCCTTTTTTGTTGTACCAAGAGCTATGATTAAGCCTCTAAGATGCACATGCTCACAACCATTATCGTGTGCCAACCATTTAACATTCTAAATTAAATCGATCCAACTATTGATTTTTGGGCTGTTTGATTTATGTAGCAATTGAAAGTTATGTGAATCACAGCCTCCACACGGAACATACCATATTACCAGAACTCTGCAAAATAGAGAAAAAAAAATCTGCAAATATTTGCACTAAAATGCTCAGTTTTGCTTCAGAGTCTGCATCCTTATGTTTTGTTTTTCTATCTCATTTGATGAAATAGCGGTTTCTGTGTCAAAAAAGGTGAAGATTTATATTCTAACTGTGAATTTGGAAGCCATCTTTGGCTTGCACTGGACTCACTGTCCCTACATAATCATTTGGAGCTGGGAGTCTAAACTCAAGTATGAGATCAGTTTTCATCTAAACTTCACTCCTACAAATTACTCTGATTTTCCCTCTTCCCTCCCTGCTTTTTTTTTTTTTTGGGTCTTTTCCTTTCAACAAAGTCATGCAGGAAACTTTCCATACTGTTTACAGAGTTTTCGTCTTTGCTTTTCATATGTCCTTTACTTTAAAATTCAGGTCCTAGATGTCTCAAGTTAGGCACTCAGGAACTGAGCAACCGAAAATTAGTGGACCTTTGTCAAAATGGCCTTAATAATGTCAAACACCAAAACTTATCTGTAAAAAGAGTAGAAGACGACAACCTTACAGGGTGTTGTAGGCGTAGTTAATTGTAAAACAAGCATCTTGAGATCCATGGATAAAAGTACAATATATTAAGACAATTTGTTTAAACAAAATTTAAGTGTACTTTTTGTCAAATAAAAATGTGATATTCCTTTTAAATGTTTCTTTTAATAAACACATGGCAAATACTTTCATGGCAGATAGCTGTCCTACCACATCATTATCTTCTCCCTTTTGCTTTCCTTTCTCCTCTTGTGCAAATGTGGGGGAAGCAGGTCCTGATGTCATAATGGAATCTGGAAAAAAATGTAACCAGATGTCATCAGTAATTTTTGTCCTTATATTTTAGGTGTAATTTATTAAAGATTTAAATGTCTCTAGACACACTGCCCAGCCATCTCAATAAAACTACATAACCACTAAGAATGCTGTGGCATTTATAATATAAACAGCTATATTTATCAAATACTAACTTAGTACAGCCAGCTGCTGTAGTATCATCAATGTCAATAAATTCTAGGAAATGCTCTGACAGTCACCATTGCAGAGCATTTTCAGTATCTGCTGTTGTTACAAAGTACACCATTAAAGTCATTTGTTCTGTATGCCTGATGTCAAGTGTGCAGTCCAAAATTACAGAGTAATATCTTGCTGACTTCAAATCTGCCACAATCTTCTGTTTGACTGCTGATGCAAGTAACTGTATGATCACATTTGGAATAGTTTTTCCAAGGTAGTGGTCTGTGTACATTTCTTGGGTGGTGACTCTTTTTAGATGCTCCTGGAGTACAGCATCAAACTCAGCCATCAGATCTACAATTTTAAGGATGTTTTCCTTGTTTGACATATACAGCTGATCTAAAGTGCCACAGTGTGCTAGTTTAGGGTAGCTAGCATTCTTACAATAGCAATGAGCCTTTTCAGAACATTTTGCCAGTAAAGAGAGACTGATGTAATCTTCTGTTGATGCCAATCATCTGTTATGGCCTTTAACCTTAGTCTCATCTCAAGCTCTTTCCACCTGTGGAATGCTCTCTGGTGATCTGCTTCCTTCTCATGCCATGCCAGATTTCTAGCCAGATTCTTCCAGTCCTTTGTTTCTGTAGAACCCAGCATGGCTGGAATATTAGACTAGAAGAGTTTGCAACAAAAACAGTATGCAGCATTCTGGAGTTTTGAGTACATAAGCCATGACTCTCCACTTTGTCACCATCGGAGATTTCATGCCAGTAATGTGTTGGATGGAAGCTTCTATTTTCATTGTCTTTGGGGAACATGAAGTTTTTCACTTGTTGTGGCCCATGCAGTACAAGGTAGTCCCTCAGACTACTGCTCAAGTGGGATCACAGTCCGGGATCATCTAAACTTAAGGAACTAAACTCAGCAGCAGCTGTTTCTTGCACCTCCACCACACTCTTCTCTGATCTACACTTTTCTTCAGGAATGTGCACGGTTACATCTATTTGAGATGGAGATGTGGATTCTGCAGTAGCTGCCAGGTCACCTGCACTTTGCACTAACTGGAAAATCAGGCATCTCCTCACCACTCACATCCCCACTGGGGCCAGAAGACAAATGCTCACGGTGAGCCTATGTATTTCAGGAGAGCTCCTTCCTACTTAGACAAAAGCTTCCTTTGCTTTCTTTCTTTTTCTGAATGCTGCCCTAGAGGGGCGTTCTCTTCTTTCACTCATGACTGCTGTTCTGTGCCAGCTCTCATGGCTCTCAACACTCAGTTGAAGGGGACAAATAAGCAGGCTGGTAGCAGGGTCTGAGTGAGGGAAGAGATCAGCATCTTAAGGGCCTAACTGGCTCCTACTACCTCAATTGATGGCCTGTTTTCCTCAAGTGGGTTCAGAGAAGCAGCAGGAAATACGAAGCTCCCTGAGAAGCTGGTGTTGATCAGTCCAGGCTTCTGGAGGCGCTAGAGAGGTACGTAAGAGACTTCTCCTTTCTCTCCCTGAAGCTCCTGCTGCTTTCTGTTATTCCCTCTCACCTTTTCTCCTGCCTGCCTGTTATGTCTCCTGCCCTCTTTCCTCCAGCACAGCATTCCACTGTCTCTGTGCCTCTAGAGCAGAGGCAATACAGATGCACCAGCAGCAGACACAATTTTCTATGCTTTGCGTCTTAGTGACGCCCCCCCCACCCAACAGTCTGGCACCTGAGGAGGCCGCCTCAGTTCGCCTCATGGTAAGGCAAGACCTGCCTAGAGATCCCGGGCTGCTGTGGGGAGTCCTGGACCTTCAGCCTCCCTGGGGGAGAAGAGACATGGGCGAGGGGTTGCTTTTGCCCCCCCCACCCCCGCCCCGCCCAGGGCAGGTGGAGGGTCTGAGGCTACCCACAGCAGCTGCTCCCTGGGCAGCTCTTAAGTGATCCACAATCTCATCATCTCTCCTTCTCTGGCTCTGGAGGGGGTTAACCCTGTGGTTCAGGGCTCCATTTCATGAGAATACACAGACATCGCAAACAGAATAAAGAATGGTCCCTACTCCAAGGAACTCCAGTCATTCTTAAAAACCAAACACAACAAGTGAACATTTTGGCTGCTAGGAAGGCAGCGATGAGAGAGTCTAACAGTTATCAAATCTGACAACAGGGGGGTCCCAAATCAGGTATTTTTTAAAACATAGCATAGTTCAAGTTCCCTATCAAACCAGATCCCCAGGACTCTCTCAAGGTCTCACCTCATGTACAAGTGACTTTGGGCATGCTGTCTGTTCTTTTTAGAGCATTTTCTTTATTCTCCCCTCCTACACAGGCTCTCCTCACCAGGGCCCTTTCCCAGAACATCATTAGTTTGCATCTCTTCAGCCCCCTCAAACACGGGCCAGTCCCTCAAGTTGTGTAGTCCCTGTCTCTTTGCTACTATGTCAGGGGCCAGGATGGGTTCATGAAGTACAGGGGGCCAATGATCAGTTATGGAATGCCTGCTTTGATCTCCTCACTCATGAGGCCTTCCTGTTACCCAGCTCCCTACTTTGACTGTCTGTTACTAGGGACTTTCTTATTCCTATTGATCTTCTGTGGAAGGAGCTCAGATACTGTGGTGCTGGACAGCAGGACAAGCCTTAAGATAGCAAGACATTGGCTCCTGCATAGGGGAAATCTCTCAACCCTAGAAAAACACTCTCCTCACACTAAAAGGGGCTCCTCACACTAAAAGGCACCTCCATGTGGAGCTGCTGAGAGAGGTTATGGGGCTACAAGAGCCATGTCCTCCCAAAAGCCTGGCATCAGAGGAATGAGGAGGGGAGGGGAATGAGTCTGGGCCCAGGGGAGGAGATTTGGTGGGTGAAGAGTAGAATCTGGAGTAGGAGGGAAGAGGCACTTGGGAGGGCTCTGTGGGGGTGGGGTGGATGGAAAAAGGTGCTTGGGGTGGTGGAGAGGAAGAGGAGCTTGGGAGGACTCCATACACAGGGAGCAGGGGGAATTTGGGCCTGCTTACCACAGCTGGCAACTTCCAGCCTGGCCAGGGGCAGGGCCCCAGGTGGGAAGAGGGGAAGAGCAGGGGGGTGGGGCTGGAGTTCTTATGCTCTTGCTCATTGCAGTGGCAGATTACTGCATGGGCAAAGTATGCACAGAACATGGATGCTACAGACCCAAGTTTAGTCTTAAATTGAGTACAGTACCATAGGTTTTCCAGCAGTGTAATTGAAGTTAGAGGCTCTCTGTACTTCTGTATCTGCTGTTAGCACTACAGCTTTTGGGTTCTCTAGAGACCTCGATAACAGAACCTGAGTCTCCTCTCACTTACACCAATGTAAACCAGGAGAAATGCTGCTAAAGCAGTAACAGGAGTTACACTGGTGTAAGTGAGGTCAGAATAAGACGTGAATGGTCAGTTCTCTCTTAATTGAGACCATGTTGTTATTCATGGCCCAAGAGCTGACCAATGTTATGTATTTACAGCCCTTAAAACACTGGTCACTTTCCAGAGTGTCAACCAAACTAATGCTTAGCAGGATATGTCTGTACCCTCCCAACGGTTTAGAAGAAAGTTTTACACCCACTTCAAATCCAATCTATATGCAGGGATCTTTAAACACTAAAAAAAAAGTTTATAACTCTATTAATTACCAAAGTTAGGATGATATACAGCTTTTGAGTAACTACCCGTAGTCCTTTTAGTATGTGGAGTATGTACATGCTAAAAAAAACACCACTGTTCATCAAGCCGCTTTCTGAGAAAAGGGCATGATAGCTGACAAGAGAGTTAATTTTTCACTGTGTAATGAGGTTCCTTTAAACACCACCTTTAAGTATTTGAAAATTAGATTTTATAAAAGTGAGGGACTGAGTGGGTAGGTGTTGGACAAGCTTCCATATTGCTATTGTGCCAAATCATCTCAGTCCTGAAATAAACACCCTTGCTATTTACAGCCAGAGGCAGAACGGGAAAAGTCCTAATGCCAAGAAGCATGGGAAAAGTTATATCTGGGCAAGTGTCAGGTTTCTTGCCTTTTAGACAAGCAGATCTGCAGAGGCTGGAGGCAGGCTGAGTCAGATTGGCAGAGATCCTGCATTCATGCTTTTTGGGTTTTTTTTGGTTGTGGGGGAGGAGGGGCTTCCTTTGCAGCATGGGGCACGAGTCACTTTCAGGTTAAACTAGTGTAAAGTGTGAATTCTCTGTAATTTGAAATCTTTAAATCCTGATTTGAGGACTTCAGTAACTCAGCCAGAGGTTAGGGGTCGGTGAGGTTCCGTGGCCTGCAGTTTGCAGGAGGTCAGACTAATGATCATGATGTTCCCTTCTGACCTTACAGTCTATGAGGCTGAACAGCCTGAGAGGGCACAGAAGTTACTGAACTGCCAGAGAAGAAGGTGGCCAGACGTGACTGAGTAGAAATAAAGCAAAGAGAGGAAGAAAAGGGATGGGCAAAACTGATCTGCCAGTGTCAGGGGAGAGGAATGAGCCTGGCTGCTCAAGTGATTCCTTACAAGCAGGTGTGTAACCCACATGCCTTCTGAGTGTGGTGTTCTGTCCCAGCTCCTGGCACTGAGACCACTTAGAGAAAAATGAGTCTGCTCTACAGCCTTAGTTAATGGCTAGTTGGCTTTTGGCTCATGTACTAAGCTCCAGAGGTCACAGTTTCAATCCTGCCCACTGACAAACAGGATTGTTGGTGTTACAGGTACAGGTGGGATCAGAAAGGTATAATGCTGAGTCTCAAGCAGAATGTTCTATTACTGCTCTATTTAGAAGTGTAGTTTTCAACCCCTCCATACCCCAGGTTTCAAGGGGTCTGCCAAAATAAGCTAGAGACCATACAAAAAAAATAATTTTACCTCATGCTATTTGGACACACTGATTTTTTATTTAGGAGGTAGCAAACAGGGCAACTGCCCGAGGCCCCATACGACAGGGAGTCCTGCAAGGCAGGGTTCGGGTTTCAGCTTCATCCCTGGGGGACAGAGCTCAGGCATATTAATATTTGAATATTTTTATACCTATATTATCCTTTTTTACATTATATATGTGTGCTTGTTTAAGTGTATAACTATCAATTTAACACAGCTTTAAAGCTACTGCATATGGAGAAAAACAGTTGCTGTGGCATAGGTGGGCCACACAGTTTCTATATAATGTCAGGAGGGCTCAGAAAGAAAAAGATTGAGAACCCCTGGTTTAGAGAACTGTCATGACTGGGGAGTAGAGAGTTTGGGTAAGGATTTTTCAGCTACAGTCGGTCAGGTTGTTCAAGGTTCTCTTTGCCAGAAAGACAAGCAACCTTTAACTTTTCAGCCAAGTTGAAGCTGACACACAGTCTACTCTAAGAGCCTTGGGTAAGGGGGCTGTTGTCCCCTTACTGACATTCAGTGAGTGTTTTGGTTGCTAGCTCCCAGTACCAAAAGGAAGAGGAAGAATCAGTGAGAAATCAGGACCCTGAGACTTACAGTCCCCAGGAACAATGGGGAGAGGCCATTGCTCTGGGTCAACCTGATTGACAGGGCGGGCAGACTAATCAAGGAGTCAAGAGGCCAGGATGGGTCCTGTCATCCATGTGAGCTGGAATTACCTAGATCAGACAGAGTGGGGCCGAGCTAAGGAGAGAGCAGGGGCTGAAGCTGAGCTGGGGAACAGAGCTGGGCCAGATCCAGAGGGACCAGAAAAGCAGCCCAAAGGAAACAGACCTGCCCTGGGAGCAGAGCTGAGGCCCAAAGTCAGAGCACAGCCCAGAGAGAGCAGACCTTATGTTGGAAGTAGAGCTGCAGCAACCAGAGCCAGAGAAGCAGCCCAGGAAACTGGAAGCAGAGCAGCAGCAGCCGCCGTACTGAGGCAGAGTGGAGCTGGAGCTGAGGCAGGGTGGTGGAGCTGGGGCTGAAGCAGCCCAGAGCCAGGTATAGTGAGCAATGGGGGAGAGCGAGGGAGGACCTTGGGCAGTGGAACCAGCACAGGGAGATGCCTCAGCCAAGAGGCTCTGCAAGCCAGACTTGGAGTGGGCTCATAACCCTGACAGGGTAGAAGCAACGCTGGGGAGAAGGGTCCTGCCACCTGGAGCCTGAGAGCATGTGGCCACCTCCAGAGCAAGTGTCCAAGCCACAGCATCGCTGCAGCACAGCCAGAGCCTGAGAAGGAGGCCTGGGACCTACAAGGAACAGACTGTGAACTGCCCTGACATGCCAGAGACACTGCTTGTGACGTTCCCTGCCACAGAGTGGGGTGATGTGTTTCCTTTAACCTCTCTCATTTTTCCTTATTCCTTTTTAAACTATTGTTAATTAAATAAACTGGATTGCTTTAAATCATATGTAATGATCAGTGGGTCAGGAAAGCATCCAGTGCAGAGAGAGTACCCCAGAGTAGGGACACCCCAGCCCCTGACCTAGGTGACCACAGCAAGGTTGGGGGTCGAGCCCCTCAGGAATCCTGGGCCAAGCCTTGTTGGGGTCACAAGGACTCTGGCAGACAGGAGAGTGCAAGGGGACTCCTCGAGGGCAGGAAGGCCTCTTAGTAAAGGCTAGGACAAAGATCCTTCCGCTATCCCATTTCACGGGGGGTGTGCAGAAGCCAGGAAAGTTCCCCACAATAGCGGGACCATTTCCCCGCTTACACTTGCATACTTAGCAGCAACAGCAAGTCACAGTTTGATTTGATTTTACGAAGGAGAATAAGGCTCATAAACAAGTAGTTCAAAGGCAGCTGTTTCCAGAAGGGTGAGTGATAGTTTAAATTACCAATTACCAACTAAGCCACAGAAAGCTTTATAGTAAAATAAGCTTAACATATGATTACTTACTGCTTCTGCAAAACCATTTGAATTTAGGAAAGAGATGAGCTATCTAATATTTTGATTCAGCCTTGTAATTGCAAGTTTAGCTTCTGGTTTCACAGCTTATGTATTTAAATGAGTGGGTAAATCATTGATAGATTTGCAAATTATATATATTTGCATAAAAGCTACATATGCACAGACTGTTTTCCACCTTTTTTAAAATAAACTCAAACCACCATGCTGTGTTTTTTTAAGAAAACATTAATATTAAACATTAAAGAGTCAAATAAGCATAAAATATGCACAGAAGAGGATGTTGATGAATATGAAAAACTTAGATGTAAATACACGTTTCAGAATTCAAAGTAAACAAAATATTCGTGTGTTTCATGACAGAAAAATGATTTTTTTTGTAATTTGCAGAAAACAGAGGCTTTTTGCTAAAGGTGCTTTTAGTGTTTTGTACTACTGCACACCACAGTGTATCTGCCTTCCATATAAAACAGATTAGTGACTGTGTTATATAATTAAAAAAACACAATATGTGCACTTATGGTCCTATATAAATAAATGACAGCCTATAAAGATTGAGAGGGCTCTAACCACCAAAAATTCCAAGTCTTGTGGCTAGACAAAGACTCCACAGGTTTGTGTCATTTGACACAAAGCTCAATCCTGGTTCACAAAGAAAAGTTTAGTTACCAAAGTCCCCTTATGAGAAACACGTAAACCAAAATACAACTCTAAAGTTAATTTGCAAAGCAAAAAATTTGAAGCATAGTTTTGCTTACGAGTCGATGCAAATAGAATGGAAAAGGGTGCCAAATTCAGGTGGTGTGTAATGTGTTGTGAGATGCCCTTTTGCTCAGAGACTCTTAATAAAGTACTTACTAACACAGAAGTAAGGTGACCGGATGTCCCGATTTTATAGGGACAGTCCCAATATTTAGGGCTTTGTCTTATACAGGCACTTATCCCCACCCCATCCTGATTTTTCACACTTGCTATCTAGTCATGAGACATGGAAGTGAGTATAAGGAAATCTAAATTGATGTAAGTTATATGAGAAGGAATTAGAAGATATAACCATAAGTAAATTAAAGTAGGTAGATGTCCACTTTAACTTTACACATTCTTGTACTCTCCTGTTAGTTGCTTTTCAAGCTACAGGCTTCTCTTAAATGCTGGCATCTCACTATTTAAGTTGCACCAATACACAGGACCTAGTTGTTCATTGACTCACATCTTGTATAGTCATTAACACCTATTCAAACTGTATGCAAAATACTACCATCCTGATTTAGCAAAGGTTTTATACACCTGTAAATGTCTACTCAAGGAAAAAGAACGGTGTGGGTGTGGTGGTAGTGGAGGAAATCAGGCCCATTTAAACTCACTTGGGTCCAATTCTGATTCCACTTGCACTGTTTTTGCAGCACTTTGCTTCCACTGATTACTCCTGATTTACATTGTCATATAGGTAGGCAGATCAGGCCTAAATTAGTCTGAACTCTGATTTTGCAAAAGTGACAAAGAGTCCTGTGGCACCTTAAAGACTAACTAAAGTATTAGAGCATAAGCTTTCATGGGCTAATACCCATTTCGTCGGATACATGCATAGCTCATGAAAGCTTATGCTCTAATACTTTAGTCTTTAAGGTGCCACAGGACTCTTTGTCACTTCTGCAATTCCAGACTAACACAGCTCCCCTTCTAACTCTGATTTTGACCCATTAACTTAAGTGTCCTTGATGAAAGATAGTTGTAATCACAAACCATAGCCATAAAAGCTATTTGGGAAAAGATGGGAAAGGAAGAAATGCTGTTCAGCCTCCCCCATCAAAGAATTCATTGCTTGAGCAAGCACATACATACCTGTGAGCTTCATATTCAAAAATTAAATCCAAACCAAGTTGCTTACTGAATCAAGGCTATTTAAAGAAAAAAAGACAACACTGCTGGATTTTTTTTAAAAAAAGGAGCAAAAAGGATGCAGAGAATACAAATACAGGTACAAAAATAGCTGACAAAAAGTAGGCAGAGGAAAATATATGAGAAGAAAAGTAGAAAAATACATTCTGCTGAAAACTGTGCCTCTTGTCTGTTCTGGCTGGTAGCACTGCTTCTAAAACAACTGAAGGCAGTGGAAACTAACAGCAGCAACAAAGGATAAAAAGATAGATTCCAAGGCCAGAAGGGACCATCTAGTCGGACCATCCTATAATACAGGCCATTGAACTTCCCTAAAATTATTCTTACAACATATCTTTTAGAAAAAACATACAAGCTTCATTTACAAATTGCAGTGATGAAGAATCCATCACGACCCTTTGTAAGTTGTCCCAATGGTTATTCTCTCTGTTAAAAAAGTACAACTTTTTCTCAGTCTGAATATGTTTAGCTTAATCTTTCAGCCATTGGATTATTTATACCTTTCCCTCAGGTAGGTAGTTGTAAACTGTGAATCAAGTCACCCCTTAACATTCTCTACGTTAAGCTAACTAGAGTGAGCTCCTTGAGTCTTTCACTATAAAGGCATGTTTTCTAATCATTCAGTCATTCTTGTGGGTCTTCTCTAAACTCGCTCCAATTTATCAACATTTTTCTGAGCACGCCACAACTGAACACACAATTCCAACAGTGTTCGCACCAGTGCCAAATACAGAGGTAAAATTCCTACTCAAAATTCACCTGTTCATGTATCCAAGGATCACATTAGCCTTTTGGCTACAGCATCACTTGGGAGGTCATGTTCAAAGTATCCACCATGAACTCCAAATTTATTTGAGTCACTTCCCTGTAAGCATGACCTATGTTCTTTGTTCCTAGATATATACATATTAAATACATATTAATATGCTCTGGATGCTGGGCGTACGCTTTCTGAATCACTTGGTATCAGTGACCTGTCCTTTTCACTATTTGCCACTTCCCCAATTTGTGTGTCATCTGCAAACCATCAGTGCTGATTTTAGGTATTCTTCCAGGTCACCAATAAAAATATTAAATAGACTAGGGCCAAGAACTGATCCTTGTGGAATCTCACTGGAAACACACCCACTCCAGGATGATTCCCTATTTACAATTACATTTTGAGACTTATCAGTGAGCCATCTTTTAATCCATTTAATGTGTCATGTTAATTTTATATTGTTCTAGTTTTTTTAAAAATCAAAATATGATGCAGTACCATAACAGCCTTACAGAAGTCTATGTATGTTACATCAGCACTATTACCTTTGCCAGTCAAACTTGTAATCTCATCAAAAAAGATATCGAGTTATTTTGTCAGGATTTTTTTTTCCGTAAACCCATGTGGATTGGCATTAATTACATTACTCTCCCCTCTTTTAATTCTGTATAAATCACATGGCTGATACAAAAGTGATTTGAAAATAAAAGAAAAATTATAAATGGAAAATAACGTCACATTTCTTGACCCCTTCATCTGGAATCTTAGAGCACCTGTGCTTCTAAGTATACTCAGATCATACTAGAGTTTTCTCAAGGATTTAATCCACAGATTTATGGAGTTCAACAGCTGTGATACTCAGATGACTTAAAAGGTTCAGCATTACGTAGGTTCTCACCTCTTGAAGTTTAACATCCCTACATTTTAAAGGGATAAGGCACAAGGATGTCCATTTGGGGGCACTTCTCTTTTGTCACTTGCGTGGCCTAAAATCTCCCAACCACTTTCACTTTTGGTTTGTTTCCCCAAGGGTTTGATCTGAAATGTTATCTGTGATAATGGCAACTGCCTTAGAAATGAATTTGTGAAACCAGAATTTCAATTTTTAATTTCCTGCAATTGTCAAAACTAGCACTGCATAGTAGAGACTTCTCATGTTGGTCCAGGACAGTATATTTCCGGGGTGGCCAAATCGTGGCTCAGGAGCCACCTGCAGCTCTTCTACCATTAAAATGTGGCTCATGGAGCCCCACTTCCCCACATTCTCCACCTACCAGACGGGGGTGGAGAGCAAGCTCAGGACCTCTGCCTTGCAGCTGAGTGGTGGGGTAGGGGTTTCTGTCCAGTGCAGAGGGGGAGTCTTGGTGGTTGAATCACCAGGGGTGCACTTGCCAGAGCTTGGCACTTCAGCAGGTGCAGGACTGAAGCCCCGAACCACGGCAGATGCGCCCCAGCTCTCAAACTTCTTAAGATTGTTGTATGCAGCTCAGAGGATCAGTAAGTTTGGCCACCCTTGGTATATATGATAATCAGAATCTTGGTGAAACCAAGAAAGCTATTTTTACAAGAGAGTCAAATGTGAAAAGGGCGGCAAAAGAAAAAGCACTGTAGTCACTGCAAGAGAAAACATATGAAATGCGGGAACAGAAGCATCAAAACTTGCCAAAAAATCCATCTGAAAAATAAGATTTTTTTTAAAAAAATTATCCAAGATAATTTGGCTAGGGCAAATCTAATTTAAACTCAATGAAGGGGGAAAAATACCATGTAGGGAAATCACAAGATGTTATTGCCACAATCAGTTATGTGGTTGGATCGCTTGTTCATTTTCCCACCGTTTATATCAGCCACATGATAATATCAAAAGGATAGGATTGTTAGTGGATCACATAACCAATAAAAGTACACTTGGCAAACCTACAGATAACTTGTTACTGATGCCTGCTAAGGGAAGAGGCATTTTAGAATACATGAGAGATTGAAATAAAATAGGTAAAACTGCTAGTATAAATGAGTGTAGGTTAACACATATCACCTAGGGCTTAATATGTAAATAACCTAAATAATCTTTAGCGTTGTGACTTACACAACCATAATGAGAAACCATAATCAACTACCGCGACTCCAACAAAGCAAAATTCAGTTGTCCAGCATTCTGAAACTTCAGCCAAAAAGGAGCTTTTTATTGTGCCTTAAAGACAAAAATAAAACACCGTGAAGAGAAAGTGAGACAATACTATAGTGTTGGTGGCACTTCATCCAAACTTTCCCCTTCTTCTACCTCACCCACCTTGCAGAAAAAACATTCAGGATTTTTCTCCTCTCCCCTTTGGTTCCACTTTCATTTTAATTCTTTTTACTAGAAATATAGATCTGTAAATACTGAAATGAACTAACATATACATATGTTGCTATACAAACTTACTTCAGTATTGTGTCTGTTCCAGTGAACTCTTAAGAATGAAAAGGGAACCATATTAAAAAAGCAGTGTTAATCAACTCTACTGCATTTCATGTTCTGCCTATCAGCATTGTTTCTAGCCATGCAAACTAACAGATTAATATTATTTTGTGCAATGATACACTTACTTGTCTGAGTTTTGTCTTATATACAAAATTATCCCAGAAAAATCTCTCTCTTACATACCAAAGTCCTAAACAAATTCCATTGTACAGAGTCCTGTACATTTCACTTCCCTCTGGTTTCTTCCATAATGGTAATATAGAAGCATTTAAAAAACAAAAGTTACTTACAAAAATTGAGCCCTTTAATCCATCTAACTAGAAAATGCATTCACTTGTTTGAATAGTCCAAGTCTGACATTTAAATCGGATACATTGTGAGAGCATATCTGTGCATATCTCCCTGCCTACTGAACGGACACCTGCACGGTAAAGAACAGACAGATCTTGTTGCTCTCTGATAAGGTCACAGAGGCTTAGCTAGAATATAGCAATGCTTAATCCTCATTGGTTTTGCCTGCTGAGCACAAGGCTGTTTCCTTGACAACACAGCTGCAGTTGCTACAGCATCCACAACCACATGTGATGTCAAGATTTTGGGATGGTCCACCATAAAAATCATTTACGTAATACTATTTTCTAATCTTGTAGATTAAAAAGGAAAATCAGTGAGAACCTCCAATATGTTCCCCCTCTGCCCAGATTTAAGCACTTAGCTATTATGTATTTATTTACAGTAGTTTACACAATGTGCCAGTCACTAAACATGGAAGGCATGATTTCTGCCCTAGGGAGTTCACAGTTTGGTTATTTTTTGTAATTCTCTTTGATGATATCAAGTGCTTTAATCTTCAACTAGATATTTAAATATACAGACCTTATTAGGAGCTGTATTCAGAAATGCAGCAATATTCTGGGAAGTAAAAAATATGATCAATGATGTACCAAATAATTTATGCTAAAGACTGTTTATTGAGGCTACATTATAATACTGGTAGTGCACTCCACTACCTAGCTCCATTCCAGGACACATTGAGCAGGCTGGTGGCTGATTATAAAACCAAGGGACACAAATAGCCTCCAAAATATCGGGGTGGAGGGGGAGAGGGGGAGAGAGAGAGAGAGAGACTGTCTGTCTGACCGCCATTGGTCCATAAGCCTTAGGACTGTGTAGTGCCCTCTGCTATGGAGCAACCTTAGTTCTAGTGAAACCAGCAGAACACTCCTAAACTGCTGCTTAAGCTTTGAGTAGGAATATTTCCACACAGTTGTTTTGGTGCCTCTAGAGGGGAATGACTTATTAGAAACAAAAACTAGAGCTACAGTACATGTGAAATGTGATCAGTATATTTTGGACAGTGAATATGAAGTGTGTGCCCACAGAAATAGCCAGAGAATGCATGACAGCTGATCCAGGAAGCTTTATTTGTATTAGCTGATGTTTTAGGGTAAACAGTGTTGTGTCTAATAGCGGATATGGGCTGAATTAGGAATACCCTGTTGTGTTGTCAGGGATGGTAGTTAACGAGGAATGATTCCCAACTACAAAGTTTTAACTCATCACAAGCTTGATCTCTTCAGCTTGCACTTCATGCTTTTCTGTTAGATTTTGATACCCCATGTGGACTTCATAATATGAATGACATAGACAATGAGGGTTAAATCCAGGTTCCACTGACCTCAATGAGGCAGAATTTCATCCTGAGTTTTTGAAATGTGTGTCAAAATGTGACATCAAACATGAGACGGTACACTGTTAATTCAGAGGAGAAATTTTCTAGAGATAAAGATGGCAGATGTAACATTATTCAGCTTGCTTCTCAAGCCCACAGATTGCTTGGCACCCAGAGTACACTTATGTTAGTGGCAAACCTCTGAGCCATTTATAGAGTGCATAATGCCATCCTAAGAAGTGACCATGACAGTAGGCAAAAAGGGGACTATGAGTCTGCATCTAATATGAATGTTAAAGGCGTGGTTGTGAACAAGGGGCCCTAAAATTCTTTTATGGCTATGCACCTTTCAGCTACTTCAATGTTCAAATGTAAAAGGAGCCTGCCTATTTATTTGAGCTTTAGCCAACTGGAAGAAGATGAAGACACACAAAGAAATTTAAAAAGAAGCCTCCACCCACCACAGGTGCTATGCAGAAAGAATGGCTGAAACAAGATTCAGCAGCCCAGATAAATTTCTTGGAATAAACTGGCAGAATATAAAACCAGTTCGATGTTGTTTCATTGGCTTTCACTTGCAACTGTTTTGCAAAATGTACTGCAAACACCACCCTTGGCTAATAATTTTACAATCCACGCTCAGATTTGAAACGATCATATACTTCTAAGTTATGCTTTAATGAAAAAAATGTAGTAGTATGTGAAACAAGTTTTACTGAAGCAATGAATATCTGGAGGCCCATGAAGCCAAATGGCAAATTATAATAGCTTCCTTTTCCCCACTACTTTCCCAGGTCTGGTGCCATTTCTTCAGACATTATCCATGTGAATGAGATTGTAAACACCTTTGAACAAGGAGCTTGTCTTGTCTGTAATGGACCATGTATATAAGTGGCATTTTGTAAATTATAAATACTGTACATTCATCCAGTCTGTCTAAAACCAAGGAGTACTAGAAAACCCAATGACATAAAAGAAATGGGAGTAAGTTCAGATAAGAATCAAGAATTGGGATATGGGCAAACTGAACTTCTCTAGCTTCTGAAATGTTTCCATCCCCACTACAAACCAGTATGAAGAGATACAGAAATCCAATCGAAGAAGGACAAAGCTTTTGACAGTAATTAAGGATGAAAGTGTTAATTTCTATATCATGAGGTGGTTGTTAAATGCAGGATTTTCAAAAGACTATTTTACTTTCACACTGCCTCAAAGCCCTCCAGTTGGAGATTCTATTCTATGTATATGGTGAGTGTACAGAACCACCTAATAATGATCACTATCCTAAGAAGACTGGAACTCTAATAACTAATTTTAGATATTTTTTAAAAAATTGCTCTGATAAATATGCAGGTTTCTTTTCTGCACACCGTTCTCTATTCTTTTCTGCAGTAAACCAAAGAAAATTCACAAACAAAAAACTTCATTTAACATTAGTTAAGGTTGCTCTCATGGACCATAGAACATTAGGAAATACAAAATTAAGGATTAAAGGAGTTGCAAAGTCCTGAAAATACCAGAATGAACATCGTTCAGTCAATTTTAATTCTGGTCCCTGTGCATGTGTGTTATGTACAGGATTTAGTTATAGGCAGAAGAAGTTTGCTTTAAGAGACTAACCCAGCATTACCTAGGAACTCTATAGCAAAAGCAGGGATAGAATTCAGTTCTCCAAGGCAGTGTTCAACTATATTAACCAGGAGATCATCCTCTCTCTTCCTACATTGCCTGCTTCATTCACTTCAAACCTTGCAGGTCAATTTGTGCAGAGAACATCTGTATACACACATGCTGCAAACCATCCACTTCCTCATCTGTGTGTCCCTCCCTGACACCAAGTGATGGGCCTTGCTGTGACGTGAGGATGGGGAGAATCTCTGGTGGGACAGTTTGTACTCCACTCTGGTCCCAGAGCCCATCAGGAATATTAGTTGGCAGCTCGTACATGAAGCCATGAGCATGGATATGTGCCTAGCAAGGTTCATGAATTCCCCCAACACCTGTCCTTTCTGTGGTGAGAGGCAGATCCTGGCACACATCTACCTATAGTGCATTAGATTGGACCCCCTCTTCGAGCTCCTCCAGAATCTCCTACTGAGGTTCTGGCTGCACTTTTCTCTGCACCTCCTCATCCACACACACCACCTGTGGCCTGACAAAGTTGTGAGAACTCCTTGTCAACCTTCTTCTGGTGCATGCCAAGATGGCCATCAATCACACTGAGAGGAGGAAGCTGGATGGGGAGCTCTCTTTCAGGCCTATTTCCCATCCCTTGTTCAGTCATGCTTCTGGCAAGGTTCCTCTGAGAGGTGTCCACTGCCTCCTTGGATGCCTTTGAGAAGCAGAGGGTGCTATCCAGGGTTCCCTGCTTGATGTCCCCTTCCAGTTCCCTGATTCTTTACTTCTGACCTCACCCTTTCTCCTGCCTGCCTCAGTGGTTCCTCCTCCTTAACTGAGGGACAGATACTTAGGTTTTGGATGGGCCTACATCCACCCATCCTGGACCTTCAAATAGTACAAGCCTTCAAACTTGTGCAACACATGAGGAAGCGGAGCTGTAGACAACAGTCTCCTTTCTACACAACACTGATTCACTCCCAGAGCAGCTCTTGTGCACTGAAGGAACCAGTGGTCCTGCGTAAAAAATAAAATCAAGATCATGTATGGGCAACATTAATTCTGATATATCTTAACTTAGGAGTCATTTTTGTATTTCCTAATTTTTTTTTATAGTTTAGTTTACTGAGGAGAGCAACCTTAATTAATATTAAATGAAGTTGTGAATTTCCTTAGTTTTTAATAGAAAAATATTTAACATTTGCTATTTAAATAAAGCACTTACAGATTCTCTCAAACATTTTATTGCTATTGTTGTCTTTGTGACAGTTGCTCCATTCAGTGCCATGTTGATCGGTACATTGACTGTATTCAAAGCACAGTGTTTCTAAATGCAAATTAAATTGTACTTACCTTCTTAATGATTTTTAACTGTGTAACAAAAAGAGTAGAGACCTCTAGAATTACCTGTTTTTTTTTTTGTTTTTTTTTTAAAAAAAGATAAAGAATCAAAGGTTCAGCCCCACCAATATGTAACAAGCCAGAAGGGCCAAAATCCATGTGCTGTGTTACAAAATCCTGACACAGGCTACGTCAGCAACTTTTCACACAGGCCCAAAGTTCAGAGGTTGGTGAGAGGCTTAGAGGCCTAGCAAACAGTGAACAATATAGGCTAAGAGACGACCTTGCTTTTTACTAAGATAAGAATGATCAACGGAACACCAGATGGGGAGCAATAATTGGCACCCTTATCTACAACTGCAAGCAGACCAAAGTATTGAAAGAGGCCCACTATGCCTATGTCTATGTCCACTCCTTTTCACGTGAAAAGATATCGACACCCTCCCTTACATACCAACCTTGAGTTCATGGAAGAGGTTCAAGCATGTCAGTATGAGATGACACCCTTCCTCTCACAGATGCACACTCCTGCTCTCTTCAGATTAGCAGTGTTAACATTTAGAACAGGGGTGGCCAAACTTTTTGGTCTAAGGGCCATATTGGGGTTCAAAATTGTGTGGAGGGCTGTGCAGGGAAGGCTGTGCCTTCTCAAACAGCCTGGTGCCACCCCCTATGTGACATACCCACCCACCCCCCGCCCCCTGACTGGCCCCCCCGCAGAACACCTGACCCATCCAACCCCCTGACGTCCTTGTCCCCTGACTACCCCCTCTAGAGACCCCACCCAACTCCCCTGCCTGCCCTGACCCCTAGCCACACCCCCACCCCCTGACAGGCCTCCTGGGACTTCCACGCTCTATCCACCCCCCGCCACATCCCCTCCCCTGACTCCCCCCATATAACCCATTGTAATCAAATTTGATTGGCAGGGTCTCTGAGCCTAATAAGCAAAGTGACACTCCGCCAGCACTATGCATAATAAACCCATGTGCTCGATTCTACATGGTGTCCATTTTTGTTCCTTCAAAGCCTATAAACTAAATTACAGCTCCTTTTCAGATATATTGTATCTTATTTTCATGTAACCCTTGAAAGTTACAAATAACTAGGGAAAGAAACAGTAGAAATCCAAAGGTGCACACGACTTTATCAATACCTAGTCTGATTTCATTACCCCTCTTCCTAGGACCTTTCTATGCAAAAGTGTTATGCTAGTCTGAGGTAGATCAAAGACAGCCATTACCATTACAACCTGGGCAATAGTGATTCTACCAATGTATATGAACAAACCAGAGGATATGAGGGAGGAGCAGCTGATTATATCTGTTGCTGTTCAGCCAGCAGTAAACGTGCATTGGGAAGTTGGGGAGAGAAGTCAGGCTTTCAATGGCCGTACTGGGTCAGACCAAAAGTCCATCCAGACCTGTAACCTGTCTACGACAGTGGCCAATGCCAGGTGCCCCGGAGTGAGTGAACCCAACAGGTAAAGATCAAGTGATCTCTCTCCTGCCATCTATCACCACCCTCTGACAAACAGAGGCTAGGGACACCTTTCCTAACCCATCCTGGCTAACAGCCATTAATGGACTTAATCTCCAGGAATTTATCCAGTTCTCTTTTAAACCTTGTTATAGTCCTAGCCTTCACAGCCTCCTCAGGCAAGGAGTTCCACAGGTTGACTGTGTTGTGTAAAGAACTTCCTTTTATTTGTTTTAAAACCTACTGCCCATTAATTTCATTTAGTAGTCCTACTTCTTATATTATGGGAACAAGTAAATAACTTTTCCTTATTCACTTTCTCCATATCACTCATAATTTTATATACCTCTATCATATCCCCCCCCAGCCTCTTTAATCTCTCCTTATATGGGACCCATTCTAAACCCCTAGTCATTTTAGTTGCCCTTCTCTGAAGCTTTTCTAATGCCAGTATATTATATATATATATATATATATATATATTTTTGAGATGAGACCACATCTATCTGCAACATCAAAGATGTGGGCACACCATGGATTTATAAGGGCAATAAGATATTCTCCATCCCTTTTTTAATTATTTCTAACATCCTTTTTTTTTGTTCAATTTTCCCCAAATTTCCTAAAACCTCAACATACAAAGTATACATTGGATATCATGCCACACACATTAAATTAGCTGCTGAAATTTGGTTCAGATTCCCCTTTTACAAAGAAAGTGTGGAGTCAGAAGGAGAAACAATGAAAGTAAAGAAGTTATCTAAGACAACTAATTATAAAAGTGTTCCTAGAAGTAACACCTATAGTTAAAGTTGCCTAACATATTCTCTTATAAGATCCTGTTTTCAGTAGCTTATAAATTTTGTCAAACTTTAATTATTTGAGCTGGAATTTCCCATGCTTTACTTGTAAATTAGATTGTTATTTGGATTTTAGGCCTTCTCTACACTATGTGGCTAGGTTGACATAAGCTGCTTTGCATTAACCTAGTTGTGGAATGGTCTTCACTTAAATTTGTCTCCTGCTGTCATAAGTGCCTCTCTACACCAATTTATGAATACTGCTCCAAGCAGCATAGAGTCACATGTAATTAGGTTGACAGTGTCAGTGTAGCTGCTACATTGCTTATGTCCACTATTACTGGCCTTCAGGAGCCATCCCACAATACCCCACACTGACAATACAGTCAATACAAGCACTCCTGGTGAGGACATGCACCACTGACACAATGAGCCAAGTGTCTGTATACAGACATAAAAGTTTGGTCAACATAATTTTGTAGTGTAGACATGGCCTAAGTTACTGCAAAAATGGTTCAGCCATTTCGGAGACTGAGGTTGGAGGGAAATAGTCTTGGTAAGGATATTGTTTTTTTCCACATATTTATTTGGCAAGTTCTAGTGCCTCATTGGTTTGAAGCAGAACTTGACATTTAGTGGAGAGATAGTCCTAGGTTCAGAGAAGTTCCTTTAAATCCTAATAGAATTTATCTAGATTTGAACAAGTTAGGTATCTGACAGTCACCATTTGCATATGCTCAGTAGAGCTTTTTAGAAGCTTGCTGCTAATATCTCTCAACATTTTACCTGCACTGAGCATGGGCTCCGCTCCATTTACGTTCCATCTGCAGTGAGTATACTCCTGGCTTGAGCTCCAGATGAGACAAGAGCAGTAACAACCATTCCTTTAGTCCAGAGGCATACGTGCTGGACTGGGAGCCATGAGAAGGCCATTTTCTCATTTCAGTTCTTCTGCTTGCAAGCATAATTCTGTGCACTTCACACCCCTTACTGTTGAGCATAATCTTTTCTGAGGATGAGACAAATATCATCCCCCCTGTTTTACAGAAGAATAACTTAGTGGTTGCACAAAATAACTTCAGGCAGAGCTGGGAATGTAACACTGTCTATCATATGTCAGACCCAAGTCTCACCTACCATCAAACTGCCTTTCAGCATCAATGTGCCAGTTCAATATATTATACTGTCTGTCTATAACCACTAGATTCCACTCCTCACTGAAATTAAGAACAAAACCTAAGAATCCTGACTCTCAACATTTCACTGCTGTCTAGGAAAATAGTTGTCTCCTAGTTGCTTGGCCATATACAGGACAACAGTTTATTTCTGCTTTTGGGTAGCCTTTTAGCTCAAGTGGTAGAGATCTGCTGTTTATTTAAAAGGTGCTAAATTCAAATCCTGGTGATGACCCATACTGGGAGTCAATATTTTTCCACATGATGGGACTAAGTTTAACTTTCCTTTTAAAAAAATACCTAGAAAAACACGTTACAAATATTGTATGTAAAAAGAAAGTTAAAGTTGCAAAGTCAAGCACTGAACAGCAAGGAAACCCCTCAATTAAGGTTGTCTGTGGAATCTCCGTTTGTCCCCCTTATATATGCATTATTTACACAATTTTAAATTACATGATCAGAGTCCTACTGGACCCCTACTGCCTCAGTCAGTGCACAGGATGGACAGTGAATGACACAGATCTGTAAGATATTTTCTTGTGGTTATGATACTTGTCTGGAAGCTAGGAGAGCTGAATTCTATTTCTGGCTCCACCACAGACTTCCTATGTTGAATAAGACTATTATAGCGCAAATGCGTAAGGGTATTGGATTAACATTGCATAAGCAAACTTCATCCTAGCATTTCAGTACTTGACTTTGCAACAGTAACATTACATACAAAAAAAAAATCTATTAAAACCAAGTGCTAAGTGTTCTTACAAACCAATGAGTTTCTCTTTCCTTTTCACTAGTAACCACCCAGTCATATCAGTAGGGTTCTAGACTATGAAATCAATCAATTCTGATTTCATTAATATATTTCAGAACCCAGTACTACCCACTGCTATGGAATATCAGGTAATCTCACAGCAACACCCATCCACATCATGGGAGATCCTTCCAGAAGGAAGGATCTGAATATCCAAAACAGGCCCAACACAACACCATCATTCTCCAGATTCCACCCTTGAGTACTTAAGAGCATACAGAAATTTTGAGAGAATCCCAACTGCACCCTGCAAATTTGATCGAAGCCCTTCATTCATCCATCTAACATGCAATAGTCAGCAAGCCATTGCCTGATGTAGCCTGCTCGACTAATACTACCCAGTGTCTCATCTTAATCTCTTCTGAGAAAGCGGATCAAGTTAAAGAGCTACAGCTAGTTTCAACTAAATATATCCACTGCAAACATCCTTGACCCTTCCCAATTGTCTTCAAGCTGGGATTTGTAAGAGAAGCAGCCCTTGTCACACAGATGGACAAGGGGCAAACATTTTCATATATTTAGTTCTATTGATCCCTCTGCAGCACCTAACACCTTTGAACATGAAACACTGCTATCTGACCTGTGAGCAGTTCCCAAAACTGATGAGGCCAGACTGGTGCTATCAAAATTAACATAGTGCAATCCTGTCTGACGTTGAACAAAACTCTCAGCACCATAGGGAGGGGAGGAAAAGTGTATAGAAGTTTCTCCTTCCAGAAGAGTAGGAAGGCATCTGGCTGTGACCTGCAGTTGAACTGAACTGGTGAAACTTCCTGTTTCATTGGCAGACAGGACCATTTCCGGCACTCCCCTAATCTGAAGAATGGACTTTGCTATGTCAGGTCTGAGGGGCCATTCCTGCTCTCTGCTGAACAATCTGCTAGGCTGTTTTGGTGACTGGGGAGACGAGATGCTTTGAGAGTAGTTCTGTTTTTTGATGCCGAAAGCTCACAAGTTCATTGCTTCTTGATTAAGGGGATCTGATCTGGCACCTCTGCTTGTTTAGATAGAATATCCCAACAGTGTTATTGGTGAGCACTTGCACAGAACAACCTTTGATATAGGGAAGAAATACTTGATGAGCCCAGTATATTGCTTGACACTCTCATACATTGAAGTGGAGAGAGAGAGAGAAAAAGAGTCCTGATCGGATCAGAGACCGAGTCTGAAAGTCTCCTAGATTAGCTCTCCAACTGAGAAGAAGCGGCATCTGTGAATAGGATCATGGAGGAAAGGATTGGGGCAACAGGAACCTTGCTGCATGTGTTGAAAGGGTCCATCCATCCACAGATGGCAAAACATTTGAATGCACATGAATCAGCATGTGCAGTGGATGATGAGGAGAGTAGACAGACTTCAACCACCTCTACATGACTCTGAGGTGAAGTCTGGCATAGGGAGTCATGTATGTGCAAGACAACCTATGACCGAGAAGTTTTAAGCAGTTCCTCACTGTCATATGAGGCTATGCCTTGAAGCCTTTACATAGGTCTAATATCTCCTGGAACCTCAATGGAGAATATGCCCTTACAGGGGTCAAGTTGAGAAACAGCCAACAAACTTGTCATACAGTTATGGGTACACCTGGACCCCTGCCTTCCTGAGATGTGCTGCAGCTACTGTCATGCATTCTGTGTGGACTTGAGGCACTTGTGACAGGTCAAAGGGGAAGACTATAAATGATAATCAACAATGGACCTCAAGAACCAGTTTTGACTATAGTGAATAGCCAGATGGAAGCAGACATCCTTTAAGCTGAGGGTAGCAAACTAGTGATTGGGATCTAGGGATGGGATAACAGATGTTAGGGTACCCACATGAAACTATATTTTTATGCATATTTTGAGGTTTTTCAGGTCTAAAATAGATCTGAGGCCTCCTTTGGCCTTTGGAATGAGAAAATAATGGGAATAGAATCCCTTGTTGTGGAGCTGAGAGGTAGTTCCTCTACTATAGCCCCTAACCATAACAAAGACTGAACTTCTTGAATGATTAGGTCATGTGAGAATGGACCCTGAAAAGGGTTGGTGGGGGGGACAGAGGTGAATTACAGGGTATATCCCAGTTCCACCATGATTAGAACACATAAATCTCTTTAATATGGTCCAAGAATTTAGGAAGTAAAATAACCTGCTCCCAAAAGGAGAGTGGGGAACCATAATGAGTAGTTGGCTGGCCTCAAGTAAGGAGTCAAATAGATTCCAAGAGAATTCAAACATTTTATCGCAGTCTTGCACTTCAGTCTCCCAAGGGCAGTTTCTTCATTTAATTTATATTACACTCTCCAGAGCTCTACTAAGTCATGTTAAACTGAAAACATCAGTGCACTCGTCAGTGGAAAGATCTGCTTCATCAGAAAGTTTAGGTTCTAGTCAGACCTTATTGAGCAGTTACAGTTAAGTACAGCCTTACTAGTGACCCTGGCTTGACCTTACTTCAAATACATCCAACATAAAGCATCAACAATAACTAAAATCCCCAAAGCAGATGAAATCTAAACAGTCCACATCTGTTAAAACAATGAAACAGTATTCAAATATTTGAGTGTTTCAATACCTTAAGAACCACTAGAAATGGTCAGACACTCACTTGTGATAATTCCTTAAAGATACAATTAGAAAGACAGTTTAGGTAAGTATAGCTAGGTCCGTTATAGCTCCATACAGTCATTTGAAAATGTGAAACAGTAACTGTTACACAATCTTCATTGTTCTCTTTTACCTCTTCAATAGATTGAATTTCAGCTGATGCCTCCTGTAATAAACATAAATAGTTAAGTCTCTGTCTTGTTTTCAGAAATTCAAAGAAGGAAAGCTGCAGTAACCAAAACATTCATGATGAAAGAAATGGCTAATCCCCCAACACTGAACCTTTCAGACCAACAGAGCTTTCAGCTTTACTTCCATTTTAGCTTAGCATGTGCTGGTCAAGATCCAATAAAAAGCAGGAGGTAAGCGGATAAAGGATTTTCTGCAACACATGGAGGAGGTGAGGAAGAAAAGAGGCTGATTAAGAGAGGAGAATATGAGCATATTATGGGCTGCCTAATGTTAAGGGCAAGTTATTGTAACGATTTTATATCTACAGTCTAAAAAAGCCATTTCTCTACCTTTAAAAATATTAAGAACAATGTTGTAAAATATATTAAAGAAAATAAGGTCAGTGCTAAACAGACTACATGTAAAGTGAATTATGCTACTTGGATGTGCCACTCCCGCTCAGCTCACACTCACCATTACCTCATTGTCAGGACTCCCACTCCATTCCCACACTAAGGCCAACCTGTCCTAATGCTCCTGCTCCCACCCCAGCAAACCTCTTCACCCTTATCAGAGTCCTCTCTCTCTCTCTCTCTGGTCCTGTCTAGATTATGACGACTCTGTGTTCACAAGTCTATACACAGTTTTGGGAATCCGTATAGAACATTAACATCTTTGGTCAAGAAAATGGTTTTAATATTCTGCTAACAAGGCACATACTTAAACATGGTTTCTGATAAAAGGGTGAGTATAGGAAGGGCCTACGAAACTTCAATCTCTTGCATCTCTCTCAGGTCACACTGTAAATTCCTTTGCACTCTCCTGCCATAGGCCCCCTATATCCTCTAATCCTCCCTTTCTGTTTGTATGGAGAGACTCTTTCCTATATACCCCTTATTCAGTAGCAGCCAACCCTCAACAGTCAAAGAGCCATTTCACTGCCAAACTATCACAGCTCCAAGAAATGGTTAAATATGATACATTATTGTAAGTAATGAAATTATAAAATTGTATTTGACACCACCACTTGGTATATAGCTCTTTAGATGGTCAAGGCACTGTAAAGATGGTAAGAAATTAGCCATGTGAGATGAGTACACAGTGACATCTCAATTTTACATCTGGGGCAACAGAGACAGAATGGTTAAGTAACTTGCCCAAGGTCACACATCAAGTCATCAGCAGAGCCAGGATTAGAAATCATTACTTCCTGCTTCCCAACACTATGCCCATTTCTCCAGACCACAATGCCTGAAAGGAAAGCTAAATAAAAGTTAAAACAGAAGCTGGATTAGCACCTGACACCAAGAGGAAACCTTCTTTCCATTCACTACCAGAGCTCCAGTTTCCATCTTTATACTGACTATGCTTTCTGAAGTACTTGCGGATGTATTTTGCATATTGTCAAACTTAATGTTACATCTTCAAACACTTTCAGCCATTTTTGCAAATAACCTTAATTACCATGAGCTTGACAGTAAAATTTGACAGCTCAAAACTTCCAGGTTCTTATTAAATACCTGTCACAGAAGTTATCAGTTACCACAACTCCAATTTCAATTACTGTACCGTTATTACCCTCCATTATGGCAACTCATCAAAGCAGAAGGTTTCACTCACCTTAGTTGTCTTCCAGCACTAAATGCGTGTTTGTTTATCTACATCATCTGTATAGCACCATATTTTCACGAGACAACAGTCAACCTGTTGTCAGAATGTTATTTAATTTATCTTTGTTCATGAAGACATTTTCAGTAAAATATGAGGGCTCTCAAATGGGCCCAGAACTCACAGAGAAGACACCGACCTCCTATTCTACACCTTCTAACCCTGCCTAACCCATTCCTCTCAAGTGATTCTCCCAAATGCAGGGCTTCTCTGGTGGCATGTGTAAATATAACATAATTGAGAACTGTACAATGTGTAGTTTGAAAGCCATTTCAAGGTCCTTCTGGATAAAAGGCTTAATGCAAATGTAAGAGATTAAGAAATAGACAAGACTGAGTTAAAGAAATAATTAATTTAGAGAAGGTGTAACACTACCGACTCAGAAGATAGTGCTTAAACTCAATAGCATAAAGCAAAGCATGCATCATACAAGTTTTAATGAGACTTTAGTAGAGTTAGTGAAAGTGTCTATAGTATTAAATATTTTGTTGTATCAGTCTCCTTCTAGTGAACAAATAGTGGGTTGAGACAAAAAAATTTTTTTAGATTTTTTCCTCATTATTTTCAATTTTCTAACCTCAAAACTTTCAGATTATGAGCAACATAGATAACTTCTTTGTCATAGGACAGCCCCCCCAGTGTTCTGTCCTGCAGCAGACCCAGAACAAGTGCACCTGTCTCAATTCCCCCTTTCAGGGTTCTACAAAAGAGTCCAAATAGTCTTGCCCTTGTGGGGCTAATTTGTTACAAAAGTCCCAGGCACAAGTCATAAGAAAACAAACCCTAGCACAAAGGCCCACAACCATAATCCACGCAACTCTGGCATCCCTCATGAGACCCTGGCTCTCTGCCAGTCTTCTCCCATCCTTGTACTAGGACAGCTACCCCAACTTATCCAACTGGAACGCAACCCCTCTTTTGTCAATAGGAATCCCTACAGTCTCGATACTGGGTGGTCATCTTTATAAGGGGAGCATCCTTCACTTCCCCTAGCCCTTTCATGGTTCCTCTATATCCAACACTCTAGGACAGAGACTGACATCAGCAGGTAATTGATCACAAACCTTTACTGCTCCTATACTTTCAGCCCACTGTGGGCTTTGGCTCCAGCTCAGAGCCAGCAAGCATCTTCTTCTGCTGCTGCCTCTGCTTCTCCTCCTGCCTTCAATCCTCTGGCCCTGGCTGTCTGGCTTGGGGAAGTCAACCAGTAAATCCCTCTTGCTGGTCTCTTTGAATTCAGTCTTTCCCCCCAGGAAACACCTTCTACTTCCTTCCAGGACCTTCCATTGTCCTTTGAGCTCTAGCAGCTCTCATCTGCCCCTGACTTCCCACAAAGGCCAATCTAATTCACCAGGTCTCCATCTCACAGGATCACTCCCTGACTTTTAATAACCCCTTGGAGCTGCTTTGCCTTTTTAATTGGCCAAATGGGATCAAGTGTTCTGGTGCAGGAAACCTGACTTGCTTTAATCACAGCGGTCAGCCACCCTGTCCTGTATCTTTTTAGGGGGTGAGAATTCTCCAATAAAAGTTAGCTCAGGGCGCTATCTTTTCATCTATCCCATTAAAAAAAATTAACTCAGTTATTTTTGCTCAAGTAAATTTCCTATCTGCAATCATTAAAAATGAAGGAAGTTGCTTGTAAAGGACGTATTAGCATCCACATCAGGAAACTCACATAAGTTATCCATCAAACATCATAATAGCTGAATGCAGTCAAGGAGTTCTCATTTATAATAAATCCAGACTCCTCTCTATTGTCCTCCTAGGATTTCCCACTAAAAAAAAGGAAGATAGCCAAAAAGACCAAAGCCAAGAGGAGGAAAAAATGTTTAATTATTTTAATCCATTTAATTGTTCATTTTTTTGCCACTTCCTTTAGTTTTAGGAAAGCAGTGTCAAAAATCATAATGTTTGGTAATGACTAATCATCTGTTTGCAGTATTGATCAGCAGTTTTCACATGTGCTCCACTTAGAATGAAAAATAACTACCTAAGGAATTTAACACTGAAGACTGAAACATGAGATACTAACCAGCTTTTTTTAAACCACATTATCAGCAGCCCTTCCCCTTTTCCAGATGTCATTGGGTTTAGTAAATGAAGCCCTACTAATTGCTTATAACTCTTAATGCTTTCCCCTCTTTAATATCCAGTCAGGCTGTTGATTCTGCACACTACCTACTCACTTGTCTTCAATCACCATTATCTCCACCCTTTCCTCTTTCCCCCTAGACATTTCTATAAGCTTTTTTTTATTGCTTTTGCATAGGCACAAGAACCTTGACATTCTTGTTACTTGTCTTTCAACTTTTCAGAGTACTTACAGTTTCAGTCACAGCTTAAAATCAGCAGCTAATGCTTCTAGTATTAGAAATCTTTCCAATATAAATTATGCCCATGTAAATACTTCAGAGTGACAGAAAAGTTCAAAAAATAAAAAAACTGGAAGAAAAAAACAAAAAGGTTTTTTTAAGAGGTGTAGGTAGAACCAACACACTGGAATTTTCATAATCCTGTCTGCTGCTATTGACCGCAAAATTAAATTAACCACAGGGTCAAAGAAACAGGAGTCTGATGGACTTTAAGGTTCACTAGGTTGCAGCCCTAATCTGATCAATCTGACTAGGTGGAGAAGATCAAGAGTATCTAGGATGAACTTTAATAGGTTTCCTGTATCATGTCTGGGGAATCATACTTCTGACTGACCAGTAACTACTCCATAAGGGGACCCCAGGGCTTTCAGATTCCCTGCCACCACACTGGGAGTCTAGCAGCTTTGGAAGTCCTGGCTCAAGCCAAGGCTCTCGGGCTCTAGGCTTCTAGCACTGCAGCTGGGAGTCTTGAAGTCCTGAGAACTCCAGCTCTAATTGAGGTTCTCAGGGCTTTCAGGCTTGGTACTGCTGAGACATACTCCCTGGCCATCTGGATCCCCAGGCTGCCTGACTCTCATGGCGCCTGGCTCCCCAGACTGTGGGAGTCAGGTAGCTCAGAGAACCAGCTGACTCAAGAGTCTGGAAGCCCCAGGGTTCCCAGGTTTTGGATAGTCCACATGGCAGGGCTGCCCTGGAGCTGTGGACTCCCGAGTCACTGGCAGCTGCTGACATGATTCATGTCAAATTTCACTGCTGCTTTTCAGTAGTTGACAGCAGTGAAATGGACATGAATCGTATCATTTCCACTAAGCAGCTGGGGATTGGGGAGCATATTTTGATTTGAAAACAAAAATTTTTGCAAACCCCAGTTCATGAATAATTTTGAAAAAAATGGTTTTGAATTGAAACTGAAACCAAATTTCAAAATGTCAGAATTTCCTGCAATCTGGAAACTCCAAATTTTGACAACCAGATTTGATGATGGCTTGCCCCAATGCTTGCAGACCTGTAGGAACACATTCTGGTGTAGCTCCGTTCCTCTGGCAAAAGAGATGTTTGATTTACTGTGATGGGGTACACAAACCCCACACTGGGCAACAAGGGATTAAAGAGCTGGTCTGGGTTCACTCAGCTTCGCCCTGCTACACTTGCAAGACATATACAGGCTGGAGGAGGAATTAAAAGGGAAGCAGAAAAGCTCATTGCTGGGCAGACTAGTAACCCTCAACTCTTGAGGAAAGGCAGAAACTGCCCCAGCTACAACTGCCTGAAGATCCTGCCCTGAGGGAAGGGAGGGCCTGATCCTGATCCACCTTGAGATGGAGGTATTCCCTTCTCTTTCATTAACTCGGTTTGTTTGTGTCAATTCCCCTTGCCTTTTTTTTTTAAATGGACTATCCCAGAAAGGGGGAGTCTTTGAAGTGACCTGGCTGAAGGACCAAATCACAGGAAGAGGCAGACCATCACAGAAGTGGATCACCTAATGTAAGACCCCACAGGTCTGTAGAGCTATTAGGAAGCTGACAGCTTCAGGCTGCCACCAAGTGGCAGCTGTAACCAGCCTGTGCTCCACTTCCCATGAAACACTGCGGACATAGATTACAGGCAGTTCCATCTCAAGGGTTTGACAGACAACAGCCCCATGGCTGCTGATTGGCTCCCTGACTTTTATAAACCTAAGGGGCACTTCAGGAAGTGTCCTTAGCAAGAATGTGGATTTCCTGTAGCTATTATGACCATTCTTGCTCCTTGATTTTGAATTCCTGGCTTGATTTGGACTTTGCCTTAGAATTTCAGACCCTGAAATCTGACTCAAACTCTGATCCTTGGTATCAGCCCTGGCCTAGACCTGACTACAAATTCCTTGGCTACTCCAAGCCTCATGTTTGTCCCTGCTCTGACCCTTGACCCTGACTGCCTTTGCTGGGATCATGACAGCCAGTGGCAGTAGATCCCAGTAGAGAGCGAACTGCCATGCCATTGTCAACAAAGTGCCAGAGGTGAGCTGACCCGCTCATACTCACATAGCCTGTTTCAAGGTTGTGTATGCCAACCAGACATATCATTTTGAGTGTTATCAGATGGGATTCTGCTCAGCCCATCAGGATCATGGTTTCTTGTGCTAGTCTCCTGCATGTTAATTTATGACACCTTAGCACTGATCACAGACAACACAGCAATCTGGGTTTGTCCCTTTTGACCCAAAGGTTTTGAGGGCCAATCATGCCATCCACAGCAGAAGAAGATGGATGAGGAGGGCTGCTTCCTTGATCAGCATATCAGGCCCAGAATTTCTTGGAAACAGATCCCCTTGAGAGGAGGTATTGGGAGAACTGTAACAGCCTCCCGTCTCTGTACTGCACTTCACTGTCACCAGCCTTCTGGGCCCAGGATTCCAGCATTTGAGGTACATCCATATTTACTAGCAACATCAATCTAAAATCTCCTGAACTAATTTATACAAGAATTTTGCATTCCACCCTATTCTGTTAAGAGCAACACAAGGGTCAGGCACTATATCTTTGCAGGCCTGCCCTCTCTCTGCCCCAACTCCAAAAAGAAGAAGCCACATGTACATTTTCATGAGAGCCTGGCACTATTCCACCAGGGACTACCCTGTATTCCTCTAAATTCAGGGGCACAGTTCTGAACAAGCTAATGAGACTTCAAAGGCCAATGCCTAGTCTCACTAGGCACATTAATGCAAATCGCTGCCTGAAAAGGATTTGATTGTAAATCCTGTGAATGGCAACTAACCGATTGTTTGCTTGATCAACTTTTAAAACTTGTTTAAATAGAACTGACTGCCGCTGAAGCCTGCCCAGTTGGTTGATGAGGTTACAGTTAATTTCCACCTTTCTGGGAAAACAGTCGCAAGCCAAATGGGATGTCATAAAAGGAAGTAATAAAAAGTAGGGGCCTGATAAAGATGGCTTGATATAGGAGCTTACTAGGCCAACAAGGAACTCTGGGAGGTTTGGATGAGTTTGAAACAGAATATGAATCACCTCACATACTTACAGTGAGGAGTCTGGTGGTACCTTAAAGACTAACAGATTTATTTGGGCATAAGCTTTTGTGGGTATCTGAAGAAGTGAGATTTTTTTCCCACAAAAGCTTATGCCCAAATAAATCTGTTAGTCTTTAAGGTGCCACCAGACTCCTCCATGTTTTTGTGGATACAGACTGATAACAGCTACCTTCTGATACTTACTCCCATACTTGTTACACAAACATTTAGGCCAATCAACATACACCCTAATAACAAATGGCATTATTGGGCAAGCAATATTTACATAACTAGCACACCAATGATTTGTGCTGCTGTTGCTGGAGGGAAGGGTTAAATAATGCAGTTGTTCCAGTTTCTTTATTCATTTTCTACTCACTGTGGTTCCAATAAAAAAATAAAAAAATGTGACATGCATTAGATCTGTAGAAGAGAACAAAAACAACATGTTTTTTAATAATTTATGTGAAAAGAATACATGCTTACCTGTGGTTCAAGCAGAATATTAATCTTTCCTCTCAATATTAGAGGATACATTTATATTCTAATATACATCTTTTTCCTTTTGAAAAATTCTATAATTATTGGAGATTGAGGACGGCTTAAAAACTCACTTTTATACCAGTACATATGCAGTCATGTTTCCTTTGATTTTAAAAATCACTTCACATTTTTTTCTGGTGCTGGATAACAGGTAGCACAAGACTCCTATTTTCATTATTGTCACCTCTTCGTTTCTATTTCCAGTCACTGCAGGATGTTAATTTATGGTAGACAGATTGCAGTTGGGTGAAACAAAGGCATTATATTTCTTCTAATCTTGGGCTTAGTCAATAAAAGTTTGTAACCAAGGTGTCTCATGCATATGGGGCATGAAATTTGATTTCTAATAAGTTGAAATCTAGTGCTTAAACCATCATTTTTGCAAGCAGATTTAATTCATTATTTTAATTTTAATAAGAAAAATATGTGCAGAACTTTGATATTTCTATTGTGTTTTCAATAGCTTTATCATATGTAAAACACATTTAGTAAGTGTGCAGAGCATGGGATATGTATAACTATTTTTACTGCACAGTTAATCTTGGCACTGTTAATGGACACAATTAGTTTGGCACTCAAAGACTTGGGGATAAACCCATATTGAAACATGTGTATACAGAAAACTGATCAAAATGTTTCTTTAAAAAAAACAGTAGTCAGTAGAGCTAGCTAGAAAACAAATTTTTCTCTCTGTGGTAAATTCTGACATGTCAACATTTGTTTTCATTTAGAATCAAAACAAAAGGCTGAAATTCTGAAATTTCCCACAAACTGGAAATTAAAAAAAAAATTCAACTTGAAGCCATCTAAATATTTCATGTGAAGCATTTCATTTTGATAGCTGATGAGGGAAGGAGGGACTGTTTGTCGAGGTGGCCCACTCCCCTTGGCCCAGTGCTGGGTTGGTAGACCCCATCATTGGGACTGCCTGTTAGAGCAGGTAATTGCAAGCACGGTGGGCTCCACACCTCTGGCTGGGCCAAGCAAACAAACAGTCCATAGCCCCTGAGCCTCTTGGCTGTGGCTGACAGCAATGATTGGAATTCCAGCTCTCTCGACAGGGCAGGACAATAATCAGCCTGTAGGCCCCGAGTGGAGCAGGACAAACAGTCTGTGGCCCCTGAGCCTCTGGGCTGGTGCTGAGAGCAAACAGCCCAACCTAGTGGCCTGTGGTAGGGAAATCCGGCCTTACCCACTCCCCTGGGTTACAACCCAAGGCCCTATGAAGCTCGGGACTTCCCCACTAAGGGTTTAGGCATCGGCTTCTACTACATCCCCAGGTCACTTCCTACCACAAACTGAGTCCCAGGCATCTCCTCGGCTGACAGCAGCTTGGCACTCTCATCAGTCTCCACAGTCCATGAATCATCCACAGCGTAATCCGGGTCCATGGGCTCTGCCACCTAGAGCAGGGGTCCCCAAACTTTTCCGGCCACGGCCCCTTACTGCGATCCAGCGCCGATTCACAGCCCCCCAGGGTAGGTTCGCCGAAATACTGCCGCAGAAAGCGGAAGCTTCCGCTTTCCGCAGTGGTATTTCAGCGGGACAAAAATAGCCCGCGCGGGAGTTCAGCGGTCTCCCATGCGGGATCGGCAGTGGCACTGGGGTCCCGTGCACCCCCGGGGGTGCGCGCACCCCAGTTTGAAGACCACTGACCGAGAGTGTCACCAGCACCTCTGCAATAATAGAATTCAACAACAAAACTCAGTAATAGTGGGGGATTTCAATTATCCCCATACTGACTGGGTACATGTCACATCAGGACAAAATGCAGAGAAAAAATTTCTCAGTACTTTAAAGGACTGCTTCTTGGAGCAGCTGGTACAGGAACCCACAAGGGGAGAGGCAATTTTCGATTTAGTCCTGAGTGGAGTGCAGGATCTGGTCCAAGAGGTAACTATAACAGGACCACTTGGAAATAGTGACCATAATAACTACATTTAACATTCCTATGGTGGGAAGAACACCTCAGCAGCCTAACACTGACAATTAAATTCAGAAAGGGGAATTATGCAAAAATGAGGTTAGTTAAACAGAAATTAAAAGGTACAGTGACTACAGTGAAACCCCTGCAAGCTGCATGGACATTTTTCAGACACCATAATAGAGGCTCAACTTAAATGTATATACCCCAAATTAAAAAACACAGAATAAAAGAGAGCCACTGTGGCTTAGCAATCATGTAAAAGAAGGATTGAGAGATAAAAAGGCATCTTTTAATAAGTGGAAGTCAAATCCTAGTGAGGTAAATAGAAAGGCACATAAACACTGCCAAATTAAGTGTAAAAATATAAGAAAAAAAAACCAAAAAGGAGTTTGAAGAAACGCTAGCCAAAACTCAGAAGGTAATAACAAAATGTTTTTACATACATCAGAAGCAGGAAGCCTGCTAAATAACCAGTGGGGCCCTTGGACGATAGAGATATAAAAGGAGCACTTCAAGACGATCAAGTTTCATTGTGGAGAAACTAAATGAATTCTTTGCTTCAGTCTTCATGGCTGAGGATGTTAGGGAGATTCCCAAACCTGAGCTGTCCTTTGTAGGTGACAAATCTTCAATCTGTGACGATTCCTCAGTGTCACTAGAAGAGGTTTTGGAATTAATTGATAAACTTAACAGTAACAAGTCACCGGGACCAGTTGGCATTCACCCAAGAGTTCTGAAGGAACTCAATTGTGGAACTATTAACTATGGTTTATAACTTGTCCTTTAAATCAGCTTCTGTACCCAATGACTGGAAGATAGCTAATGTAACACCAATATTTAAAAGGGGATCTAGAGGTGATCCTGGCAATTACAGATGGGTAAGTCTAATGTCAGTACCGGGCAAATCAGTTAAAACAATAATAAAGAATAAAATTGTCAGACACATAGAAGTACATAAATTGTTGGGCACAAGTCAACATGGTTTCTGTAAAGGGAAATCATGTCTTATTAATCTATTAGAGTTCTCTGAAGGGGTCAAACAAACATGTGAACAAGGGGGACCCAGTGGACATAGTGTACTTAGATTTCCAGAAAGCCTTTGACAAAGTGCCTCACCAAAGGCTCTTACGTAAATGAAGTTGCCATGGGATAAGAGGGAAGATCCTTTCATGGACTGAGAACTGGTTAAAAGACAGGGAACAAAAGGTAGGAATAAATGGTAAATTTTCAGAATGGAGTGGGGTATCTAGTGTTGTTTCCCAAGGGTCAGGCCTAGGACCAGTCCTATTCAACTTATTCATAAATGATCTGGAGGAAGGGGTAAACAGTAAGGTGGGAAAGTTTGCAGACGATACTAAACTACTCAAGATATTTAAGACCAAAGCAGACTGTGAAGAACTTCAAAAAGATCTCACAAAGCTAAGTGACTGGGCAAATGAAATTTAATGTAGATAAATGTAAAGAAATGCACATTGGTAAAAATAACCTCAACTATACATACAATATGATGGAGGCTAATTTAGCTACAACTAATCAGGAAAAAGATCTTGGAGTCATGGTAGATTGTTCTCTGAAGGCATCCACGCAATGTGCAGTGGCAGTCAAAAAAGCAAACAGGATATTAGGAATTATCAAAAAAGGGATGGAGAATAAGATGGAGAATGCCCTTATATAAATCCATGGTACGCCCACATCTTGAATACTGTGTACAGATGTGATCTCCTCATCTCAAAAAAGATATACTGGCATTAGAAAAGGTTCAGAGAAGGGCAACTAAAATGACTAGGGATTTGGAATGGGTCCCATATGAGGAGAGATTAAAGAGGCTAGGTGGCATATGATAGAGATATATAAAATTGAGTGGTGTGGAGAAAGTGAATAAGCTAAAGTTATTTACTTGTTCCTATAATGTAAGAATTAGGAGCCACCAAATGAAACTAATGGGCAGCAGGTTTAAAACAAATAAAAGAAAGTTCTTCACACAGCGCCCTTTGGAACTCCTTGCCCGCGGAGGTTGTGAAGGCTACGACTATAACAGGGTTTAAAAGAGAACTAGATAAATTCATGGAAGTTAAGGCCATTAATGGCTATTAGCCAGGATGGGTAAGGAATGGTGTCCCGCGCCTCTGTTTGTCAGAGGATGGAGATGGATGGCAGGAGAGAGATCACATGATTCTTATCCATTAGGTTCACTCCCTCTGGGGCACCTGGCACTGGCCACTGTTGGTAGACAGGATACTGCGCTAGATGGACTTTTGGTCTGACGCAGTATGACAATTCTTATGTCCTCCTTCACAGCCAGGCCCGACTAAGCTGGGCTGCCTCCTTTTACCTGGCTCTTCTACCTTGAGCATGCACAGTGAGGGAGAGGGCATGGCCTCCTGGGTCTACAGTAATTGGTCTTTTCCGATTGGCCTAGTGTGGGATTGGTTCACCAGTCACAATAATGTTGAAACATAAGAATAGAATTTTAAATATTTAAATGAAATAAGCATATTACTTTGGCAGGAGATGTGGTTTGGGGACTGCATGACTAGTTTACATTAATAAATATAATATTAAATATGAAAGTAAAAGTAAAATGAGCAGAAACATTGTTAAAAGAAAACATGAAAGTCAACAATTTTTGTAAAAACTGACACTGTTTTATTAAATGTTTTTATTTTTTTATGAAACTACATTTTTCAATAAAATTATTCCATTGGAAAAAAAAAATTAAGCAGCTCCAGTGGCCAATATTGCTGGTTTCCTTAGACACTGGTGGAACTGAACTTGTCTTTTTTTAGGTCAGAGCATGCAAACTATTACCAAAATGCAAACCACCATTTGATCATTGCCTCATAATTAATATGAATATGACACTACTTAGCTTTGTTTCTACTATACTTTACTCTTCTGTTACTGGATTCATAAATCTACAGAACAGCCTTAGCTAAGGATAAATATTAAAAGGATACCTTAGATAAAGTTCTAGTTTTATGGCTGTTCCTGCCACTTCTGTACCTTCTTTTCACTGTATAGTGAATTCTTTAAAGTTGTAGGAATACTTCTGTTAACATTTTTCTCCACACTTTCAACTGGTTCATCATACCTTAAGCTGTGGCTCCTCCATATGTTTGTTATTCACCATCTCCTAAATCACACTTTTCTCTCACAAACCCCAAACCACCTCTCCTGCCAAAGATGGGCTTATTAAATTGAAGCATTTAAAATGGAGAGTTAAGAGTATCTCCCTTTTCTAATAGCAACAAAACATTTTTAAAAGGAAAAAAGTAGACAAATGAAACAAAGAGGCTTATATGTTTTGATTTACTTCTGAAATTTAATACACATTTTAAGTACAAAATAACACAAGTACTTATTTTGAAACTATTATCTTCCAAGTGTTTTTATTTTAAACACAAAATAAATATCTGTAATAAATTAATTTATTCCGTGTGGTAAGTGGTGTCTTTTTTTTTGGTGCTCATTCCCCCGATGTTAAAACCTGGCTATGCCACTGGTCGGGATCCTGAAAATGACCATCTCATGTTCACTGCTCCCAAGGTTGCCAACCATTTCTACTTCCCCTACCAATTCTTCCCAGTTTGCGAGAAGCAGATCAAGAGGAGCATGGCCCCTAGTTGGTTTCTCCAGCACTTACTCCATGAAGTTGTCCCCAACACTCTTGGATTGTCAGTGCACTGCTGTATTGCTCTTCCAGCAGATGTCAGGGTTACTGAAGTCCCGCATGAGAATCAGGGCCTGTGATATGAAAATTTCTGTTAGTTGTCTGAAGAAATCCTCAACTACATCATCCTTCTGGCCTGCTGGTCTATAGCGGATGCCCACCGTGACATCACCCTTGTTTCTCTCACCTCTAAACTTAACCCAACGATTCTCAACAGGCTTTTCTCCAGTTTCATTCCAGACCTCTGAGCAATCATACTTCCCTATTACACATATTGCAACTTCTCCACCTTTTCTCCCCTGCCTGTCTTCCTGAACAGTTTAAACCCATTCATGACAGTGTTCCAGTCATGTGAGTTACCCCACCAAGTCTTTGTTATTCCAATCACATCATAGTTCCTTGACTGTGTCAGGACTTCCAATTCTTCCTGCTTGTTTCCCAGGTTTCTTGTTTTCACGTACAGGCACCTAAAATAAACTAGCCGATTACCCTACTTTCTCAGTATGAGTCAGGAGGCCTCCCCTTTTATATCCTCCTCATGTTTCTTCCTGGTACCCCACTTAGCTCAGGCTTATGTCTCCATCTCCCAGCGAACCTAGTTTAAAGCCCTCCTCACTAGGTTAGCCAGCCTGCCTGTGAAGATGCTCTTCCCTCTCCTTGTTAGGTGGATCCCATCTCTTCCTAGCAATCCTTCTTCTGGGAACAACGTCCCATGGGTGAAGAATCCAAAGCCCCCTCTTCACCACTACCAGCACAACCATGTCTTTACCTCCACAATTCAATGGTCCCTACCTGGAACTTTTCCTTCAACAGGGAAGATGAACGAGAACACAACTTGTGCTTGAAACTCCTTTATCCTTCTTCCCAGAGCCACATAGTCTGCAGTGCCCGCTCAAGGTCATTCTTGGCAGTATCATTGGTGCCCACATGGAGACGTAGGAAGGGGTAGTGGTCTGAGGGCTTGATCAGTCTCAGCAGACACTCCGTCACACCCTGAATTCTAGCTCCAGGCAAGCAGCACACTTCGAGTCTCCCAGTCTGGACAGCAGATGGATGATTTCGTCCCCCTGAGGAGGGAGTCCCCGACCACCACTCATCTCCTCCTCTTGGGAGTTGTGGTCATGGAACCCCCATCCCTAGAACAATGCATCCCATGCCTTCTGGTCGATGAGGTCTCCTTCTGATCCCTACCCTCAGATAACTCTTCCAAACCATTCTCCACTGTAGTACCTGTGCAGAGAGCCTGAAAAAGGTTAGGAGCTACATGAGTTCTCCTCTTTTCTTCTTCTGGAGGTCAGATGCTTTTGTTCCCCGTTCTGCACTGCCCTCTTTGATTCTTCAACATGCTGTGCCTGAAGTACCAAACGCTGACTTCTACCCAGAAAGTCAGAGTTTTCTTTGACGCAATGCAGGATTGATACTTGGTCTCTAGTCCTTTAACCTTCTCTTCCAATATGGAGACCAGCCTGCACTTCGTACAGACGAAGTCGCTTCTATCCTCTGAGAGAAATACAAACCACATCCTTTGTAGGTCACAACAGCTGACTGCTCACTTTCCATATTGTCTTCCCTCTAAGCATCTCTTCAGATGTTGTATTTACTGCTCACAGAAGTGTAAAAGGCAAAAACTCTGTGGGAACTCCCCCCAGGCAAACTCCCAGGCAAACTCTCTCTCCTCTGTTTGTCCCTCCTTTGCTCACTCAACGTGCAACTGGCTGCTTTTTTTATAAGGCTGCTGGCTTGAAGCAATTGGCCTGGCTCAAAGTCTTCCCTCCAATGAACCACTCAAGTCCCATACGGAACAAAGCACTCCCAATTCACACTTTTCAAACCAACCAACCAACCACACAGTCAAAATGGTCTCTACAACTAACACCAGTCCAACAAATGGTCACAGCAGACATATACTCAGATATGCATCCCACCACCTCACAACACAGCCCTCCACCCCAATGCAGCACTTACCGTTGCTCCTCTTGGGTGGTTGCCAGACAAACTCCCTCTGTTTGTCTCTCCTCTGTTCATTGCTCATTACCTATATTCATAGGGAATTCTGAGAATTTCACATATCCAAAAGAAATATGTAAAGAAGAGAAAGGATGAACAGCCCATCAGTACTACTCCTAATTGTCAAAAGGAAATGCAAAAAGTTAAGCCATTTTCAACAACTCTGTGCTGGTGGTCTGAGAAGAACTGACAATGATGTATTAAAAGTTGTACACTGTGTAAAGTCAGGGATCAAAAATGTATATAATTTTTTCTGTTAAAATGTTTTCTCTCTGCCATTGGAAAACAGCTTGCTTCTCAGAGCAATTTTAAAACTTGAACAGGCTGACACAAGCAAATGTGGAAATTAAACACACAAAAAGACAGAAAAAATTGTACAGAACTATGCCCTGTTAGAAAACCTGGGAAATATGGGTGTGGATAATCTATATTAGGAAAGAAGTCACAAAAACACAAGGCTGCTTTGAAAGAAGTGTCAGTCCTGCTTCTCAACACCTATAAACCACATTCTGATTGCATATGAAATATGCCCTACATTGAGCCTAATGCCCAGAACAATTTGGCATCAATAGATTCTATAAGGAATCTTGAGCGAAGGCCAAAAATCTGCAATCTAAAGGTTAAAAAAGTCAATTTGGCAGTTCTATAATGAAAAAGTGGTTAAAAGGAACAGGAAAGAAAAGGTGGCTTGACAACATTAAGGACTAGTTGAACAACATAACTTCATAGATGACATAAGGAGCACACAGATGTCAACGTCGGTGGTATGCAGCGTTCCTGTAGCCCTGTCTGTCCCAGGATATGAGACAGACAAGGTGGGTGAGGTAATGTCTTTTAAAATTGTTCCAGTAAAAGATATTACCTCTACCACCCTGTCTCTGTAATTCCGGTGGTGGTAATTTGCAAAGACTATCCCTTAGTAAAGCAACACAAAACAACTTAGCTGTGAGGAAAAAACAGTAGTCTGTGCGTGTGTAGCGTGACTGCTGATAGTCTGCAGTGGGAAACAGTTGGCAGCCAATATTTCTTTACCATTTTCTACAGACAAAATACAAGTCCCCGCTGTGTCCAAAGTCAAATGCAAAGCTAAAGTTCAAACGGAAAATGAATCAGGTTTCTTGCCAACAGAGTCTTACTCTGTTATATTGCCTCAAACAGAGTCTGCTCCTTATGTTACTTTAATCCCAGAGCAAATGAATCCCAAAACTAAGGCTAGGCAAAATAAATAGTTTGTCAAATACCAGCAATGCTCAGCAATCCAAAATTCAATCACTATTTTCAAATGAATTTGGATGACCTAGTTGGTTTTCCCAGTAGAGCCATCAAAGGAGTGCCACAGGTCAAATCAAGCTGGCTCATGATGACTTGGCAAGCTGGCACTTGTTTGTGGTAGCTGCCATCCTATGCTCTAAGATCCAAACTTTTCTTTTCTTTTAAAATGGCGCCCAGTACTTATGGTTGGGAAGAAAATGCAGTGTGAACTATCTGCAAACCAACTAAATCCCCCAAAGCAACAGCTCTTTGTTTTAAAAGCTAATCACTCTACCTAGTGGTAAATGAATGAAAAGTAATATGTTTGTGTTCTGTAATAATGAAAACAAACCACCTATATTCACCAGTATGAATTTTTTCCCTCACAGCTACACTTTTATTGAAACTAAAACTTCTAAACTGAAAAGTAAGTGGAAATAAAGCGTATAGCTTCTTCAGCAATTTAAAGGAACTAAGAGTTAATTGTATATGCACTGCAGTAGAATGGTAAAGTATGTCAGCCATAGAGTAGCAGAGAGAGACAATTTGTCTGGTCCTGAGTTGCTTAGAATGACATATAAAGAGTAATATAATGAGTTTGGTCAAGATAAATTTTGTTTTTTGTCATTGCTATATATGGAAAGTAGACTTCAGTCATCCTTTGTGTCAGAGAATTCTGATTTCACAAGAGCTTTTGTAGTTTTAGATGTCTTAAAAAAAACCCACACACTTTTTTTGATTTATAGACTTTCCCACAGGTTGGCAAGGAAGTATAGTAACATTCCCTAGTTGTGTCTTTAATTCCTGCCCACCGCTTTTTCCTGGTAAAATACCTTCTTTTGTTGTTTATGAATATGTCTTTGCTTTAAAAGTTTCTGTGCCCCATGTTACTTTGGCATGTTACTGACTTGTTTGACACTACAATTGCATACATGCTAAAAATCAGTGTGAAAATGGGCAAGGCTTTTTTTTTTTCCAAAATAACACCTCTGTATGTCTTCCTCTGATCTTTTCAGCATTAAAGTTAATTATTTAACACATCTTCTTTGGGAAAGTGGTGAGCTCCATGTTTAGGATGTGTCCCTTCAGCGAAGCTGTGCTTACATAAGAACTGTATCAACAATGGTTGTGCAATCTCTTTGCAGAACCTGACTATTAATGATTTTATCTTGCTGTTTTAAATTCATAATAGCTTGAAGGTGGTGTTGATGAAATTTTTCCAGCCCTTTGATGTTCCAGTAATAGCTTGCACATTTTTCACAGCTGGAAAATAAAGTGGATACCACCGCAGTACGGTAAACATAGTCTATGAGTATACTTTGATAAAGCAAATTAATTGGGTCAAATTCTTTTCTGGCATAACTTCATTGACTTCAGTGGAATTATTTGCCAGCAAAGAATTTGGCCTACTGTGTGTGGTAACTCTCTCTCTCTTTTTTAAACTTTTTATTAGTGTTGGCAATTTTGACAAAATTTGCCCAAGGTAAGTGAAATGTTTTATTCTGTTAACTTTGGCATCAGTGTTCACAAAGTTGACAAATAAAAGTAAAATCTTATGTACATTAACTCTGTTTTCTTCAGTTTGTTATCTTCCTCGGAAAACTTGATGGTGATGGAGGTCTTCTGAAGTTTGCACAGCTAGGACAAAATCATTTCCATAAAGGAAATAACATATTAGCTCATTAGTTAGTTTCGTGGAGGTATTAAGTCTGCTCAGATTAAAGAGTTGATCACATGTTCAAAATATTATAAAATTCTTAGTCCTATCTCTGTAATTGCAATAATAACTGGTGATGCTAAGATGAGTCCAAAGTGATTCAATGCTCACACACAGCCTTGTTCATCTTCATTTGGCATTGCAAATGGCTCTGAATGGTATCCTTAGAGATGCTACTGAGCCTTCTTTCCTATGAGTGATTCAAAATTTGCACCCTGTCAAAGCTTTAGGTAGTTCATAACTACAATTTTATTTACAGTATTGTAAACACATAGTACTATAAGGTAAGAGGCCAGTGACAGGCAAGACAAGGGGTTCCTATCCTTGAGGGATAAGAATCTAATGGGACAGAGACAAACAGCTGAAGACAAGACCAGTCACAGAGTGAGGAGTGGCCACTAGAACTTGAATGTTTCACAGAAAAAGTGATGTTTTAAAAGTTCCCTAAATGAGAGTATGGAGAGACTTAAGCAGCTGCACTGCTATCTGAGCCATGTGGTACGGTGTATGGGAACACAGAGTAAGCAATGAAGGAAACAAATCGGTCAGCGAGAAGGGAAGATTGGGTGAAACATAAAGAGTGGGAGGTGATGTAGGAGGAGATGATAGCAGAGATGTTTTTGAGGTGTCATGCAGTCTTCAAAGTTCCTATACACAGTAATGTGTCATATAAAACAAACAACAAGTGGGGTAATGAGGAGGAACAGAGAAGTATGATGATAAGTATGGACACCTTAGAGAGACTGGAGTAATAAGAGAAGGAGGTGACCAGGGTTGAACAAGAATATCTCATACTATTTTCTGCAGGCGACATCCTGTGCTCCAGAATTTGAACTATCATTTTATAAAATTCTACTCTTTAGCCCTTTGTTTACAAAGATAACACTAAAAACACGAAGCAAGGATAACCTAGGCCATGAGGGCTGCCTGCATCTGCAGTATTACAATAGATAGCTTCCCACCAGGTTGTGTTATAGTATGGCAGTATGCTTATACATATAGGATAATGTCTAGGCCTGGTCTACAGTGGAGGGTGGGGGTGTCAACCTAAGATATGCAACTTCAGCTACGTGAATAACGTAGCTGAAGTCGGCGCATCATAGGTTGATTTACCTGCCGTCCTCATGGTGGCTGCAGTCGGCAGTGGGCTCCCCCGTTGACTCCAGCTTGCACCTCTCAGCGAGCTGGAGTCCCGGAGTTGACGGGAGTGCCTTTGGTGATCGATTTATTGCGTCTTGATGAAATGCAATTAATCGATCGCCACCGATCCAGCGGGTAGTGAAGCCACACCCTAGAGGTCTCTGCTGTCAGAAGGAAGGTGCTTAATGAGACAGTAGAGCATATGGAATAGAATAAAGACAGTAGAGTGATGGAAGGAATAAAGCCTCAAAGTTGCACTGTCTCCTCTCTCTCATTTTATACTTGAGCACACAATATAGCACCAGAAGTGAATCGGCCCCTACAGATATGTGAAATCAGAAACTAAGTACCCCAAAACCAATCAAACTAAAAATAAGTATTATTGCAGCATACCAGTTCCTGCCCCTAAGCAGCTGGATGGGAAAGAGTGTTTGTTTAGCAACTGGGCTTTCTTTACGTCACAATGGAAAAACTATGAAAATGCAACAGGGCTGGATAAAAAGGAAAACAAGATGAGTGCAGCAACCCTATTACCTGTAATGGGGCAAAGGCTGAAATCTGTTCCAACAGTGTCTGGGTATGTTACTAACAGACCAGGAGCACCTGTGTAAAATCCTAGAAGTAGTCCAAAGCATTTTGAACCCACAAAAAATGTCATATGTTGAAGTAGCTTCTGGGACCTCTTCCACTCAGTTCCCCAAGCACTCAGTTGACTCTGGTCTCATCACTCAAGTTCCTTTACTTACCATACAGCAAAGCTATGCTAAGTTAATCAAACTCAAACATAAGGAATAAATATAGGGTATACCACATATCCAAAGTTACACAAAAACACATTCCTTTACATATCACTTTATATTCACTATACTTTGCATCACATGTTTTGGGATTGGCTTAGTTACTTTACAAAAACCTGTCCACATGCTGTCCATGTTAGATTCTAATCTTTATGCTCTCAGATGTTTGTCTATTTTATCTTGTTCCTAGAAAATGGATCCCTCTGTGTTCCCTCTTTTATTTTAGCTAACTGGAACAGTCTGTCTTTTATCTTTCAAACCCATTTGCTTATTTTAGCACAACCGTTCCATTTTCAGCCTGCTAGTTACCTCCCTAATCCTGTCTCTGACAACATAAAGCTTGCCCCATGTTTAATCACTTATGTCACGCCAGGCCTACAATATACAAAAGGTATCTTTTCAACGAGTGTAATCAAGAATCTGGAGAAAACAGATAAGTATATTGCTAAGCTGTACAACACAGCTGATTCATGCAATGATTAAATCTTAAAATATTAACTAATATGTGACGGATGAACAATAGAAATGAAAGATGTAGGTGCTTGAATGAGAGATCCCACATTAACTCTACCAAAAGGTATATATATGTACAAAGTTAGTGAACAGGATCACAAGTGGAGCAGATGCAGGGATAATTCACCCAGTAACACAGGGAGAACATGAAATACAAGGAAAAATACACCAAAATTTGTGCAAAATCAAATGCACAAACACACAGCAGAGAAGATAAAATGTAAAGGATGACTTCTGAGAACTGTGAAGAAAAACATGATAGTTCCAAACACCTTACATATAGCATCATACCCAATAATTGTGGCAAGAGAAATCATTATGCAAAATCTAGTAGACAAGAAAAACAAGCAACGAAAAAAAAGCATCATATTGAGGAGGCCAGCAGTGACTCAGAGGATAAAATTTTGCATGTACATGACTTTAATGCAGTGAAAAACAGCAAAAATAAAGCATCAGGGAGGTAGCCATGTTAGTCTGGATCTGCAGATGAGACAAGACTAACAAAAGTATTGAAGCATAAGCTTTCGTGGGCTAATACCCACTTTGTCGGATGCAGGCTTCAATACTTTTGTTAGTCTTTAGTTTAAGGTGCCACAGGACTCTTCTCGCTTCCAAAAATAAAGCTATGACTAGCATCAGAGACAGGGCAGCAACACATAAAAACAGGAAATTGAACTCCAAATGCACAGTGGGGCATCAGTGAATGTGCTAGGCTACAAAGCCTTCCCCAGCATTATGGAAGAGAAGAAAGCAAAACTGCAATCAAGCAAAGTCAAATTAAAATTGTACAATGGCTCAACCGTAATACCACTAGGATAATCCCAAGGAAAAGCATACAGGCTGAAATTTCAGACAGTACAAACAATGCAGAAGCCACTAAACAAGTGAATGCATGGAACCTGGTGACACTAAACCTGAGACAAATATTTCAGACAGTAAACACACAAATGAAACAAAAAACATATCCAGAGCAGACAATGAACTGTGTCATACTGACAGCAAAGTACTGACATAGTACCGAGATACTTTCGAAGGACATACTGACAGATTACCAAGATGCTTTTGAAGGACTGGGATGTCTTGCAGGCAGATTGCACTTAGAAATAGAGAAAATAATTCAGCCAGTTCAGCACCTGCCTTGCAGAGTACCCATTGCATTCAAAATAATAATAATGGGAACAATAAAGTAAATGGAAAAAAGACATCACTGCTGAAGTCATAGAACCCACAAGTTAGATAAGTAGTCACTGAGAACCCAGGCAAGCTATGTGTTTGCAAACACAAACAGAAACGATCTGAACAGAGGACAAAAGTATTTGGTCAATAGCAAATACTTATAATTGAGGAAATATGACCTGAATTGGCAAAAGCAAAAATATTCTCAGTAGTTGATGCCAAAGAGGGATATTGGGAAGTTTGACTGGATAATGACAACAGCTACATCACCACAATCTGGACTAGATACAGATGGTTGAAAAAACTATTTGGGAATTAAACCTGCAGCAGAAAAATATCAATATTGCCAGCAAGATTGTCACGGAGTGGCTGGCCCTTTAAGAAGAGATGGATGTCCCCGCACCTGACACAGCCAGATCTCCTTTCCAGGTGGGGAAAATGAAGTAGGTCACATGACCCAATCAGGCTTCTACATTATCTAGCCCAGTGGCCAGAGGATAAAGGGGAAATATTGGTGGTAGATGGCTGCAGAAAGGCTGAGAGGAGTCAAAGGAGAGCACAGCCTGTGGAAGATGCTAGGTAAGAAAGGCATGAGAGAGCCTGCTTGGGAAAGAGCAGGGAGCAAGCCAGGGTCGTCCTTAGGATTTATGGGGCCGTAGGCAGTATTATTAAACTGGTGCCCCTATACTCGATGGAGCCCAAGCTCTCAGCCCGGTTGGGTGCCTCATGGTGGTGGAGAGGCACAGTTCCCCACAGAGACCCCCATACTCCTCCTCCCTCACGCAGAATGGACATGCAGAAGGTACCTAATTAAAAGCACTAAACTTGGAATCAAAAAGATCAGTCACTATTTTTTTTGATATGCCCAGGAGTTTGTCAGACATTTATTTGCAAAAACTTGTAGCAAGGGTGAGTCAGCTGTCTTGCTAAATACAACATTAAATATTATGGAATACAAGATGCAGCTCTTCTCAGTTTTAGATTTTCTTAATTAGTATTTCTAAGCTGATTTTATATTTTAAATGTATTCTTAAACCTTCATAAAGTAATCATTCCAGATTACTACATATTTAACTCACTGAAACAGACATTATTTTAAATTAATCAGTCACAGAGGTTTAGTGTGTTCATAACAATGTTCATTGCTTTTAGAAAAAGCGAACACTAATTTAGTTTGTGTGATCCCCATGATGATAGATATGTTTATGAAATGTCACCAACTTTAAAAAATATGTTTCCAAATATTTTAGGCATTACAAAGGATTTTATATCTTACTAAGGTACTGATTTTGCTGGAGTTCTCTTAAAACTAGTTCAACAGATAGTCAGAAGTAAAGAAAGGGAAACTCTTTGTCCAACTATGTGGAAGGAAAAGGGGATGGACAGAAAGGACAGGAAGACTTTGGAAGCACTTTTTTTTTACTATAGTAATTAAAATGTGTGTTTTAGATAAGGGTGGTCTTTTGGAGGATTTATTTAAAAAACTGTATGTCTGAAGATCCAAACATTTAAGGCATTTAAAAAACTATGCAAGGATTTTTTAGAGATGTGATTTTATAAATCTTCACCAACTCACTAATGAAATATTTTTAAAGCAAATTTTAAGCTAAGGTCCTGTAGACTGAAGTGTTCTGAGTAAATGCACAACTGTTTTTGTCAATAAATTCAGAAACTGACAGTATATAGCTACGGTTTGGCAAATGCCTGTTAAATGGTTTCATTACCCCTTGAATGGCTCTTTAACAGTCTCAGTGTTGTGCTAATAGGTCTGGCAGGCTGGAGGCTTTTTCACTTTTAACTAATAGATCCCCTCCTGAGGAAGACTCACCAGGCTGCAGCAGCCAGCTGTGTGAGCCTGCAGGAAGGGTCAGAACAGGGATAGGAAAGCCAAAAGAGTGGACAGTAAGACCCAGTGATGCCCCAAATTTTCAGGTGCCTTGCGCAGCTGTGTATGTTGCCTGTGCCTAAGGATGGCCCTGGAGCAACCAAAGGAGCCCAGGAGGGGCTGAGGGACAGAAAAGAGCCCCAAAAGGTCTGAGAGCCAAGCCCAGAGGTCAGGCATAAGAATTACAGGAGAGAAGTTAGACCATGGGCAGAAGGGATGCTAGCCCGCAGCCCAGCCTGGCCTGCCCTGCCCCTTCTGCCTCAGGCCCTGCCCCTTACACCTCCCTTCCCCTGCCAGAGCTCAGAACCTTCCTGCCCCAGCCCTGGGGTGCCTGAGCGCCCACAGCCCTGAACTGCTGGGCAGGCGGCGTGGTCCCCCGATCCCCAAGCCCTGGAGCACTATGTGGGTGGCACAGCCTCCAGCACTAGGAGGGCAGGCAGCGTGGCCTTCCCTCAGCCCCCGAACACCAGGCCAGCTGCATGAGTACCGGCTCCAACTGCCTGGAGTCCCTGGCTGCAGGCTGGCCCCAGCCCCAGCCTGGGGCTCCAGCCACAAGAGAAGAGTGCAGAGCACCAGTGGGAAGCAGGAGGGAGCCTGGGGGTGGAGCGTGGGTGGTACCACACAGAACTGAATGGGTGGCACAGCCTTCACTGGCCTTTGATACCCGCCATCCATGAGTCAGATCCCTTGGGAAGGAGGGGCTGAACCTATTCTGAGAATGGGGGAGAGACTGTGTATGTTTTGAACTTGGAGTAAGGAACTTTGTTTCCCTTTTAAGGGATGGATTTTTGTTAAAGAATTAGCCACATCACTGCAATAAGTTACAACAGCAAGCCATGGCAATTACTGAACCAGGCTGAGAATGGGAAACTGTGGCAGGACTACTGCAGAGCCACCCCAGACCACAAAGGAGTTTGCTAGAGAAGCCTGGTAACAAAGATGTACTAGCCGGATTCACAGGGATCAGCATCACATCTTATGACATTCTGGTGTATGGATGTGGAGATCATGGAGAAGCTATGGCAGATTCTAGATGAGGTTGTGCTTGTAAAGAGATGGGGAAGTAAATCTAAAAGTGAGTAAAACCAAGATGAAATTGCACTTGACTACAATACCATACTGCTGACCTTCCAGACGATATGACCTGACCCCCAAAAGGTAAAGCGACACAGAAGACGTCCACATCATTAAGACTTGTAAACTATCTAACAAAATTTCTCCCAAGCCTCTTAGATGTGTACGAGCCCCGGAGGCAGCTCCTGGACAAAGATGTGTGTGGAGGTTATTATCGCAACATGAGGCAGTCATCATGCAGATCAAGGAGCTGGTGACCAACTATGCCATCCTGAAATACTATGTTCTGAATAAAGAGGCAACCATTCAATGTGATGCCAGTAAGCTGGGTTTGGAGAATCACTCCTACAAAACAAACAGCTGGTAGCTTTCATGTCGAGGTTACTATCACCCAGGGAACAAAAATAGGCCCAAAATGAAAATTAATGTAATCTGAAATGTTTGACCAGTATGTTCAAGCCAGCAGACAGCATTGTTTAAAAGCCACTGTTATTGACTCCAAAACACCTTCAGCGCATGCTACTGAAGGCATTCACATTTAGATTAACTCTACAAGAGACTAAGATGTAAATAGTTGACTTCTTATCTTGAGCAGTCTTGCAGCATGAAAATATGGCAACTGAACATGAATGAGATCCTCAACCTAACAGACATACAAAAAATACATAGAAAACATCAAAGAAGCTAGTTATGGGCCAATTTCAAGAACAAAATAAGAAGTACAAGCATTCACGTATCATCCTGTCAGAATGGCTAGACACCGTGGGAGAAACCTCACTGCCTCTTAAGAATACTGGAACCACTGAGACAAGCTGAGCATACAAGATCACGTCATATATAAAGGCACTTGAATTGTAATATCCAGATCACTGAGAAGAGAAACTCTCTCAAGAACACATTGGAGCTATTCTAAAAAGAACCCTGTACTTGGAAAGCCAGATATACCATACATAGGCGCCCACTCTATGGGTGTTCCAGGGCTGGAGCACCGACGGGAAAAAACTGGTGGGTGCTCTGCACCCACTGGTGGCTCCTCATCCGAGCTCACCTCCGCTCCACCTCCTTCCCTGAGTGCATCCCTACATCCTGCTTCTCCCCCTGCCACTCCCCCTAGTGCTTGTGCCGCAAAACAGCTGTTTTGCATAGCAAGCCTGGGAGGGTGAGGGAGGAGGCGGGGCCAGGGCAAGGATTTGGGGAGGGTGCAATAAGGGCAGAGTTTGGGTGGAGACTTTGGGGCAGGGGTAGAGTCAGGGCGGGGCTGAGGGGGTGCAAGCACCCACCGGCGCCAAGAAAAGTTGGCGCCTGTGACAGCATATATTGGCCAGACAGGACCAACAATATCTGAGTCCTGTTGAGCAGTTGTGATACATGTGGGGAAATGCAAGCCAAGCAGCGAAGAATCAATGAAAATACACAGCACTCTCAAAGGTCCTTAGCGGAAGTGGATTTTTTCACTGCAATGAAAAGTGGACTTTTTCACTGCAGACTACACAAATGTAAGGGAACTGTTGTCCCCTTACTAAAACTCTGAGGTTTTTTGGTTGGCCAGCTCCCAGTACCAAAAGGAAGGGTCGATGTGTAAGTGGAGGAAGTTTCACATTATTGTAGATTCCTATTCAGAGTTCCTGGAATTAGACAATGACTGCATGACAAGGTTTGCAGACTACACACTAAGGCTGAAGGAGTGATGGAGTACTGGCCAAGAAAGCCCCATTCTTCAGCAGATGCAAAGCATGATCCAAATGGAAGAGTTGATTGAAGGAGACTCTGACAGTCAAGCTGTGGGAGAGTGAAGGAGAGGCTATCTGCTGGAAGGAAGCCAATTCGTAGCTTTTAGGACAGAGGGATCCACAGGGGAATGGTCTAGACTGAGTAAGACCCAACCGGGAAAATGAGCAAGTGAGCGAGGGGGGATGGAGTGAGCAGGGGCGGGGCAAAGGTTTTGTGCGAGTAGAAAGTTGCCAACCCTAGTCTGCACTGTGCCTGTCTCAGCACTGCACACCTCTTATGTGTCACCCAATTGTGCATGAGCTGAGCAGGATTCTCCCTGCAGCTGCTGCTCTGCAACATGGTGAAGCTAGGCACCAGACCTGAGAGCAGGCAGACTGTCCCTCCATGCTTTCAGTGCTCCCCTGCTAGTTCCAAGGCAGCATGGACAAGGAGAAAGCAGCCTAATTTAGAATGCTATGGGGTGAGAAACAGCAGTGGGAGGTTGCAGGAGCTAGAGGGTGGGGAGAAAAAGAGGATATGCATTGCAAGCAAGAGCCAGGGGGACAGCAGAAGGGAAGGGAGTTAATGGGGGGTGGTTGCTTTAAGGAGCAAAGGGAGAGGTAGGAGTCCTCTAGAGGCTATATAGATGCAGATGGAAGAGGATAGGCTAGGAGAGAGTAGAGGCAGAAACTGGAGGTTAGGGAATTGGACAAGGATGTGGGGGGCAAAGGTGGATAGGATAGATCCAGGGGACAGAGAAAGGTGGGAAATGGAGGAGAAGAAAGGAGAATCCCCAAATTCCTCTATCTGTCCTTTCCCTTCTGGAGACAGACATATCTGAGACTGTGGAGTGTGGTTTTTCCTTACCCCAGAGTAACATAAGTGACTCCATATCTGATGGACCCGAAGTTGGATCTGGTCTATGAACCTCTTCCTGAACATTTTATATGCTGTGGTGCCATGCTATCAGCCACCAGTGCCAGAGTATCTCTTGCTTCACCAGCTCCTTGAACTGGCTCATCCAGATCTGAGACGAATGGATCAGAGGAAGTTCTCCTCACCTTTCCATTCAGCTGCATATCGGTATTTGGTTCCTTAAATTTAGTTTATATAACGGAAACCTTCACTGGGAGATTGGCTTTCTTGAGAGAGGCTGACACCATCAAAAGATGAGTACTGACATCTACCTGGGCAGATAAATCCTAATCAAGAACATTGGCTCTAGACATAGAGGCTCACACCTCAGAGGTTTTCCTCTTTTTCTGGTCCTTGTCAAACCCTAAGAGGTCTGGTGACAAAGATGACTTCTTTTTTTCCCATAGAACCATCCAGCAGATGGTCTATGAATTGTCTTGGAAGCCTGTTTCTTGCTGGGTCCAGATGGCTTTGCCGCCAACACTTTTTTCAACAGGATTGCTTTCAAGCTACTTCGTCTTTCTTTCTTTCTCTGGAGGTAAATGTAGAGCTAATTGAGCACTGGAGGATGAATATCCTAAACATTACAGATCTGAGCATGTGCATCTTTTGAAAGTGGGTTTCTTTTTTGGTTCCATCAAAAACCTAACTATCTAACTAATATTAAACTATCTGAAATAACAACTACTAACAATTAAGATTTTAAACTATCTCACTATTCACGGATTCGAAGGATTCCTGAACACCGCACAATGTTCAGTTAGTTGTGGTTAGAAAGAACTGAGATGGCTGGGGCACCATACACCTTTTATACCCTCACCTGGGAACATTTGATATTCATTGAGCTGTGTGAACAGCTGCAGTGAGAACTTGCTGCCTTCACAGGTACCACTATGGAAAAAATCTCTAGCTTCCATGCCCTGGATGTACACACACTTAAAGTGAAATGGACATGTGCAATCACTGGAAGAAGAACTTATTATACTATTATCAGAGGGGTAGCCATGTTAGTCTGGATCTGCAAAAGCCGCAAAGAGTCTTGTAGCACCTTATAGACTAACAGATTTTAGGGATCATGAGCTTTCGTGGGCTAAGACCCACTTCATCAGATGAATGTTGTGGAAATCTCCAGAGGCAGGTATAAATAGCAGGCAAGAAAGCAAGGTAAATTCAATTGGGGGTGGGTGAAGCCCACTTCCAGCAGGTGATTTGGAGGTGTGAACACCCAGAGAGGAGTAACTGCTTTTGTAATTGGTGAGCCATTCACAGTCAATATTAAGTAGGTGGGTATTGCAGTTTTAAGAATGCTTGGTGAAGATCTTGTAGGTGTTGGTCTCTGTCTGAGGGGTTGGAGCAGATGTGGCTGTATCTCAGTGCTTGGCTGTAAACAATGGAGCGTGTACTGAGGTACAACCACATTTGCTCCAACCACTCAGACAGAGACCAACACCTACAAGATCTTCACCAAGCATTCTTAAAACTGCAATACCCGCATGAGGAAGTAAGGAAACAGATAAACAGGGCCAGACGTGTACCCAGAAGCCTTCTGCTGCAAGACAAACCCAAGAAAGAAACCAACAGACCACCACTAGCCATCATCTACAGTCCTCAGTTAAAACCTCTCCAACGCATCTTCAGTGATCTACAACCCATCCTGGACAACGACCCCTCACTTTCACAGCCTTGGAAGGCAGGCCAGTCCTCGCCCACAGACAACCTGCCAACCTGAAGCAGATTCTCACCAGCAACCACACACTGCACCATAGCAACTCTAACTCAGGAACCAATCCATGCAACAAACCTCGATGCCAACTCTGCCCACATATCTACACCAGCGACACCATCACAGGACCTAACCAGACCAGCCACACCATCATTGGTTCATTCACCTGCACTTCTACCAATATAATATACGCCATCATGTGCTAGCAATGCCCCTCTGCTATGTACATTGGCCAAACTGGACAATCCCTCCGTAAAAGGATAAATGGACACAAATCAGATATTAGGAATGGCAATATACAAAAGCCTGTAGGAGAACACTTCAACCTGCCTGGACATACAATGGCAGACCTAAAGACAGCCGTCCTCCAGCAAAAAAAGCTTCAAGATCAGACTTCAAAGAGAAACTGCTGAGCTCCAGTTCATCTGCAAATTTGACATTATCAGGTCTGGACTTAATATTGACTGCAAATGGCTCGCCAATTACAAAAGCGGTTACTCCTCTCTGGGTGTTCACACCGCCAGATCACTTGCTGGAAGTGGGCTTCACCCCACTCCCGATTGAATTTACCTTGCTTTCTTGCCTGCTATTTATACCTGCCCCTGGAGATTTCCACAACATTCATCTGATGAAGTGGGTCTTAGCGCACGAAAGCTCATGATCCCTAAAATCTGTTAGTCTAAAAGATGCTACAAGACTCCTTGTTATTATACTATGAATACATAGGTGATGCTAGCTGAGCTCAGATCATGATCTTAAGACAATGTTAAGTGTCCCAGTTCACTTGTCTGTTAAATATTAATGTTATTTGTCTGTAACCAGCTGAATGCTATTTACATTGTATATGTATCCTGTTTGGTGTGTACTAGAATAGCCAAATTAACCTGTTATGTGGTAATGTCCTTTTTCATGTCTGTAGCCTGTGCTTAATTAGCCTTAAGTCAAAGGGCCTATTAGCATCTAGATGAAGATTTACTTAAAGCATGAAAACTAGTGAAATGCTAATGTTATTGCGTCTATTATCTTAATCTTGTTGATATACATTGCAACTACTGATATAGACCATGTTAGTAGTTCGAATGGCTGTTATTATCTGAATGGCCTATTGAATGCTAAACAACAAAGAGGATCACAAACTGTCTGCATTTGTTATTCATGAAAGCCCATGTGGTGAAGATGCCTTTCAGCTTGCTAGACTGTTTCATCTAGAAGATCCCAGGAGTGGTTCTTCATCTCTGAACTGCTTGGGTTCTCACAGAGAAACCTTAAGTGATTGGACAGAGGACCCCAAAACTATTTTGGGAAACCCAGAAAACCTATGGAAAGCAAACAGACATTACATCTAAGATAGGTGACACCATGTTACATTGGAGTCTCCCTCTCCCTCCTCCCCTTCCCCCCTGGAACTAGTTCAGTACAAGTGAAAATTCACTGTAATTGGAGTTTCAGCACACACACTGCAACATATGAAACACTCAGGGATGTTTCTTTTACTACAGTATAAATTGAATTTCACTTTTTCTGAATTCTCTAAAAGGATTCCTGTGCATCTCAGAATGCTCTTTCATAGATAAGTTTCATATAGTGTGTGTAGAACATATTAAAATTTAACTTAGTCTGAAAATGAGTCAATGATGGTGAAGGAAAAGCGACATGCTGGGTCAGCCAAAGGAAGCAAGATACAGTATATAAAAATAGTGCCTGATAGAAGTGGAAGAGTTTCAACACGAGAGATGGAGAGAAACTCACTCCAGAATACCCTGTAGCCTGGTGGTTGTGACACTTACCTCTGAGGTGAGAGACCAGAGTTGAAGTCCCTGTGCCAAATCGCACAGAATTCAGATATGAACCAGACTCTCCACAGGCTGTGAGAGTGCTCTAACCACTGGATTATTGGGTATAAGGGACCACCCTCCCATTTTGTGGGGGGTTGGGATGCTCAGAGTCAAAATACTGGATCAGGCCACACAGGTGAGATAGATGAGGAATGCCTATTTTATGAATCCCAGAGTTTAAGTACTGAGCAACTTCACAGTGTTATAGCATTAGGACTCCAGAGGCTTTGCACATGCACACTGACAGAAATTTAGTTGCCTACACAATTAGGCAGCAGCTGAGCAGGGATATGGAGTATCTAAATTTTGGACTTAGACACTTAAAGTGGCAGTTAGTATTATAATTAATACTACAAAATTTATTTGTACTACCCTAGTGCTCAGGTGCCCTCGTCATGCATCAGGATACCATTGTGCTAGGGGTTGCACCACTTACCTTTGTGGATCTAGCCTTAATTTCTTCTAGAATCTCAGCCTTGCTTCCATTACGCTCTGCATTGCTTATAACCAACTGATCTTGTCTCCAAATGGAAGTTTTGCTTGAACAAGAATTGCAGGGTGGACCATTTATACCATCTTTTGGAGTTAATTAGGCTAACATATTCACTCACACAGGGAAATACCCATATGGTTCTGATCTGGAACAAGTGTGAAAAACAAAAGGAAAGGAAGGAAAGCAATAGGTCCCATGAAAACACTCTGGTTAATACTTCAAGGTAGTAGAAATAACCAGTCCCGTTATGTGGCCTGATAGAATTCTGATTTTTCTTTGCTATCTGTTCTGCAGGGTACTTTTGCTCTTCCACAGTGACTTCCAGTAAATAACCTTGAAAAATTCTGTTCCTGCAAGACACACAGAACCATAGAATATTAGAGTTGGAAGAGGCCTCATGAGGTCATCTTGTCCAAACCCCATGCTCAAAGCAGGACCAACCCCAACTAAATCATCCCAGCCAGGGCTTTGTCAAGCTGGGCCTTAAAAATCTCTAAGGATGTAGATTCCACCATCTCCCTAGGTAACCCATTCCATTCCAGTGCTTCACCACACCCCTAGTGAAATAGTTTTTCCTAATATCCAATCTGGACCTCCCACACTGCAACTTGAGACCATTACTCCTTGTTCTGTCATCTGCTACCACTGAGAACAGTCTAGATCCATCCTCTTTGGACCCCCCTTTCAGGTAGTTGAAGGTTGCTATCAAATGCCCCCTCACTCTTCTGCAGACTAAATAAGCCCAGTTCCCTCAGCCTCTCCTGATAAGTCACTAATAATTTTTGTTGCCCTCTCCTGGACTCTCTCCAATTTGTCCACATCCTTTCTGTAGTGAGGGGGCCCAAAACTGGACACAGTACTCCAGATGTGGCCTCATCAGTGCCAAATAGAGGGGAATAATCTTTTCCTTTGAGCTGCTGACATGGAGTTCCATATGGATAGTGATCAAAACTACAAAAATGCAGTTTGGTACAAAAGGCTCCACACAAAAAACAAGCTCTGAAATGTGTTTGTTACCAAATGTGAAAGGTCTGAGGGCTTCAACCTAATCCAAAAATGAACTATAGTCACATGACAAAGGTCATCACAATGTAGCTGGAAACCATCATCCTTTCTTTACACCACAGTCAGGTTCATGCTATTTCTGCTGCTAAGTAATTAAATGAATGTAATTTCAGAAGAATGTTTTAAAGTGACTCAGTGCAAATGAGAGAGTCCTCATGAGAAAACACATTAAAACCACATTTATTCTAGATGTGGTAGGATTCAGGTTCCAAGAAAAGACAAGTATGTTCCTATGGATGTAAAACTAACAATTGTGGTCACCCACAAGAACTTAATAGGCATCAGGTTTAAAAGCAAACAAAAAGAAGTATTTCTTAACACAACGCACAGTCAACGTATGAAACTCATTACTATGGGATGCTGTGATGGCCAAAATAATAACTGGGTTAAAAAATGAATTGGACAAGTTCATAAAGGATAGGTCCATCAGTGGCTATTAGCCAAGATGGTCAGGGATGCAACACCATGCTCTGGGTGTTGCTAGTCTCTGATTGCCAGAAACTGGGAATGGATGACAAGGCATGGATCACTCAATAATTTCCTGTTCAATTCATTTTCTCTGAAGTATCTGGTACTGGCCACTGTTGGAGAGAGGACACTGGGCTACGTGGACCTTTGGGCTCACCCACTCTGGCTGTTCTCGTGTTCTTATGATATGTCAGGGTAATATTCAGGATCTAAAAGATTTCACATCTTGAGCCACATGTTCCAATCCATTATATACTCCAAAAGGGAGCAAAATGGGTGGGGGCAATCCCTAAACAAGCTGACAAGGGAAACAGTGGGTCTGCTACCTGACCCTGTCCTCCTGTTACGAGATCCTTTCACTCTAAATATTCCTTTTAGTTAAGATTCATTTGTGTGTGTAGAGGTAATAAAAAGATTAACAAACCTACACTTACTATGTACTGATGAGAAGTCACCAAAAGCAAAACCTCAGTTTTGCATGGTTGAAGAGTGGCGTTGTGCAAGACAGGGAAGGAAAGGAAAGGAGCTTCTTTATTGTGGTGAAGAGTGAATCCCTAGTGGCAAGGACTCTGCTTATGAGTCTTCTATGGCATTGACTCCCCTCCTCAATTTAATGACCAGAAGTGAATCAACTCTGGTAAGGACCTGGATCCTTGTGACAAAATGGCTTAGAGGCAACAATGCAGCAAGAGAAGACTCAAAGGTGATGGTGCAGAGATAGTAGCAAGGCCTATCTTGATTAAAGTCAGGCAATATTCCCTCCCACCTCCACCGACCTGGGGCTGGAGATGGACTTGTCCTACTGCATTCCCGTACTCTAGGACATCATTAGTCCTTCTAAATAAGCCACGAGTGGTTGCAGAATAGGGAAAAAGGTCAGTGGCATGTAATAGGGACATCTGTCCATCAGATGTTCACACTGGCAGATTGGGAAACTGAGGCAAACAACTACTGCTAATAATCCTGTGCGGGTGTTGTCTTACTATTTTATTATTGCTGTATATTCCCAAATCAATGGTGTGTTCCTTTTCCCATTAATAAGGCTTTTCTTGTTTAATACACATACAGTGCTTGCAAAGAGTATTATTTTGCATTAGTGCAGAACCAAGGAGCCCTTGTCGAGGACCAGGACCCCATTATACCTGGCGCTGTACAGATAAAGACACAGTGCCTGCCCTACAGAGCTTAGAATCGAAGTATAAAATAACAGATGGACACAGAAGAACACAAGGAAACTGGGACAATATTGATCACCATGACAGGCAGTGACGTCAGTGCACTAGTGGCCTAATTGTTGTCTATTTTTTTTGTACACTTCACAGAAGAGAAGAATTTTAAGCAAGGTTTTGAAGGTGGACACAAAGTAGCTTTGCGGATGTTTACAGGGAGCTCCTTGGAAACATGAAAGGCTGCATGGGAGAAAGCACTAACATGCTTGTTTGAAAATTTAACAAGTGGGCGATGGAGGCCAGCATCCTGGGCCGATCAGATCAGTCAACATTTCAATGGTGAATGAGAGATAATAGATAGGGTGAGAGTAAGTTGTGAAGGGCAGCCAGGAAAGATATTGGGCTTTCCCAGGTTTCAGTAGTGTTCATGCTGTTATTGTTACTTGAGGTAGCTAGATCAAAGCTAGCTTGGGTATGTTCATACATGCTTTGGTCACTCCTCCAACTGCAGTATAGACATACAAAATAATTTCTAAAAGTGGGAAAGGATATGCAGCTTCCAGAAACTGCCTAGAATATGTCTAGATTTAGGGTATAAGAAAAAAAGATTCCTTGAAGAAATATTCGCAGAATTATTTCCCTGTGTGACTCACATTTAGATCATCTATAGTTTTATTACACTCCCAAACAGAACTGCAGTTAAAAAATACTTAAATCTAACTTTCAAGTCTGATCCTGTTGGTCAATAATATATGAATAATCTGATCCATGTGACTAAATAATAAATTTAACAAATTGCTAGTGTTCACTTAGTGCTGTAAATAACCTGTAAAATGTAAAATAAGATATATGTTAATAATATGCCATGCCAGAAGAACAACATAGTTGCTGTTACCAAATCACTTTTATTAAAATCAAGTACAGTCTCCATTTCTTAAGTACAGACAGGTAATGGCATGTGAGGATATAAAGCAGGCAGCTCTCATAAATATTTTAGTAAAGAAGCAGTCAAGCATAAATGACCATTTTCTCCAGTACTATTTGTAATGTGATAGACTATCTACATCAAGAGTGCAAGAAATGAGAATCAGAGCAAGAGTAATAACCCTACCTATAGACCATCAGTTGAATGCCCTTCATAATAATAAACTAGAAGAATGAAATACATTAATTAAAAGTAAGATAATTAGATTGAAAAAATAATTTGGTTTCTGCTGACTGATGATGTGTTTACTCCCAGAAAGAAACGTTCATTACAATATTAATGGTAAAGCCTATTAATTCTGTTATGTTTTCCAGGTTTTTGCTACGTGAATGATTTGAATCTACCATTTCATTAATAAATTGATAGGAATGACTCAGGGAGGTGGCACACTGTCTAAATCGGTCTTAATTAGTCAAATATAATTTAAAATGATAAAAGTTCTGATACGTGATCAACTTGCAGCAAACACACAATATTAAAAAAATCAAGACCTTGCTAAAAAATTCCCATTTGAAGCCTATTCTATCTGGAGGGTTCTTTGTGAGAAACAACCACTTGGCAACATGAAAACTTACCAAAAACCCAGTATGGAGCTAAATGATACTGAGGTTCTAAACAGAAAACAAACACTGAACTCTTTCAAAAGAATTGTACAGGTTCCTCTGAATTCTTTGGACTTCAGTCTTAGATCAGTGTATAGAAGTCAGACTTGAACACTGGAACTGCAGGCCCAAAGAAAGTAGTAGTTAGAATGTCCCAAGTGGCCAACACCTGTCTTAGCTCTAAACATGGGACTAGGTTGTTGGGGTTGCAGCTCAGCAATAGTCTACCTAAGAGGCTATGACTGATCACCATACGAAGTACTATCGTAGGCCTCCACTACACATGCACAAATCCACCCAGTATAATAATATAGGAGAAATTATTAAGATCTTAGTTCAGATATTTTAAAATGTATTTTAAAATATAGTTTAAAAATACCTTGTCCCTATGCATTATGGTTGTTGGCAGAGAGGGACAAGGCAGCTCAGCAAAGCTTGTACATGTGTGCCTTTCTGAAGTCAGTTGATGCCTTATAAAAAAATTAAGCCCTAAAACAGACCCATGGTCTGGGTAATGCTGGGAGGCTTGCACCTCTAGGTCACCAGGTTTAAATCCAGTTAAGGTCAATAGTGACCAAAACCAGTAAGCATCTAAAGGCTGATTAATGATCTCTCTGAAATTAATCAGTTGTTTCAGTCCACTACTTTTTGAAGAGGTGGCCCGATCACAAAAATCACCCAGCTGTGTAATGTTGAAATGTAAATACAAGTTGACAGAATGATCCCCTCCTGAGGAAACTCAAAATGGAGAACCACTAAAAAGCAAATCCAGAAGGGGGTTCTAAATATAATAAGCCCCTTTTCTACAAACAGATCCCAATTTCTACAAAATTATTAATTTGCATTCATTTCATTGTTTTGCAGAGACAGAGAGAGCAAGAGACTTACTACAACCTGCCAGCATCAATATTCACAAGTTGATTTCTGAGCTGTGAATCTGTCACCTAAGTCATAAGATATGGTTTATGCTCCATGATCAGATAACCTAATTTAATGAACAGGAAAAAAGAGTGAATAACTTAGGGGGGGTTTCAATTATTTCAGTAAAAAGAGGGGAGGAGGAGCAGACTGAGGGAATTTTAGGAAACTGTAAACTTTTTCAGTTCCTATTTTCTAGAAGGTATTATCTTTTGGCTATATATGAGAGCCAGAGATTGAAACATAGGGCAACTGCAGTTATGGTTGTGAGCAGCCATTTCCTTGTCTGGTTTGCTATTTTCACAGGGCACAAACATATCATTGCATTCATGGCAATATGACCTTTGTCCTGAACCTTCATGTGAGAAACTTTGCTTCAAGGTTGGGCAGATGCAATTTGATTTAGAATTAACTACACGTTTGCACAAAAATCATGTTAATTATTCACTCAGCTTCAAATCCAGAAGTGTTTGCCCATGGCTAGATGATACATTGGAATGAAAGAAAAATCATTGATTTCTGAAGCTGTGAGTCTGTCACCTAGGTCTGTTGACACAAAGCCCCACACAGCACCAAAAAATGCAATCCTGCAGCTTCCTATTGAATTGATTGCAAATTCCAGCTTCTGCTTTTGTCTCTCTTATTGTATCTTTTCAAGAGCAGATGTGGTTGGTGTCTGCTTGCTTCCTGCTAGCTGGACAGCGGTGAGAGGAAGACTGTATAATGAGTTTAAAAGTCCAAAACAATTTAAAAAGTAAGATGGAAATGGGAAGCTGATTATGTGAAGCCAAATTTGATTTCCTTCCCTTAACCATAAAAATTGGTCTCCAGAAATAAGCAAGGTAATTCACACGAGCTCTAAAGGAGCCAGTGGTTGAGTATAAACTGGATTCTTGGTAAGAGGTCATTTCTCAACTTGGGGATGGTGCTTAAATCTTTTTTTAAAAAAGGAAAGAAGAACCTGGCACAGCACAATAGGCCTGATTTTCAGATATGTTGAATATCCACAATTCTCAGTATTCACTCACATTTCTGGGAGGCTGGATAGCAGCATTGTGGAATTGCATAAGGAAGACCAGCAGGATGGATGCAGTTGCTATGCCAGTACAGGCATGTCGTGTCTTAGGCGTATTTAACGTACGCGATTTCCACTTTACGCGGTCCACAAAAACAAAAAAAAAGGAGAATTTTTTAAAAAAACTTCCTGCAGGGGGCGCAATTTCGCTTCCCATTGAACTGAATGGGTTCTGGCTATATGCAGTTTCCACTTTACGCGGTAACCACAGAACGGAACCCTCCACAAGACGTGACATGCCTGTATTTGCAATTTACACTGGGACTGGTGGAAATAGACAATATGGTGAATGATTCAGTAGTTAGAATGGCAACCCTCATGGTAATGTAAACAAATGCTCATGAAACATTTGGAGTAACTTTGTGGATGGACAGGTGCTCTACTACAGGTACCCTAGGGAAGTCCAAATGGTAGATAAAATGGAAAATTGTGTCTAGATGAGATTTTCTGCCACTGTATTACTACTACTGCAATGGTGGAAGTACTCATTTCAACCAGCTGCAGCTGTTTTTACCATCTAGTCATCTAGGCTTCGTCTGAGCAAGACCAGATGACATGCTGCTTTAAACATCAGCAGCTGGTGAACACTAGCATTCCCACCATTGCTACCACCAGCCAAACTGCACTACTATTACAGCTATTGTGGGAAATTTGATGGAAAAATACTTGTGTAGACAAAGTCTCAGTTATGATACAGAAATAATGTGCAGTGAGAAAAACTTCAGTGCTTTCACTCATGCAGTATCTGTCTTGTTGAAAAATAGAGCATTTAACATTCTAAGGCAGCTCTCTGCAACATGAAATTTGTTTTCTTGCTTAAAGACATTCTCAGCATCTCTACTCTATATTAAACAATTGAAGAAACTTATTTGAAACATATTTAAGGTATTATTTTGGAAGTGACACACAAGTTAACATATTTGCTAAACATAAAGAGATTTGATATTTTGGGTTTCACCTTTCCTGTCTTCAACTATAGAACATAAGTGGCTCAGTGTGTACAGAACAGAATACATCCTCATCAATCTTCAAAGAAAGAAGAAATTTATTAGTCATTCTTGACTAACTTCTATAGCCAGCATGGCTCACAAACATTGATATTATTCTGGTCTAAGAGTGCTTTAAAACACTGAGAACAACATTGCCACTTATAAGGTCTGAACTGTATGAAAACTTCAAATTAGCATCTCTCTCACTGCAATAACATTCAAGAAGAGCTGTGTGATTAGTTTTAGGATTCCATTAAAATAGTCATTTTCATTACTATAAACAAAATAGACAGAAATCAGACATCAAGAATTGTAACAATTAAAAATCAGTAGGAGAGCACTTCAATCTCCCAGGACACTCAATAACAGACTTAAAAGTGGCCATTCTTCAAGAAAAAAACTTCAAAAACAGACTTCAACAAGAAACTGAAGAATTGGAATTAATTTGCAAACTTGACACTATCAAATTAGACCCAAATAGACTAGGAGTGGCTGGGTCACTACACAAAATAATTTGCCCTCTGTTGATATTCACACCTCTTGTCAACTGTTGGGAATGGGTCACATCCACCATGACTGAATTGGCCTCATTAGCACTGATTCCCCACTTGGAAAGGCAACACCCATCTTTTCATGTGCTGTATATTTATACCTGTTGTGACAAAGTTCCGGGCCTGTATTTCTGGGTCCTGCACTTCAGGGCAGATACAGTGGCCTCAGAAGATCGCTAATGCCTCCAATGTGACCTCCCTTTCTTTGTGTACTGGCAAAGGTCACAGCTTTATTGAGCTACTTTCATCACAGGCCAGTATGGGAGGTGATAAGGGGGAATACCCCCGAGTCTTTGTTGCTTCTCAGAGCTCACTAGGTGCAGTCCTGCCTCCTGCCTAGACCTAGGCCTGCTTCCCCGCTCAGAGGATTGCTGTAGAGCAAGGGAATGGGGAGAACCCGTCATCGCCCTCTACTCCAAATTCCAGACCAGGGACCCTAAAAGCAGTAGCTGTTGGCAGCTTTTCCTTCACAACTGGTGCTGCTTTGATTCCCTGGGCCACTTCCCCATAGTCCCCTTTTCCTAGCTGCACCCTTACTTTAAGATTCAGCAACCCTTCCTCTCCTCTGGCTCCCTCCACATGGGCTCTCTTAATGGCACTGGAAGGAGAACTTTTAAGCACTATGCATGGGACCTTGATGAGCTCCAGCTGTCCCCGTTAGCCTAACGGCTTTAACTGACCCTTTGCCGGTTAACTGGAATTAGGTACCTGCATTAGCCTAACTACCGTAACAGGTTATTTGACATCAGGTGTCTTGATTGGCCTGGAATAGCCTTTGTTTGGCTACCCAGGGAACAGGGATCTGCTCATTCTGAGGCTGATATATTTGCCTTCAACTAGTTTCTCTTCAGATTATATAAATCTTTCGCCTTTTACTAAAGATTTCCGTGGAGAGGAACATTTATGAGTTTCTAGCCAATTTTTTGAGGCTTCACTACTCTTTTATAGCCTTCTGGTCTGAGTCCGTCACACTGAGCATTGTATTTTTCACTCCACACATCTGATGAAATGGGTTACAACCTACAAAGACTTATGCCCAAATGAATTTGTTAGTCTCTAAGGTGCCACAAGGACTCCTAGTTGTTTTTGAATGAATTAGTTAATGTTCGTTGAGTGTCTTGAAGATAAAAAGCACTGAATCAGAGCTAAGTTATTTAAGTACAGTATTAAGACATCTTCATAGCAGGTGGAAACATAACTTCCATTGGCCTTAATGCTGTACATAATGGGGAAGCTAGTACTACTGTTGTTTTCGATTTTTTTCTGAGATTAGAGAGAGGACTTCAATCCGCCATCTTTGTCAATCACTGATTTTGCTACTGAATCTAGTCATCATATAATTGTATTGACTTGTTCTCAGAGGTAGAAAAATAAGAAATGAAAAAACAATTTAAGCAGTTTTATTTTAATTGTTTGAAATATCTGTACAACTAAATATTAAAATCAATGAGATTTAAAGAATAGCAAACACAAAAATGATAATAAAACTTACACAAGTTTTTCTCTGTGACATATCTTACGGGTGTTACTCAAGAATTTAAAGAAAAACCATGGTAGCTAATCATTTATTTTAATAATCAGCTTTTAGTTCATTGATTAGATGGCTTGTGTAGACCTATCTCCATTTTCTACACTTTTTAAAGCATATATAACATTACACTTATCCTTTTAAATCAAATGACTAGTTTTTATTAAAAAAAAATTGAAGTCTTTCAAATACTAGATTATTTTAGCACTTTATGAGAATTTACCCAACAATAAATTCTAGATATCAGTATATGCAAACACACAAATACACACAATATGCGGTACTCCCATACTATTTCAATTTTCATTTAGGGGCATATTTCAAGACAAAGTAGTCTTTTCCTAAAAGCGGTATCCACTTTAAGTAATTTTTAATCATTTATATTACTGGATTCTTTGGGCATTACCATCATTATTATTAAGGATCGCAAATTGTTTTATAGAACATATTTGTCTGCAGATGAAATCCAGCCGTTTCATGATAGAAATAGGGCAGCTGTTCACAATCACTACTGAACAATTTATTTTAATCATTTTCTCATCTGCAATCCATAGCTAATAAGTATAAAACTGATGCTACAAATGGGCAAAAAATAATTATAGTGCTTTCCCGTAGAGAGACAGAGTTGAGACTGCAGAAGAATTTGTCCTACCAGGCTTACTTTGTTTATAACCAACTGATGAACAGATGACTCATGGTATCTTAACCTTAATGCATAGCGTTGAATTTTATGAGGACAAAATATCAATCCATGGGTAGATTTTCTTCTCTAACAACAGGCTATTTAAGTACTTTTCTAGTGAGTCACACGTTCCTCTGATCTGGTGCCAGAATCAGTTTGTACGAGGCTGAAGCCAATACAAACGTTTGTTTTCCCCAGAGCACTAACTGAATATTGATGCTAGTGATGGCTGAATTAATGGTGTGTTTGTGTGCAATAGCTACTGAAATACATGCATTATTAATAACATTAATAATAATAATTACAGATAAAAAACTACAATAAAAGAACACAAGGTGGACCATGCTCAATTAATGAACACCTAGTAAATATTTGGGTTTATCCTCATTTTTCATTGTGTGGCCTAAGGCCTTGTTTACCACACACTATTACAACCCTGCTATGATGACCAAATTATTAATTTTCCCATGGGCTTTTCTAGGTGCTCACTACTATGATTGCTTCACAAACATTAATTAATTCATCTTCACAAATCCCCTGAGGTGAGGGGTTAGGAAATGTGGAACTGAGGCACAGAGAAATTAAGGCAAAAGGTTTCCACTAATTTTGGGTGCCCAATTTGAGATATCTAAGACCTGAGTTTTCAGAGTACTTAGCATTATATAGCACTTTATATAGTCAAGCACAGCTCCCACTGACTTCAGTTGCAGTTGTGAGTACAAAACCAGCCCTATGGTCTCAAGTTGGACACCCACAAAATGAAGAACACATAATTAATGTCCACCTGTGAAAGGTATGGTTCAAGTGATTTGCTTGTCATTACACAGGACCTGTATGAAACACAGACACAATCCAAGTGTTAGTGCACCATTCAGTTGCCATAACCATGAGACCATCCTTTCTTCTCCTGCGGTCTATTTGTTACAAACGTTCCAACTTCTACAACAGTTGGGGCAGGGGTCCTACAGGCAACAGCCTTCTTTACTACACAACCCTGTTTCACCCAGAGGACAGATCCAGCCTGTGCACTGAACAAAGCAGGCATCCTGTAGAAAAACATTAGGTGATCATGTAATTGAAGACTATATCACAATGCATACACACAAGCGAACCACACTAATGTTTCACAGGCAACCTTAATTGTGGCTTTTCTTAGTGCTTAATTTTGCCACCTTAATAATGTTCTTTTAACATAGTTGTGTGTATAATATTTTTAATAAAGCAAATTGGAAAAACAGAAATTCCATCATGTGGCATCATAACAACAACCATGTGGGTCACCATCAGGGCTGTAAAGTTAGTGGAACGGGTGCTCTTCTCTTTGGTTCTCTACTCCCTTCTCTGCCTATGTGCTTATAACAACTAGGCTGATCAAAGAAAGGAATGGTTCTGACAGCATGGGAAAAACAAAGGCAGCACTCCCATGCTCTTTACAGGCTCAGGGAACTTACAGAGTTCAAACTGCAGTGCACACACACCAACATTTCAAAAAAATATTCCTGGAACAATTCTGAGAATACACCAGGGCAGTGGGCACTCCCCAGGGAAGTGGGGAGCTTTGGAATTTCACCTAACCATTAGGGTATCTTTTATGTGCTTCCCGATCAACTCTTATGTCGCTTAACATGGTTCCCAGTCTCCCATCCCCTAAATCAAGTTCTCTCACCCATTTCCAAACTAAGCTCTTATTAGGTATGATAATTGACCTCTTATATCAATTAGGGCTGTGCCCTGTAACTAAATCCCCTCTGGCCTCTCCAGACCCTGCCATCGCTGCCTCTCCACTGCCCACACAATAATGCCACTGAGCTTCAGTGGGCACAAAACTTTGATGAGTATCCCTCCCATCAGAAGAGCTACAGTGATGCAGCTATGCCAGTGTAGTGTTTTAAGTGTAGCCGTACTCAAATAAACAGTGAGAGAAACATTCTTACCCTTCCCAGTTCCCGGCTTCCCTGTGCCTCTACTGTATCAACAAATTAACTAGACTCCCTATGATTCTTTGTGTTCCCCCATCTCTTCGTGTTCTTATACAGAGTATTTTGTAACTATAATTCTAGTGCTTTGTATCTATGATTCAAGGGACTTTATACTTAAGTTGAATTTTAATGTGATTAAATGATGGAACATGTATAATATTTTTACCCTGGCCCTACTGACTCATGGAGAATGTGTCCAGGAAGGGACCACTAATGATCGAGGAAGGATATTTGTTATTGCAAATGTCTTCAGTGATCGATGAGATGATGACCCACTGAGAGATATTTTTAGCTCGTTATCTCTGCCACAGGCATTTTCTATAATAAGGACTTAATAAGCTAAAAGTATCTGTGAGTAGGTAAGTTGAGAAAACGAGGAATACATGTAGGACCTTGGAGACTAACCAATTTATTTCAGCATAAGCTTTCGTGGGCTATAGCCCACTTCATCGGATGCATAGGATGGAACACACAGAAGTAAGATGCATTTATATACACAGAAAGCATAAAAAGTTGGAAATTACCATACCAATTCCAAGAAGCTGTTTCATTTGGATGAGCTATTATCAGCTGGATTAAAAAACGTTTTGTATTGATAATCAAGTAGATCTATGTCTGACAGTTGACAAGCAGCTGTGAAGGAAACTTAACTGAGGGACACAGATTCAGTTAGTGTAATGACTAAGCCATTCACAGTCCTTGTTTAACCCTTGGTTGATAGTGTCCAATTTGTAAATTAATTCTAGTTCGGCAGTTTCTTGTTGGAGTCTGTTTTGGAAGTTTTTCTGTTTTAAAATTGACACCTTAAGAACATAAGAAAGGCAGTACTGGGTCAGACCAAAGGTCCATCTAGCCCAGTTTCCTGTCTACCAACAGTGGCCAATGCCAGATGCCCCGGAGTGAGTGAACCTAACAGGTAATGATCAAGTGATCTCTCTCCTGCCATCCATCACTCCCCTCTGACAAACAGAGGCTAGAGACACCATTCCTTACCTATCCTGGCTAATAGCCATTAATGGACTTAACCTCCATAAATTTATCCAGCTCTCTTTTAAACCTTGTTATAGTCCTAGCCTTCACAGCCTCCTCAGGCAAGGAGTTCCACAGGTTGACTGTGTGCTGTGAGAAGAAGAACTTCCTTTTATTTGGTTTAAACCTGCTGCCCACTAATTTCATTAGGTGGCCCCTAGTTCTGCTATTATGGGAACAAGTAACTAACTTTTCCTTATTCACTTTCTCCACACCACTCATAATTTTATATACCTCTATCATATCCCCCCTTAGTCTCCTCTTTTCCAAGCTAAAAAGTCCTAGCCTCTTTAATCTCTTCTCATATGGGACCCGTTCCAACCCCCTAATCATTTTAGTTGCCCTTCTCTGAACCTTTTCTAATGCCAGTATATCCTTTTTGAGATGAGGAGACCACATTTGTACACAGTATTCAAGATGTGGGCACACCATGGATTTGTATAAAGGCAATAAGATATTCTCTGTCTTATTTTCTATCCCTTTGTTAATGATTCCTAACATCCTGTTTGCTTTTTAGACCACCACTGCACACTGCATGGACGTCTTCAGAGAACTATCCACGATGACTCCAAGATCTTTTTCCTGGTTAGTTGTAGCTAAATTAGTCTCCATCATACTGTATGTATAGTTGGGGTTATTTTTTCCAGTGTGCGTTACTTTACATTTATCCACATTAAATTTCACTTGCCATTTTGTTGCCCAATCATTTAGTTTTGTGAGATCTTTTTGAAGTTCTTCACAGTCTGCTTGGGTCTTAACTATTTTGAGCAGTTAGTATTGTCTGCAAACTTTGCCACCTCACTGTTTACCCCTTCCTCCAAATCATTGATGAATAAGTTGAATAGGATTGGTCCAAGGACTGACCCTCAGGGAACACCACTAGTTACCCCTCTCCAGTCTGAAAATTTACCATTTATTCCTACCCTTTGTTCCCTGTCTTTTAACCAGTTCTCAATCCATGAAAGGATCTTCCCTCTTATCCCATGGCAACTTCATTTACGTAAGAGCCTTTGGTGAGGGATCTTGTCAAAGGCTTTCTGGAAATCTAAGTACACTATGTCCACTGGATCCCCCTTGTCCACATTTGTTGACCCCTTCAAAGAACTCTAATAAATTAGTAAGACATGATTTCCCTTTACAGAAACCATGCTGACTTTTGCCCAACAATTTATGTTCTTCTATGTGCCTGACAATTTTATTCTTTACTATTGTTTCAACTAATTTGCCTGGTACGGACATTAGACTTACTGGTCTGTAATTGCCACGATCACCTTTAGAGCCCTTTTGAAATATTGGCATTATATTAGCTATCTTCCAGTCATTGGGTATAGAAGCTGATTTAAAGGACAGATTACAAACCCCAGATTACATTACCTTCAAGTCTGTAATAGAATGGCCAGAGAGACTGAAGTGTTCTCCTACTGGTTTTGGAATGTTATGACTCCTGATGTCAGATTTGTGTCCATTTATTCTTTTGTGTAGAGACTGTCCGTTTGGCCAATGTACATGGCAGAGGGGCATTGCTGGCACATGATGGCATAATTCACATTGGTAGATGTGCAGGTGAATGAGCCTCTCCTGTTGTGGCTGATGTGATTACGTCCTATGATGATGTTAGTTGAATGGATATATGAACAGAGTGGGCATTGGGCTTTGTTGCAAAGATAGGTTCCTGGGTTAGTGTTTTTGTTGTGTGGTTGCTGGTGAGTATTTGTTTCAGGTTGGGGGGCTGTCTGTAAGCGACGACTGATCTGTCTCCCAAGATCTGTGAGAGTGAGGGATCATCTTTCAGGATAGGTTGTAGGTCTTCGATGATGCGTTGAAGAGGTTTAAGTTGGAGGCTGAAGGTGACAGCTAATGGTGTTCTGTTATTTTCTTTGTGGGGCCTGTCCTGTAGTAGGTGTCTTCTGGGTACTCTTCTGGCTCTGTCAATCTGTTTTTTCACTTCCCGAGGTGGGTATTGTAGTTTTAAGAATGCTTGATAGAGATCTTGTAGGTGTTTGTCTCTGTCTGAGGGTTTGGAGCAAATGCGGTTGTATCTTAGAGCTTGGCTGTAGACAATGGATCAAATGGTGTGTCCTGGATGGAAGCTGGAGGCATGTAGGTAAGTATAGCAGTCAGTAGATTCCCAGTATAGGGTGGTGTGTATGTGACCATCATTTATTAGCACAGTTGTGTCTAGGAAATGGACTGCTTGTGTGGATTCGTCCAGGCTGAGGTTGATGGTGGGATGGAAATTGTTGAAATCATGGTACAATTCCTCAAGGGCTTCTTTTCCTTGGGTCCAGATGATGCTGATGTGATCAATATAGTGTAAATAGAGTAGGAACATTAGGGGACGAGAGCTAAGGAAGTGTTGTTCTAAGTCTGCCATAAAAATGTTGGCATACTGTGGGGCCATGTGGGTACCCATAGCAGTTCCGCTCACTTGAAGGTATATATTGTCTCCAAATGTGAAATAGTTGTGGGTGAGGACAAAATCACAAAGTTCAACCACCAGGTTTGCCGTGACAGTGTCGGAGATACTGTTCCTGATGGCTTGTAGTCCATCTTTGTGTGGAACGTTGGTGTAGAGGGCTTCTACATCCATAATGGTCAGGATGGTGTTTTCTGGAAGATCACTGATGGACTGTAGTTTCCTCAGGAAATCAGTGGTGTCTTGAAGATAGTGGGGAGTGCTGGTAGCCTAGGGCCTGAAGAGAGAGTCCACAAAGCCAGACAATCCTGCTGATAGGGTGCCAATGCCTGAGATGATGGGGCATCCAGGATTTTCAGGTTTACGGATCTTGGGTAGTAAATAGAATACCCCTGGTCGGGTTTCTAGACATGTGTCTGTACAGATCTGTTCCTGTGCTTTTTCAGGGAGTTTTTTGAGCAGATGGTGTAGTTTCTTTTGGTAATTCTCAGTGGGATCAGAGGATAATGGCCTGTAGAATGTGGAGTTAGAGAGCTGTCTAGCAGCCTCTTGTTCATATTCCAACTTGTTCATGATGACAACAGCACCTCCTTTGTCAGCCTTTTTGATTATGATGTCAGAGTTGTTCCTGAGGCCGTGGATGGCATTGTGTTCAGCAAGGCTGAGGTTATGGGGCAAGAGATGCTGCTTTTCAACAATTTCAGCTCGTGCATGTTGGCGGAAGCACTCTTTGTAGAAGTCCAGTCTGTTGTTCTGACGTTCAGGTGGAATCCATGCAGAATCATTCTTTTTGTAGTGCTGGTAGGAAGGTTGCTGTCATAAGCATAAAGTAGCCTAGAATTTTTGCTTACCTGTAAGGGGTTAAGAAGCTAAAAGAAACCCGGTTGGCACCTGACCAAACAGACCAATGGGGGCCGAAGATGCTTTCAAACCTGGGGGAGGGAAAGTGCTTTGTCTATTGTCTTTCATTTGCTTTGGGCTTTCAGGGGAATCAGACAGTTTTCCTCTCTCCATCTATCTATCTATCTATCTATCTATCTATCTATAACCTTCCTAAACAGCAACAGTAAGTAATTTAGCCAGACAAGGCAGTTTAAGTTTTATATTTGTTTTTCTCACTTGTGAATTTCTCAGGGTTTTGGGAGATATCCTGTGTTTTCTCTGTAACTTTGAAACTCAGCGGGGGAGGAGGGGGTAGAGGAGGAATTCCTCTGTGGTGTGGGTTTTCCTTTGATTCTTTTTGTGATTGCAAAGTGTTTTTCTACTGATTCCTATAAAGATTTTATTTCTTCTTTTTCCTTTAATTAAAATTCTTAAGAATTTGACTGCTTTGTTTTCCATTGTATAAGATCATGGTTTGGATCAGGCTCACCTAGCAGAATTTGTGAGGAGTTTTTCTCAAGCCTTTCCCAGGGAGGGAGGTATAGGCTTAGGGTGATTGTTGGAAAGAGAGGGGGCTCTAAGTGGCTCTACCTCTAGTTCTTGGGGTAATGCTTGGTAGTGGCAGCGTACCGTTCCAGACACAGGAGTAAGTTGTGTCTTGGGGAAGTTTTAAGCTGGTAAAATAAGCTTAGGGGGTCTTTTCATGCAGGTCCCCACATCTGTACCCTAGAGTTCAGAATGGGGAGGCAATCCTGACAGTTGCTGTGGGTTAGTATGCTGTTCAGAGGCGTGTGGAAATATTCCTTGAATCTGAAACGTCGAAAGTAAGATTCTAGGTCACCACAGAACTGTATGATGTTCGTGGGCCTGGTGGTGCAAAAGGAGAGACCCCGAGATAGGACAGACTCTTCTGGTGGCCTGAGAGTATATCTTCAAAGATTAATAAATGTTGTTGGGTGGGTTAAGGGAACCACTGTTGTGGCACCTTGTGGCATGTAGCAGTTTAGATAGCTTAGTGTCCTTTTTCCTTTGGAGAGAAGCAAAGTGTGTGTTGTAAATGGCTTGTCTAATTTTTGTAAAGTCCATCCATGAGGAACTTTGTGTGGAAGGTTGTTTTTTTTATGAGAGCATCCAGGTTTGAGAGCTCATTCTTAATCTTTCCCTGTTTGCTGTATAGGATGTTTATCAGGTGGTTTTGTAACAATTACTCAAAGGGATTACTCTCCACAAATGTGAAGGTGCAAGGACACATGGATTTTAATGTTATTGAAAAGATTTTCCCTTTGTTCTTTGGTGTACTGAAATTATTACTAATTATTTTGTGTGTTCAATACTCTTTTAGCTCAAATCAACAACAAAAAACGAATACCAAGGGTATTATGCAGGTCCTTCATATTTGACAGTCATCCCATTTTTCTAATTAGAATATAAACCAGAGAACAGTATAAAAATCACACCATCTATTCTTATAATTAATTGAATTTTAATTGAAAACAAAATTGAAAGTGATCCATTTTTATGACAGACTAATGTTTGCAAATCCCTTTGAAGATTTAAGACGCTATACAAGTTATTTAAATACCAAAAGCATGGAACAACCTTACAACTGTGCACTGGGGCCAACCAACTAGTTGTTGGGGCCAGACATGAGAGTCATTGTACTGGTGAAATCATCCATAACACCACAATTTTTCTTTCCACATTACAGATAGTGATTAAGGACTAACTCATCCTATTCTTTGGTTTAATTTGATGGTCTGGAACAGAACCCCACCAGCACCTATTCCAGGGCTTTCCCAGTTAGCACATTGATCCATATGCATTCAAGATCCTGTGGTTCTGAGTTTTATTAATAACTCTAACAGGTAGTGGTGTATTTAATGTACAGTATGACACCCTTCCCCAGTGCGTACATAGATCTTTTACTCACTCTATCCTTCCTAAATAGGTTATAAATCAACAATTTTAAAATTCCAATCATGTGAATATTCCTGCTAGGTTTTCAGTAATGCATGCTATAAAATTTCTCATGATCAATAAGAATTGCCAACTCTTTCTTGTTATCTAGCATTGGTATGTAAGCATTTGAAACACTTCTTCTCTTCATATTCTTGGTCATATCACATCAATTTGTCTGTGACACACTGAGTTTGAGTTTGTGCTGCATTTGGCTTCTAAGCACCCTCCCCTTGCATAGTTAGTTTAACCCCATCCTGCTTCCTCTAGCTAGTTTCCAGTAGAGATTAGCTCCCATCCCCACTTGTGAGATGGAGGCTACCCTGTTTATATAGTATCTCACATACTGGAATGTGACCCAATGTCCCACAACCTTCAGCTTCACATCAGTCAAATGTTTATGTCCAGTATTTTCTGTCTTCTCCTTTATCTTTCTTGTGCGACCGGAAGGACCTCCAAGAACATTACTAGGACTTTCCTCTTCTTCAGCTCCCTTCCAAGGTTCCTAAAGTCTTCTATAGTCTGTAAAGTTCCACATAATAACAAGTCATTGGTTTCAATGTACCACCACCAGTGGACACTTTCCAGACAACTTCAGAATCACATCCAACTATGCAGTTACATCTCATATTTTCACTTTACAGAAACAGCACACCCTCCTATGGTGCTTGTGTCTCTTACAGAACTCTCTGTCCATTCTTCTTTATATGGTGTTATCAGTAACAATTGGTAGCCTTCTCAGGGTGGTTGAAGAGCCTTTCTTGGTAGTTGCATATTCTTGCAGTTCAGCAAGCATCAGAAATGTCATCGTTTCTTTCCTTCACAGACAGTTTCTTCAGTAGTAGACTCGCTAATCATGTTAATACTCTAACGAGGCTAAATGGCTGCTGGTTCTCCTTTCCCTCTTGGTCATAAATTGTGAATGCATTTCTTTGATTTCTATTCTTTCCAGTTCCCCATGAAGCCCTTCTGATATCTGTGGCAATGATTTTCAAATGTGGCTGTCCAATAAGAACATAAGAAAGGCCGTACTGGGTCAGACCAAAGGTCCATCTGGCCCGGTATCCTGTCTACCAACAGTGGCCAATGCCAGGTGCCCCGGAGTGAGTGAACCTAACAGGTAATGATCAAGTGATCTCTCTCCTGCCATCCATCACTCCCCTCTGACAAACAGAGGCTAGGGACACCATTCCTTTCTCAGCCTGGCTAATAGCCATTAATGGACTTAACCTTCATGAATTTATCCAGTTCTCTTTTAAACCCTGTTATAGTCCTAGCCTTCACAGCCTCCTCAGGCAAGGAGTTCCACAGGTTGACTGTGTGCTGTGAGAAGAAGAACTTCCTTTTATTTGTTTTAAACTTGCTGCCCACTAATTTCATTGGGTGGCCCCTAGTTCTGCTATTATGGGAACAAGTAACTAACTTTTCCTTATTCACTTTCTCCACACCACTCATAATTTTATATACTTCTATCATATCCCCCCTTAGTCTCCTCTTTTCCAAGCTAAAAAGTCCTAGCCTCTTTAATCTCTTCTCATATGGGACTCATTCCAACCCCCTAATCATTTTAGTTGCCCTTCTCTGAACCTTTTCTAATGCCAGTATATCCTTTTTGAGATGAGGAGACCACATTTGTACACAGTATTCAAGATGTGGGCACACCATGGATTTATATAAGGGCAATACGATATTCTCCATCTTATTTTCTATCCCTTTGTTAATGATTCCTAACATCCTGTTTGCTTTTTTGACCGCCGCTGCACACTGCATGGACCTCTTCAGAGAACTATCCACGATGACTCCAAGATCTTTTTCCTGATTAGTTGTAGCTAAATTAGCCTCCATCATACTGTATGTATAGTTGGGGTTATTTTTTCTAAAGTGCTTTACTTTACATTTATCCACATTAAACTTCATTTGCCATTTTGTTGCCCAATCACTTAGTTTTGTGAGATCTTTTTGAAGTTCTTCACAGTCTGCCTTGGTCTTAACTATTTTGAGCAGTTTAGTATCATCTGCAAACTTTGCCAACTCACTGTTTACCCTTTCCTCCAAATCATTGATGAATAAGTTGAATAGGATTGGTCCGAGGACTGACCCTCGGGGAACACCACTAGTTACCCCTCTCCATTCTGAAAATTTACCATTTATTCCTACCCTTTGTTCCCTGTCTTTTAACCAGTTCTCAATCCATGAAAGGATCTTCCCTCTTATCCCATGGCAACTTCATTTACGTAAGAGCCTTTGTTGAAGGACCTTGTCAAAGGCTTTCTGGAAATCTAAGTACACTACATCCACTGGATCCCCCTTGTCCGCATGTTTGTTGACCCCTTCAAAGAACTCTAATAGATTAGTAAGACATGATTTCCCTTTACAGGAACCATGCTGACTTTTGCCCAACAATTTATGTTCTTCTGTGTGCCTGACAATTTTATTCTTTACCATTGTTTCAACTAATTTGCCCGGTACGGATGTTAGACTTACCAGTCTGCAGTTGCCGAGATCACCTCTAGAGCTCTTTTTAAATATAGACCTTACATTAGCTATCTTCCAGTCATTGGGTACAGAAGCCGATTTAAAGGACAGGTTACAAACCCTAGTTAATAGTTCTGCAATTTCACATTTGAGTTCTTTCAGAACTCTTGGGTGAATGCCGTCTGGTCTCGGTGACTTGTTACAGTTAAGTTTATTAATTAGTTCCAAGACCTCCTTTAGTGACACTTCAATCTGTGACAATTCCTCAGATTTGTCACCTACAAAGGACAGCTCAGCTTTGGGAATCTCCCTAACGTCCTCAGCCGTGAAGACCAAAGCGAAGTATTCATTTAGTTTCTCCGCAATGAAAATGAAATAAGTCTTCATTTTCTCAAATACTACACAGTATTAAAAATTGTGATTCCAGACCAGTATATCTGCCAGCTTGCACTTAATGCACTAGCAATCTCTTTGGTCTTCCAGCAGAAAGAGAAACACAGCACTTCCAAGGCATGTAAAAGCAACTGTTTCCTCATCATCCATATCCACTAATTGATGAGGAGCCATACCTAAAACAGATGGAATCATGCTCCCTTTTTAAACTCCCTCTGAAACTGTGATCTGCTGCTTCTGTTTGCCTGTTAGCTGTCATACACTAAGCCTCAATGCTAGTCTTCACCCCTAGTTATCCTGAAGGGATTAACTTTCAGAGACTTCAAACACTGAGTCTGTTCAAAGATCCAAGACTGCCAGCCTCCCTGAGACACAAACAGATCTGTCTCAATGGGCCTGTTCAGATCCCCAGAGTCTAGTTATACAACTCTCACAGAGAACCAACAAAAAAGCAAACAGACCCAACACTCCACTCACAGAATCCTTCTACTTCCAATCACAAGGATCTGCAGCTATGCCCTTTAAAATTCCCATATGCTACTCTGGAGTTTGTCTCATGTCTCAATTTCACCCCCTCATTAACAGGGAGGGATTAACTATTCAGACTTCAGGGAACTCATCACAGTGACTGAGTGAATTTCCAAATCTATGTGCTTGCTAGGACGTCAGTAAAATGGGGAAATCCCTGTATACCCCCTCCCACACAGCACTTTGAGAGAGGCAAATGAGCTTTATGTAAACACAAAGTATCATTAACAAAAAACAACACTCAAGAGTTCTGTTTCCCCTGCTCTAAAGAATGGTCTAATAATCATTGCCCTCTAAACCAGGGGTAGGCAACCTGTGGCACAGGTGCCGAAGGCAGCACGCGAGCTGATTTTCGGTGGCACTCACACTGTCATGATCTTGGCCATCAGTCCGGAGGGCTCTGCATTTTAACTAAATTTTAAATGAAGTTTCTTAAACATCTTAAAAACCTTATTTACTTTACAGAAAACAATAGTTTAGTTCTATATTATAGACTTATAGAAAGAGACCTTCTAAAAATGTTAAAATGTGTTACTGGCACGCAGAACCTTAAATTAGAGTGAATAAATGAAGACTCGGCACACCACTTCTGAAAGGTTGCTGATCCCTGCTCTAAATAATGCCTTAGCAGAGGCAGGAAAACAAGCCTGGAATCCTAAATCACAGCATTCTACTGCTGTCTAACAAGTAGTTCTGTAACTCACTGGCAGAGCACGTCAGGTCACCCCTCTGATGACTGGTCCATATAGATGATAAACTACTATTGCTTAGGGAAGCCATTCATCCAGGAATAAACCGGAAAGTCCTCTTTTTTAAGATGTTTGTCCCCTGTGTGATCCTGGAACAAAACTGAATGTGGTTTTGTCCAGTACTGGACAGGGGATGCCATTTGTAAAAGCATGCCACTCCACCTCCTTCAGTGTGAACTCACATGCACCATGTGCACAAGGTCACAGAAGGGGTGTGGGCACATGACATTCTAGGAAGTACTGGAATGTCCAGTATTCTGAAAATGAATGAGTGGCCATCTTAACACTGCCACTAATTAAATTACTTCTTAAGCTCAAGTACTAAGGGGTCTGTGCTGCAGATCTAGAGGCCCTAGGTGCCAGGATTTTTATAGCTTTACATACCTAATTTCACCACCTCATAAACAAGAGGCCCACAGAATACTGATTCTATGATTTCTTAGTTTCCATCATCACGGTAACATTGCCCCTTTGGCCCAAGGTAGCCAAGCTTCAGAACACAATCTGCATCCGAAGCCGCAACTTTTAGGGCTGTCTATACAGCTATTTTTAAAACATTAATGCAAGCTGTGTTAGCTCAAGTCTGCTGACTCAGGCTGGGAGGGTTGCTCCAAAAAGCTGTATAGCCAAACCCTAAATATTAATAAGTAAATGTCATACATAACTTCTGACGATGGAAGGCTGGGAAAATTAACCCAACAAGAGGTAAGAATGTGTAGGATAGCTAGATCTGCTCTACACTTTCTCTCTAGTTCTCCTGCAGTCTGCTTTTCCATTTACAGTCCAAACCTACTGTACCCTTTCTCTTCCCCACCACTTTTATAAATGTGACATGATTGTAAATTCACTTGTGCTTACTGATCAGCATTGAATTTATACTCTATAAACATCATTTCTGAATTGGGTCCCCATAGTCTATAAAAATCAACACACTTTAGATGAAGACACAATCTTTCAGCAGTTTTCCATCTTTGGAATCACTACATGGCACACAAACTGATAGTGGTGTTATTACTTCACTGGGCCTTTGTGAGCTATTGCTATTGCAATGTAAATGGTGTCCTGACCTGAGCCACTGTGCTTGGCCCTGTACAAATGCACAAGAACAACTGCCCTCAAGAACAGCTTCATCTCTATACCACCCACCCAGCATCCGGGCCCATGGTTATCGCTGTCAAACAGCCCCAAGGACTCTCTTCTTACTCCTTGTGTAGTGCCCTCTAGTCCCAATGCCTCGTCGCCCTACAGCCTTTCCCCCTTTTATCCTCTCACAAAAGCTCCATTCTCCCTCTGTTCAAATTCTACCCCAAGAGTCTTAACACCCCTGCCTCATCCCCCTCCCCCATCTGGGCTTTGCACCCCTCTCCCACACTAAACCCACCAGCACTGGGGCAACCCTCCCCACAGCGAGCTTCCCTCCCATTCCCCTCTCAACACAGCCGAGGGGCAGCCCTTCCCCTACAGGGTCGCGTTGGCCTATGCTCCAGCTCCCCTAACCGCAGGCCTAGGCCCAAGCCCAACCCCAGCCTTTCTCCGTGCGGGCTCTCCTTCCGCGGCTCCCCCCGACCCCACTTGCTTCCCATTCCACACTCAGCGACACAAGTACAGTACGCGCCAGCCGATGCTTACTTCACTGCGCATGCGCCAGCAGCCAAAGGCGACCAACACAAAACAGTTCGCTCTCACGCCGGCAGTGGACGCATGCGCTCCTCAGAACGCATGCTCTTGCCGCCCCCCCAATCAGGGCTTTTCCACTGCGCGTGCGCACTGCACAAGGCACGCCCTGGTCCCGTTACGTAGTCCCGAGCCCTCTCCATAGCGCATGCGTCAGATGCTGCCTACATGTCACCATAGTAACGGGACGCGGAGCCGGGCCCGTATGAGTGGGGTTCATCTGCAGCCCGGCAGGCTGCAGCCACCATGTCGGACATTCTGTGCGAGTGGCTAAACCGGGAGGTGAAGCTCTCCCGGGCCGTGGGTAAGTCAGGGGCTCCGATATCTGGGTGCTGGGCAGCTTGGTAAGGATACGGGGGGCTGGTACCCCAGAGGGGACTGTGCCACAGCTGGCGAGGCAGAGCCCGGGGGTGCCCAGACCCCCGTGTGCCTGCGCACCCCCAGGCGTGTCTGTTCGCAGGCGCACGGTGGGTAGGAGCCCCCGGGCAGTTCTTCGTTAGGGCGGGTGCAAGGGCTTCCGAGTTGCTGCCCGACGTGGGTTCCCAGAGGGCGGTGCACCGGGGGACTTGCCACAGCAAGACGGCCTCGGTATCAGTGTACAGGGACAGAGGTGGGTTCCCTGCTCGACTTTCGATGCGCCATGGGTGGGAGTCACTTCTGGGGAAGACTTTGACGGCGCGGGGAGGAGGGGGAGGAAGAAGGGTGAGGTTGTTCTGGGCCTCTGCAGGCAAGTTCTGCTCCTGGGATGGCAGTCTGGTTGTTGGCATTATTCATCTACTTGCTATGCCTGGAGTAGGCTTTGTGCACTCTCTGTAAAAGCTATGTTCAACTGAAATACTGTCGCCCTAATTCTGTTCCATACACGTCTGAATTTTAATATGTCAAGCCCCGATTTACCTATAAACATATTCATATACCTTCCTGCAGATGCCACATATCATTTATGAGAGTTACTGACCTTGAGGTAATGCCAGTGGCAGTAGTAGTACATGATAGTTCTGGCTGATTTATAAGTGAATCCACCCTCTTTCCTCAGACCCAAATAAAGGATTCAAACCAACTATGGATTTTATTTTTTCCACACAAACAATTACAACATAACCCCTTTAAAATCTCTAAAATAACTTTTGAGAAAAAAACTGTAATGATTCTTCCCTAGATTCCTGTGGACTCAGGGGCCATGAAAAATTTCAATTCTATCAATTAATAAGGACTTGAGGATAGAAAGTACCTGAATTTATGTTTTTACAGCAGTTCCTGTTGTCTGAATTTTTGACTTTAGAGAAGCATCTATTCTATAATAGAGAAATCCCTTACTGAAAGTCAGGCATATTAGAACATATTTACTGGCTGGCTTTGTTTCTCTGTGTGTTTTAGGAGCAGAAGAGTTAGTAACTGTAACCTGACAAGTATTGTTTTTCAAAATTTTAATTTTGAGCAAAATGTAAACAGTTAAAATAGTGTAATTTACCTTTTTATATTGAAATGTAGATTTTAGATGATGGAGTAGATTATGGAATTTGGCTCTTAGTAGAGTTATACAACATAAGTACTGGCTACTTGAAAACCATTTCTAATCCTAAAGTTATTTTAATATAGTAGTTTCATTAACAAAACTTTAAAGTTAACTTACAATGTAAAGATTTTATGAGTAATAATGAGTTGAACTAAAAATTAAGTATAAGTCTCTGATCTTATGCACATTCTGTAATGATCTCTATTATTATTCATATGGTATTTTGTATTTTGTTGCTGTTGCTTGTTTTTTAACCCAGACCCAAAATCATTCCCAAAAGAATTTTCTACTGGCTACCTAATTGGAGAAATTCTGCACAAATATGAACTTCAGGATGACTTTAGCCAATTTTCACAAAGCAGGTTTGTAACTTAAGGCACAGCTAGAGCATGTATTATATCTCCTATGTAATTTATACAAGATGTTTGTTTATCATTGAAGATTTTTTAGTGATACCTAGCAGGATTTGATGAAGTTACATACCAGTCATTAGTTAGCAACATGTTAGATGTGCTAGCTGCATTAATTAGCTGCATACTTCCAAAGAATCTGAAAACATTAAATATTTACTGGGAAGATATATTAGGATGAGAAAGGATTGCAGCACAATTAATGTCAATCAACATGGTCCTTTAGAAAACAGTGGAGCCCTGGTATAAAACGAATTCGGATCTAGCGCGATTATAATGTGGCTCCCAAGTCCTTGCTCTCTGCCCCCAGCAGGCGCGGGGGCCACGGCTTCTCTCCCCTGCTGGGCAGCGTGGCGAGAAGCTGCAGCCTCCCCTGCCAGGGGCAGACAACCCCAGACTGCGGGTGGGGGTGCTATGGCTTCTCTCCCTACTGCCCAGCAGGGGAGAGAAGCCGCGGCCCTCACCTGCCTGGGACTGAGAACTCTGGGGCTGCAGACTGCAGCCTGGGTGTTCGCTATGGAAGCTGCGGCTCTACGCCTGCCGGGACAGGGGATTCTGGGACTGCAGTCCCCTGTACAGGCAGACGTGGAGCCGCAGCTTCCCCGAAGCCGCTGCCCCTGTGCTTGCTGGGGGCGGGAGTTTCCCAGTCCCGGCAGGTGCGGGGCAGCAGCTTCCAGCAGCGGCTTCTCTGGATGCCACTGTCCCCGTGCCTGCCGGGGGCAGGGGTCACCAGCGCCTGCAGCCCTGGAGTGCCCTGTCCCAGCAGGCACAGGCCGCAGCTTCTCTCCCGCTGGACAGAGGCTGCAGGCACTGGTGTTCCCTGCCCCCGGCAGGCGTGAGGGCAGCGACTTACACAGAGATCTCCGGGGCTGCAGTCTGCAGCCCTGGAGTTCTCTGTCTGTGGCAGGCGCGGGACCGCAGCTTCTCTCCCCTGCTGGGCAGCGGGGAGAGAAGCAGCAGCCCCCGCCTGCTGGGGAGTGGGACCCCGCTATAATGCAAACCCGCATTTAGCATGATGGGATTTCTTGGATCCCATCAGTCACATTATAGCGGGGCTCCACTGTATTTGATTTAGCACTGCATGAACTTCTTTTTAAAAAATTGACACTGCACCAAATTGATGTAACATAGCCAGTTTTAATCTATTTAATAACATAGATCTCAAAAATGGGAAAATAATCATTCTAAGCAGTGTTTCTAGTGGAGTCCTACAAAGATCTGTTCTTGTCCCAGTGCTATTCAGTATCTATAAAGTCAGTGCTGATAAAGTTTCCAGATGACACAAAAATTGGTGGAGTGGTAATTAATCCATGGTCACTTATACAGAGATCTGGATCACTTGTTAAACTGGGCTTATTAAAACACAACTTCAAATGTAGCCAGATGCAAGGTCATATATCTAGGAACAAAGAATGTAGGTCATACTTCTAGGATGGAGGAGTCTATCCTGGAATGCAGTGACTTTTAAAAGGCCTTAGGGGTCATGATGGATAATCAGTTGAACACGATCTGCCAGTGCAATGCTGTGGCCAAGTGGGCTAACACAATCCTTGGTTTATAAGCAATGGGAACATCACAGAGGGAGGTGATACTACCTCCATATATGGCATTAGTGAGACCATTACTGGAGTGGAAATGGAGGTAAGTTTGACACTAGGTTCCTCTGTAAGGAGAACTCTTCAGAATAGTATATCTTTGCTGAACCACATTACAGAAAGAGCTTAGCCTCTCCATAGTTATTTGTGAAACAAAACGTAACTCATAAGCCTGATTTTTCTCCTCCCATTTCTTATATTTGTCAAATCAAAGCCAATCCATTTGAAATTTGACAGGGCACAATTTTTAGGAGAGATACTTTGAAGGAATTATGAAAAGGTCATGGGGAATGCATGAACTGCTGGTTGGGGGAAGCTGCTCCTCAGGCCCCTTCCCTTCCTCTCCACTGGATCTGAGCCCCCGCCCGCCCACACCGTTTTCCAGAGCCGCACCGGAGCACAGAGATCGCCCCTCCCATTGTGGCCACTGGCCCAGTCCTGCAGCTAGTACCCCAGCCCCAAAGGAGCACCGGGAGGGAGCGCTGCCTGATCTTAGCCTTCCCAGTCCTGAGAAGTGAAGTCCTTGCTGCCATCTCTTCACTATTAAGTATGCTAGGTAGAGTAAAGCACTATCCACAATACAATCTAAGTGAAGAGCTTTTATAACTAATCATGTGCCTTTTTAAAACAAATAAATCAAAAATCCTAGATTGCTTTTAGACTCCAGTAGAGCTTTCATATTTTGAAAATTGTCTTTTAAGAGTGTATCAATGAATAATCCATTATTTCTGTATTCACCATGCACATTATAACCGACTTTTAACTCTTATTCAGAGTCTTTTTTTTTCAATATAACCTGATATAGCGCTATATTTCAGAGGTAGCCAACCTGTGGCTCCGAAGCCGCATGCAGCTCTTTAGAAGTTAATATGTAGCTCCTTGTATAGGCACTGACTTCAGGGCTGGATCTACAGGCGCCAACTTTTCAATGGGCCAGGGGGTGCTCGCTGCTCAATCCCTGGCTCTGCCACAGGCCCTGCCCCCACTTCATCCCTTCCTGCCCCCTCCCCTGAGCCTGCAGTGCCATTGCTCCTCCCACTCCCCCTAGAGCCTCCTGCAGGCCTCGAAACAGCTGATTAGGAGGTGTGGGAAGAGTGGGGGAGCTGATGGGGGGACAGCTGATGTATTACTGTGGCTCTTTGGCAATGTACATGGTAAATTCTGGCTCCTTCTCAGGCTCAGGTTGGCTACCTCAGGTATATACAATCACAGTGTTTACTGCAGCAAGTTGGACTTTCAAGTAGTGTTTCTAATGGTCCCTTCTGGCCTTAAGCTCTATGAAAATAAACTCTTAGCAGTATGTATAAGTACTTTATAGTAGCAAAATAGCATTTTATGTATAGTTTTGTTTTTTAAACATATAGGGTCGCAAACTCTAAACTTAACAATTTTTCTCGCCTGCAACCAACGCTTCAACTCCTTGGTGTGCAATTTGACCAAAATGAGGCCCAAAATATCATGACTGAACAGCATGGGGCTGCAACCAAGCTTTTGTATCAACTGTATGTTGCCTTAGAAAAAAAGAAAAAGGCGGGGCTCACGGGAGTAGCCATGGAAACAATGAGACCTGCAGCACCTGCAAAGCTCCAGGGCATTGAGAGTGAGTTGTATCGAGAGGTAGGTTAATTAAGTTTGTCATATACATCACTAGATAATCAATAGACTAAAATGCAGCACGTTTACATATATCTTTTGGGTAACCAAAAAAAAAAAAAAAAAAAAAAATAGCATTCAGCTCCTTTAACTCAACCTTCTGTTCAACCTAGAGAACCTATGTGAAGCATCTGTGACAGACACTTAGTTTTCCATCCCCTTCATTGATTCACTGCCAGGCCAATCAGCTTCAAGATTCTCTGTTTCCTTGCTATGCCTCTTTCCATTTGTTGCCTACTATCTTCCCCAGGCTTTTCTTTTCTTTTCTTTTCTTTTCTTTTCTTTTCTTTTCTTTTCTTTTTTTTTCTTGCCTCAAAGGAAATAACAGCACGGGCCAGTAGTTTTACAGCAGCTGCCATCTTATTCTTTTCGGCAATACACTTTGCATGCTGAAATTGAGCAAAGAGCAGAAGACTGAGAAGAGGGTTAGAGGTATAGGTCCTGCTGAGCACACACTCCCTAATCTCATTAGTTGTGCTCTCTGAGAGCAGGCCAGACTCCCTTATGAGGGTGAGCAGTTTTGAATAAACTGTATATTGTGAATCAAATTTATCCCTAGTATATATGCTGTTTGGTGGCACAAAATCAGACAGGTCTCCACTGACAGAACGATTCTCAAGGAGAGTGGGAGCAGCCATAATATCCCTTCACAAGGAAGATTGTATGTGGATAGTACAAAGCAAAGAGGGAAAAGCGGTGCAGCTAAAGTAACAAGGAACACCTGATTCAGCATTTCCTGCAATTGAATTCATCTGTTCAAATATCATTTGCTGTCCTGTAATTGACAACGCTTTTTGTCAATTTCAGCAAATCTGGCAGTTTTTCTGGGAGAAAAAAATATTCCTGTATATCTAGCTGTTGTTCTGCATACATCAGTGTATGGGAAGTGTGCCTAGTCAAAACTATTTTCTTAAATGTCCCTTTAGGACAGTTTTAAGTTCTGGAGGTACAGTAGTTTAATGTTTAAGTGGTTAAATGTAATGTTTGTGTTACTGTTTCTAACTCTGAAATATTATTTCATCATAGCGTCTTAGAAACCTAACACCACGGCAGACTGACTTGAGACTGCAGCAGGTTTCAGAGCATTTTGAAATGAAATCGAAGCAGATGGAAAATAAAATAGCTCGTATACAGTTTGTAGAACAACAGAAAATTCAAAAAATCCAGGAGGAGCAAAGAGCCCAAGACATTGAAAAGGTGAAAAGCCAATTTATTTTTTCATACCAAGAATCCAATTCTGCAGATGTTTACTTATGTAAACTTTAAGTGTTTTATTAGTCCTGTTGAAGCTATTAATTCCCTTTATATTGCTCCACACGTACCAATTGATGGAATAGCAGAAAAAACTGTAACACTCTTGACAAACATAAAGATGTGGCTGTGTAACCAATAGTATTTTATAAATCACTTAAAGTATTCATATTTACACACACCAGGACAATAAAGTGTTCTGTGTGTTTGTATGTTGCCATGACTCAAGTGCATTGTTAGGGATAAGGAAAAAGGCAAATGCCACAATCATATGAAAAGTTGTAATATCCAAACATGACACACAACATGAAGAGTCTTACTATGATTATAAAGTGGGTCTTATCACTATAAGAAAAATAAGAAAAGAAAGAAAACTATCCTTACCCATCTAAATATTCTTTGCCAAAAATGTAAATGACATTTAAAATACCTTTAAAATAAAAATGCACTTCTCTTATCTTTGATATAATGCTTCCTTTTGGGGTTGATTTTTTTATTTGTTTAATCTCAGGAGGTAAATTGCTTTTTCCACCCAACCTCAAACTCTTACCCATATATACCTAATCTAATGTAGTCTGCTTGATGGTGTCACTTTGATATCTGTCCCACCTCCTGACTCACGGTGCAGATTCACCTCTTCCCTTCCTGTATATTCACAACTGATGGCCAAAATCTTGGATCTGAAGATAGCTTCAACAATTGATTTAAAAGGCACCAGAGAATTGGTGCTTGACTGAATTTGAAATGCTACTCAGAGATGTCACATGGGGTATTTGTTGCTTCTAAAAAGGAAAAAAGGTAAATTTTAGAAAAGAATAGGAAGCCTTTCAACATACTGTTTTCCCTAAATTCAGAGCAGCACTTCAATATCATTATGGGATGCAGTTCTTTGGTCCTTTATCAATCAATTGTTGAATGAGGAGTATTAATTTCAGCTTCAGCTTTTATTATTTTATTCAATTTAATGTTAAAGGCCTTTTGAGAGAGAGGACTAAGGATGGTGAAAGGGGAAAGTAAAAGAAACAAAAAAAACTGTAAAAAGGCAGAGGAGACATAGGAAAAATGATTAAGGTCCATGTAACTTTCTCTCAAAGAAAGAAGAGAAATGAAAAAAGGGAAATGTTAAACACATGCAATTGTCAGTGAAACAAGAAAGTCTTTCTTTAATTATTATATTACCAGTTTTTAATTTATAAAATATACATATTATAAATTCTGATTATTAAAAAATCCTCCATCTGACAGATCAGTAGTCCTGTTTTGTGGATGCACACTGGTATTATCTGTAATGGTATTGAGTAAACCAAAGTAGTGTGACACTGAGGCCTATCTCTCTTCCTCTGTGGTGGCACAAAATGGTTCAGGGCCACAGAGTAGTGCACTCTCACAGTGGTGGGGAGGAAAGACGTGGCTGTGAGCACATGGGAATGCAGGGTTCGCAGTGCCACAAGCTGCTGGGGTACCTATCTGCACAGGGAGGGGATGAGGTGAAGACCCTGATCCCAGTACATCAGTAAAGCTGCATAATGAGAGTCCTGGATGCATCTTTGGAAGAACGCAGCAAGGCACATTTCTTTGTGTACTATTCCCCACCGCTACCAGCCCCTGGAGGCGTTATGCTTTGTGAAGACATACATCTTCTGATACTGCAGTTTGAACAGTATACTTCCCTCCCAACCACATGCAAAGCCATAGTGTGCTGGGATGTTGCTATTACTGTTGATCAGTTAGAAATTTATTTTACCAGCTCTGTTTTTGGCCCAAAGTAAAGATTGTTTCACATGCATATAGGGGACTGACAAATCAGGAGAACTAAAAATACAGTCATTAAGACATAATTATACACAACATCTAGAAATGGGCAGCTTGATTTCATGTTTTTTAATATTCTACTTTTTCAAAAATGGTTTAGTCGTAAGTTTTTATAGCACTATATGCAAGATTGAAACTTGTGTGTTCAAGTATTTTCTGCTTATAAGAATTTTTTATGGATGAATTACAATACTTGTATAGTATATTTTTACATATATTCAAGTAACTGAACAGATTTATACTGGATATTCAGCATCGTAAAAGAAGAAGGAGACAAAATGAAATAATGGCCAGGATTCAAGCAGCTATTATACAGATTCCAAAACCACCACCAAACCGTACCTTGAAAGCTATTGAAGCCCAAAAATTGTTAAAAAAGAAAAAAGAAGCAGAGGTAAGTATTAACTTTATTATTTTAAGTTTTAGTAAGACTACATTTTGAAAAGCAAGCAAACTCATAGTAGAAATATACTGTTAGAGATGATATGCATACCAAATGTTGATTTAACTGATTTCAACAATTACATCCTAATGCCTAATGCAGTAGTGAATCAGGCCCAGTAACCTCTAAGGGTTTGATCCTGCCTACTTTACATATGGAAATCTCCCACTGATATTAATGAGAGTTCTTCCAGAGTAAGTAGGACAGAACCAGGCCTGAAATTAATCCTTGGTAATATTTTAGGATCCACTCTAGCCACATTGAAGTCAGTGGAAAAATTCCTGTTGACTTTAATGGAAGTTGTATCAAGCCCTTAGTCATTTCCTTGTTATTTGTAACTGTTGTACTTCTGCATTGTAATTTATTAACTTTTACAATATGCTACATAAAAGTGTCATTGACAATAAAAACACTAGTAAGATTTAAAACTGGTAGCTGTCTCATATCAAAGCAAGGAAAACTGAAGATATTTTCGCTCGATTCTTTTATGTTACACTACTGTATGTAATACATTTAGAGCTTTTTGGAGAGTGCTTCCCATTCAGAAATTTGGATCATGTTGTACTTAGGACTTAGTGGGCCAGATTTCATCCTGACTCATGTTCTGTACAACCAAATCTAGTTGAGAAGTTTGAAGGCGGGTTGGGGGAGGAGGGGCACGGCAGGGTATGAGAGAGGGAAAAGAGATAATTTAGTTAGTCCTATTCTCTTTTGGAATTTACCAAATTAAGTGGGTTACGCAGAGTGTAAAAAAAGACTACATTTGGACTACTGAATCCAAATTACAATATATTTGGCAAAGAACAATATACTTTAAAAAATATGAATGAAATGAACTCTTCACAGAGCTTGAACCAACTTTACTCTGTAGTCTAGCAAATCATATTTTGTAGAATGGAAGACTGCAAAGCTCCAGATGCTGTCTTTACAATGGGTTGACTTTTTTGTAGGAAAAGAGTAAAATACAGTGAAGTGGGTATGTAGGAGCATGACATAAGCTTGCCTTCTGTCACCCTGGACTAGCTGATACGTAATATATTCTCAATATAATTTATTGTAAGGCATTATATGACATTAAAAATTCTCTGTATAATAGTTACAGTACAAATAGTTAGTAGTTGAATCCATCTTTTGTGGTTTTAGGAAAGGTAAGACAATTGAAATATCTCTGCTGTTTCTCTAGGATGTATACATGGAAATTAAGAAGTTTGAGAAGTTTATGAGGAAAGAGAGCCCTACTTCTGGTAGCTCCCAAGTCATTGACAGGTATTGTTTGCACCAAGTTAACATCAGGGAAACTGTAGTCACCAGGGGCGAAAAAAAGAAATATCCACTAGGTTTTTTATTCTATTAATGAAGCTATTCACCCCCTATCAACTGTTGTCTTTTTTTAATTTTAAAGTAGATCTCATTTTCTACTTTTAAATTTTACAGTCAGACAAAAGGACATTAATAGCCCTAAAGAGCCTTTCTCGGTTGCTTATAACTTTCTCAAACTTTTGCCTTTCTATGCTTGCTTTTTCCAGGTCTTGTCTCAATGAATGTTTGGAAAATTTGAGTACATTTATTTTAAAAAGTAGCCCACATTTTTTCTCTCAGAAAAGCTTTAGAAATTTTATTTCTATGCAAACATTATCTGCAAATTGTACATGGCCTTCCCATTATACTGTGATAATCTGTTTTGTTTTAAACTCTTACCAGTTGGCCAAAACATACATCAGATACATCATGTATTCACACTGACTTAAAAAAAAGTAGAAAAAAAAAGTAAGACTTAAAAAAAGTAAAAAAAGTAGTAGTGTTCTGTTGTCTGTGTGGAGATACATAAAGATTGAGATCTTTCACTGTGTCCATTGAAACCTCAATCCTGCACAGATTTACGCATACACTTACTTACTTGAAGCTGATGTAAAGTTAAGTGAATGCATTAGTTAGTCTACTAACTAATGGCTACTTCTGAGTGTACATGAACTCTTGCTTCCCTGAAGTTCTGATCCTACAGACACTTAAGCATGTGTTTAACTTCGTAAATGTGAGTAGTCCCAGTGAAGTCAATGAGACTGCCCACATGCATTGGGTTACAGGGATCAGTTCAGCTAATTTCAGCTAATTCATCAGTTTGCCCTGTTTTCTTGGGTGAAGAATTTCCTTAAACATGATAGATGAAGATTCATGTTTCCGGATTTCATACTTAGGCAGATATTTTATGCACATGAATATCCCATTTTTAATTTTTAGTTGATCTTTTCCAAAACTTTTATTTTTCACTAGAGAACAACTTTTTGTGTAATCACGACAGAGGAGAGCTGTTTCAGGCTATCTAATTCTTGATTTTAATCACTGTGTTTTGCACTAGTCATCTGAAGATGTTTTTCAACATGAACTTCTTCCTCTAATTTGGCCATGCAAGGAGCTTCCACTTTCGTATTCCTAGAACCTTAATGCCTGCATAAAATAGCAAGTGCTCAGTTACTGTCATGATAAGCACAGTACAAGAACCTGTGTAGAATAGAACACAATAAAATACAAACAGCAGATGACTTGTCTGGTTGAGAAACTATAAATACTAAGCATCAAGAAGCACTGGAAGAAAGATACCTGCTATCAGTATGCCCCCCCTCTGCTTAGCAGGAGACTGAAAATAATATAAAGTGGCTTCAAGAGCTACTCTTGGAGAGTGCCTTTCTACTTGGGGTGCTTATGTTTTTCTGCTATGGTTTTTAGATTGAGGAAACAAAATACCTTTCAAACACATAACACGACACTTGAACAGCTGTATGATAAAACCAATATAAATTAAAGCTGCACTGTATGTATTAAACAGAATATTTTCTCTGTTAATTAATTCCCAACTCACTAAAGATATAGTCACTCTGCCTATTTTAAAAAAGCAGACACCCTGACAAAAACAACATATTGGTTTCAAAGAGCTGATAAAAGCTCATTCCCCAAAATCAGAACTAAGGGGCAACTGGCCCATCAGGGAGGAGACAGCAGCAGCAGCCAGTTTCAGAGCAGCGAAGATCTTTGTCTTTTGTATTGATGTAAGCAGTGTCAGGAATGAGATATATTCTGACATCTGGTGGCAAACTATGGGAATTGCAGTGAGACTTAGAAAATAATTCTGGGGCTGATCAATTTGCATAGACACACCCACTGCGCCTAGCCTGAGCCCACAGCAGCCCACATGGCCACTTCGGCTGATGAGGGAGCCCCAGTTTCTATGTTATTGGGGCAGGAATGATAAAGTGATGTTACTGTGATTATGTGAATGAAGGACTATGGACATGTACTTGGCCCTTGTTATGATGGAGGGACTCGCCATCATCTAGGTAGCACTCAGTGGGCAAGGGCCATGCGTTTCAGAACACTGTGACATTGAGAGAGGTGGTGGACAAGCACCTATACCTTTTTGTGAGGACTGTGCCTGAGGGCCTCCCAGGCCTATTGCACTTTGCCTCTCTCCCCTGTGGAATGTCAGAATTGAATTTTTGCTTCCATTAGGAGCCTGGTTTCAGGCTGCTGAGCTGAGAATTGCTTTGGGCTCACTGGTGCACCTGCACTAAGGCTCCCCTACTGTGAGCTGAAATCACTTAAGAGCTGAAATCACCTAAGAGCTAAAGAAATCACTGAGCACTGTCTTAAGTAGGGGGGCCTGAGAAAAGTGCAGAGTGGCTGGTGCAGCAGAGCAGTCTGTGTGTCGGCTAGCAGGA
>ML677342.1:29317265-29389021 GCA_007922305.1 Dermatemys mawii | reverse complement strand
AGCGGAGGCGTTGGTGCTGCGGGCAGAGTGACCGGCGCGGCACAGCTATCTGTCGACTAGCGGAGGCGTTGGTGCTGTGGGCAGAGTGACCGGTGCGGCAGAGCTGTCTGTCGACTAGCGGAGGCGTTGGTGCTGCGGGCAGAGTGACCGGCGCGGCACAGCTGTCTGTGTGTCGGCTAGCAGAGCAGCTAGCGGATCAACGGGCAGAGCGGTTCGTGGGACGGCCAGCGGAGCGGAGCAGAGCCGATTGCGGTGAGAGCTGCAGCGGAACCTCACGGAGAGGCGGCGCAGTCGGCCTCGGACCACGTAAGGTGCCCCGTGCCCTACCCTCCAATTCCACCCAGGCTGGAGGTAAGACTCTGCCAATTGACTTTTGAACTCTGCACTGACCAAGAACAGAGACTCTTGGGCTGTTGGACTTTTGGGGCTATTGAGTGACTTTTGGGGTTGTGGAACTCAAGAGCCAAAGGGAAGGCCACGGCCTAGTTGCTGGGAGGGGGGTTCATGGTTTGGTTTATTAACCTTGTTTGTGGTGTTTCCCCAATATAATGCCACATTGTTTCTCCCTGTTATTAAAAGGCTTTGGTACACTCAGACTCTGTGCTTGCGAGAGGGGAAGTATTGTCTCTTACAGACGCCCAGAGGAGTGGTATATGGTTGTCCCAGGTCACTGGGTGGGGGCTCGAGCCGGTTTTTTTTGTATTGTGCTATTGGAATGGAACCCCTGGATACTGAACCCGGCCCTTGTTGCTGCCAACTCGGATGGGCAGAAGGGTTACATTGATATCACATCTAGTGCCCAGAGGGAAAGGGGCAGAGGAGCGAGGCAGCAAGTTTATCACTGTAAAACAATATATAATCTTCAAGTGATAAATCCACAAGGATTCCACTCAGTGTTTATACACCCCAGGCACACAAGACCAGGTTCTTTTGGCCAGCAAGGTCTGTTCACGCCATGCCTATCCTCTCTGTGCCCTCATCCTGGAGGCCGTGAAGAACTGAGTGTGCCCAACCATCCATCTGTTCCTTTTTAGCAGCTGTAGAAGCAAGATGGAACCCCTACAGTGTGCACCTGCTTCTCTGCACATTGTGTGAATTTAAAGTTAATTGTTAGTCTTGCTGCCCATTGACAGCACAAATAATAATAACATCTTATTTTAGTCAGGTTTTGCTTTTCAGCTAGAATCACCTTGTATTTGTGGGCACTAGCAAAATGGCAGAAGCAAAATCTCAGGGGTTTAAGATCTGTGTCTGATGTGAAGCTTTAGTACCACTTAACAATAGACACTCAAGGTGCCTATTTTGTTTAAGGCACAAAATTTATGTCATAGTAGTCTCAGACTCAATAGTGCAGGGGCAGAAAATAGCCTGATATGGTCCCTCAAGCACTCCAGTACTGACTGTCAAGAGTGCTACTAGTATCCACGAGACCCGCAGGCCCTATCTCTCTCAGTACAAATCCTTTGGTACTGTACAGGCAACCTTGGAAGCATGTTCCTTGGTGCCCAGTGTATCAATACCTACTATGTTGGTAACCAGGGCACATATGGTATGAGTGATTTATTTTTGGGCCCAGTACCAGATTCAACTTCCCTTGAAAGTTTTAGGGTGGTGAGAACTAAGCCACCAGCCACAGAAAGTTAAGGAGGTATCTCTGGTACCAATTTCATGACCTACCCAGTTAAGGAAAGCACAACAGAGTCATGTAGTCCTTTTCTTTGCCCACAGTTGAGTATAATAGAAACTGCTCCCCTTCCCACCCTATTCTTCTTCCTTAGGTAGTATAATGGAAATCAGGAAGAGTCTCTGGAGAGATATCTGTCTATGGTAGAAAATAACCTAGGTTTCACAGGGAACATCATTCTTGGTATCCCTCCCCCGCTGTCAGTCCCTCATCCCAGTACTCATATCTTATCAGTCTTATTCTTCTTGGCAGAGACTTTAGCGATACAAGTCCTGTGGTCCTATTACACTGCACTTTAGGAAAGGGCCAGAGGTTACATGGAAGCAGCCAATCAGAGCCCACCAGGCTCAAATCAGAAGTGGTGCAGGTGAAACCTCAGAAACTCTTGGACATCGTGTACCCTTCTATACCTGGCAGGCTCACCATGCCTGTAAACAAAGGATAGTTGGAACCTCAAAGGATCTGTAGCACACACCAGCATTCATTTGGCCACATCCAAGTGAGGTGGCAGGATGTACCAAGGCAACTAGATCTCAGTCAGCCTCTGCTGCCTGTTTGAAGAATGTCCTTTATTCTGAAATCCGTAGGACAGCTATTGGGCACTATATTTACAAGACACTACTGTTTGGTAGACTCTACAAGACTGATTCTACTTTGGTAGGGCTGTCATGCAGTCATTATTTAAGTAAGCCCCTACTACCCATCTCCCAAGTAGACAACTGTTTGTTAGTCACCAAGAGTGGAACTTATGTGGACAGTCACTGGAAGGAAAAAGAATGGTTACTAGCCTTACAGTAAACTGTGATGTTCGAGATGTGTTTTCCATTTTGATTCCATGACTCACCCTCCTTCCCCAATCCTGCGTAGTCCTAATCCTCTGGGATTCTGTACTGGCAAGTTTAAGATTAGCAGCCGTGTTAGTCTGTATCTGTAAATAAGACGAGGAACACTTGTGGCACCTTAAAGACTAACCAGTTTATTTCAGCATAAGCTTTCGTGGGCTATAGCCCACTTCATTGTATGCATAGAATGGAACAGAAGTAAGATGTATTTATACACATAGAAAGCAAAAAAAAAAGTTGTACATTACCATACCAATTCTAAGAGGCTGTTTAATTTGGATGGGTCATTATCAGCAGGAGGAAAAAAACCTTTTGTAATGTATCTCTGTCTGACAGGTGATAAGAATCTTTGAAGGGAGCTTAACAGGGAAATGCATTCAGTTAGTGTAATGAGAAAGCCACTCACTTAGTCTTTAAGGTGCCACAAGTGTTCCTCGTCTTATGTACTGGAAAGGGAATGGTTGTGCCTGCTAAGCCCTCAAATGGGGGACACAAGGACATTTTGGGTGCAGGTGTGGACCTAACTGACACCGGTGGCCAAAATAATCCAAACTCATGTGCATGTGGTTTATGTGCACCAAGAGTGGAATTCACATTGACAACCCCTCTTAAAGAATCACACTTAGTGTAAGGTTAAGTAGCCTTTCTTTTGATGTTCAACATGTATTTTCTTAGCAATGTACAGGACACCTTGCAGATACAGGAATTAGACACAACAGCTCCAGACACCACAGCCCAGACAACTACTGAATTATTGAGCACTTATTCAGATGATGAATATATAAGAAAAATTCAAAAACGTCTAGAGGAAGACAGTTATGCCCGGGAACAACGAGAAAAAAGACGACGGAAGATGTTAATGGAACAGCTAATAGCCCACGAAGCACAAGAGGTGAGGTATTTGTGCCAATGTGCTGTATCACATGCAGAGTTGCCAATTTGAAAGTATCTAAATGGAAAAAATAAAACAAGAATTTGATGTTTAATTGCACCCTTACAGCAGTCTTTAGCTATCTTTTTTTCCCCCCAGAATTACAGAAAGAGATGGACTTTTTATAATTCAAAAAGCTTATCTCACATTTCTCTTACATGATGATAGCAGTCAGGGTGATTTACTGCAGCAGTTCTAAGAGGCAGATGTTTTGCTTTGGCATGTAATGATGTTGGGAATCTGAGAATATCAAATGGGAAGTCTTTGGTGTGCTGGAACCAAAGGATGTTTGATCTCAGCCCTCAGGTGACATTATTGTTTTCGGAGTATTTGAACAAACTGTCTTCAGATGTTTTTATGAGGTAAATGGAGAAAAATTATATCTATAAATATATAGCTATACATAGAAAGAAATAATGAGACCAGATTCTCAACTTGTGAAAGCTATCATTGAAGTTCAGTTGAAGTCAATGAAGCTAAGATGTTTTATACCAGCTGAAGATCTGCCCCCCTCCCCCAAAATGGTTGAACTTAAATACTTCAAACTTTATACATGGCTAGCTCTTAAAGAGGCTTAGTCATTTGGTAAGTTTAAAACAGATAATAATGAAGTTAAATGATTAAAATCTTGCTTTTGTGCATTCAGTAAAAGTTGTTAAATATTTAGAACTAGATTGTGAGTTTCTAAAATGGCTGTGCTGGGAAGTAGAGGGAGGCAAGGATTCCCCAAACTTCTTGCATGGCTGCATTAGAGTAACCCATATCTTAGATCTGGGCAGTGCTTAATTGTAATGAAAGAAGTGCTGGGGCTCAAGCAGTTCTTTTACTTTCATAATTGATGCAGCAAGCCCAGAGCTGCCTGGACTATGAACTGCCAAGCCTAGAGGTGCTGAGGCTCAGCGCTGGCAAGTCCTTGCACAAATTAAGCCAAGATCTAGGTGCTGGTAAGGGATAGAGCAGACAAAGATGGCTGGCTTTGTGGAAGGGAATGCTGTGTCTCAAAATGGGTTTTGCAGTTACTCCCCTTAATTTCCACAAACCCCCCCCCCCCAGGTTTATTTAGCCTCAGAGTTGGGGTGAGTTTGTGGTGTTTTTGCAGCTTGACTGAAGTATGTAGCATGGTCTGTTTTGGGGACTGTACTGAGCTAGTGGCCTGCTGGGCAAGGCTGAGAGCTTCTCAGTGACACTTTGATCCCCATGCCCTTTAATACCTATCAACCCTTAACTGAGGAGCAGGGCTACACAGAGAGAACAGGGCTTTAAAAAGCCCACTCCTAAGTGACCAGAGGAAGTAGTTACCAGGAGCAGCTAACTGGGGAGTTTTGCAAAGGAGTTTAGAGTGTGGGCGGGCTAGATACATTTCATTAATATTCTTTAAAATTATGGCAATAAACACTCCCGATAAAAACAAAACAACAATAAAGGAGAGTGCTGCAGTAGTAAAAGGAGAATGCAGGCAGAAGTCCCGAAACAGAGTTCACTGCACTGAATGTAGCATGCATGATTACCAGCCATATGGGTCGGTGGTGTATGTGTGCATTCGATGCAAGGAGCTCTTATTCCTCATGGACTGCGTGCAGGTTTTAGAGACTAGAGTGACTGAACTGGAGGAGCTAAGGGAGGCAGAAATGTACATCGATGAAACTTTGCAGGACACAGGAGAGCAGTCCCACCACCAGTCTGACAGCCTCTGTGGTGTTAAGAAGGATGAAAGTCTCAGGGAAGGAAAACATCAAAGTGGAGTGGAGGGAAATGATCCCATAGTTTGGGATCCTCCTTCCAAATGATGATGTGGTATCTTTTTGCACTGAGGATACCTTTTGGGGGGAGGGAACTCCAGTTATTAGGAAGAGATGGGTAATAATAATGGGGGGATTAAATTATTAGAAACATAGATAGCGGTGTTTGCAATGACCAGGAGAACCACATGATGACTTGCCAGCCAGATGCAAAGATTGCAGATCTCTCAAGACATCCAGACAGACTTATATGTAGTGCTGGTGAGGAGCCAGTGTTTGTGGAACGTGTAGATAACAATGACATAGAGAAGGATAGGAGGCCAAATTTAGGCTGCTAGGTAAGAGATTGAAGTCCAGGGCCTCCGTCCCATGATAGCATTCTCTGAAATGATTCCAGTTCCACAAACATTATTATTTAGTCTTTTATTTTTATAGCCTCTGTAAAAATCCATTTGGGTCTTTTAAAGACAGATTATTTAAAACAACCTGCACTTGCCCTTATCAGACAGACGCCATCTTTTTAGAAATTTTTCCTTATCTCATTAATTATTTTTTTGAACCAAACATCCTCCCTATTTCTTTCCTTCTGGCCTTATAACTCATTATTTTCAAGGTCTTCCTTTCACTTGCTAATTATGGTCTTTCTTTACAACATATATTTCTTTCACCAAACTTAAAATAAATTTAATTTTATAGTTTTATATTTATTCTACCCTGACTATACACCCATGTATTATTACACTTGTTGTATGGGACTAGTCACAGTGCATGAAGTTAAGCACCTGCATAAGTCTTTGACAAAGTAGCCTTTCCTGTGAAGACCTGAATTCAGGGTTCTGTTTTTCTCCTTCCACAGTGATGACAATGTAAATAAAACAGCATGAAGCTGTTCCATTCATCTTCAAATTAAAGATGCAAATATAAATATAGCAATACATGAAATATGTGTAGTAAAATATAAGTGTATGGTATGATATATAAACACAGAATTAATGTTTTTGGCCACTGGATGCCACTGTTGTCCCAAATAGATATAATTTTGAGCATATTATGATGAATTTCTTAAATGATCACCATTACAAAACCATCTGTTATTTAAGAACCTATTTTTTTTTTTTTACAGTGACTTGGTGATCCTGTGTTTTATTATGGATTTTTAGAAATGCGGCAATATAAAACTGAAGTTATGCTTTTGTCCTGTACCTTATTTTAGGTCTCCTTCCACATTTAGGCTTTGATGGATTTTAATTCTTCCTAAACTGTGCTACATTTTTTCCTATTAATTGTTGTATTGAATTTGGTGCTTAAGAAAGGGAGAGTCTACAAGTGTTGATAAGAATCAGATAAAGTAAGTGCTGTACAAGTTTCCACACTGTGGGCTTGATCCTGCACCAATTTAAGTCCATGACAAACCCCTCTCTGACTTCAGTCCTACAGGGTCAAGCACTGTGTGCTGCTAGTACACTTCAGTTCTGACCAGCAACACCATTGCTATTGTAGTTCTGGGTCTACTTTGAATAGAAACATTCAGTTGATTAACAGTTTTCTGATCAATGCAGCTAAGATAACATCACTGCACTAATTTTAAATTAAATTGTGATTATACCCAGGTCTGCAGAAATGGGAGCCAACTTTCAAAGAGGAAAGTGCAATAACCAACTATGCTCTGAAACCTCAGGAAACTTCAGAGGTTACTATTTTCATAGATTAACCCTCCCATTCAATTTATATGCTACAGGGATTGGTACCCTTAAAATGACTATTTGAATGAAGCTTTAGTAACATAGTAAAATGGCACCTGTGTGATTTATGACTATGTATCATAGAGTACAATCATTTCAGGATTGTGTCAAACATGAACAAGACAAATTTTTATTGAGTGTCCTCTGCATATTCCCAACTCATGGGATGCACCAGCCTGTTGTACTCTCATGTGTCCTTCCCACCTCTTCTCTCTATACTTCTGTGGGTTCTGAGGGTGAGACTATAAAAGGGAAATGGTGATCATCTAGTCTGGCCATCTGCATAACACAGTCTATAGAACTTCTCTGAAACAATTCCTGTCTGAACTACAAGAAGTCTCTGATAAAGACATCTAATCTTGATTAGATTTAAAGATTGCCTGTGATGGAGAATCTGCCATATACCTTAGTAAATTGTTCCAGTGGTTAATTACCTTCACCATTAAAATGTATGCCCTGTTAAAAAATAGTTTTTCTATTCCGTTTTAAACCCTTCTTCCATCTAAATCCCTTTTCTTGATTCAGGGATTCTCTCATGAAAGCTTGTTAAAATCAGAGATTCAGTCCCTTGTAGAGCTTGGGGAATATAGGAGGTTCCAAGGGAATTCAGAGGTCAGGGCTTCTACTCCAGATATTTTCTGGTATGTGCCTGGTGGGTGCTTGACCACCCCCTGCCCCGCCCCTGAACAGCATCTTCCCACCCCTTCCCCAAAGTCACTGCCTATGGAAAAATTAATCCGATATTAAATCTTACAAAGTTCAATGCTTTTATTAGAAGATTCAGTTTCAGCATGTTGACTCTAGTATCCAATATACCTTCCTTTACCTGTTTAGATTAGTTTGTAGCTCTTGAACCAAAGGATGTATGCTTCCCTGTCTCTATCAGACCAAGTCACTGCAGGTATTTCCCTTTCATGGTTGGACAAGCACATCTCCAAATACAAAGTTCTACCCTTTGGCCTGTCTGCTGTCTCTGGGTGATTTACAAAGCACCTGTCTATGGCAGAGACTCTTAAGACCGCAGAGTTTTTTCATTTACCCTTATTTAGATAATTGGCTCGTCAAAACCTCATAAAAAGATGCCCTTTTCAAAGATCTACATTACACATATTCAAGTGGTTAGAATTCTAGATAAATATGAAAAAAAATTCTTTTGCCTTCTACACAGAGAATCCCTTTTGTAGAAGCAGTTCTTGACTCTCAAGACGTCAGAGCTTATCTGCTAGAAGATAGATAACTGAAGCTTCAGTCTGCCAAAAGGATGTTGTAATGGGGAGCACTTACCTCTTAAGCACCTCCTGTGTGCGGAACTGTAGGCCTTGTTCCACTTCTGGCAGGTTATCAATTTCACTTGGCCCTTCAGCCATGTCACATAGTCAAAATGAACCCATTCTGGGATACCAAAACTGTCAATCTGCTCTGACCAGGGTCTTCAGACCCAGTGCTGGGCCTCTTAAATTCAGCCCCTTGCTTTGGCTTCCAAATGAGCCTTGTCCCATTCTTGGGGTTTACATCACTTCTCCAGTGGCTGGTGTTGGAACTCAGGCTCACCCACTACTCCAGGTTCCAACTCAAGGAGCCTATAAACAGCAGCCACGTGCTCATGTCGATTAGTTGTTGCTACTTCTTTGGATCACCTCCTCCCTGGACTTTTTATCTTCACACCTTACCTCGCCTTACCTTAGGGTTAAAATTCAAAAGTGCATTCGCTTTCAGGTCTTTCCAAATCTTCTTTGAAAGTGCAGTTAACTTAAGTGCTCATAACAATAAATCTGTCTTCTGAGTTAAGAAACTTATGAAAGGACTTGTCAGTGGAAGACTCTATTCCTTCAAGGACCTCTGTTCAGTCCTAAAGCAGCTCATGAAGTCTGCCTTTGAGCCTATGGTAGATTGTTCACTATTTCATCTATCTGTTAAAATTATGTTCATAATAGCCATAACATCAGCTAGGTGAATGAGTAATCTATATGACCTCATGGTCAATTCACCATTCATTGTCTTCATTCAAATGCTACATTCCTTGCCAAGGTGGTATCTGAATTTGACGTTAATCAAATGATTAATCTGTAAGTTTTCTTTCCTAGACCTCACACTCACATAGGGGAGTCAGAACTAAATACACTGCTCTACAGCCAAAATGCTTCTGAAATAGATGTAGTCAAACTTTACTAATTCTGGGTCACTGAGAACGAAAATGATGCTTAAAATTGTTGATTGGCTCTAGTTTTCAAGATATGCTATTGGGTCAGTATATACGACCCTTGACATGGGAATGGTGGAGGATAAGTGAATTATGAAGGGAAGGGATTTCACCAGGACATTGCAACAATGGAGAAACACTATCAGGGCAAATGGAGCCCATCAATGCTTGCAGACTATTGCTGGACAGTGTCAAGAGATGCTCCATTTAATGAATACAAGAGACAAGCCAAGAAGCTCTGAGTAGACACTGAATAGGACTAAACTATGTACATAATAGTTTTTTGCCTTTTGTTTCATAATACATGGCAATGGGCACCATCATTTTATAGCCTCACCCTCAAAATTTTCAGACTATCTCAAAAGGTGAAATATTATCATGTAAAGCAACCTTAGTGTCTAGGTCTGATGCTCAATTTGGGAGGGCAATATTTCAATCCTTGTTCAGTTAGGACTCCAAGTCCCACCTTCCTTTGCTGGGGTACAGTTTGGCAAACTATCTCAAAAGTGGAAATATGCAGAAGACACTTTGAAGAAGATATGAATATAACTTAGCTGTAAACAATTCTTTGAGATGGACTCTGCATATTCACACTTCCTGCCCATATTCTCCTCTTTCTCAGAAGACTAATAGAATATTGAGTCTGAGAAAGTGGTGGAAGGAAATGACGTGGCAATGGGCACCATCATTTTATAGCCTCACCCTCAAAATTTTCAGAAATGCAGAAGGGAGACATAGGAGGGACAGGTGAGTGCTCCTATGGGCACTGCTATGAGAAGGTTCCACCACCTGAGCTGTAATCTGCCAGTGTTTTCCATTAATAGGAATATGCAGAGTCCATCTCAAGCAGCTCTGGTTACAGGCAAGATTTTTTCATTTTCAAAATTTTTTTCCTTTTCAAGATTATTAAATTCTCTATTTTAAATTTGCATGCATAAATGACATTTCTGTGTGAAAATGGATGTGTGCATGCAAAATCAGATCTGATCCTGCAGTGAACTTCATGTGGAGCTCATTGCAGGATCGAGACCTTAGAGGCTGGCTTAATAGCCAGTTGAAGACTTTTGCCCTTGGGAGTGATAGTGCTGTATATCTTCTAGACCTTTCAAGTCAATAGCATTTCATTAGAATGCACTAGCCTGCATGCCCATTTCATATTAGTATTCAAGGAGTCAAAAGAATTAAAAAAAGAAATGAAGTGCTTTTGAATTAGTAATATTGTATTTGCTTCCCCCCCCCCCACAACATCACAGTTGGCAGTATATCACAGTTGGCAGTAATACAAAGGACATCTTTCTCATAATTTTCTACAGTACTTCTAGAACAGCCATAAACCCCAGTGGATATGTGTTAGTAGGTTATTGTTACATGCTTGGTTGCACTATGAGGCACACTATAGCATATTAGAGTTGGTTATTGATTTTGGAGTATGTCTGTTTATGTTAATAGCAATTTAAAAAACAAAAGTTGAGGTGGGTTTCTGTAGTGTGTTGTTCCATTGCAGCTCCGTCACAAACACCTGATGAAAGGGAAACTAGGCTCATGAAAGATAAAAGTGTCAGTGTAGAGCTGCCAGTTTTCCCCTCTAGCATCTTTCTCCACTCCTCTCCTCTTTTCTGAAGAAACTGAATTGGGACTCTTAGACAAGCTCCAATTACAGATCTCTAAACTAAACTTTAAAGCTGTACGGTTGCTTCTGGAGCAGGTGCCTGGGCTGCAGAGGGAATCAGTGATTTCCCTTTCAAGCCCTTCCATACAACAGTGGGACTTCAAAGGGAAACTGCAACTTTCACTGAAAGTGCAGTGCTTGGGTTGCAGAAGCAGCTGAAAAGTTTTGAAGTTTAAACTTCAGTTCAGAGATCTGAATTCATAAGAACAGAGGAAGGGCAGAAGGAAGCTGAAAACATAAGCATGTCAATGAGGAGATACTGCAAACTTTGGTTGCCACTGCATTTAACAAGGACAAACTCCTAAACCCTCCTAAACTCCCAAGTTAAGTAGGATAATAAGGAGAAACAGAAAATTAGTCCTCCTTTTCCTTTATGATTTCTTTCTTAACATTTATAATAGGCAGTTGTCTGACACTTCTTATTATGATGTTACCATCTTTAACTGTCTGGGGTGGAATTTTACAGGCTGGGAATCTACATCAGGCTGACTTATTTTGCAACATTTTAGCATTTATGGGGCAGGAAAGGGAGGAATTGTGTGCCTTTGTGTGAAGGATCTGCCTTTTGCCATCCCAGTGAAAATCCGTCCAAATTTGTCACTATAAGACTTTGAAAAATTGCAATCCACACATACCCACTAGAGACTTGCTAGATCTTCTTGAAAGATTCCATCTGTACAAAAGAGACAATGTGAGTGAGGTGATATTTTTTTGTTACTGGAGCAACTTCTGTTGGTGACAGGTTGGTCCAATAAAAGATATTACCTCATCTATCTTGTCTCTTTCAAGTCCTGGGACTGTTATGGCTACTACGGCACTCCATCTGTACTAGGCATGCTTCAGCCCAGGGCTGAGCAGGACTTTCCTTGCAATTAAGCTCCAGGCTGATGCAGGTTATTTTGAGGCCAGGTCCAAGCATCAGAATGGAGAGTCACCTGTACTCAATGCCCGCACACTACTAGGAGAGTGAAAGCTGCTTGAATAAAAAGCAGAGGGGATGTGCCTGTGTGGGGAGTAGATTAGGACAAGGAACCTTCGGAGGGTGAGAAGTAGGACTGGGTATGAGTTGTAGGATGAGGTCAGGGAAGAGAAGGAAACTGAGGAAATGAGCATCACTACAACTAGAAAGAATTATTTGAAGCACAGAAAAGTCACATCAAAATTGTTTGTAAGTAGGATTTTCTTCAGTCTGTGTTAGTTAATTTTAGCTGCCAAAATTTTAAGACAATTTATTTCTGTTGAGTATCTCAATTAAAAGATTTTCAAGTGGTACAATAACTATATTGTATTACTGATAGCATCATAAATAGAAATGTATGTTTTAGGCTATGTATGTTATATAGGCATAGATGAAGACTGTCATGCTGTTTTGAATAAACATTTTATATCAAGAGTATAGAATTTTCTGACACTAATCCATGAAATAGCTAATCACTATTTTGCTTACAATATTTTATTTTTTTTAGGAGTCTTACCGGGAAGAGCAACTTATTAATCGATTAATGAGACAGTCCCAGCAGGAGCGGAGGATTGCTGTACAACTCATGCATGTTCGGCATGAAAAAGAAGTGCTATGGCAAAACAGAATTTTCAGAGAAAAACAGTATGAGGAAAGACGACTGAAAGAGTTCCAAGAAGCTCTTGACAGAGAGGCGGTAAAAGATTAATTATTCAATATATTACGCGGAGCTCTGTCTACCTCCCATTCATGAGCCCAGATTTTTAAAGGTATTCAGGCATTGCCCAGCCAGTGTTTCAAGGCCTAAGTGACTTAGGAGCCTGTCTAATTTTAAAAAGTGACTTAAGCACTTGGGAGCCTAAGTCCAAATGAGATGTTATGCCAAATGTGCATACAGCAGGGCATGGCACTCACACATCACCCTTTCTAGCCCCATCTCCTCATTCTGTCTCCCCCCAATCCTTCCAAAATAAACTTAATTCTCATTAGGAATTTCATGTATCCAGGAGCCTGTAGTTATTGATCAGGGATTCTCCAGAATTACACCTCCTGGCCACCAGGGCTCACTGTGCCCCCAGGAGTGGTAATAGCCAAGATGCTGTTCCTCCTTTCTGATTTATATGCAAAAATTTTGGAGGAGGGGATTCTAAAGCTCAAATAGCATCGGTATCTTTGTATTAATTCTTTTCAGAGTAGGCACTTGCTGTTTAAATTGTGTGCCACACTTTTTTTCTAAAATGTATTTAATGGCTGAAATCCTGGCTCAATTGACTTTGAGAAGTGTTTTGGAATTGTCTGTACTGGGACCAGGATTTCACCCAGTGTCTGCATGACTGTTCTTCATGAATAGGAAATGTACACTCTACATGTTTAGGGTTAATATAGCTTTCTTTTCAGAAATCACTGAAAAAAATATTTTACTTGTTATGGGGGAAGTAACCTTCTGCTTCTTTACTTCAGTATATTAATAATAATTTTGCAAAAAGCGGGGACTTACGGAGCCGTCAGAGGTTATATGCAGACTTCTGCAGGTCTTAATTTGTTATTACCTGCTATATATCATTTGAGTAATGAATTTGATAAAAATGTTTTCAATTCTTGACTCAAATTCAGCAAGTACATAGTCTTTTTTAAAATGTTCAGAGTAATTAAACCTTTTTGCTATGTCAGTGCAAGTTAATTTACAATCTAATTTAAAAGTTTACTTTTGGGAAAAAATCCTTAGGCTCTTGCAAAACAAGAAAAAACTGATTATGAGGAACGTACTTGCAAAGAAAGAGACCTACATGAGAAAATTGCTGCTGAAAGAGCGGAGGCTCGATATAAAAAGCATTATTCCATGTGTTGGGAAGTGATTGACCAAATTATTGATCTGTCAGCCAAAACAGGAGAATATCGAATGTTGACAAACAAGTAAGTAAATCTCAGAAGTCAGAGAAAAGAAATGTATAAGAAACAGAATACAAGGATAGGAAAATTAATGAGACACATTATTTCATTAAATATATTACCTTGTGAATGCCCTGCTTTACAGTTGTGGTTAATACTGAAAACAAGCATATAATTTAAAAGGTTATTATAGAATCATGAATTCTATTTCTCATATTCAGTGTACTGGAGCTAATGTTACTATGAAAATATTAAACCCAACTTTACAGTATTACAGTAATTAATTACAGTGTTAATTACTTTCAACTGGAAATACTTTTCAATATTTTCAAACTTGCACATGAAGTATTATTAATAATAATTAAATATTATATTTGTACTACAGCCTTTTGTTCTAAAGGATCACAATGTACTTTATATAGATGGTAGGGCTGTTAATTAATCACAATTAACTCAGGTGATTAACTCAAAACAAATCACTGCATATACTCGATCATAAGCTGGTTTGTTTTTAAACTGACCCCACGAAGATGGATAAGTAGAAATGGAATTTTTTTATGACTCATTCATAACCCAACCTTATAATTCAGGGGTTGGCAAACTTTGGCTCCTGGGCCATCAGGATAAGCTGCTGGCTGGCCAAGATGATTTGTTTACCTAAAGTGTCCTCAGGCACGGAGGTAAACCTAAGTAAACAAAGTGTCTTGGCCTGCCAGCTGCTTACCCTGACAGGCCAGGACAGCAACTGGTGGGGAAATTTTTTTTGTGGGGGGGAGAAGCTGGGGGTCAGAGGAGTAACCCTATGACCCCACTCCTAGCCCAGAATCCCCACGCTCTCCCCATTCCTTCTCACCATATCTGGAGCGGGCCAGGGGAGGATGTCTCTGGCCTGGATGGAGCTGCTCCAGCAGCCTGCTCCAGTGGGCCAGACTGGGAAGCACGGCCGCAGCATATTCTGGCAGGCTGGGAGATACGGCTGCAGCCCGCTCCAGCGGGTGGGGCAAGGCGGCATGGCTGCAGCCTGCTCTGATGGGCAGGGCCGGGTAGCATGGCTGCAGCCTGCCAGCCCCAGAGCTGCAGCTGCTGTGGAGGCTGGAGGGAGAGCAACGTGGCAGAAGGAAGCAGAGACTCTGGCCCTGCCTCTTCGCTTCTGGGTCTGCTGGCTGTCCTGTCTCTCCTTTTCCCCTTTGTTGAGGGAAGGGGCTGTGTCTCACCTTTCTCACTGAGTCTCCTGCCTTCTCTGTTATTTTCTTGTCAGACTTTTTTTCTCCTTGTTCCAGAAACCTTTAGCACTCCTTAGTCCATGGCTCATACTCTTTTCAGTCATACTCTTACTTCTCACCAGTTTCTTCTCCTGCTTGCTTTTAGGAGTTTGCTTAGACCCTGTTGCTGACTTCTAGACACAGCCCCTCTCCTTCTGCTTCAGCTCCCTGACCTCTAGGAACACCATTGGCAATCTTGGTTTACAACTCAGTTTGGGTCTACCTAGGAACATCTCTACAGCAAGCTGCTACATCCTCCAGCCTTCTCTCACTATTGCAAAAACAAGCAATTGTATATAGCCCTGTTCTATTCCACAGTAGACTTTGCTGTAACCTGCAGTCACACAATCCCTCTAAGGAGTACAACCCACAGAGTGCTGATCTTAAAAGGTTTTAACTGGACCTAGGCCGGCTTTGAATGGGGTAACACATTCTGTGACAGTCTGAAATAATACTGCATGCATCTGAAACTGCAAAGCAAATATAATGCAAATTTGAATTGTTCAGGACAGCAGGTTTAATGTTCCAACTCTTGTAAATGATACTAGGATGTGAGTAAGCAATTCAGAAATTGGAACCTTTTTGTGGCTTTCAGAGAAAAATCTAAGTGTCAGCCCATCTTGGCTCAAAGCCTGTGTAAGTGGATAGAATTGTGCATTCACTCATGTTATGAGATAGTTGATGGGAGTTGCACTGACCTCCCCAACTTGGTCAACTCCCATCTTTTCATGTGCTGTGTATTTATACCTCCCTACTGTATGTTCCACTCCATGCATCTGATGAAGTGGGTTTTAGCCCACAGAAGCTTATGCCCACGTAAATTTGTTAGTCTCTAAGATGCCACAAGTACTCCTCATTGCTTTTGCTGATACAGACTAACATGGCTACCACTCTGAGACCTGAAAAATAACTATACTGTGATTATGCAGAACCGTGCACTATGATTTTTATCCAGTCAAAGTACATAGATTAACATACTATATGATTATTTAGAAAAAACTATACAGTTATTGTGCATATCAGCACTCTAGAAACTATGAGAATTCAGAGTATTGAGTAATTAATAGGACCAGGAGAGGACTGAATGTTTGTTTTTATAACTGTAGGGTTTCCCTGTACTCAGGCTGAGGCCATTCCATTTCAGTATAATTGGAATTAATAGTTTTACATTGTGAAAATATGAATACTTTATTAGTTTTATAAGATGTCCTTCTTATGAATTTCATGTTTTTCTCTCTGCGTCGAGAAGCAAAAAAGGTCCTCTAAGACGCACAGCACAGAACTCACAAGTCAGAAGTAGAGGGAGGCTGAAGTTGCTTAAATCTTTGTGCCCTCTGAATCCTAGGCTGCTCCAGTGGCTGGATGGCCCATAGCATAACTTAGACAGCCCTGGGGGCTTGTTTACATTACAGTAGCATCCCTGAGTTGCCCTAAGGACCACAGCTCTGCTTCGAATCTCCACAGTGTTACATGCTGTGTGTGACCCCACCCCTGACATGCCCCCTGCATCAGAGCTTGTGAGATGATCCTTAGAAAGCAGTCTTGCAGCTGCCTCCAGAGTGCCTGTTCCAGGGGAATCCTCCCCTGGTCAGATTTGGGGCTTTAAGGGCTCCCTTATATTGTTCCAGACTTTTTACACAGCATAAAGGGGCTAGAGTGGTGGTGAAGATTTAACCCCAGGAATATAAATCTAAAACTCCATTGCCTTTACAGAATAATTGTTATGTTAAAAGATTAAGAGCAAAAGGTTATTAAATAAAAAATGTGCAAATGTGAATTATGGCCCAGTAGATGTTTAATATGAATTGTATTTCAGCATTACAGTAGTCAACATCACACTCACATTTTGTGGGTGATTTCCTTGTCAATGTGCAGTCATGACTCCAATGTAAATTAGTATAAAACGTATGTGAATTCAGTGGTGAATACACCATATAGGTATTTCAAATACATATACAGATCAAGATTGTATCAGCATCCTGACTGCCACAGGAGATAAATTTTGTCAGTATTTCCATGCATTTACTTGTGCAAGATGCAAACAGTATTATTTTCAGTGTTCAAAAGTATTATGTGCAAAGTATATTTATAGCATAACACTCAGTTATCTGAGATCTATAGTTAAAAAGAAGAAAATTCAAACAGATGAAGTTGTTCCAAAATGATAATGCTGTCTGCTAGCAATTTTATAGTTGTGCCCTTTTATGATCATATAATTAAATCACGGCTATTTTTTTTAAATACAAAGTGCAAGATATTTATAAGGTAGTCGTATGTAATTTGACTATCATTTGACAATAATACAACTCAGTTTCAATTTGAGCACACCTGTTGAATATATGCTGTTTGTGCAACTGGTGTTGCTCAGTTGTTGATTTTAGCAGCTATGGTATTACTACATATGATATGTTCAGGTTCTTTGTTTTATCTTTAACAATAAAAATACTTGTTCCATATTTATATCTATTTTAATTTGTTTTCTATAAATACCTTTATAATGGAAGGAAATGGAAACATAATCAGGTTGAATTATTTATTATCGTAAACTAGTATCAGCACGTAGAATAAGCATTTCTGGACAGATCTTGCCACCCTCCTTTTGTTGGTGCAGAAGGCTCTGAGTGCAGAAAAACTGCAGAAGGGATGGATTAGATGTGGAGTCCACATCTCTTGTGTAGCCTAGGGTGTATCTCCGCAGATCCTCCAATGAACCTTGCCCCAGTGAGAATATAAGTTTTGGAGTGGGAGAAGGGCAGAGACAATAGATTTGCTACTGCGCAGTTTCACCATCCAAATACTGCACACTGGCACATATATGGAGATACAGCGGCCCTTGTGTCTATGACAGCTGGTGCAGAGGAGGTTGGGTACAGCTATGCAGTCTCTAGGGAGAGTTCTGTCTTCATCCCAAATCCCACAGATATTCTAGTGTAGAGCCTGTTTACTTCTGCTGTGTATTAGATGCAGAATTTGGTCCATAATTCTCAAAATAGCTGATTTGTTAGTTTGATTTGACAATTAATTTGATTTGTTTTTGTTTCTGCAGCCTAATTCCAATTAAACTGATGCGTGATTGGAAAGAACTTTTTTTTAATGGAAAACCAATATATGAACAAGCATCAGTTGAACCTTTGCCAACTGAGCCAACCCCAGAACAACTTGTAGAGTTGGATAAAATGAATTTGCTAGATGAGACAGATTATAATGAATATAAGGTACCCCTAAATGACATGGCGTAATGGAAGAAAATGCACCTTGTTTACTCATAATTGCTGACTGTTTTTTTGTGATGTTATAATGCATTTGGGTTTTTTTGACAGTTTATGGTGATACAATTAGTTATAAATGTTCATGTAGTTACAGAAGTTTTCACATTAACTCCATATTGTTGTGGGTGAAAATAATATTTTCTATTGTTGGCATTTGAAAGCCTGTGCAACCTGAAAATCTTAATCCTTGTTTGGCTTTGAGTGCAGTAACACATTTCATACTGTATATGAACAACTGATGTTACTATCAATAATACATAATTACTACATGTGAAATCTCAGTGCAATTATTTTTAAGTAGAAATTAAAGTGTAGTTATTGCTACCACATTAGAAAATGTAACACAAAGTAGCCAGCAAAAAAACCCCCAAAACTGAATAAAAACAGTGCCTGTTACAAAATCTGGTAGTCCTGTATATGCTATTTGCAACAATTTGTGAATTAAATCTTTGTAGTGGAATTTTATCTTTTGGAGATCTGTTTATTTTAATAAGACAACATTTTTAAAAAGAAGTTTTGAGAATGTCTGATATCGTTATGACCATGCTGTAATAATCTAAGTGACAATTTTTTAGATCCTATAATCTGTTTCCTGCAGTTTTAGAACATAATGTAATTTAATAACTGAAACTGAAGTAAGAATGTTGAACTACTTTGGCTAAAGTACACTACATAGTTATTTCCCCTGATTTCAGTATTATTTTTTCTCTTGTTTGAAAAAGAAGATTTTATGCTTTGAATCTTTTCTGACAGTCTGTTTAGTATAATATAGCACAATCGTAAATAACTTGTATTTCTGTCTTTGTTGTTTGAGAAATGATTACCACACGATATGTGCTTTTTACCCACATCCTGAACCAATTGGTACATATTCTTTTGCAGTAAGTAGTCAACTTTTGTTAGGGGTTGGTGTGGTGTATATCTGACAGCTCAGTTTATTTTGTTTTCAGTCTTTGAGTCTGTTTTTTGCCAACTGACAGTTATTTAAAAGGTACCTGTTCATACAGCATTAACATGTATAATAAATTTGAAAACCTTCCTTAGAAGAGCAAAGACAAATGTACTCTGTGAGGAAGGAAGGAGGGAGGAAGCTAGATGATTGAGATTTAGTAATGGCATAATAAGTCTTTGGGCCAGAGTTTCATTTACATTAAGGCCTCTGTGCACCACACTGGGAGAATGCAGGATGTTAAAACTGATGTAAATTTAATTTATGCACCCTTTAAGGCCTCCTTACATTGCAAGTGGGATTAGTGTAAAGGAAAATCAGGTCCTTTCGCCTCTTAGATTTCCAGTCCTACTCCCCTATTCTGTTCCTTGTCACCAAACATTTGGTGGTCTCAATCTAGTTTCTAATTAACTTGCAATTGATTGGTAATAAGTAAACGGCGAATTAATGACCATAGCTTTCATATCTGTTTAAAGTGGTAGGCAAATTTATGGAATGTTTTATATAAGTTTTGAATAATAAATGTTAATTTTAAAAAATATCTAAGGTAATTGCATAGCTCTTAACAGGCCAATCAACACAGCAGTCGTACTGAATTAGGACAGATAGCAGTAGAACTTTGTTTTAATTACATATTGAGCTTATGCAAAAAAAGGTTTTAATAATTAGGATAGAATTTTTTAACTTTGCATTATTTTCAAGTGATGTAATATACAATTACTCATTGGTTCAAAAAGAGCATAGTCACTATTCACTAGGATCCTTTAGCAAATCAAATTGGTTACGAACATTTGAACAGAGAGCAAACAGAAATAAAATCAGTGTTGATGAAAGCAGTGCATGATCTATGCGGGACAGCACAAGATTGAGAACCTGATTCACTGATTCTCTAAGACTGTCTGCTATCTAAACACTGACTCTCTGTTTGGTCATGGCAAGTCACTTAACCCAAAATTTTCTAATACGGCCCTTAATTTTCAATGTGGCCCAACTTCAGACACTTAGCATCAAAGAAGAAGTGGGTATTGAGGGAAGGATATGAAAGAGGTATATCTCACCGCCCTTTTTATCTTTCCCCTATCATCTTTGTGCTTTCATCTTTACTACCCCCTGTGCTTGCACCAGACATCAATTCTCTTTTCATTCAAATCCTTCCTTAAAATCCCTCATTCAAATGTTACTTTTGAAGAGCCTATCAGTGTCAATTAGTGCCGCCAGAAGTATATAAAATATCACAACATACATCTGAAGAAAAAGAAATTCAGTCATGAAGTTTCACCATCTGATCTTCCAGTTTCTTATGCATCTAATCTATTCTGTTTAGTATTTTCCCCTAAATTAGACAAAAACCTTACTAATTTTTTAATGAGCTTTCAGGCAAACTCCAGTTAAAATTAATATCAATTTGCTTGAGTTAAGGACCTCAAAATTATAAGCGCTTTGATACAGGAACCCTAGGTCTATGTACTATACAATGCTAAACGTACTAATAGTGCTTATTAAAAGTAAGAAAAATGCTGATTTGCTAAAATTATGTACACTGGGGAAAGTGAATAGTAATTCACACAATTCAAATGAGCTTTGGAGTAACAATGGATAGACAAAACAATATAAACAAATATTGTATAGTTAGAGACTATAAAGAAGTTGTCAGTCAACAATTCATCATCAAGGCCCTTTACAATATTTTGTTCAGTTCAGATTAACAAACATTTTTCTAGAACTGTGGTGACTGCATCAGACACAAATAGGTATATTAACAGCATATTTGAATTATATCCCAAACTCTTGTGCTATGGCAGCAACTTTTGATGTCAGAGATTGAGACAGTGAGGTTAAGAGAGTAAAAGTGAAGACAAGAACATAGGTATGTATTGCCTTACAAAATATTGTGATTCCAATATAAAAAGTATAGCTGATAAAACAGCAAAGTATGACAAAGCACTTTAACACCTGACATAATTACTGCAGTGCATTCTACAGTGAACTGCCCTTGAAAAATATGTGTAAGCTGCAGCAGTTGTAGATAGAATCAGTCATAAGGAGCACATTACACTAGTTCTCCTAGGTCAATGTTGATAAATGCAAAGTAATGCACACTGGAAAACATAATCCCAATTATACATATAAAATGATGGGGTCTGTATTAGCCGTTACCACTCAAAAAAGACATCTTGGAGTCCTTGTGGAGAGTTGTCTGAAAACATCCACTCAATATGCAGCTGTAGTGAAAAAAAGCTAACAGAATGTTGGGAATAATTGGGAAAGGGATAGATAATAAGACAGAAAATATCATATTGCCTCTATATAAATCCATGATATACCCGCATCTTGAATACTATGTGCCCAGGCAGTTGCCCTATCTCAAAAAAGATATATTGGAGTTGGAAAAGGTACAGAAAAGGGCGAACAAATGATTCAGGGTGTGGAATAGCTTCCATATGAGGAGAGATTAAAGAGACAAACTAAGCGGGGATATGTGGTAGAGGTCTATAAAATCATGCCTGGTGTGCAGAAAGTAAATACAGATGTGCTGTTTACTCCTCATAAAACAAGAACTAGGGGTCACCAAATGAAATTAATAGGCAGCAGGTTTAAAACAAACAAAAGGAAGAATTTCTTCATATAACACACAGTCAACCTGTGGAACTCTTTGCCAGAGGATGTTGTAAAGGCCAAGACTATAACAGGGTTTTAAAAAGAACTAGATAAATTCATGGATGATATATCTATAAATGGCTATTAGCCAGGATGAGCAGGGCTGGTGTCCCTGCCTCTGGTTGTCAGAAGCTTGAAATGTGCAATGGGATGGATTGCTGATTACTTGTTCTGTTCATTCCCTCTGGGACACCTCGCATTGGCCACTACTGGAAGACAGAATACTGGGCTAGATTTGGTGTGATCCAGTGTGGCTGTTCTTATGTTCTTAAAAATTTAGATCTACATGGAATTTCAGTTAACTTCCAGAGGCAATTCAAGATACTGGCTTTGATCTGTATATCCATATATGACTTGGGTTCTGGCTGTCTGAAAGACTGTGGGCATGTCTACACTACAGACTTAAGTCAACCTATGTTAGGTTGGCTTACAGCCATTGTGGTGGCTGATGTCCACACTACCCTCCTTCTGTTGGTGATGTGCATTCCTCACTAGGAGTGCTTCCACTGACTTGAGGGACACTGACAGTTGGGAGTGGGGGACAGCTGGCTGGGCTTTTTGGGTCTCTGAGAAGCAGCCCAACTGGGAACAGGAAGCAGGGTGGGCACAGCCCAGCTAGGAGTGGAGAGCAGGGGGCTGGGCTCTACCTGCCTGGCTTTCTTGACATGATAGTGTAATACAGCATGGCCAGAGGGCAGCAGGAGAGTGTTAGAGGGAAGCCTTACTCCCTGTAGAGGGAAGCAAGTTTGCTAGAAGTTGGTTGGAGCACCTGAAGCCAATTAAGGCACCTGAAGCCAATCAGAGTAACTGAAGCCAGGCACATGATAAAACCCCCCTGCTTCAATCAGTCAGTTGAAAGGAGTTGGAGTAGTTTGGAGAAAAGCAGAGAAGAGTTTGAAAAAGTGCTGTGGTGAGCTAAGAAGACCCAGACCATAGATAAAGAAACACCTGGCTTGTGCAGAGAGGGGGCAGGAGGCCCCACAAGCTGAAGGGTAGCAGAGGGAAGTAGCCCAGGGGAAGGAATAGCTAGTTCAAGTAGTTTACTGCTATCCTCAGGACCCCTAGGCTGATACCCAGCGTAGAGGGTAAGCCTGGGTCTCTCTCTCCATTCGCCTACTCTAGGATACTAGTGGGGCAGTTAATACCCTGTTCAGGGGCAAGAAATGGTGCCTTGAACCCCCCACAAGAAGAGAAAGTGTGGGACCATCATAATAGTGCAGGCAACTTTGCCACAACAGCCAGTGTAAGTAACTTAGTATGTAGACTGACACTGTGTTGCCCTAACTACACTGACATAAGCCCTACATCTCTCGTGGAGGTGGAATTATTATGTCTGTGTAGCAGGACCCTTACATTGCTGGGACAAGGCTGTAGTGTGTAATCTGACATAATTAGGTCAATGTAAGCTGCCTTACGTTGACTTAACTGTGTAGTGTAGATCAGTCCTGCCTCTCCCCTGTGAGCCATCATGACAATTTAGATCATCAGAGATACTCAAGCTGATAGCCCTTAGATTTAAAGGCCAGAAAATTGGTGACTGGGTGATCTTAGTGGAGAGTTCCTGCAGTGCAGAATTCACTTCTCCCCCTTGTCCGACAGTGCGTGTCTACACTGCAGCTAGGAGCGTGCCTCCCAGCCCAGGTAGACAGGCATGTGCTAGCTCAGTTCAATCTAGTGTTCTAAAAAAGTAGCTATATGGATGTTTTGGCAGTATGGCCTAGCCGGGTGAACTTGGATCCAGGGGGTCAGGCAGGCTGGTACTTGGGTGGCTAGCTTGTGCTGCCGTCCATGCTGCTATTTTTAGCACATGAGCACAAGTGGAGCTAATGTGTCTGTCTACAAGGGCTGAGAAGATTCTTCCAGCTGCACTGTAGATAGTCTTAGAGCTCAAGTAAGTTCATCCTGTCTCCTCATACACTTCCATCTGCCCTGAGGTATGTTAGAGGGCACATTTTATAGCTCAAAAGAAGTTTGCTATTTAAAAAATAGGCAACATTTTAATTTACACTAATAAGATAGTTATATAATCACATGTAATTACATTTTATATGGGACGCTCCATATGAAAATAAGTAAGCACAAATCAAGTTTATATTTGAAGAGTGTGAAATACACTGTGACATCTATTTGTTAATAGACATTATATTTTACCTGTAGTGTGATTGAATACATATTGTGTCTTTCAGTTGTGCTAAGAGGGAGAACTAGATGACATAAAAGATTGGTAACAAAGTGTTCAACTTTTAGATTGCAAGCATGAATCTAGCCCAGATTGTTTGGGCCAAAACTTGTCGTCTGGAAGCCGTTCAGTGGCCTGTCTTCTCAATAAGTCTTTTTAGAGAGTTAGAATTATCCAGCCCTAACAAAATGGTCTTTTTTTCTTTTGTTAGTATCAGCTACAGCCAGGTCAACACTAGGAGTGCTTTGCTGGTACAGCTATATTAATATACTGTACCAGTGAAGTGTTCCTTGTTTGGACAGAACTCGTATCAGCAAAACTATGCTTTTGCCCGTATTGATTATTCCAGTCCTCCCTCATCTCACAAGCAGCAAAAATGCAGTTTTGCTTGTATAACTGCATCTATGGTAGGCACTTTTGCCAGCCCAGCTATGTCAGTCAGAGCTTATACCATCACATCCTTGACTGATGTAGCTGCCCCAGTAAAAGTTTGAAGTATAGACCTGACCCACATTTCTCATGGTTATTTTTCTCCCTTAAAACACTATAATTTAGTTTCTGAACTAAATGCTTATGAAATCAAATAATTTGCAATATATTTCTGAAAGTTTTAGCTAGATGTTGGTGTATGGTAATGTTTAAAGTAGGGGGTTTAAGTCAGGACTCCTGAGTTCTTCTCCCACCTCTTCCATAACCTGTTTTTTGCATTGGTCAAATTACTTAATTTATCTGTAAAACAGATACAAATGGGTTTACTGGTCTGTAGAATGGGTAAAATAATACAAGTGTACCTCCAAATAGATTTTAATGAGTTTTAATTAATAATGTTTGTAAAGCCCTGTGATATCTTGGGATGAAATACAGCATTTCAGCAGCGCAAAATATTGATTTATTTATTTATTTGTGTATTTATCTTTCAAAAGATGAAATACAAGGCATAATCACAAATTGTTCTCTGATTTGTTTTTGATACAGAGTATGATAGGTGAGTGGTGCCCATCTGAAGAGCACAGTGGAAGCAAACCTCCACCTAATAATAATATACTGGGTCATGTGGTTCATAGATTGATGGACATTGTCTACCCTCCAACTCCTGAACCTCCACCACCTGTATTTCCTCCATTTCCTATCCAGGGATGTGTCTTAGGAAAGCTTTTTAGTGGAAAAAGCACCTGTGTAAAGTTCTTGGAAGAAGGTAGAAGGTTTTTTCTGTAGGCTTTTTTTATTGTTTGTTTGTTTGTTTGTTTGCTTATACTCTTAAGCCCCAGTCCCTTTGTGGGCTCTTTGTGGTCAGATCCCTGCACCTGTACAGAGCTCATTGCAAGATAGATGCCTCAGATGCATCAGAGCTTGCAAGGTCTGGCTCTGTGTAATTTATTCTCCACCTTCCAAAGTAAAATGAAAAGTTACTCAATGTAAATGTACTGAATGTTTATTGTTAGTTCATTGTACCTCATACTTTACTGCTTCAGAATTTATTAAGTAAAGAACTGGTGAGAAATGTTTTCAAAAAATTTATCTGTAGTTATAAAATGGCCAACAGACTAATTACAATTACCAGTGTACATTGTACAGGCTGTAGTGTAGTGTCAGTGGGAACAAACACCAATAAAAATCCAATCCAACCCAACCCAGTGTGAATCTCATTTAATAAAGCTGCCTTGTGAGAATTAATTTAATTGCATTTAATAATATCTTTACATTCTTTCCAAAATGTAAACCTATCACAATAATGTTTTGTCTATTAGCTTGCAACATTCAGACATTGTCTATTAATACTCTGGTCCAGGACACCATCAAAGCTTTCCATGAGAGTGAAATGAAAAGTGAAAGTAGCTTGATTCTACGAGAAGCAGTGGGCTCTGGGAAACAAAATGAAGTAAGTGCAAGTTTCATTTCAGTTTCAAGTGTTGTTTATAAAGAACAGTGGAGCAGGTTAGGGGGAAAGTATATTGGTCATGTTCCTTCCTCTTCTTTACTATTGTTTCAACTAATTTGCCCAGTACAAACATTAGACTTACCAGTCTGTAGTTGCTGGGATCACCTCTAGAGCCCTTTCTAAATATTGGCGTTACATTAGCTATCTTCCAGTCATTGGGTACAGATGCTGATTTAAAGGACAGGTTACAAACCCTAGTTAATAGTTCCGCAATTTCACATTTGAGTTCTTTCGGAACTCTTGGGTGAATGCCATCTGGTCTTGGTGACTTGTTACAGTTAAACTTATCAATTAGTTCCAAAACCTCCTCTAGTGATACTTCAATCTGTGACAATTCCTCTGATTTGTCACCTACAAAAGATGGCTCAGCTTTGGGAATCTCCCTAACGTCCTCAGCTGTGAAGACCGAAGCAAAAAATTCATTTAGTTTCCCCGCAATGACTTTATCATCTTTAAGTGCTCCTTTTGTATCTCTGTCATCCAGGGGCCCCACTGGCTGTTTAGTAGGCTTCCTGCTTCTGACGTATTTAAAAAACAGTTTATTATTACCTTTTGAGTTTCTGGCTAGCCGTTCTTCAAATTCCATTATGGCTTTCTTATTACATTTTTACACTTAATTTGGCAGTGTTTATGCTCCTCTTTAGTTACGTCAGTAGGATTTGACTTCCACTTTTTAAAAGAAGCCTTTTTATCTCTCACTGCTTCTTTTTACATGATTTTTAAGCCACGGTGGCTCTTTTTTTAGTTCTCTGACTTTGTTTTTTAATTTGGGGTATACATTTAAGTTGGGCCTCTATTATGGTGTGTTTGAAAAGTGTCCATGCAGCTTGCAGGGATTTCACTTTAGTTACTTTACCTATTAATTTCTGTTTGTTTAACCCCCTCATTTTTGCATAGTTCCCCTTCCTGAAATTAAATGCCACAGGGTTGGGTTTTTATTGGTTGGGTTTTTATTGGTTGGGTTTGTTCCCAGCACGGGAATGTTAAATGTTGTTATATTTTGATCACTGTTCCCAAGTGGTCCTGTTTATAGTTACCTCTTAGACCAGCTCTTGCGCTCCACTCAGCACTAAATCAAGAGTTGCCTCTCCCCTTGTGGGTTCCTGTACCAGCTGCTCCAAGAAGCAGTCGTTTAAAGTATCGAGGAATTTGGTCTCTGCATTTCGTCCTGTGGTGACATGTACCAGGTCAATATGGGGATAATTGAAATCTTCCATTATTATTGAGCTATTTATTTTGACAGCCTCTCTAATCTCCCTTAGCATTTCATCATCACTATCACTGTCCTGATCAGGTGGTCGATAATAGATTCCTATTGTTATATTATTAGAGCATGGAATTGCTATCCATAGAGATTCTATGGAGCATGTGGATTCATTTAAGATTTTTAATTCACTTGTTTCTACATTTTCTTTCACATATAGTGCCACTCCTCCACCCCCATGACCTGTTCTGTCCTTCCGATATATTTTATACCCCGGAATGATTGTGTCCCATTGATTGTCCTCACTCCACCAGGTTTCTGTGATGCCTATTATGTCAATATTCTCCTTTAACACGAGGTGCTCTAGTTCACCCATCTTATTATTTAGACTTCTAGCATTAGTGTACAAGCACTTTAAAAACTGGTCACTGTTTATAGGTCTGTCCTTTTCAGATGTGTCACATTCCTTATGTGAAAGTTTGTCATCTGATCTAGCCTCTCCTTTATTCTTTACCATCCTCTCCTTCTGAATAAAACCTAGAGAATCTCTATCGGAAGACCCTCCTATCCGATCCACATGCTTCTCTGCAGCAATCGGCAAAAAGCAAAGTGTAAATCAGCCCCATCTGCAGAACTGTAGTTTAATGTGCTGTTGCCATGCAAAAGTGCTCCCTTTGAATATGAGAATTCCAGAATGCTCTCTTTGTGCAGTGTGACAAAATGATGATTTCAACCTCAACTGAAAACCATTCTTAGATTTATATAGGGCCTGATCCTGCTCCCATTGAAGTCAATGGCAAAATGCCCACTAACTTCAATGGTGCAGTGCCAAGACATAGTGAATAGAGAACATATGAAGTGATCATTGCCTTCTAGCCTGCTCTGTTTACCTGAATTTGAGTATTGTCATGAGTAAATAACAACCCTCTCTTTCCTGTCACTCCATTCCTGACTTCTTATTTGCTTTTAAGTTACCATCAGTATCAAAATATTACTTACACTCATCATTGCAGGCTGATATTAATGACTTTTTCTTGCTATTTTAAGATATATTATTCTGCAGTTATGCATCTGATGATCAATTTATATATGTTTAAATGACCTAATAATCAATAAAATACTTAAGTATCCAAAACCTATTCTTGCTTAATAGTATAAAAACTAAAATGTGGTTTGTGGTTGTTTAATTTATAAAAGGTCCTGAAGAGGCTCCCTTCAAGTTCAGCATCTAAGGTTTCTGAAACAGTGCCAAAGAGTGCATCACTTGATGGAACCAAAGGTAGAAATGTGTAGAGTTAATTAGATTTTTAGAATAATTTTAATGGCCGGATTTGAATGGCAAAAAGGAGGATATCTCTATTCCCTGCTGATTTTTTTGCTTATTTGTTCTATCAGGTGTTTGTTAGTCCCCACTACAGCTCAGGCTTTGCAAAAGTTCCCATTATAAACCTTGTTTCTGCATATTCATAGTTTTCCAAAATGTTCACCTCTGAGGTTGAAACTTTTTTTCAGTCTCCTTGTTTTAGGATATTGTGACTGAAGATAGTCTTTTCCCTTGGTCAGAAAATTTTAACCTCCCTTTTTTGGATATGACTCCAGCGAAAACTGTTTGAAACTTGATATTTGTCATGGAAATAGCCCCCAGACTTGTGAACACATACACACAAACCTAACTTTGGATACATGTGTAGTCTCATGGAACTCAATGAGATTATTTGTGTGCATAAATTCAAGTACCTGCTGATGTGCGTACAGGACTAAGCTATATTCCTCACTGACTATTTGCAGCTTCACATAGTGTGAGGAGGAGAAAAACCGCCAAATATTTGTTGTTTTATATGTGGAGAGTGACAACAATATGTTGGGTGCTTTATAGAGAAGTCTGAAGACAAGAATCCTGCCCTGAAAAACTTAGTCCTGAAAACTTTCTTCTTTTGTGTAGTCCTTATTAATAAGTTGCTGTATTGAAGTCAGTTGAAGGAGTAAAGTCTATTCATGTGAGAGAGAATCATGGATTGTCTCTTAAAAATAAACTCATAAATAGACTGAAATGGAGAAATTATAAAAGGAGAAAAATAATTACAGATAATAAACACCTGGGTATAGTTTCTGTGCCTCCCCCTGTGTTCTGACCACTGCAGAGAATGCTGACAGCACTTGCTAAATTATTATATTATGTATCCATAAGAATAATATTGAATGTTAATGTAATAAAAGTAATATTTGCTGCTGATTTGTTATTTTTAGGCATTGGCAGAAAAGAATCTTCTCATCAAGAAATGAAATCAAGCGAGAGTAAGGATGATATATCCAAAGTATGTAAACTGACTTTGACTTTCACCATGTATAGATATATGAAATGTCTGTATATTAAACAAAGCCAGTTAATATTGAAATTTTTCTCTTACTATTTTTTAATTTATGGATCATGCCACAGGCTCATGTGTCTATATAAAATATGAAAAGTGATAACTTTTTACTCAAAGTTACTACACAAATTTGGATTTATTTTGAGTGTTGGCTTTGTTGTCGTCAGAATTATCCACAAATACCTCTTCATCGCATATTTCCCACGCTTTTAAATCTGCTTATTACCACATCCAGAACATTCACAGAATTTAATATATAAGGCGCGGTAAATATGCTGGAAGGTAGAGAGAGGATACCAAGGGACCTAGACATATTAGAGGATTGGGCCAAAAGAAGTGCGATGAGGTTCCACAAGGACAAGTGCAGAGTCCTGCACTTAGGACGGAAGAATCCCATGCACTGACTAGGGACCAAATGGTTAGGCAGCAGTTCTGCAGAAAAGGACCAAGGGGTTACAGTGGACAAGAAGCTGGACATGAGTCAACAGTGTGCCTTGTTGCCAAGAAGGCTAACAGCATTTTGGGCTGTATAAGTAGGGACATTGCCAGCAGATCAAGGATGTGATCGTTCCCCTCTATTTGACATTGGTGAGGCGTCATCTGGAGTACCGTGTCCAGTTTTGGAGCCCACACTACAAGAAAGCTGTGGAAAAACTGGAGGGAGTCCAGAGGAGGGCAACAAAAATGATTGAGGGCTGGAGCACATGACTTATGAGGGGAGGCTGAGGGATCTGGGATTGTTTAGTCTTCAGAAGAGAAGAATGAGACGGGGGTTAGATACCTGAAAGAGGATGGATCTAGACTGTTCTCAGTGGTACCAGATGACAGAACAAAGAGTAATGGTCTCAAGTTGCAGTGGAGAAGGTTTAGGAAAAACTTTTTGACTAGGAGGGTGGTGAAGCACTGGAATGGGTTACCTAGGGAGGTGGTGGAATCTCCTTCCTTAGAAGTTTTTAAGGTTAGGCTTGACAAAGCCCTGGCTGGGATGATTTAGTTGGGGTTGGTCCTGCTTTGAGCAGGGGGTTGGACTAGATGACCTCCTGAGCTGCCTTCCAATCCTGATATTCTATGATTGGTCCTACCAATATTGAAATGTTTATTCCTTAGGGCTAGATTATGTTAGCCTTATACTAAGTAGTACCTTACTTAACAAGCAGGATGTGGGAATATCCTGAAGCTCTCCTATAGAGAGCATGACTCTGGTGACATGAACCAGATTAAATGTCGCTGTAAAAACTTCAGTGTTGATAATCTTATAATGTAAATCAGAACTGGGCTCCATTGAATTCAGTACAGTTACATCAGTGTAAAACCAGAATGAGATCCAAATCCAGCTTCTTAACTTTAAATTTCCTGATTTTTAAATGCTTAATTTTTCAACCTTAACATTGCCTAATATTAATTATTGCATGTAATGACCAAGATCCTAAGCAAGCTTACACCTGCTGAGGCTCTTGCCAGAATTGAATGCATGTTTTAAATGTGCAGTGGAATTGCATACCCTTTAACATTTAGTGCTCTGAACTTCCTGAACATTATATTAGTACTACATATCCTTTTACCTGCTCTTTTCCACAGCTGTCTGTTCGTGCCTGTCTTGGTGCAGAAGCAGAGAAATTGTTGAAGAAAGGAAAAAATATTCCTGATGAATTGCTAGTTGACATCATGGTGGAGGCTATTAAGTATGAAATAGTGTAGTTTGCTTTCAAAATTATTGTGCTTTTTAGGGGCAGATACTACCATTTTTGCTCATCATGAATAATATCTGACTTTGTGCATGGTCCCATTGAAATAGATGGAGCTACTCATGGAATAGTTTTCACCTCCTCTGAACTAATAGGCAAGTTGATCAAGGCATGCACCTCCTCTAGAAATCTATTTACTAATGTAGTTTCACATGTTGGCAGAGAACAGGAAATTGTTATCTTTTCTCATGGTATAAAGATTGGTCCCATAGTGTTTGTTCCAGAAAATTTCAGTCCTTTGTTTTTTTTGTTTTTAGTCTTGTTTTCTGTTTGGAAAATCCTTTGATTTTTCAGTGTTTAATTTTAATGACAGACATTGTTATTTTATAGAATTTTCATTATATTTTGTTTTACCTAATTTGAAATCACAGAATTATAAGATATCTTTATTATAAATGTTAATACTAAGTTAAAGTAGTTTCTTTACATGTTTATAGTTCCTTGTTTATGTTTAGACGAACACCAGAGAAGAAGGGATGGGTCATGGATGGATTTCCAATGACAATAAACCAGGCAAAACTACTTGAAAAAGCGCTTACAGGAACTGATCCAGACAAAGCAAAAACAAAGGATGAGAAGTCTAAGAAGTCCTCTCTAGTTGCAGTCCCAGCAGCCCCAAAAGATACACCTTTTTCCCCTCCTACATTTGATTTTGCTCTGTTATTAGACATTTCAGACACCACAGTGCTAGAACGCGTGACTGGCATGAAGGGTGAGTTATACTTCGCTGCATACATTTAAAAAAGCTTAGCGACACCCATATCATGATAAAATGAGAAACGTGAAGTACTTATGACACCAAGAGAACTGAAGTCATTAATGTACTGCTTGGTTGCCATTTCTTTATAACACCAAGGATCAGATTGGTTATGTGCCAGGAGTTTGTGGGCTGAATTTTAAAATCACATATAAACTTACATAATTTTTATCACAAATACTGGAAACTCTTAAATTTATTTGTATGCTCCCCGATGATGATGATGGATAGGAATTGTGTTTAGATTCATCATTGGCTTTGTTCTCTATGTACAGTTATAAAAAGAGGGAAGCTATTGGCTGTATTTTAATATTATGCAGGCTCCTTGTGGTCTCTAACTTCAGACTGTATACTCCTGCTATAGTGTATGGCTAAATATATATGACATACTATTCACATGCTAGTTACAGAAGTTCTCAAGATTTACCAGAATGTCTCACAATAACTTATACTCAATGGAGCAAAAAATCATTGCTGACAAATTTCTCTAAATCTCACTAGATCTCATGTAGTTACTGTGCATCATTAGTGCAGGTACAGTGGAACCCCACTATAATGCGACAGTTGGGATCCAAAAAATCCCATCGCATTAAAAGCGGGGTTGCCTTATAGCGGGATTTCTCAGAATTTTTTTTTAAAAAAAGTTTCTGGATTCTCTGGACAAAGAACTCCAGGGCTGCAGGTGCCGGTGTTCTTTGCCCTCGGTAGGCGCAGGTCTGCGTTTTCTCTCTGCACTGCCCAGCAGGGGAGAAGCCACGGCCCACACCTGTCAGGGATAGAGAATAGCGGCACCTGCTGCCTGAAACCCCAGAGTTCTCTGTCCCTGGCAGGTGTGGGCCACAGCTTCTTTGTGCTGCCGAGCAGGGAGGAGAAGCTGAGGCCCCACGCCTGATGGGGACAGAGAACACTGGGGCTGCGGGCTGTGGGCACTGCTGAGCAGGGGAGAGAAGCCACCGCCAAGTGCCAGGACATAGGAACATATCCAGGGAGTAATGTATGATCGTGCTATAACTGAATTTGCGTTATCGTGGGGTATATTATACCGGGGCTCCACTGTACTCTCAAACTTCTTTAGTGTTTTTTTTCTTAATTTTTGAGATCTGCCTGCAGCCAAAAAATTTCTAAATCTGCATTATGTTGGCACCAGCTGATATACAATATCCCACATAATTTAGTGAAGTGCCAGGTAGAAAAATATAGGATACAGCAAGTGCAGAAATATGACTAGTTAATTGTGCATGTGCAAACATCATCATTCCCTGAAGGCTGCATATTGCAGTGACTGAAAACTAGGAGAGATGCAAAAGGGAGAAGAGGGAAAGTGCACACCCGAGCAAGTGGCATCACTACTCCCCACACTGATCACTGTCTTCAGTCTGAATGTTCATGAGGATGTAGGAATAATTGTTTTTGACAAAATAGCCAAAGCACATTGTATTATAGAGTAGAGTCAAAGATAAGGGGGGCAACAAATGTCCACCCCCACATTCCACTCAGACCACATCCTCTTTGTCACCTTACACATGATGCCTATGAAGGGACATATTACCTTGAAGAGAACCTATGTTGTCCAAACTGAAAGGAGAATGCCCCTTAAACGTCCAAAGAATGAGATAGGGCTTGTCTTTACTGCCATAGTTACCTGAAGTTAGTATACGTGAGTCACTCATCTCAAGTGAGATGGCCACAGTGAGAGAGCACCTTAATTTGATTAGCAGCACTGACTGACTGGATTAGCAGTAGATGAGTTGCTGCTACATCCCTACTTTGTTACTAACTTAAACAGCAGCATCACTCAAGCTTCAGCCTGTATCCTTTGACCAACTATGTCAAGCCAGCTAGCTCAAGCTTAAAGCACCACTTAACTCTAGCTAGAGATATTTATATGTGAACAGAAGGTGGGTTAAAGGTAGAATTTGAATTACAATTAGAGCTAACAATACACTGAAGACAAGGACTTAGAACTTTGAGAATTGCAAATCTAATAATTTAAAGAGATTGTACTACTAAAGAACTTTTTTAAAATTTGACAGTAAATGCCATAGTCCGAGAAACCTAATGAGAATATATTCTTAATAAAGTACTGTAATACCATCTCCTTTGTGTAGAATGTATGGAGCCAGTTTTGAAAATGGAGTGAAGTAGCCAGTCGATGTTTTCATTGTGATAGACTTGTTCAATGTACCTGTTTAAAAAGTCTATGTAATAACTTGTTTCAATAGTCTCTGATATTTTCTACTCAACAGATAAATCAGGGTCATCACAGATTCGACTGGAAGACAGTGATCAAGCTTCAGATGTTGAACTCAGAGAGAAGATCGATTTAGTCAGGGACCAAATACAACATAGGTTTGTTATATTTAATACAGTATGTCTCTACTTCAGCAGAGTACTGAAGCATGTCATTAACTTTAAGCACAGAGTAGTCGGGGTATACTTGGCTTCTAATGAATAGTATTTCATGTACTTAAAGTTAAGGATGTCTTCAAGAAATTGTCTGAAGTGGGGCCCAACTAGGTATCTTCATTTATTGGTATAGTATAAATGATTCCCAAAGATAATTCATATACTCAATCATTTCAAGACTTTGAAAGTAATATATCAAATTTGTATCAAAACAGCTATTTATATGTTTATATTATGTGACACACAAATGCATGTTGTATCTAAATTTGGCTTAGGATATTACATTACCAAAATTGGGCTTTCTTTTCTTCTTCTCTTTTTTATTTTTAAATACAAAAATTTTACTATATTTCCTTTTCAAATCATTTGCACTAAATATTTAATTTGATATGAGCAAATTTAAAGGAACAACAACCTGCATTTCTAAATTTGTAATTAGTTTATACTAATGTATTAATAATTATTGATTTTTTTAATGATGATGTAGCAGAAGATTAGTTTAACCTGTGGCCTTATCTACACTGGGAGTTCTGCATCCAGAATATCTTCAGGACTGGCATTATGTTTAGATTAGACACTATGCTGTTAAATGTGTGTGTAGGTTTGGGAAAAAGATTTTATTTTTCACAGTTTCTTTTAACATTTTAATTTTAAAATTATACGTTGATATGGTTTCATAGAATTGCAGGCTTCCTAGACAACTGGCCAAAACTAGAGAAATGGTTTTCAGCGCAGCAAAATATTTTAGTGAAAGTTAATGGCGAGACAGAAAAGAACCTTCTGTGTAAAAAAATAAAGGAAATCGTACTGGAGGAAATTGCTAAAAAACAGAATAGAAGTAAGTTTTTGAATTTGTTTTTCATATAGAGACTTTAATATTAAAAATATATGGTTGTGTCTTTATAATTCAGAAGGGAACTTAAAAAAATCTCACTGCCACTGAAAGGTATAATATTTTTGTAGGTTTGTGGAAAAGTGACACGTTTCATTCTCACTGCAAATTTTTTTATGTAGACAAAAACATTTTCTAACTATTTTATTGACAAAGATCCATATTACACCACAGAGGCAAACATTAGGTGCTCTCATTAGGTGAAATTTTGGTATTTTGCCCATGAAAAGCTATATTCATTTGCAGAAATGGCAAAACTTTTTGCTTTGGATCAGACTCACAAAAACACCAAAGTTGGAATTTTGGTAGTTGTGTGTTGATGTGTATATATGGATTATATAAGTTTGGGCCACACTGTGTTCCCAGATACACTAGTATAAACTTGGAATAACGTAATTGATATTACTCTAGTTTTACACTGGTGTAACCGAGAGAACTGTCAAGTTATGTTTAATTTAAAAGGGCATATTTTCAGCAAGTTTCTATATAGAGAGAGCTTGTGCAAATGGACGCACCCATTTTAAACATAGCTTTCTTTTAATGCTAATCCATGAAAATACCTAAAACAAAAGTAAAAACATATTTGTTGTTCACACAGATATTTTATAAGATATAATAGTGAATAATCTTCAAGATTTATTGGTTCAAAATTAATATGATTACAGTACCTCTTGTATCAGATTATGTGTTTTATTGAAATTATGTTGAAGGAAAAGAACTGGAAAAAAAAGAAGCTGAGAAAAAGCAAGAAGTTCCTACCGCTTTGCCACAGGCTGAGATACTAACAGTTCCAGCAGATAAAAATAAGGGAACTGAACCTCTTTATGAAGATAAGGAGCCTATGCCCACAAAATTCAAATCATCCAAAGGTTTGTCAGCCATAGAAAACTTATTTATAGAGCTCTTTCTTAGATGTTTTGAAAAGATCCTGGGAAATAAATACTTTCAGTGAATTTTTTAAAAAATTAACTAGAGCGTATTTCCTATTAAATAATTGTCCCAAGCCTCTGAACAGCCTGTCTACCTTTTTCCAGTTACGAGTCTCTTCACATCTTCTCACAGATACTTTGAGAAGAGGTTCTAAAATGTTCAAAAGGAGCTGTCTAGCAAGTATAACTTACTTCCTTGAGGTAACAGAGTATGTATTTCAGCCTTTCCTTCCTGCATTTAAGCTTATCATCTGAGACAGTGCGATGTGTATACAGGAAAGACCCAAGTTTTCATTATCAACATATTAATATACCAATTTCTCTCTAATGCTAACACTTCAGAAATACTGGTAACTCTGCATCTTAAAGGTGTCTCTGTTGTGTGTCTTTGTAATTTTTTTTTAAACTTTCCTTAGAGCCACCCAAAAAGTCAGACTCCCTTAAAGACAAAAAGGAAAAGAAAGATGAAGAAAATAAACCAGGTGAAGTACACTTTTGCATTTTTTATTTTTATTTTTTACCATTTTGGTAATGTAAGAATGTACAGTTCTTACTTATCTTCCACTCTTTTCTCTTTAAAAATAGCGTTGATAACTGTTAGTTAGATTGTAAGGCACACTGAGATATGGACAATTTAGTGTAGTATACCAACAAAGAGAGATTCAGCCACTTCGTGATGAATCCTTGTAAATGTCACACATGGCATTTAATTGGATAAAATGTTTCCAAGGAACCACGTGGTTGGCTTTCTCTTCCACATTTATGTGCATGAGCTTTGGCGTGAAAGCCTGCCCCTGCTGAAGTCAATAGCAAAACTCCCATTGATTTGAGTGGAGCAAGGATTTCACATTTGGAGTCTGGAGGTGCTGTAGAGCACTCAGATCCCATGGGGCAACAATCCTTTTGGGTCAGTCAAGAACAAGCAATTCAGGGTTTGTGATGATGAATTCCAAATGGAGTCCAATCCTGTTCTTAGAAGCTAGAGGGATGATGTGAGCAAAGCAAGTGGTACGAGTACAGGGATGTTAAGTGAAGGAACACTGGGAGGAGATTTAGGGCATTGACAGGGACATCACAATGTTTAGTACAGATATCCTTCAAGTACTTCATTTGGTCATCAGCTTATCTGCTTTCTGTCATACTAAGTCAGCACTTTCAGAAGCAGCTGTTCCTTTGGGGAATACTAGTTATGCTATTATTGGATGTACAGATTTGTCACAGCTATGAGGCAGTGACCCATGATATGTCTTCACTAAAAATGTAAACAATGAGATCATTGTATAACATTTTTAAAGGAGGTTATTCTACACAACATGACCCATTCAGTTCTCTACTCAGTATAGCCAGTAATATTTTACCATACTTTATGTTCTTGTCTGACTGCTCCCAGAGCAAAATTATTTGGCTGGATCCCCTTCCTAAAGTAGTACAAAGATGGAGTGCAGGTGACAATTGCAAATCTTGCCGAAATCTTAAATAGTTTTCCACACTTTCCTGCAGGCCACTAGATTTTTTTCACCCCAAGTCCCTTCTTGAATGATCTTTTCTGATCCCCCTTCTTGAGTTTACTAACTTCATCTTCCTTTATCTGACTTGGTCTTTCCCGCAGTTCTTGTACCACTCACTTTCTACTCCTTCCATAGTTCTCAGTTTTCCCTCAGTGCTGGGGTCTGGCTCCAAATTCACCTGTTTCTTCCTCTTTCCCTATATATCTAATTTTTCTGTTTTTATTCTTCTTCCCCGTTTTGAATCTTGCCCATACCATCTTCCTGCCCGTCCTGTTGCCCATTTCTCTCTCATTTCCCAACAATTTAAAAGCATCTAGTCTTTAGAAAGTGATGCAGTAGTAAGAGTGATTAAGTATCCATTTTTTCTTTTTCCTTTTGCTAGAAGTCTTTCAGACTGTGTGTTATGTGTTCCCACTTGCAGGGCTGTGACCTATGCTTTACTTTGTACTTTACAGTACATATACATTTTACTTTTAACTTTACATCAAATATCTGTGAGTAACCCTAATGCCCAGGTTTAATTGAATTTAAAAACAGTATCTTGCCATGAAATTATGGAGTAACTTCAAAGGATTATTGGTCCTAGAAATTATTTCAGTCCAACTCCAGCTTTTCCAAGCCCTGCTGTATAGAAACTGTGTAAATATTTACAATGTTCAAGCTCATCAAGCAGAAATTATGATGATACCTTAAATCATGGTACCTATACTGTCAGTCATAATGGTAAAAATACCATATATTTTTTGTTAACGTGGTAAGTAACTTGTTTGTTTATCTATTTCTTCTGCCTCAGAGCTTTAGGAAATCTAACTTTTTTGGCAAGTCAAATAAAATAAAAGCTAAACTGGAAAATATATAACTGCAAAACTACTGACTTCAGCTATATATTGGTTGTGGAATGACACCTTTTGAATACCTGCAAAGTTTATTTGAAGGCAGCTAAGAAACTTAGGTGTTTAGGTCCATGTAATTATTCTTATTTAAAATGTATTTGAGGGTACTAATTGTGCATTCATATTTAAGGATCTGTTCGAGGAAAATCACCAGGGAAAAAATCTTCACCAGCTACACCTGAAGATCTACCTCCTCCCACCCCTGTAGGACCACTACCAATTAAACCAGGATCAGAAGAATGGGTTTATATAGATGAGCCACTTCCCAAGGTGCAGCAGTTCAAGATTAGGAATCTTTTATATGACTATATTTTATTGAGTTCTATATAAATTTTTGTCCATTACAAATGCATTCATTTTAAAAGATATTTCTACTACATAAAAAATGCCGGAGAGATTGTAACATGAATTATAAATACCTAAAGAGAAGCAATTTCAAAAATATGCTGCAACTCTGTGTACATTATTGAAAATATCTGATAATTTGATAATGGCATATATTTGAAATTTTTGGATAATTCCTCAGAGTGACAATGCACATGGTTAACAAGATGGTAACACTTTAATATTATGAAAGGTGTATCCAGAGTAAATATTTTATTTTTGGCAGGGTATTTGTAATACATTGCAACTAAGGATAAGTTTTTGTCAAGGATATTTTTAATAAAAGTCAGAGACAGGTCACAGGAAATAAACAGCAATTCACAGCAGCCTGTATTCTGTCCGAGGCTTTCACTAAAAATATCCCTGACCAAAAGGGTAGGTGAGTTGAGCACCCACTGCTACTGGAGCTCCTGCTACCTGCCATGGCTGGGCAGCTGAAGTTGGTCTGTCAGCTGCCCGCTGCAGCTGAGCAGCTGCATGAGGTCCCCCAACCTTCCGGCCGCAGCTGGGCAGTTGTTGCACAGGGCCCCCCCCCCCCCACCTGTCAGCCACAGCTGGGCAGTTGTTGTCTGGAGTCCCCCCTACCTGCCTGCTACATTTGGCAGCTGCAAGATCCCCTCCCCCCTACCAGGTGGGGGACTGGGAGCTGCAAGGGTGGGGCCAGGCCCAGGGCAGAAAACATCATGGAGGTCAATGGAAGTCACGAATGCTGTGACCTCCATGACATAACCGTAGCCTTAATTATAAATAAAATAAAGGAAATATATTGTTAACCTGATGTCCAGAGATACACTATCAGTAAGTGTAGGAAAGAGGTATTTGGAGAGGCTGTAGGAAGTGTATAAAGTAAAGATTTGTGTATTTTAATAATTAACAGGAAATACCTGAATTTTTAGTACCTTATTGGGAAATGGTAGAAAATACATATGAAAATACCATCAAAACTATACTTAGATGTTTAAGAGAAGAACGGTATGCTGTGATATACTACTTAGCAGATACTAGGTGAGTAACAGTAGTTCATTGCATTAGAATTCTCATTTTATATTATTCCTCTAGCACACTATGTATGTTTAGCACTAAAACTTCTTTGTTTTGACTTACTGTTCACAGAAACCATTTTAAGAACTACCTGAAGCGTCCAGACCATAAGCAGGAGTTTGTATCTCAGTGGCAATCTGATTATAACTCCATTGCTGATGATCTGTGGGAAGATGAGGAAACAAAAGCAGAATTACACCAAAGGGTTACTGTAAGTAAAGGCAAATGTTTCAATTCTTCTAGCTCTGGAGCTTTGTACATCTCTGGGCATTTGAATTCACAGAGAACTGATGTAATATGAATACTAATGTAGTAATGCTACCTTGCCTAGGCAACTATTATATCAACCCTTCTCAACCACCAAACAGCACCAGTCACCAAACAGAGCCTGCTGCTCAGTGGCAGTGTGTGGTACAGATCTCAGAGCTTAGGCCTCTGAGTATGTCCCCTCTTCCCTCCCACTAAGCATGAGGAAGAAAGAGGAGGGAAGGGAAAAACAGCCCCGCATGCTGAAAGAAAAGGAATAGGGGGAAGGAGAAAGAAAAGTAGAAGTGGCACATGAAACACTTCCTTAGCCTTTTCCAGGTGAGCTCTCATCCTCTTTCCCCATCCCCCATCCCTAGAAAGTGTCTCTACCACTCCTGGCCCCATTAAAATTGCAGCCCCCTAACAAGGTGAACATTTTGAAAAATGAAGACTTAATTACATGACTCAAAAAGAGAGAGTGATTTCTAATGCCAAAATGTACTTTTTCCAGGATAATAGCATAAACCCAGTTGTTAACAATTTCAAGAGGCTAAAAAGAAATACAGGATTTGGAATATCCCATATGTGATGCTATATCTCACTGGCAGAACCTAAGGTCACATGAAGAGAAGAATAGACTTTGCATAGAATTCCAGGAGGTGGAAAAAAATGTAGCAGTTTCTACTAAAGAATCAGCTTCATTAAATAGCAAATGAAATGCAACTGTACATCTTAGAAGCTATGCATGCAATGAAATAAAACTATTTGTATTTTTCGTGTTGCATGTTACTTTAGTAATGTCTCCTCTTGGCCATAGTGATTATAATATCAGTAGTTATTAATTTAAATTATTTTCCTACTATGAGTGGACTGAACTTAGCCACTTATATTTCCTCTTCCTTTGCGTGTTTTTTTTGGTTTAACACTGACAGCCTGCAACTAGTAAACTGGTAGGAAAAAAGGCTAGAGAACCCATGGTGAAAAATTTACCCTGAGTCAGATTATTGTTGTTTAGAGAATGTTGGCACTCTGTGGTTGTGAAAGAGACTAAGTGGTGGTAGTTTTAATATAGCATGGCAAAATCTTTTCAGCAGGTCTTTTCAAAGCAGTTGGTACTCTGGTGAATCTTACTTGTATTAAATCTCTGTATCAGAGATGAGTTTATTACATTGCAAATAATTTTCCAACTGTTTTTCTGAAATGATTAGATCTGGCATGACGTGTTTGGTATCATGTTGGAACAAGATGTTATAATTGCAGTGTCATTTTTCTGCAGTGCATTGCAATGAAATCCTAAAAGCCTAGGGAACTAACCTGGAGTTTAATTATGGTGAGCATAGGACTTGGAATAAGCACTGTTTCTTTTTCTTTTCATTCTTTTCCTTTGTCAAAAATATGATCAGCATACCAGTACCTCTGTTCTCAATTTTGTTCTTTTTTGATGTATCTACATAGAAGAAATCTGGGAAATCGCCATTAGAGAAAGCACAGAGTGCCTTTTAAGAGCAAAGCATGATGGGTACCTTCTTTCAGGTTTAAAGGCCAGTGCAGGTGCATCTCAACTTCAAAGACCTGTTTGCCATAAATGACTTTTGGCCCAGCAAAAACTATATTCTGGTTCCCAGAACTGTGAAGGTTACAGCTTCCACCACCACCAATTCTCACTCCAGTATTGGAGAAAAAACAGTGGATACTAATTGTGAATTCATTGGTGCAAGTAATACTGGTTGTGTTATCTTACTTCTCAGTCAATCCATGCCCCTGGTGAGTCTCCAAAGCTAGATTTTATTAACTTCATGGCCTAGCTGATTACTTTTTGGCCAGGATCTTTTGAATGGACTTTTATTATACTGAGGAAAGAGGTGTTTGTTTTAACATTGGGATTGAAGTAAGGTGCCTTTGCATGCACACCAATATAATTTTTTACTTTATATGAAAAGTAACCTAAAGGTTTTACACATCAGTTATTGGCAATAGTATTTGTATTTAGGACCTGAGGGACCGTCTCTGGGATATTTGTGAAAACAGAAGGGAAGAAGCAGAGCAAGAACGTAGTGATATCATGAATGATGGCTGGTTACCAGATCATATGGGAGTCTTGATGAACCATTTCTTTTCACTTATGCAGGTATGGTAAATAGCTAAATCAATATTGTCCTGCTCTTGCAATAGTCCAGGCAGACTCTAGGATTAATGTATTTGTCTCAATGGGGCTTCATGTGTGTGGTGCCTTAAGACTCAATGGTCAAGACCAAATATCCCTTTAATTCAGTCCTACTAGAGAAGGAAGCTGACTGAAGTGAGGAGTGAGAAAATGAAAAAAGGAAAACATACATGTTCACTCCTGGCACTGTCACCTTCTGAGCAGAGCTGATCAAGAAAAATACCATGATTATAGTCTTGTAAGAGTAAATTTTCAGGCTATATTGCATAATGTTACTATTTGCATTCAGCTTACCAATCAAATGAGTTTAGTGGAATATCCTAGTACTGGTTATCCATTTCTATTTATAATGGCCTCTGTTCATAACTGGACCATCTAAATGATGTAATTATATACAATGCTAACCAGACTCACGTATTTTTAAGATTGCCCAACGCTTCCTTTTATAAGACCCTGTTTTCAGTTGCTTTTAACTTTTGCCAAATTTTAACCATTTGGAGTGAAATTGTATATGCCAGATGTGTTTTGGAAAATTTGAGCCAAGACAGTTCAGCCATTTCTAAGAGTGAAGCAAAGGAAAAAACATTGTTTTGCTATTTAAAAAATATCTGGTCATTTTTTCATTTTGGTACATGGACTTGAAATTTGATAGGGATTGGCCTTTGTGTTAGGAACATGCCGTTTCCTGAGAAATTCTGCTCACATTTGGCCAAGTTATAAACCTTTGAAAAACCTCACATCATACATATTCAGGAAAAGCTTCTTAGAGTTTAACAGATAAACTCTCCAAAGGTAGTTTCCTTAATGAACATGCTTCATTCCCTCATGGGATGCTGACCAGATTGCTCATGCACCATCATCACAAAGCAACTGAGCGTGCTCCAGCCCAGAGCAACAGGGTTGAAGCTGAACTTTCCTTGTCCAGCTTCAAAAACCAGTAGGAGAACACTTCAGTCTCACTGGCCATTCTATTAAAGACTTAAAGGTGTTAATTTTAAAACAGAAAAACTTCCAGAACAGACTCCAACGAGAAGCTGATGAATTGGAATTAATTTGAAAATTGGACACTGTCAGCCAAGGATTAAGCAGGGACTATGAGTGGCTTTGTCATTATACTAATTGATTGCATTTTCCTAGTTTAGTCTCTTTTACAGATTCTAATCAACTGTCAGACATAGATAAGAAACAGTGTAAATTTTCACTACAATAGGCTTTTTTTTCTCCTGCTGATAATGGCCCATCCAAATTTAACAGCCTCTTGGAATTGATATGGTAATTTTACAACTTTTTTTTTTGCTTTCTGTGTGTATAAATGCATCTTATTTCTGTTTGTTCCATTCTGTGCATCCGATGAAGTGGGCTATAGCCCACAAAAGCTTATGCTGAAATAAACTGGTTAGTCTCTAAGGTGCTACAAGTATTCTTTGTTTTCTGTACATTTAAAAACATCCTTTTTTCACAGGCTTCAATTCTTCACAGCATCAGATCAATCTTTTCCATGCTTCAACATCCTGAATAATTTTGCCTTTCCCTATTTAGTGGGGATAGTCTCTTACTATGTCAGACACCAACCCTTCATCTGCCATCTTTAGTTACTTGTTTATCCAGTTCTTCTTCGAGTCATATCCCTATCGGTGCTCCACTGTAAGTGCACTAGAGCTCCCTGCAGCTTTGATCGGTGATTTCGCATAGCAGCGTCCGTTTGACCTGCTCATGGGTGTTAGTCTCATGCCTATGCTGCTGTTATATAGCACTGTGTGGGTGAACCACTCTTAGTTCCTTCTGAACTGCTGTTGCCTGAGATGGAGCTCTAGCAGTTTTCCTGTTGAGATTCCCTCAACTCTATTTTTCTCTTACTCATTTAATCCATTTGCCAGGTGTAGTCGGCAGCTACAAGGGCCAGGTTCAATATGTAGGGGTTCCTTTTTTGCAATATGACTGAGCATTGGCTTGAGCTCCCCCTTTCCCAGTAACGTGGGAAATTACAAACCACCCCTGGGCACCTCTAAGAAATAGTACTTCCCCTCTCGCAATGACTGAGTCTGTGTGTAAAAAAGAAACTTAGAGGGAAGTAACCTGGCATTAATTTGGGGAAATGCCACAAGCATGATTCAGAAGTATGACCATGAGCAAAACACCCACCTCAGAACATATTTGGCAGTGTCCTTTGCCTCAGGTTTCATCTTGTAATGAGGAAATTCCTTCAACATGCTACTCTCTTGCATTTTATTGTAGGCCAGGATAATTTTTAATATGCATCCAACGAAGTGGTTATTCACCCACAAAAGCTTATGCTCTAATACATCTGTTAGTCTATAAGGTGCCACAGTACTCTTGGTTGCTTTTGCAGATCCAGACTAACATGGCTACCCCTCTGATACTTTCAATATGGAGTGCTCCTCTTTAGTCTATCATCTGCCTCAAGGGTCATGTTGGTGGTAGCAATGCAATTGCACAGGAAGGGGGTTTTAGTATTCTCTTACCTGGACTATTGGTTGCTGAACAGCAGCCCCCTGGAACTAACATCTCGGGCAACTTCTAAGGCTATAGGCCTCTTCCTTAAATTGGGCCAACAACTGTACATACAAAAATCCATCTTGACCTGGGTACAGAACCTGGTGTTCACAGTGGCACATCTTGATGAGGGGCAGTGATGAAAAGAGCCTACTTTCTTCAGCACAGATTTATGGCTCTTTCCAACATAGCAAACAGAATTCAGCTCAGCCCCCAAACCATGATCAGGAACTGCATTCAACTACTGGGGCACATGGCGGCCACCACCTTGGTGACAGAACATGCCAGACTTCAAATGCACTGCCTTCAAGGATGTCTCAGAACCATCTATTCACCTACCTGGCACAGTCTAAATATGCTTCTTTCCGTACCTACCTTCATGAAACAATCCCTCAGTGGTAGAACCACCATCACAACATATGCACAGGAAATCTATTTGCACATATTCCCTCAGTGATCATTATAAAAACAGATACCTCCCTATTAGCATAGGGAGCACAATTTAGCACTTACACAATCCAGGGCAAGTAGATGTCACTGGAGACGATGCTACAGGACTTCAGTTCAGTGCTCTGAGCTTCAGCCCTGCACGGGGCGCCAGTACTTGGGGCTCCAAGCTTCTGCCCTGCAGGGCCTGGTGCCCCCCTGAAACCAGCTTGTGGCCCTCTTGGGGCCATGTAGGCCTTCTTGAGAACTGCTGCTCTAGAGGTGCTGGTGCGGGTGTGAATGCAAATGCATATAAAAGGTGAAGTGTGGATTATGGCTTTGATACAATTTAATTGCCACAGATGTGGATCCAAATGTTTGTATCCGCACAAGACTGTATGAATAGTTTGTTAGTGCACTTTGATCTGCCTTCTCTGAAATGAGTGTAAGATCAAAATGACTAGTGAATGGGTAATGAGCATCAGTAAGGTCCACATGGACAGTTGGTGCAAAGTAGGCTAGTGCAAGGTGAACCCACTTTGCTGTGAACTAAGTTCATGTGTAATCAAGTACTAAGTGTCATTGAAAGTTAATGGGATTTTGGCTCCGAAGTCACTGACCTGCTTCTGACTTTTCCCCTCAAACTGTTACCTCCTAAATAAACCCACCCAAAACCCCTCCCAACCTCTGTGGAACTAACATATTTGCTACCATAGCATTGTTCACTCTGCTTGTGGGTTTTACCTTTTCCCCAGCACTTAGATGATCCATGCCCTGAAGAAACTATCACTCTGCGTATGTACAGAGCCAGTGCACGGGAACGGGGGCTGCTTCCTTGGTTGGCCCTTGGATATTACCGTAATTAACATGATTAATAATAATTTTACCTACTATAACCTTCATTGACAATGATGGGCAAAATTATTCGTGCTAAAAGCAGAAAGTCTGAAATTGTGCTATCTATACCTTTATATCCAACAGCTTTGTCAGAGGCAATAAGAATAGCAACAAAAGAGGTAGAGAGTTCCTAATTGCTGAGATCCTCTGGTGTAGGTTTTACTATGGGATTCTATAATATGTTCTTCAGGCAGCCATATTATTGTATCAGTATAGATTTTATATACTCATTTTAGCGAGGTTTGATATCCCTAACTAGTCTATATCAGATTTCCATCCACTTTCTTTGTTTTCTGTAACCAGCCAGAAGAATTTTTATCTCTAACTTATGACCAACTGGTTGCTTTACGCTATATGAGATTTTTATTCTTTTTGTGAATGTGGTTTTGTGCATTTTCCCATGAATATGCAGTGCCGTTTTGTCAGTTAGAGACTCCGACATTACTGGTTTAATAAATCAAAGCATGACAGGTGCTAATGCTTTTTGGCTTCACTCTGAAATAAATAGATGTCTTGAACCTTACAAATCCCCTTGTGTTTTTTTTAAATAGCTTACACAATTATAATTCTTTCTTGGTTATTTAAATAAATTTCTTTTGCTTTATATTATTAAAGGTTTTTAATTTGGATAAAGTGTTCAAATCTTTTAAATTACAGTTTAGGTAGTAGATTTGTTTATATATAAAATTATATGAAATGTGTGTGTCAGAATTAAATATCAGTATATTTATTCATATTAAATATATTTTCCTATTTCATAGCTGATATTGTTATTAAATCTTAGGAATATCTGTTAGTTTTGAACATACATTCTGAAAATGTACTTTTCCAGTACATGTTGTAATATGTATTTATTATAAGATACTGAAACACATACAATCGACCAGTCCTATTTTCTAACCTCCATCAAGCATTCTCATGATGTAGGCATTGCTTTTGATATTCTACTTTAGAGTATAAAAAACAGAAAATGATTTGTTCCATCATGTTTTGAATGTAAATCTGTCTTTTTTCTTCTGAAGATTGAAGTGGACCGTTTCCAAGATACAAAGAGATTTCTACATGACTATTATAGGGGAATGGAAGGCAAAATACCAACAGAGGCCTGTAAAGAGTTCGCTAGAATCCCATTATTAGATATTGTTAATGTAGAGCAATCCGTGGAACAAAGCAAGTCAAGAAGGTAAAAACTGCATCATAAAGTAACATTAATACAGCATATGTGTGTTTGGGCATGTGTAACTGTTTAATAGATGATGATCACAGCTGTATGATAGATGTGGAATATTGTAATGTATTTAATTTTAGTATACACTTTTGTCTGCCCCATCTATAGTCTGTGCAGTAACAAAACAACAAATGTTTCTAGATGAAAAGTTCCTTCTTTCCCCCAGATTATCCTAGTTCCCCAACAAACCCTGCAACTAATTATAGTTAGTTGTTTTTTTTTTGTCTGAATGTTTAATATTTAATTTCACATGTATGGCCTCTGAGGTTGTGGTCAACTGAACATAAGTTAAAGCAGCCCTGCAGGGAGCGTGGAATTAAACACAATATTTAAGGTGAGAATATGCTGTCACCTGTATATAGCAATGGCACAGTTCTGTGCATAACAATACTTGTATTGATACGTGAACAGTTACAGTTCAAGACCCTATCAGTATACATATATGAGTAGTTTAATATCAGTCCATCCATTGTGTATTACTTGTTGTCTAGTCCCATGGTTTTGTTTAGCTCAGTCTTGAGTTCCTTATAAACCTCTCTACTCTAGACCAGTGGTCATCAAAGTGGGGTGCGCAAGACCTCGGCACCTTTTGGCAGCATTTCAGCGGACATGCCCTGGCCGCCGCAGGAGCAGGGTGAATGCCGCCGAAACAGGAAGTTCTATTTGTGTCCCGCTGAAATGCCGCCGACCGCGGAAGCTTTGTGGTCGGCGGCATTTTGGCGGACACACCCCCAGGCCACAAGAGTCCTCGAGGAAAAGGAAAGGGGCCGCAGTGAAAAATCTTTGGCAAATGCTGCTCTAGACTAATCAACATGATTTTGAGTCATCCACATGTTTTATTACCGTGGGAGGGTTCCTCCTTTTTCCATTGCTATCACAGACTTTGAAAATGGGATTCTGGTTCTCTTAATTGCACCTGTAAACATATACTACACTGTAGGGATAGTGAGTTATTTCTTATTTTGTTTTAAGGATTCCCATGGTTCCTCGTAGACCCCCTTCTCCTGAAATAAATGTCATCAAACAGAAAAGCAAAGCAATTCAACTAAAGAACAATAAGGAGGAGAATTCCTCTGAAAGTGTAACATTTAACTTTGAGGCAGATGAGAAACTTATCACTGACACATGGCAAGCAGCAGTAACAGCAATATCAAATATGGTAAGAAATGCTTTGTTTGTTAAAGATTCACAGATTGGCTAAATAGATCTAAATCTTTCCCGTCCAAATACCAGACTCATGCACTGGTGTCTCAGCTCCATGGCTGCTATTCTGCTCCTGATGTTTCAGTAATCTCTGCAGCCCTAATACATCCCTGCTATAAAGGGAGAAATGGCAGAATCAGCATAGTAGTAGCTCCTCCTCAGAACTCTGCTATGTGTATATCCACTAAAATCCTGCTTCCTTATATGGTGGAACCCAACAATCCTGGCATTAGAAATGACCTGTGCAATGAGGAGGAGGGATCAGTATTTGCCCCTTAGTACAGTTTTTCTTAATCCTCAAACAGAGATTAGACTTCACAGGACTTCTCCAGCTTTGTTTTATAATGCCAAAAGTGTGCTAGTTGCTTCACAGCTAGTTTTGAAAGGCAGGTCCTGGGTTAGAGACTAGGACTGATGGGTTTTCCCACCTTTCTGCACTTTTACAGTATAGTCAGACATGTTCTCTACCATGAATGCCTTAAAATAACTTAACTCAGGCCTTGTCTAAACTGCCACTTTGCAGTGCTGCAATTTGCTCGCTCAGGGGTGTGAAACATTCCCCCACCCTAGGTGTTGTAAGTTTCAGTGCTGTAAAGTGCCAGTGTAGACCATGCACCAGTGCTGGGAGCCACTCCCCTCATGGTGGTGGGTTTTTTTATAGTGCTGAGAGAGCTCTCTCCCAGTGCTGGTGCCATGACTACACAGCCACGTTAAAGGTTTTAACATTTAATGGCAGTGTTTTAATGTTTGTGAAGACATACCCTCAGTAGCTGAAGTATAGCTCTGCTTTGGTTACTAGTTGGTCTACTTCCCCTGCTTCCCTTTAATACTTAAATAATTTCTTCTGTTGAATATTTAAAGCTGCCGTCTTTTTCCTTCTTGCTTTTTTGTTTTAACAACTGTTTCTTATTTAATAAGCATATACTGATAGATATGAAATCAAGAATCAAAGTATCTAATTTATACTATACATCCAGCAGCAATCACTAGTAGAAAATAAAAGATTGTTCAAAATATTAATTGTATGTTATAGATACAGAATAGTTTAGTTTAAAATAGTAATATGAATATTAAGGTAACTGCTGAAATACAATCAAAAGAAGCTGAGGAAGAAAAAGAACACCAGCAACTAGAAAAGAGAGAACAAGAACGTCAAAAACCTGCTCAGGCAGCAGGAGGCAAAGGTGCTGGAAAGGATGCCAAAGATGCCAAAAAACCACCTCCAAAATCACCCACCAAAAAGAAAGGTAACTGAAGCATGTGCTTTTCTTTTAAAAAAGAGCATAAAACTATTCAAATTAAATGAACATGTTAAAAAAAAGAGACTAACTACGAAAGTTTAATTCTTTTCTCTCTCTCTTCTTTTGATAGTTCAAAAATGAGATATCAGCATGCTGACATGGTAGTGATAAAGAAATCCATAGACTATGGAGTGATAGTTAGGTGAATTAAATCATAAATAATATTTAGGATAAATGTTCAAAGTAATACCAGAAAGTAATATTATCTAATCTTTTTCCGTGCATTGCTCTGGAAATATACGCATTGCAGCTATTTTTTCAAATTTATGTCAATGTTTTTAAAAATGCTGGTTCTTTTCCAACATTAATCTCCTGATGTAGCTAAAACCATATAAATACTACTTACTTTAATAAGGAACAAGATAAAAATAGTCCAAGACTACTATTCCACATTATAATGTATCAGTCTTTATAATATGATGGATCAATCAGTTCTGTCCCTGCTCTATCATCATTCTGACAAGGTATAAACAATGTATAATTTAATTGCATTCTGTTAGCACCCAGAGTCCCAACCAAGATCAGGCCCTGTTGTCATAGGTACTGTATGTACACATAATAAGAGACAGTCTCAGCATCAATAGTTGACAGTCTAAATAGAGAAGATAGACAAATGGTGGGGGAAAGAACATATTTTAAAAAATGGGCAAATGAATCGCAGCGAGAATATGTGTATGTCTACACAGAAAAAAAAAACTTGTTTTCTACCACAGACTACTTGTGTAACCTTGGGCAAGTCACTTAGCATATGTCCACAAAGCTAAAATACACCTGCAGCAGCGAGTCTCAGAGCCCAGGTCAATTGACTTAGGCTTGTGGGGCTCATGCTGCAGGGCTGAAAATAGTAGTGTAGACAAAGGACTGAACTGAAGCCAGAGCTCCAAGCTAAGATGGCCTCTGACACCCACGTTTCAGAGGCCAAGTTCCAGCCAAGCCGAATGTCTGCACTGCTACTTTCAGCCCCATAGCATGAGACCAAGTCTTTTGACCCTGGCTCTGAGACTTGCTGCTGCAGGGTTGTTGTTTTTTTCTTTGCTGTGTACAGTAAATGACTTGCCCAAGGTTACACAAACAGTCTGAGTCAGAGATCAGATCTCCTGGATCTAAGTCAAGTGCCTGAACCATCTTTCCTCACAATATAAGATATTAAGGGATACATTTTTCATTTTATGCCGTATAGAGTGCTGTTGTACGTCTCCGAGAGTGGAAGAGCTGATCAACTTTTATTTCTAGGATGACCAGATGTTCCAATTTTTTTTTTAAGGATAGTCATGATTTTGGGGTCTCTTTTTTTTTTTTTTTTTTTATATATATTTATTTTCCCCTTTCCCCCCCCCCCCCCCCCAATACCCTGTCCCGATTTTTCACATTTGCTGTCAGGTCACCTTATGGCTTTCACATCCTAGGAATGCACAATACAATTTATTTTTTAACTTGTAGGAAGTGAAGCAGCATATTTTACTGAAAGAGTGATATAACTTGCTGCACTCAATTTTGTCACCTTTAGATTTGATCATTAGAGTTATGTTCAACCTGATATACTGATCTGGTATCCTGTTGCACCACCACAGCAGCTGCAAGTCAGTTGTTGGGAAAGAAAAGTTATAATTATCTGTACTTAACAGTCAAAGTGCTTTGACTGTTAATAAACTGCCAACACAATATTAAAAAACAAAATTATAAAATAGCTGTATAATAAAGTGGTGTTTTCATTGCAGGCTTTAGTTCCACCATGTAAAAGTAACTAATAGGATGACTTATCAATATGGTCCTACCAAATTCACAGTCCATTTTGGTCAATTTCATGGTCATAGGATTTTAAAAATAAATTTTAGGATTTCAGCTATTTAAATCTGAAATTTTATTGGGTTGTAATTGTAGGAGTCCCAGGACACCCAATTTGAGAGAAGCCGATCTCCTCTGTGAAATCTGAATAGTGTAGGGTAAAAGCACACAAGATCAGATTTCATGGGAGGAGACCAGATTTCATATGATGTGTTTTTCATGGTCATGAATTTCTAGGGCCCTTCTTATCAGCATAAAACTTTTATCACCATTTACTTCATCTTTGAATTTGACTGACGCTTAGCATTCAAAATGCTCTGTGTACCTGCAAATTATCATAGGTTAATAGATTTTAAGGCCACGAGGGATCGTTATGAGCATCCAGAACACCAACAGAAACAACTCCATTAGATAATCACTTCCCTTTAGCAATTATATTTTGAGCTCTATTAGTAACCCAGTTTTAATCCATTTAATAGGTGCTACACTGATTTAGTATTGTTTTTAATTTTTTAAATTGGGATGTCATGCAGTAATAATGCCTTACAAAAGTCTAAGGATATTATGTCATCAATGATATTTATCCATCAAACTTGTAATCTCATAAAAATTGTATCAGATTCATTTGAAAAGACCTAGTTTCCATAAAACAAATTGTGCTGTGCTGTCTACAGATATGAAGTCCAAAGATTATGATTTTCTTTTTGGTGAAAATATTGTATCTTCTTTGCAGGTGTTCCTTCTCCAGCACCTGTGGTTGAAGCCACTCCCATTCCTCTAACACCAGAGGAACTAAAGAAACAGGAATTAAAGCTTAAAATGAAACAGGAATATTTTAGTGCCCTTGAATATGAAGGTATGTAACTAGTTCAGTGAACTACATTGTGGAAGTTGATCATCATTCCCAATTGAGATTTTTTTTTAATAGTTGAAACTGTCTGCAAACTTTCTGTTTGAAAGTTTGAATGAATGGTGAGAAGGGGGGAAAAGGAGTCCTGAACAATCCTGGAAACTTAAAAAAATGGTGCTAGACAATAATTTTTAAATAAATACATTCAGCAGAGAAGAGAGAGTACTTTTAAGCCTTTCTCTTCTCTTTCCTGTCATCCTTCTGCTATCAGCTATTCATTGTAAGAGAACAAATTTAAATAATATTGACTTGAGCAGTTAACCAATAAGATCCTGAATATTGGTTGTTTCTATTAAAGGGAGTCAGGTATTTGTTTGATGCAAACTTGTTTATTCACAAAGAATGTATAAAGTCCCATTTTCCTGAATACAGTAGGAATGAAACAGGAGACTGTTCCTTTTCTCACAGTGCCAAGCCTCTTTTCAGCAAGCACTCTACCCAAAAACTCTCTCTCAGCTTCTCAAGATAATGCTACAAGAGCTTTTCTAGCTGTGTTTGGGGCTTCCTTCATGCCTCCTTTATGTGCTTCTGGCATGTTTCTATTCCTGTGACGACTTCTGTGTATAATACAGCATCCATCTCAGCTGCGCACCACCCTGGGGCCAGGAACGCTTTGGCAGATCGCCTTAGCAGGACCTTCTCTTATCACCACAAGTGGTCCCTCTATCCCCCAGAGGTGGGGATCTCCCCAAGTGGACCAATTCACATCTAGGCAGAACAGAAAATGCCCTATTTGGGGGCGCAATCGAGGCTCCCTGTTCCTGTGGTCAGGGGGCTGTTCGCCTTCCCTCCAGTGCCATTAATTCACAAGGTCCTCAGAAGATCAAGCAGAACAGGGCAAAGATGATGCTCATAACACCAGCTTTGTTGCGCCAGCACAGGTTCAGCATGCTGATGGACCTCTTGATGGCTGCTCTGTTACAGCTACCTGCTGTCCCTAAACTATGGCAGTCTTCTGCATCAGAACTTGGTGGTGCTGCATCTGACAGCATGGCTGCTGCATGGTTAAATGTGGATGAGCAGGAGTGCCCGGCTGGTTGAGCATTAGAAAGCGCTCCACCAGAACAACCTACCTGCCAATTGGAAGTGGTTTGCTTGTTGAACCTTGGATAAAGGCATTTGGCCTGAGAGGGCCTCTCTGCAGTTAATCTGGACTACCTTCTGCATCTCAAGCTCCAAAGTCTGTCACTGTCCTCTGTCAAGATCCACTTTGCCTTATCTTTGCCTTCCATCTGCCGCTCGAGGTAGGTCAGCTTTCGCCCAGGATGTGACTGCCAGGTTCCTCAAGGGCCTCGAGCACTTCTACCCGCAAGTCAGAGACCCTGTTCCTCTGTGGGACCTGAATCTTGTGCTGTCATGGCATATGGCACCACCCTTCAAGCCTCTGGCTTCTCCTTCTCTGGCTTTCTCCTCTCTTCTCCTTTTCTGGAAGGACATCTGCCCACCAGGTCTCTGAAATTAGGGTGCTTACCTCGGAACCGCCTTATAAGGTCTAGCTGCAGCCACATCCAGCTTTCCTGCCTCAGGTGGTCTCAAAGTTTCATACAGGCCAGGACACTTACTTACCTGTCTCTTTTCCAAAGCCACATAAATCAAAGGAGGAGGAGCATAGGTTGCATTCCCTAGATGTTAGGAGGTGCTAGCCTTCTACATTGAAAGGAGAAGGCTATTCTCCTCCTTCAATGGAGAAGCCATTCCACAAGTTGACACAATTTTTCATCTTGGTGGCCAACAGGATGAAAGGTCACCCAGTGTCTGGTCAAATAATTTTTGTCTTTCATCATTTGCTGTTCCTATGGTCAGGCAAAGGTACCTCCTCTGACGATTGTAACCGCCTACGCAACAAAGCTCTTCGTCAGCTTTCCTAGCCCAAGTGCCTATCCAGGACATCTGTAGGGTAGCCACCTGATCTGTCTGCACGTTCATGTCCCATTATGCACTTATCCAGCAGGCTTGGGTAGAGCAGTGCTGCAAGCCGCTAGACTGAGCTCTGAGCCCATCTCCAAGGATTCTGCTTGTAAGTCACCTAGAATGGAATAGATATGAGCAAGCACTCGAAGAAAAAAGTTATCTACCTTTTTGTAACTTTTGTTCTTTGAGATGTGTTGCTCATGTTATGTCCATGCCATTACCCGTCCTCCTGCCCCTCTGTCAGAGTTGCTGGCAAGAAGGTCTTAGAGGGCATAGAGATACTGCTAAAGCAAAAATCTCTGACTGTGCACATGAGCACACCCACACCCTGAATAGAATGGACATGAGCAACATATCTTGAAGAACAACAGTAACGAAAAGGAAAGTAACCGTTTTTTTCCTCACATTAAACCACCCATTTTCACAAAGAGGGAATTGTAATAAGTATGGATTTGTGAGATACAAATCATCTGGGCTTCAAAGGCCTGATCCAAAGCCCATTAAAGTCAGTGATTTCAATGAGCTTTGGCTCAGGAACAAAAGAACAAACCTTGGCTATGGTTCCCTTAAAATTTGTAACTTTTGAGATTGGCTTTTTTTCCCCTTTTGAAAATCTGAGAGAGGAATGGTCTTTCACTGAAAAGAATTCATTTTTTAAAATTATCTAAATATTGATATAACTTTAAATAAAAGGAACACTTCCTCTGTAGAACACATGCATTTTATGTTCAAGTTCTAAGAGAAATGTTTTTGAAATCATTCTCAGTTGACTATCTGCTTTTTCACCATTGAGCCTATAAATGTAACACTTTTGTCAGAGGGTACTGCCTGAATTAATGTCGTCTTATCACCTCTTCCTTCTACATCAGTTCAGTTAATATCGCTGTATCCTTATGATATGCACGTTCTAGTATCAACAGTAGGTATATTTTTTTAAAACAAATTAAAAAACATTTTAAAGTAATATATGAACACAAGCATTTTGATGCTTGAGTGCAGGTTTTGGTGCTTAACTTTAGATGCCTAAGTAAGTTTGAAAATAGGCATCAGGTTGTATCAATAAATTAGTATTCTGAAATGACTGTTTCAACAGAGGAAGCTGCAAAATCTCGACTACTGCTGATAAAGACAAAGGCATTAACATTTGTTGAAGAACTAGTAATGAAAGCAGAAGAAACTTACAAATCTATGGAAAAGTGGCTTGGAGCCAGATTCCTAGCAGAGATGTCCAGGTAACATATTTTTAAATAGACCTGATATCTCTGTAAAATAGAAAAGTTATAGTAAAGCTAGTAAAAATAATTGTTCAGACAGGAGACAAATAATTTGTAAAAATGTATAAAAAATTAATTATCTTGCTAATTTTACTCTCAGGATTTGGGACTTGATCTTGCCTTATGATATATGCCCAAATAGTGCTGCATACCTTGGAAAATTAAAAAGTGTAATCACCAGTAGTGTACACAACTGTTCGGTCTTGTTTGTTTCATAGGAAATACAGTTACACTTATGAGCACCAGTAGAGAACACAAAATTTTGTTCACAGGAAGCCACAATATCAGGTAGTGGCTCCTGCCATCTTGGAATTTTGAGATCTTGTTTGCTATGCTTCTGCTATTCCAGAATCCTCCACCTTTTGTTAAACCCCCTGTGTAGAGCAGTTGATGGAAGTTATCTTAAAGATCATAAGAACATGAGGGCCTGCTTTGTAACACAAAATAGTCTTCAGTGCCCAAGAGGTGTGTATATTTGGGCCTAATCGTGACTCCCTAACTCTCATGTAGAGGGGATCTTCTTTGTGCAGGTCATACCCTTCCCACTGTAATATCCAAGTACTTATCCCTCCACAGCAATATTACTCCTTTCCCTGCAGCATGTGCTCAGTAGATCCAGCAGTCCATGCAGGGGCACATGACAGGGCAACAGACTGAGGGTATGGTTACACTTACAAGATTATAGCGCTATAGGTTATAGCGGTCCCCTTATACAGTAATATGTATAGCGCTATTGTATGTCCACACTCAGATGCTCCTGCGGTATAGCATGGCCACATTTGGGGCACTTAATGCGGCATTAAGAGCAGCGCATTAGGGCAGGTATCCCAGCATTCAGCTGGGTGCAACGTGCTTTTTAAACGAGGGGGGTGAGGGGGGACACGTTGTGTGTATGCGGAGGGAGAGAGACAGTGGTTTTTCCGTTTTTCTGAAAGCCTGTCAGTGAGCCTCTGTTCACAGAAGGCTTTGTTTTCACACAGGCTCCCTCCTTAAAGATTTGCATTGCTTATCTGCCGAGTTAAGAAAGAAACTCTAAAGAGGTACTTCCGCATTCCTCCAGCCGAGTTCAAAACAAAGGGAAGAGACGTCAATTGCCTTAAATGGCTCTAGGCATCTCCAGAGATTACTTGTAGCGCAGTGGGTGTCCACATCCTTGCTGTAGCGCTACAGCAGCTGCGCTACAGTCCTTATTCCCCATGCAGAGGTGGATTAACAATAGCGCTATAACTCAGCAGTTATAGCGCTCTACGTGCCTTGCCAGTGTGGACAGGGAGGAGGTTATAGCGCTCGTGGGGGCTTTATAGCGCTATAAAGTGCCAGTGTAACCATGGCCTCAAGTTGGTGGACAGGGTGAGGTCAGGCAAATACACATCATCTTGTTTGCTCTATGGAGTTCTGAAAATCGCAATCTGTACTATTTTTCACTTGGGTTTTCTCTATGACTGGGATTCCACTGAGTGGACTTCCCACAGCAGTCACAAATAGAACATGCTGCCAGGTTGTAGTGAGAAATAACTAGCTTGTTCATAGGGCCTCCTGTTGACCCTCCTTCCCATGATCCACACAGAGGATTTGTCTCTGTCAAGGACCACAATCTCCCATTGATGAAATAGTTCAGAATTTGACTGTTACATCTTACATTTTAAAGTAATAATTGCTTCCTGCATTTCAATTTTAGTGTTGACAAATTAACTGAGATTGCACGCCACCACATTGAATGTTCTACGAGAATCCAGTATGAACTGGTTTTAGATGAGACAGACGTCTTCATAAGCCATGATGTAAAAGTAATTCCGGATCTTATCCCTCCACCACGGCCTCCACCTGTAGAGACATCTGTAAATGGTACCCTAACTATTTCGCAACTTAGCACACTCCATAAGCAATTTCTACAAGTGGCACCTAAAGGTAGGAAAAATATTCTTACACATTTATAGGAGAATTAGTTACCTAATCAAGATTTAAAATAACTGTTAGGAGCTACTGAACCATGTTTGATACTTAGCCAATGGCATTACGTACACTAATTTATACTAGTAAGTAAAGATGCTGCTACTGTTACTAAGAGCAAAGTCCATTTTCATCTTAATGTGAAATATCTAAATTTAAGTGATCTGTAAGAATGTTTGATCTGAGTTACTTTAGATTTGAGTATACAGGAACTCTTTGGAACTATCAGTATGATGTGTGCTTTTAAAAGTAGTGTCCATCTTGCTTAATTCAGAGCTTCTGAAAATTCATAAAGTAAGAATTATTTTCAAAACAAGTTTTTAATTAAATGAATACTTCTGAGTTCAGTGCAGATGGCAGCCATGTTATTAAAAATGACATCATTTTATTACATTGGTACCTTTTTAGCCAAAAGGCAACAAAGCATTGGTTGAAATATCTTGAGCTTGCAACACCTCTAGAATCCCTCTTGTCAATATACAACCACCATTCCATTTAATTTACAAGTAGTAGGTCAGCTATGTTTCTTTTTTCCTGGAACACTTGGAGATAAATCTTTTAGCTCAGTTGTGGTTCAGGTACTAGATTCAACAATAGTTTATCCTGCAAGCAGCTTAGCTGTAGAGCCAACCAACAATTTCATGCAATTAGTGAACCTATAGCAGTCTCTTCACTTAATATAAGCACACCCTCACAATGTGGGAATGCTGGGTAAAAGATTTTAAACTAGTTTCCAGCATGATCTAATACTGGTTTTAGAATTATGCAAAATAATTTGTTTTTAAAAACAAATTAACTTTTATTTAAATATATATTTTTCCTGATTAGTTACATCAATATTAAATTAAATGGAAAATAATTCACAATCATTTTACACAAGAATTCATTACTGGCAGTGTCATAAATGACTACCACCAGTCAGGGTGCTGGAAAAATTTGTATAGTGTGAGTGCTGAGAGCTGTTGAACAGAACTGTAAACTCTGTATGTAATGGGAACCACTTCAAACCAGGGGGTGTGGTAGCACCCCTAGTTCCAGCACCTATGCCACCTGTATTCTCAAAACTACCTTTGTAGGTAAACATCATAATCAAATTCACCCAGTGTAATTCATTGAAGCTCACGAAGTCCCACTAAGGATCCATTTGGTCCTTTTGGTTGAAATTCATTTCACTGTATTTTTACAGAGAAAAAATGAGCTCACCTTTTGAACTTGAAAACTGTTTGGCTGAGAAACATGTTTACAGTTTTCCTTTAAAGAGATGGATGTCTGTCGTGTGTGTGTGAGAGAGAGAGAGAGAGAGCACATTCCAAACTGCTCTGCAGCAAATAAAATAACAGATGGTATTGTGCATATAACTAATTATAAGAAGCAGGAAATATCATGTATTTGCATTCATTTATAGAGTGCCATAGGAATAAAGCAGACTTCACAGACAACAAACAAGGCTGGTCACTCCCTCAAGGAGCTTTTGTTTTAGATTTATTTGTTAGATATATAAGACTATATAAAAAGGTGTCTAACACAGACTTCAACACCCTTGACATTTCTATGTAGTTAAATGCAGTAATAATTTCCATCATATATTGATGACAACCAGTTACATTGTATAGCAAAAAAAAAAAAGTAGAATATCTCACTTTCCTCCAATGTTGCCCCTTTAATAGCATCCCCCTCCAGTAAAAGAGAGGTCAACAGATTCGTAGACTCACAGACTTTAAGGTCAGAAGGGACCATTATGTTCATCTAGTCTGACCTCCTGCACAACGTAAGCCACAGAATCTCACCCACTCACTCCTGCAATAAACCTCTCACCTATGTCTGAACTATTGAAGTTCACCAATTGTGTTTTAAAGACTTCAAGGTGCAGAGAAACCTCCAGCAAGTGACCCGTGCCCCATGTTGTAGAGGAAGGCAAAAAACCTCCAGGGCCTCTGCCAATCTGCTCTGGAGGAAAAGGCCTTCCTGACCCCAAATATGATTCAAGCTATTCTGAATCAAGTGGGGAACAAGTTCCAAAGTCAAGGGGCCTTCATTGAGAGTGCCCTACTAGCAGTTCCCTCTCTTTTAAAGCCAAAGAGACTGCAGTTCAAGATCCTCCACTGATCTCTGCAATGACAGTATAGCACAGGAATAGAGCTGATCTCTCAAGTAGCCAGGTCACGGGCCACATGGGTTTTGTTGTTTTACATTATTGGTATGGTAATGCTAGTGGAATCCACAGGATCAAAAACAGCTCCTTAAACTCTATCTAGAAACCTACAGGTACCCAGTGAAGATAACAAGCACTGGTATAATGTCCTGACAGATACATATCTTGCTTAAAAAGTGGGCTGCTGCATTCTGCCCTTTGTTCAGCATTTGAGTGGATTTAAGATGTAGCCTCATGAAGAGCATATTGCAGTAATTTAATTCTGTAGTGACAAAAATATAGATCATGGTAATAAGATACATATCTTCCCCCTTTCCTGCCCACCAAAATAAATCAATAAATCTGAACCTCTGTCCAGACACAAATGAAAGAGAACAGTCTGGTTCCTGCTGAAATATGATCATCCTACAGTAATTAGGAATCTAATTAGTTACTCCATTGGCAATTGTGAGTGAGAAGTGACAGCTAGACACCTTAGTCAAAGAAGCAGATATAATCCTCACCATATCTTCTGATTGGTTTCCCCAATCAATCAGCATATCTAGACTGAGCTTTAGCCAGCTCACTCTCAATATAGCCAAACACTGGAAAAGGTACTCTACTGTACTATCTGGGGCAGAAGGAACAGAAATAATAGATTGGAATCAGCTATCTGTTGAAAGCAATGCAGCTCGTGCTATCTCACTGACCCTCCGAAAAATCCTCAGCTATCTCACTGACAGTGAGGGTCAGTGAGGTAGCTGAGGATCACAGTGAGATAGCTCAGGCTTCGGTCCCCGCTCCTGGGGTCCTGTGTTAATTTTTTTTCATCAGAAGGGGATCTTGGTGCAATTGAACCCCTGTTCTATAGTATGTAAATAACAAAAATCCTAAAATTGATCTGAAGCCTCATCAGAATCCAAGCAAAGGATTTAAGAATCAGAGTACCAAGCTGACTGGGTATAACATTACTATGATTAAAAATAGCAGAATTTTGAATTAAATGCAGTCTCTCAATGAATTTCTCTGAAAAACCAGAGAGAGAATTAATTTTGGAAGAAACAGAGATGTAAAGTGGCTTTTCACATGAAATTTGGATGGAAAATATATTTGAAATGAAAAAAGCTGTCTTAGTGATATTTAATTGACAAAATCAGAGAAGAAAAGGCAAATCCAAAATATTTTAATAGGGTGAGGACATAACATACAATCATCTCAAATCAAATTTTAAACAGTTTTATGTTTCCTAGGACTGTAAAGTATTAAAGAGCTGCTGGTGCTTCACAGACAATTTTGTTCTGTCCTTCAGCCTTGGTTCTCTATGGAGACACCTTACTCACAACTCTGAGCATTGATGGAGAAAAAAACAGACTTATACTGGACCTAGATATATGTTGGTGCAATCTCTCAATTAACAAGGAAACATAAGAAAAAAATTTGTGCTAGTGTCATTGTACTAATTCAAGGTGAATTTTCAGTGTTTGTTGGGTCCATAAAGTCTTTTGATCAGGTTTTTTATGGTAATTTAATGTATATCCCTGATTGATGATCTGTATTGTTCTCTAGTAACAGTGTCCCTGTTCTGTAATACAATACCCAGGACACTAATTCCCAGTCAACATTTTTCTCTTTTTTTCCCCAATCTCTTTGAACATACGTTATCTTGTCAGCAAAATCCAACTGTCTACTTGTTTGATCCAGTCTCCTTTGATTTTCTTCTGTAGCATTTTCTTATGACTGGATTAGTTTCCAAAAATGCATCTTTGTTTTCTGGATCTTATTAATATTTTACTAAATGTGCCATAACGAATCCTATTTTGACTTCACCCTCTTTGCATTTCCAAACTAACTAAATTCTGTCCCATTCTTTTCTTCTATTTATAATTGATATGCATGACTTTGTTTGTAGATTCTACCATTTCTTCATAATCATAACCTGTATGAACCATATCAGTCCAATTTGTAGAGCTAGCCATTCAACTGAAACAACCATGAATCAAGTCTTTATTTACTTCTCTAGTCTAAATCCAAAAATCATGTAGAATACCTGTAAATTTAGACACAGTGAAAAATAGACTTAGACCCAAGCTGCTGTCTGGCATTTAGCGCATGTTTGAAGATCATCTGTCATGACTGGTTAGAAAGAGAATTTCTAATAAGAATTTATCCCAGGCATTATTATTACAATATTTACCAAATATAAGAGAGCCAATGGCCACCATCTTCTTACCGCTATGTGCATCAAAAACTGCAGATACTGTGAGCCTGACATCAGTTGAATTTTTTGCATCATTGGATTTGAAATAGCTAAATTTAAGACTGCATTTAATTCAGTTAAGTCTGTCCTTCAGTGGGAGTTTTGTCTGAGTAATGAATTCAGAACTGGGCCCATGAGTTGAAATATCTTATATAAATGTATACTAAAAGGAGTTCAGATTTATGTCCATTTCCCAGTACTTTTGTGAGTATAAATCAAGATCTTTAGAACAGTAAACCTATATAGCTGCAATTTGATGTTAAATATGAGTAGGAGCTGTAGTTTTGTTTGTAGGCATAGGTAATGAGACCTGTATAACTAATGTTCATTTTTTCCAAGGGTAATTTTTCTTTCATTATATTTCTTTCAAAAGTAGAAAATCCTGTAGTTCTTTTGATTCTTATTTATTACTTACTTCTCCAGTTAGATCTCTTCCTTAATCAAGTAGATTTCATTTATTTAATATTTCGAAAAGCTGTCTGCACACTTAAAATCTTTGCTTGTACATAATTACCTTATATCTAGAAGAATCCCAAAGAACTTTACATACATGTTTGTGCCTACAAATATATTATATGAATCTATTTAGGTTTTAAGATACTCATCAGCATGGTGTACGAAAAACCTACCCCCATCACTGCACACACATGAATATGTATACACGCAGTTACTTTATTCATTTATCCACTTTTGCAGAGGTAGGCAAATTTTTTGGAGTGTAGGAGCTGGGACTGGGCTGGGACCAAGGGGTTTGGAGGGCGGGGGGCGGGGATTGGGCTGTGGGAAGGGGTGCTGGGGATGCAGGCTCGGGGATGAGGGATTCGGAGTGCAGGAGGGTGCTTCAGTCTGGGATAAAGGGGTTTGAAGGGGATCAGGGGTGGGACAGGGTTGGAGCATGGGGAGAGGCTCAGTGGTACAGGCTCCAGGCAGCACTTACCTCAAGCAGCTTGCAGAAGCAGCAGCATGTCCCTTCTCCGGCTCCTATGTGGAGGCATGGCCAGGTGGCGCTGTATGTGGCCCCATCTGCAGGCACTGCCCCTGCAGCTCCCATTGAAGTGCCAGAGGTGGGCTGTGCTGCTGCTTCTGGGAACCATGTGGAGCAGCCTCTGACCCTGCTTCCCAGCTCGAGCGCCAAAGTGGGGCCATGCTGCAGCTTCTGGGAACTGCGTGGAGTGACCCCTGACCCTGAGCCCTGGCTTGAGCACTGGAGCAGGGACATGTGCCTGCTTCCGGGAGCCATGTGGAGCACCCCCCCATCCCTACTCCCCAGCTCAAGTGCCAGAGAGGTGCAAACCCCAGGCCACTCCCCAGCAGGAGCTCGAGAACCGGTTTAAAATGGCTGGCAGGCCAAATCCTGCCTGTTGGCTGTAGTTTGCCCTCCCCTGCACTATTGAAATACCACTGCCTCTGATGCTGAACATAGCCAGCCCTTAGGAACATCAAGAGCTAATCAGACATTACTGACACTTGGTATCAAATAAAAAAGTGGTAGGTGGACTTTCATTCAACACTTTTTCCCTATTTTTGAACCAGGTCTGATAGTTCTTGTCTTAATTGTTGCACAGGTCTTCTTACTGTTTCATATTTTGCTGCTCATATAATTTGTCGTCTGTCATTCCTGTGATATCCTTTGGTTTGGGCAAGTGAATTGTTTACCTCTGAAACTGAAATAAGTTCAATATCTATAATTACTTTTGAGGCGCTTTAAAAATTGATCTTTGTATTTGCAGAGCTTGTCTCATGTTTGTCCTCTCTTAGTTCAGGATCTGTGATTCATCTTTACTACTTCCAATCTTATTGCTTGCCCTTTTAAAATGGTTTGCCTTATTCACTTGGAACATGTACCAAAAAAAATTCTTATTTGTTACTGGGTTTTTCTATCTCCTTTAAAAATATTTTATTTGTACTTTGTAGTTTTATTGTATTGTTTTAACATGCCTAATTTAGTTAAAAGGACATATTTATGTTGTTGTTATCTGGATTTGTTACTTACTGAAAGGTGTTAACACTTAAAGTTGCTGTATATATCAGTAAATGATTATTGACTTTGGAAAACAGCCTATTTACAAGCAATTCTGCACATTATGTATTCTTTTTGCATTTATTTCCCATCAGTCTTCAAAGCAAAGAACCTCCATATGAAACTAAGATACTTGAGGCATATCTTCAACTGGTGTAAGTTGTTATAGCTCCAGTGACCGTAAAGGAGTTATAACAATTTGCACCAGCTGAGGATCTGCCCCTTAGTCTTACTTCATATATTTATCTATCTTCTAGTAATTTCATCAAGATCACATTTCCCTAGTTTGCTTATCAGAATGTAATGTGGAACCGTGTTAAAAGCTTGCAAACAGAGTGTTACCTTGATGTCCTTAGGAAATTCCAGTTTAAGTAATATTTTGTTACCAAACTCCCCTTTGACATTCTAAAGAACATGATTACGTCATTTTTTGTCCTAAAAGGGTCTGTGAGTGTGAATGAACGATATTCCTAACAGTTACTGAAAGTCGTTATAAAGTGTTTTGGGATCCATGTAGGTATATGATGATATAAATGACATTATCATACTTGGCCAAATCCTTGGCTTAAGCAATGCCCAGTAAAGGGTATTGTACTCCTTTGCTGCTCTATAAGCCAATTACATATCCATAGTAAGGCTAGACAGGCCAGAATAATGGAAATAATAATAAAAGACCTACACCTGGTCATAAGGAATGAGGTGCGGAATCACTTGAATCCCAGTCCTTCACTGGGCCCATGAACCTTAAGTCTGCAATATTTTCCATGTAGCTGACTCCTACAGGGAAGAGAAGTTGTACATTAATCAGAAAGTTTAACCTCTTTGTAGGTGGGTAAGATTCACTGGGAAAACCACATCCTTTCATTTCCTGAAGGTCCTGTATTCTGTTCTGGTCAATGGTGCCATTTCAAAGCTGTCAGATAGGAGTATTGTATTATGGAGGTGTGTCCTCTTCAAGGCCCTTCTAATCGCCTATCAGACGGAAAGAATCAGCTCCACACATATTCAGTGTGGTAACTATATAATCTACAGTCCCATGTAGAAACAAAGTCATGGTCTCTGCTCTGAAAGAGTATATGAAGGAGGTAGTAGGGCATAATCACTAGGCAGCAGCCTCTAAAGGAGAGTTTCTCTTCATGATGCTCTTCAGTGTCTCTGGCTGTAGAGCACAGCTGGCTCCATAGCTTTGACTGCATTTTTGACACAAGGACTCAAGGAGCCAAGATTTGAACAGCTAAAAATAAAATCACTTAGTCATACTAAAATCCTCAGTTGAAGAGGATAAAGGGAGGTTAAAACAGAAAATATGGTACCAAATGTAGCAACAGCTCTTTAAAATAATCATTGATAATGGAAATGGATTTAAATGATAAAAAGTGAAATGTGTGTATGTAGCAACAAAAATTTTATGATATTGACTATTAGAACTGAGCAGGAAGAATATAATTTCAGAAGATTATGGGCAGATCTCTGAGATATTCTAATATACAGTGGGCTGGATTTTCCCTGTTATTAATGAAGGTGTGGCATATGGTGCAAGAAGCTGCCTTCTCACTCTATACCTCTCCGGCATACCCTGTGAAAGCGTCAGCAGCAGTCACATCGCCTGTAATTACGTGAATGCAAGTACAGGCAGGCATCCCCCGCAGCCATCTGCCTGGAGCTGGAGTTCAGGCAGTCCCTCATGCAGGAGCCTGCCTCCAGGAATGGTGATGTGTTGCAATATATATCTTGAAATAGTAGTCATTTCAGGCAAGTCATCACCGCATGCATACCTGTCAAGAGAAGAATAAACTTCTAGAACAGGAAACTTTATTGGCTAGATTGTGATTTTAGGCACAGCTATGAATAATGGGTGATGTGTAAGCTTCACCATCCCAGGAGTAGTTCTCACAGAAGTTGTGCCTCAGACACGCCTTTGAGTCACATTTTCTCTTCTTCCTTGTTCCCTGAGAGTAGTGATTTTCTACTGCTCTATATCAGCAGCAAATTTTCTGCTGGCAAGCAAGAAGCATAGCTGGAGCCAAAACTCTGTACTGTCTATCTGTTTTGGGTTGAAGTAAGTAAGCATATAGTACAAGATTATTCTTAGGAGTCCAGACCCGAAGGATGTAAGAGGAGCACTTATTCCATCTCTTTCTCTTGCATGGGTGTATTAGTTAAATTGGAGAAGATGAGGATTAGTACAAGAATTGAAGAGTGGGTAAGGAGGTGATTAAAGAGGAAACTACAACGGGTCAGCCTGAAAGGTGAACTGTCAGGCTGAAAGAAAGTTACTAGCAGAGTTCCTCAAGGATCAATCTTGGAACCAATCTTTTTGAATATTTTCATTAGTGACCTTGGCACAAAAAGTGGGAGTGGACTCATAAAAATATGTGGATGACACAAAGTTAGGAGGTATTACCAGCATGGAGAAGGACCAGAATACCATACAAGAAGATTTGGACAATTTTGAAGGCTGGAGTAATAGAAATGAGATGTAATTTAGTAGTGCAAAGTGGTAGGTCAACAGTTATAGGTCAATAGGAAGAATTTCTGCTGTAAGATGGGCACATATTAATTGGAAGCTACAGAGGAGGTGAAAGGTGTATTGGTCAACTACAAGATGACTATGAGCTGTCAATGTGATGTGGTCATGAAAAAGGTTAATGCAATCCTAGGGTGCATTAGATGAGGTATTTCCAATACAAAGTGTGAATTTTTATTACCATTATACAAGGCATTGGTGAGATGTCATCTGGAATAGTGTGTGCATTTCTGGTCTCCCATTTTTAAAAAAGATTCATTCAAATGGGAACAGGTGCAAAGAAGAGCTACTGGGATGAACAGAAGAACGTAGCACCTGTCTTATAAGAGAAGACTTAAGGAGTGTGGCTTATTTAGCCTAACAAAAAGAAGGATGAGGGGATATATGATTGCTCTGTATAAATACATCAGAGGATAAATACCAGGAAGGGAGAGGAATTATTAAGTTAAGGCACAAGATTTTGACATAGAATAAATGGATAAAAACTGGCCATTAATAAGTTTAGGCTTGAAGTTAGACAAATGTTTCTAGCCATCAGAGGAGTAAAATTCTGGAACAGCCTTTCACGGGACGTAGTGGCAGCAAAAAATCTATAAATTTATCAAGCTCAAATCTTGAAATGTTAAAGGGGATGGTATGATTGAAGTGCCTACAATAGTAAATAGCCCATCTGTGAAAGCTGTTAGCAAATATCTCCAATGGCCAGAGGTGGGACATTAGATTCAGAAGGCTCTGAGTTACCCAGAAAATTCTTTCTCTGGCTGGTGGGTCTCACCCACATGCTCAGGGTCTAACTCTTTGTGATATTAGGAGTCAAAAATGAATTTTGCCTCAGATCAGATTGGCAGAGACCCTGGGTTTTGGGGTTGTTGTTTTTCCCCCCCATTTCTCTGCAGCATGGGGGATGGGTCACTTGCTGATTTGTACTAGAGAAAATGGTGGATTCTCTGTAATTTTAAGTCTTTAGATCCAAATTTGAGGACTTCAATAACTTAGTCAGAGGTTATGGGCCTATTACAGGAGTAGGTGGGTGACATTATGTGGCCCGTGACATGCAAGAGTTAGACTAGATGATCATGATAGTTCTGTCTAGCCTTAAAGCAGGGGTCTCAAGCACGCAGCAGGTGGGCCACATGTGGCCTGCAGAGTTATTTCCTGCAGCCCGCCATAACTCTCTTCACCCCTCGCCTCCTCCACCTACCTCCCAGTGCTTCCAATTGCCAAAGATCTTAGGACTTTCCACGAGGGACGGGGGAGGAGCGGGGACACGGCGCACTCAGGGAAGGAGGAGGAGAAGAGGCGGGGCCAGGGCGGGGATTTGGGGAAGCAATTGGAATAGGGTCAGGGAGGGGCAAAGTTGAGGCAGGGACTTTGGGGAAAGGGTGGGTTGGGGATGGGGCCAGAAGCAGAGGAGGGGGCTTTTGTATCTTTGTATGAAAAGGTGTCAGTGATGCAGCCCTCAGGCCAATGTACTAGTCCTCATGTGGCCCTTGTGGTGGTTAGAGCTTGAGATCCCTGCCTTAAAGTTTGTGAGTGTATGAGCTCAAATCACAACCACGCCCCGAGTAATGATTTCTTTTAATTATAGCCATAAAAGCATTGAAGCATTTTAAAGGCAAGAATATCCCTCCTAACAAGAGCAAAGTCAGTGACGAAGGAAAAGAAAAACAAGGTTTTGAACATCAAGCAAAGGGGAATTGCCAGTTTCTGAAAACATGGCTAACAAAATACTCCTGGTTAAAGTATGATGGTAAAAGAGGAGTAATGTTCTGTGCCCTGTGTCGCAAGCATAATGTGAACTTGGGGGAAAACATACATAATTTTTGTTCTGGGACTGACATCTTTAAGCTTGAATTTATAAATGTACATCAAAGCAGTGAAGCTCATGCCTGGGCTAGCTGCATGGAAGCCGCTAGTAATGCTACAGGAGACCAAGCTTCTACTGAACAGATGTTAAAGAGCATGAGCAAAATAACTTTAGGAAGAATAGAAAATATTTTTAGAACATGCCATGCTATAGCCAAGTGTGGACGTCCTTTCACAGACCTTGACTGGATGTGCAAACTGGATGACATGAAAGGTGTGGACATTGGTTCTGTGTTCAGAAATGACAAGTCAGCAAGAACATTTATACATTATATTGCTGAAGTAGAACGTAGGACCTTGAAAGAGAAACTGGAAAACTGTAAGTTCTTCTCCCTTATTAGTGATGGAGTGGCAGACAATGCAATCAAAGAAGGTGCAGTTGTATATGTACGCTTTGCCTATAAAGGAAAAGCCCACTGCCAGATTGTTGGGGTTCAATCAGTTGACAAGTCTGATGCTTCAAGTATAAAAAATGCTATTGTGAAAACTTTGCAAATAAATCTTCAGCTTAATCTGTCAAGTCAAGACTGGTCAAGAAAACTTGTTGGGTTTGGGAGTGATGGTGCAGATGTCATGGTAGGAGAAAACAATGGGGTAGCTAAGCTGCTGAAGGAAATTCAACCTTGTGTGCAGTCTGTACATTGTTTTGCTCATCGACTTGAACAGGCTTATAAGGGAGCACTGAAAAGCAATTTTCTATACACTACTCTATGTGATCTCTTGCAAAATATATATTACTTTTATCATAACTCACCTCTAAATAAGAACAATCTCAAATCCACGTATGAAACCCTTAAGCTACGTCCAGCAATTCCCTCTCGAATTGGAGGCACCCGATGGCTTTCTCGCCTGCAAACAGCTCTCCAAATCCTTCTTAAGGGTTACCCTGCAATTCTCCTGCATATGAGTAAGGTAAGTGCTTTAAAAATTGTATGTATCTTGATCCAAAAAAAAAAAGCAAGCGCATTACCACTTGTTTGTCATTATTTTTATTGACCATATATTATTTTTCTTGTTGAGTTCCAGATGCAAGGAGACTCAAGTGCCTCAAATCACCAAAAAGTCAAAGGCCTTCTAAGGCTTCTTCTGAAAATGGAGGTTGTCAAGTTCTCTCACTTCTTGCTGGATATCATTAATGTCCTCAACATTCTATCCCGTGTTACTCAGGATCGTAATTCTTCCATTGCAGATATATTTTCAACCATGCAGTCGACACTGGAAACACTCCAAATGTATAAAACAAGGTGAGTGTGTTTAACCATTACACCAGATGTTTTACATTAAGGTGTAAGAAAAGATTAATATTTGTTTTGTATTCTACATTTTTCAGATCTGGTCCAAAGGAGCGCCTGCTTGACACAGTTACACACTTTCATGGTCACCAGCTTGTAGGAAATGGAAATATTTTACCAGTACGAACCAAAGTATTAAATAATCTGGTGAGGAGGCTACATGATTGCTTTTGTGATGCCAGCCAAGATGTTTTGAGAGCTACCACCATTGGAAGTTTTAAACTTTGGCCAGACAAGATCAAACAAGGTATGGAAAACTATGCACTGGCTATCTGAATAAATCTGAATTATTTGTGTTTTTCTTTAAATTATGCAGATGTTTTCTTTCACCTTTGGTACAGAATTTGGTGAAAGAGAGGTGTCCATTCTAATTAAACATTATGAATCAGTACTGGAAGGTGCCAATGTAAAAGTTGACGAGGTTGAGACTGAATGGAGCATGCTGAAATTAGAGCTATATGACAGGTAATAAAGATACTGAAATTGTGTAAGTTCATCAAACTAAAAATGTTTGAAGTCAGTGTGTTTAAAGATTATGCAAAATCTACATGGCCAATTTTTTATTTATTTTTTGCTATACTTTTTAGATTTCAGAACATTCGGCGTTTGACATGGGATTCAGTGAACTCAGATTACTCGCACAAGTATCCTAACATCCTGATGCTGGTAGATTTGATCCTAACACTTCCTGCAAGTTCAGCGGAGGCAGAGCGTGGCTTCAGTCAAATGAAGCTTACCATGATGCAACTGCACTCTAAAGGAATGTCTGAAAGTATGACTGATCTCATGATAATTCAGATGAATTCCCCAGACATTAAAAAGTTTGACCCAGAGAAGGCTATTCATTTGTGGAATAGTGCTTGGCAGAGACATAGACTACAGACTGGCTATATGATAACTAATGGAAGATCCGATTGCTCCTCTGATTCTGATAGTCATTATGGCAGTGATTAGAGTTATGCAAAATACCCAGTTTTCATTTTTGTATCATGCATGGAGATTTTTGTAACATTCCTTGAAAATTTAGACAAAGCAAAAATTACAGCAAGTTCATAAAAATTTAGCATTTCAAGGATGGCAGCCATTATATGTCCACTACTGATTCTCCAAAAGCTTCTCCCGTCTGCCCATATACACTTGATATGAAATCAATACCAGGACTAAACCCAAAGATAATTAAAAAAATATGGAACTCTAGAGGACTTCATGCCATTAGTGGCTCCTGGTGGGGCAGTATGATGTCTTGTAGTTTCTTGTCATTTATTATTCATGATTGAACTGTAGTACACTACATCCAATATGGTCACCTGTAATCTCAGCTACAAACTTGATTTAAACAAGTGTCTTGAAATCTTTGTTTAAGAAAGATCATTGGTAAAGCCCTTCCTTTTTTTTAAACAATCAAATGAGAAATACTAACTAAGTTCTCCTGTCAAATGATGCTTTTCCCTGTATTCTGTGAATCTGGGCCATACCTCATCCAAAAAACATGTCTTTCAGTTTATTAGAAGTGGTATAGAATCATAAAAAATATAGGGATAGAAGGTACCGCAAGAGGTCATCAATTCCAGTCACTGCGCTGAGGCAGGATTAAGTAAACCTAGGCCATTCTTGAAATTTCTTTTACCTGTTTTTTTCAAAACTTCCAGATGGCAGGGATTCTAGAACCTTCCTCAAGAATCAGAGGGGTAGCCGTGTTAGTCTAGAATTGCAGAAGTGACAGAGAGTCCTGTGGCACCTTAAAGACTAACTAAAGTACTAGAGCATAAGCTTTCGTGGGCTAATACCCACTTTGTCGGATGCATGCATGCATCC
>ML677342.1:29189747-29316865 GCA_007922305.1 Dermatemys mawii | reverse complement strand
GGATGCATGCATGCATCCGACAAAGTGGGTATTAGCCCACGAAAGCTTATGCTCTAGTACTTTAGTTAGTCTTTAAGGTGCCACAGGGCTCTGTCACTAGAACCTTCCTGAGAGCCTATTCCAGGTCTTAACTACTCTTATAGTTAGAAAGTTTTTCTTAATATCTAACCTACATCTCCCTTGCTGCAGATTAAGCCCATTATTTCTTGTCCTACCTCCAGTGGACACGGAGAACAATGGATCACTGTCCTGTTTATAACAGCATTTAACATATTTCAAGACTGCAATCGGATCACTGCTCAATTTTCTTTTCTCGTGTCTAAACATACCCATTTTTTTAACCTTTCCTCAGAGGTCAGATTTTCTAAACCTTGTGTCATTTTTGTTGCTCTTCTTTGGATTCTGTTCAGTTTTTCCACATCTTTCCTAATGGATTGATACTTATTTTTTCTGTTCTGACAACTTCTGTGATCTCATGTAAGGTTAACATTTGTCAAACTGCAAGAGATTTTTCTAGAGAACCAAAATGGAGCCATTTATACCTATCTGATTGCTGATTGCCTCTGTCAGATGGACACTTAGGATTGTTCAGAGAAGTCACAGAATTCATTCTTTGGAACTTTCTACTAAAAGTTCAGTTCCGGTCAAGGGAAAAGACCACCAGTATCAGAAACATCTTCCAGGAAATTGAATTTCTACTCTCAAATAATGGCATCCAATTTGTATCAGAAGAAAAACGGAGTGAGATTACTTACAATATTCATGGTCATCAAAACTGTCCTGAGTACTAAGACTCAGACAGGTCTTAAGAAAGTGAAACAACTATGTGGTAAAATCGAATTTCAAGATGTCACTCACTTCTAAATCAAGAAGATTAGCTGTGTACTCTGGATATAAGGTACCTCAAATGCAAAACTGCAGAAGGTATCTCAGATGTATATGTGTAGTATGCACCCAAAATACTTTTAGAACTAAGCAGTTATCAGATTCAATAATATAATAAATGCAAAATTTTGTGGGGGCTTGGATCATGATTTTTGAATGCTGGGGATTGGCAATAGTGGGTACGTTCTTTAGGTGGATTGCTGCAGAACAGTAAAGGAATGATGCTATCCCAACATAAAGCATATTCAGAAATGTTTCATTATGGTTACAAGATGATTTTGTGCAAATATTATCTCAAAATTAAAGAAAAATATTTAAATCCTTTTTGTTTTATAATCATACACTCAGAAGTAGTTTCATCATTCACCTAGTAAACAAGGAAATAAATTAAAATTGGAAAAAGCTATCTAAAAAACGTAAACTATGTTTCAAAATCTTTATTTAAAAAAAAATCTTATTTTCCGGCTTTGGGCATTAGCCTCTCCCTGCTGATCTCTCTCCTAATGACATAGTTTGGAGGGCGGGGGGTTGAGAAGAAGGAAGAAATAGTCCATGCTACATGTGGAGATACTGAAAGACTTGGGAGCATAGAGAGAGAGAATCAGTTTCTAAAACACAGTAGTTATTCTATGTAGTATTCAAACAGATTCTTAGTGCCCATTACCACTGAAATTCTTTCTTTATAAACTGCCTTCATAGAAGTTCCTTGGTTTTCTGTCTGCAGTGAATAAAGTCAGAACTAGAAAATGTGTATAATTACATGCATTTTTTGAAAAACACAAGAAGTCCAGGCTGTAGCTAAGAGAAACCTAAGGAAATAGCTATTTTTCTGATAGCGTTTGGTGAAGATGTCACTTAGAGAAGCCCTGTGAAAATCCAATCTTTTAGAAGCACGGCAGTAATATTAGCCAGACAAAGATCAGTTTTGCCTCTCAAAACTGAAGTCGTATGAGACTCACTCCATATTTTAAATTGTATTGGATTAACAGTTATTGCACAATAAATCCTAATCTATCTTGTCTGTGTCTCAAAGTCCAATTTTAAATGGAGCGGCTCAACTCATCTGTCTACCTCAGCAACCACAGTCTTCCTTTTTCACATGTGAAATTTTTGCATATAGTCTCAATTTTCAGTTTATTCAAATAAAAGTACCTACTTGCTTATTAAAGATAGATATATAGTAGTTTTGTCTTTTAATTTCATTAGAAAACATCTTTGCATTAGCTACAATTTCCAAAATCCGGACTGTATAAAGAATTTTGTTTTAAAGTAAAGTTAAATTATTTAACTGTAGCTGGAATTTTCTGCAATCTGTTGTGGTGTCCTCTAGGGTTCCACACTCTCATATCTACTTGCTTTCAAGAGTAAGCATCTGATGTTTTCTAATTAACCTAAGCTGAAGAATATAGATCTTATGAATCAAAAAGAAAGTGTTGGTAGCAATGGTGATATTCATATACAAGACGATGTTGCTGCATGGCAGCTAGCATTTGTGATGGCCTCTCTGTTTATTAACTGTCAATATAGTCTAGGCAAAGATGGATTAGAGAGCATAGTACAGGTGAAGAGGTCAAACATGCAAAATAAATACAATTCATCATATGCTTCTAAAGTTTATCAGGTGGCTATAAAATGGGTTATCAGTACCATACATGTAGTGTAATTCATAACGTGAATATTTTATATATAAAAATGGAGGAATTAGAACAACAGAGGATACTACTGCCTTTTGAGAACTACATTAACAGTACAAGTAACGTTTCTATAATCAAAGAAAGCAAATACTAGAAATATAGTTTATTTTATAACAGTATTCTGATTCAGAAATTGCAGATATGTCTTTTGCTATCCATTTGACACATTTTTTATTTTTTTACTAGGTTTAATATCAAATAAAATATTTATTGACATTCTTCTTGACTTGATTACTTTGAACCTTGGAACAAACAGCCTTCCTGATGTATGGATGCACCTTACAGTTTCAGATGTAAGTTTTAATTGCTATTTTCATTTCTGTAGATCTCATCACTTGAAAACTTTGCCAGTTTGGCTAGTGACTATGCAGTTCTGGGCTATACATAGTAAATGTGGTCTTATCCTTACCATAAGGAAGCAAAAAAGTAATGATTTTAAAGGGCCTTCCCAGTTGTTATTCCTATCAATTCCTTTCTATAAGAGTAAATTTGTGGATGCAGCTATGACAAGATTTAAATCTGTATTATACTACTATATTTATTTATGCTTTTCTCACTTATAATATATGAGTGTCTTGGACATTAATTAATTTATTTCCACAACACCATTGTGGGCATAGGAATGATCTCCAGAGGGGAACTGAGAAACAGCGACATTAAGTAACTTGCCCAAGACTGAAGTAGAATCAATGGCAGAGCTGCAAATAGAGCCTACATCTCCTGAGTCAATCCAGTGCTTAAGCACAACACCGTCTTTTTGCTTCTTTCCCGTATTTTGGATTTACGGTTGAATAAGTAGGCAGAGGTTGGACCTGCATAGTGTTAAATATGTTTCTCCAAGATTCTTGAATTATCTGTGATAACATTGTTTCCAAAATGATTATTTTTTTATTAACAGCACATGCATTCAAGACTATGGGATAAGGAGGATTACCAGATTTAGCAAATTTGGATTCTACTAGGAAAAGGCTTATTCTTGGAGGTTGAAACTTACAGTGAAAGAGGCTTAACATTAAGAATTTCATTGGGACTTAAGTGGTACAGAGAATTTTGTGTGGGCTGTTTGCACATGGCTGAATTTCACTGAGTACCTGATTAATCCTAAAAGGTTGTGAGCAACAGGAGCACCCATTGACTTATATTGGAATTGCAGATGCTCAGTACCTCATGCAATCATGCCATAAATCTCCATATTTTGCATAGTAAAAAAAATTAAATAGAATATGAGTCAGATGTTCAGTTTATTGTTAGAGTATGTTGGTAGTAGTGGTGTTTGTTAGTTGTTGACATGCAGGCTGAATGGAGGATTACTTATAAAATATGTATCTATTTATGTATCCCACAACACATTCTTTAAGTATCTTTAGTCCTTACAGGCGTTAGATTTCCCAAACCAGGCTTTCATTAAAGTGCACCCCTAGACATTGCTGCTTGTTTGGTGAAATACAGTGAAAGCCTCATCTCCAAGAACTAGGAAAACCTCCTCAGCCCATCATGTATCTTAGACATCTCACTGCAGAATACCTCAGTGATGACTTGAACTAGGAGATGATGCTGTAAGGCTACAAATCCAGTTTCTTAGGAATGTAGGAGATGAATCTTACTCCTTCCGGGGAGCCCTTTACTAGGTATAATATATTCCCTTCTTTGCTTTGCACATAGTGGACACTAGTGCAAATAGATAATAATTGACTTGTCTGTGAGTATGAACAGAACCGAGGATCCACGTACTCCTCCCCATCCACCTTCTTAGAGGGGAGATCCAAGTGTACAGCTTTCATCTTGCTGGGGTACACAAAGTCTAAGGATACCTAAAATGACTGTTCAGGATCTGAGAGCTTTATTTTACTCACCTGTGAAACCACATTAAGACATGATACAATCTGATGCTAAGTGTCTAAAAGTGGAGAGTCAGAGTTTGATGGCTATCTTCTGTCTGAGTGAAGAAAATTTCTTCTGTATAATTGTATAGAATTGTATTGTGTTTTATTTTAATTATGTAAGAAATGTATATTCTTACACACAACCGTAGTTCAAACTATTTATCATTTTATTTTTATAGTTACAAAATCTGGCAACTACATTAACGGTGAACTCAGAGCTTATTGATTGGCGCAGATTCTTATTAACAGCGGCTCAACCATGGCCAGTTCCCTCTGTGGTACAGCTCCTTGATACCCTGCACAACTTTAAAGCTGTTGATGAAACTGGATTAGGCTTTATTACACAGGAATACTATAATCAGGTGGTTATTGTTTCCTCTTTTGAATAATATTATTTTGTATTTTTTAATCAAAAGGTGTATTATTAGGTTTTTCATTTAGTTTTATAAACAATCTGAATTTGAATACAAAAAAATTAAAAATTTGATATTTTGGGGGTCCCTTTTAGTGAAATTAGTCTTTTCAGAGAAATCAAAGGAACTTTTCTAGATTAAGTCCAATATTTGCAAATCCCATCCACAGTTTTTAATAACAAGAATCCGATTAATCAGGTGGTGCTGTACATTCATTTCTCTCTTCCCTCCGGAACTAGTTTTCAATGAAAATTCTCCTGTTCTAGAGAATCAGAAATTGACAAACTGTTATTTGATCCTTGTTATTTGTTCTCTTAATTTGTCCAATTTTTTTGTTTCTTTTTGACAGCTCTACTTTGGCTGTAAAATATCTGTAAATTTATCTTTACTTAAATAAACATTTTTTGCAAATGAAGATTGATTTTTCATCCTGTAGCGAGTGGGAAATTACAAGATTCTTTGGTTCACATACATAAGAAAATTTTAATTTGGGTCTTTGTTTTGCAAAGTTCAGGAAGGTTTTTGGGAAGGGAGGTTTCATGAAAATAAAAGAATTTTGGGGAAGGCAGCAGCTGCCTTTCACAGACAGCTATACTGCTCCTCTTGCAGAATTAAATGTTGGCAATAGAATTCTAGAAGCCTGTGATTTTCAGAATTTCTTTCTTCAAAAGTATCACCGATCCAACTACCTTCCAGCAGCAAGTGTCCCAAGACATCTGAAAAGAAACTAACCCTGCCAGAGTTGGAAAAGCCACAAAAAGGTGTAGCTACAGACATTGCACCCATCCACACATTATTGTGGTATTTTTCACTGAGGTACTAGAGATTAAAAGTATACCAACAGCTCCAAAGTCAACAGAATATTAATGCAGCATTTTTGACACAGGATGCTAGTTTGAACATCCTTTTAAGTCAGCATCTGATATAAACGCTATGAAGTATGAACATTCTAGCAGTTGCCCTGCAGCCATGTCAGTGTGTCTGAACTAGCAAAACTTGGGGCATGGTTACACTTACAAGATTATAGCGCTATTGGTTATAGCGGTCCCCTTATACAGTAATATGAATAGCGCTATTGTATGTCCACACTGAGATGCTCCAGCGTTATAGCATGGCCACATTTGCGGCACTTAATACGGCATTAAGAGCAGCGCATTAGGGCATGTATCCCACAGTACACCTCTTCCTGATCTGGCGCAATGCCTTGTGGTAGGGGGGGCGTCACTTGTGGGGCATTCTGTATCCTGTTTCAACTACCCATGATGCTTTTTGGCATATCCCAGAAATCCCTGTGTTTCTGTCCACCTCCGGCGCCATCTTTCAATGGTTTCAGCAAGGCGCGCTCCGTCTTCCATTGTCATGTGCCGCAGTGAATCCAGAACTGCTGAGGAACGTGCTGACGACTGTCGCCAGCACATCTCTGTGTGCAGTGGAGTTAATCCTTGACATGCAGGATGACAGTGATGAGTCTGAAGACGAGATCGAAGAGGTGAATGCGTTTGACACGAAGCTTCTTGTCTCATTAACGGACATGCTCTCGGCCGTTGAACACCGCTTCTGGGCACGGGAAACGAGCACTGAGTGGTGGGATCGCATCGTCATGCAAGTCTGGGACGACGAGCAGTGGCTGCAAAACTTTTGAATGAGAAAAGCCACTTTCATGGGACTGTGTGCTGAACTCGCCCCCGCCCTGCGGCGCAAGGACACCAGACTGAGAGCTGCCCTCCCTGTGGAGAAGCGGGTGGCTATCGCGATCTGGAAGCTGGCTACTCCAGACAGCTACCGATCGGTGGCCAACCAGTTTGGGGTTGGAAAGTCGACCGTTGGAGTTGTGCTGATGCAAGCGTGCAGGGCCATTAATCGCATCCTGCTACGAAAAATCGTGACTCTGGGTAACGTGCATGACATTGTTGCTGGCTTTGAAGAAATGTGTTTCCCTAACTGTGGAGGGGCGATAGATGGGACCCATATACCTATTCTGGCACCCACCCACCTAGCAGACGAGTACGTTAACCGAAAGGGGTACTTCTCCATGGTTTTCCAGGCGCTTGTGGATCACCGTGGGCGTTTTACTGACATTAACGCTGGCTGGTCTGGAAAAGTGCATGACGCACGCATCTTCCGCAACACCGGCCTGTTCACGAAGCTGCAAGCCGGGACTTTTTTCCCAGACCAGAGGATGCCCGTGGGGGAAGTGGAAATGCCCATAGTGATTCTTGGTGACCCTGCTTACCCTTTAATGCCCTGGGTCATGAAACCCGACACAGGGAGCCTGGACAGCAGTCAAGAAAGGTTCAACTACAGGCTTAGCCGGTGTCGAATGACTGTGGAGTGTGCTTTTGGGCGTCTCAAGGCGCGCTGGCGCTGTCTTTATGGGAGGCTAGACTTGGCTGAGGGTAGTATCTCCGCGGTTATTCCCGCATGCTGTGCCCTACATAACCTTTGTGAGTGGAATGGTGAAGGCTTCACTCAGGCATGGTCCTCGGAGGTTCAGCGCCTGGAGGCCACATACGCCCAGTCAGAGAGCAGGGTTCTTAGAGGGGATCAGCACGAGGCTGTTAGGATCAGGAAAGTCTTGAGGGAGCATTTTGAGGCTGAAAGCCAGTTCTAAAGTTAGGGAGGGTGCATTCTTTTAATAGGAACAGGCATTTGCTTTTCTGTAGCCTCTAATAATCTATGTACACTTAATAAAGAAACCCATTTATTAAGAAGACAATTCATTTATTGAACAGGTACTTTGGTTGCTGAAAGAAAATATTGTGATGCATGGGAGGGGGAAGTGGGGAGAGGTGCAATGGGGGTGGCATGGGGTCAGTCAGATATTGGAATATGTCCGGGTCTCTGAGTCTCCAGTGCCCTCACAGTGGCCATGTCCCCCGAATCCCATTTGTGGAGGGCAGTAAGGCATGTTATTAGGGGTTGACTGCAGTGGATAATGGTTTGGGGGTTGTTCGGTGAAGACAGAGGGGTTGGAGGCAGCTGTGGATGGTGATAACCATATAGCTGATGATAGTGCCCTGGAGGGTACTGAGACACAGAAGGGGAAGGGGTTTGGGGCAAATGATAATGGGGGTGGTGGGTGCGGTGCTTCTCCTCCTGAAGGGTGACAATCCGCTGCATAGTCTGCAGCTGAAGCTGCAGTAATGAGAGCATCTTATCGGTGCTTTTCCGGCGGTGAATCGCATTCTCCTTCCGCGCCTTCTCCCTCAACTTGCTCTCATTCTCCCTCCACCTCTGTGCAACTCGATTCTCCGTTACAGCCTGTTGCATTACTTGCTGTACAAGATCCTCTTTGCTCCTTCGTGGCCGCTTCCTCAGTCGCCTGAGCCTCTCAGCTGTTGATAAGAGCGATGGCACAGGGCTCAAGGACGACCCTTCTAAAATAAAAAGATACATTTAACAGTGATTCCCTTGTAAAGAGCAGACATGCCTATGATTCCCCTGCATTCCCCATTTGCCTGTCCCGCAGAGAGTACAGATACAGCAACGGAGCCCCTGCCATGGTGAGTGCACTCCAGAGGCAAGGGAAATGATTTTTTCCCTGCCCCAGAAAAGCTGTGCCAGGGGAGGGGTGGGGAGTGCCGGGAAGTGGCAGGAGCCCTACTCTGAACACTGTTCCAATATTCTCCGTAGGTGTTTGTCCTGGAAGATATCTCATTGCTTCGAGTCACTGAGGAACAAAGGGAAGGGATTTTAATGAGATGCGGCTTCCGCCCAGGGCCATGTGGAGCTTGCCTATGTGCAGCAATGCTTCCCCCACCCATTGTAGCACAGTGGCAGGGACTAGTGACCGTGACCAGGACAGGGACCACACTGGCTCTCCTGGGAAACCTGCGCAGGCGCATTGCAAGTGCTCTTATTGAGACCTTTGAAGAGATTACTGATGATGACTACCGCGAGGTGATAGACTACATCAATGCTCTATTCCACATGTAGGCAAGCATGCAAGCATCCCTTTCCACCCCAAGCTGCCAGGCTTCCCCATAGAAAAGCAGCTTTACCTCCGCAATCTGCTGCTGAGCTGGCCCCTGCAACCGCCGGACGCTGTGGCTGGCCGCCCTCCTCCTGGCTTTAGAGGAGAGCTCCTGGCTGCATGCCCCCCTGCCCTCCTCCTGGCTTGACAAGAGCTCCAGGTGGAATGCCCCTTGCATCCCTTTCCACCCCAAGCTGCAAGCCTTCCCCATAGAAAAGCAGCTTTACCTCCGCAATCCGCTCCTGAGCTGGCCCCTGCAACCGCCGGACGCTGTGGCTGGCTGCCCTCCTGGGTTGAGAAGCGCTCTTGGCTGTATGCGTTCAGGGACTCCTCCGTGCCCTGGGTCGCTGCCGCCTCGTCCTCCTCCTCCTCCTCTTCTTCATCCTCCTGGTCATCATCCTCCTCCTCACCCCCACCCTTCACTGGTGGGCTGGGAAGTGTCCATGGTGATCGATGGAGTGACTGTAGGATCACCACCAAGTATCGCGTGCAGCTCCTTATAAAATCTGCAAGTCACCCGGGCTGCCCCGGAGCGTCCGTTTGCCTCGCGGGCTTTGCGATACGCATTCCTAAGCTCCTTTACCTTAACACGGCACTGCAGAGTGTCCCGCTCATGGCCTCTTTCCGCCAACGCCCGTGATATCTGCCCATAGGTATCAAAATTCCTGCAGCTAGACTGCAGCTGAGACTGAACAGCCTCTTCCCCCCAACAGCTGATGAGGTCCAGCACCTTGCTATTGCTCCACGCTGGGGATCGCCTATTGCAAGGAGGCATGGCACGTGGAGTCATGATGATCAATCAGAATGATCACCTGCAAGGATTTCCTGAGAGCACGCCACGCTTGGCTGGAGCAAACAGGAAGGGGATTTTCAAATTTCCCTGGAACTTTAAAGGGCGGGTCTGACGTGTGGTCAACTGAGGACAGGACAAAAGATTTTGCAAGTGATGACCAGAGAGGCTCGAACGGGAATTATGGGATGGGCTGGAGGCCAGTTAATGCACAGTGGGTGTCCACATTGTTGCTGTTGCACTACAGCCCTTATTCCCCATGCGGAGGGGGATTAACAAGAGCGCTATAACTCAGCGGTTATAGCGCTCTACGTGCCTTGCCAGTGAGGACGGGGAGGAGGTTATAGTGCTTGTAGGGGCTTTATAGCGCTATAAAGTGCCAGTGTAACCAATCCCTCAGTCTACTGAGGTAAGATGGTGTTCTTTACAAAGTGATTTAGGGCTAAAAATGTAGCATTCTCATATTTTCCTCTCCCTTCCACTAAGTCCTTTCTTGCATGGAACGATCTTTGGAGATTTTTTTTAAATCCCTTAAGAAATGTAGCTCCTTTAATTAATATGTCAGTGCTATAAAATTTTCTGCTAAGAGGTGTTATTCCATACCTAGATTCCACCTGTCTCATGTTTTTATTGCAGATAACATAGCATGTACCAATAGCTATTCATCAGTAAATACTATTGCTGTATATAGCATGGAAGGATTAGAGCCCAAAATCAGCTGGCACAGGCCAGCTGCAGGTGTCTAATTGCAGTGTGGACATACCCTAAGTGACTTCAGAGCCTCAGTCTCATCAAAAGTCAGTACCAGACTCCTAAGTACCTGAGTCACTTTTGAAAATGGGACTTAAGCTTCATTACTTAACTGCTTTTGAAAACTTTGGATAAAGTTTATTTAATTCTACAGAAAGCCTCCAAAAACCTCTAGCATCCCACAAATCATACCACAGAGATCCAATAATTTTAACTGACAGCATTGTATATTAAAATTTTTGTAATTTTACAACATAAATACACATAGGGGGAAAATGTAGCCAGCAGTTTTTCAGACTTATGAAAACCAACAGACAAAGTTTGAAATTAATAGGCACTTCTGCTCTCAGTTATACCTTATACATTGAAATCAGTGGGATTGTATGGGGAAATGGAGCTCAGAATTTGCCTCACTGCATTTAAAGCTACTCTATTACAAACTTCATATCCTTCTCTTTGACATTTACAGCTGTTTAGTCACTTATACACATTTAACTCTTTGATGTAGAATTACTGACTCATCCTCTGTAGAATCGAATGCACTATAGGGTTAATGAGTCAGTAGTTACAGTCCGGAAAGTAAGAAAAGAGCAATAGCTCTGCGTTGGTAAAAAGCTGTTCAGCCATCTAAGGCTGTGTAAAGAAAAGCCACTGAACTCCTTGTTAAGGAGGACCTGCAAAGCTAACATGAGTATCCACTTAATCTTTAAGTTATCTGCTGAATTCTTCCTACTAATCTGTCTATTGAAGGTATCCAGTACAGAAACATATTTTAACAATTTTTCCCCTCTGAAATTCTCTTGACACTTCCTGTGTTTTTGAAAAAACAACTTAATACTGTATATTAAATCTGCCTCTTGCAAACATATTTGTATTAAAATGCAGACTATTGTATGTTGTGAATGGTGGAAAAGGTAATGATCCACCTAAAAAGGGAGAAAAGGGCATGAAGAAGTTTTAATAAAAAAAAACAGTCCCAATAGGATTTGAACTCAATATATACATTGATAGGCTATAGTCTTTTATCAACATTTCTGAAAATTTACAGGTATTAATTAGATGGCTTGAAAATGCCCATTTTATTCTCTTAATCCAATGAGAAATATATTGAGAGTATTTTTAATTGAAAATAAGGTTTACAAAAGTTTAAACAAGGTTCATTCTCTATTTCATTGTCATGACATTATGAGAATCATATTTATTTACTCTATATGTTGCTGTTTCAAGAAGCAAACTCTGAAAAAAAATCTGTGAGAAGAAAAACAAAAATATTCTTGCATTATATCTATATGCACACACATTTTCCATAAACTGGCTACTGACCAAAATTAATTTTAAAATTATATCAATAGGAATTTTGCCTAAATAAAAGGTGCATTTGGTACATAATGAGTAGAGACTAGATGCCTTGCATGTCCATTCAGGAGAGGAATGGTTTATAAGGTGTTCCCTTACTTCTTGCACCTGCTGACCTCCTTAGGCCATTATAGACTGGGAGCGAGGCAGGAATGCTAAGCCAGTTATAGGGCTAGCAAAGGGTACACCTCATTTGGTGAGGGGGGAAACCAGGAAGCAGATTGCAATTCTGCATCTCAAGCAGCTTCCTAGTCCGCTCCTGAGGTAGCACAACTATATGAAGAGGTGTTCAGTCAATCCACAATCAATGCTAGGTATACAGGCAAAAAGAATAAAGTTTCAGTGCTTGGTATTTTCAGGGGAATCTCTAGATACAAATTCATTCTTATATAGATAGTAGCAGTGTAATGTTCGACTTGCTATCAATAACATTCAGTATTTACTTGCTCTTGAAAAGATTTTGTTGCAAAGTGTCCAAGTATCTAATTAAATTATTTGTATTAGATTGTTACTTACAGCATCAAATTCAGAACTTGAATAAATGCAGAGACAGATTTTATACTTTGTTAATCTAGCTCTTTCTGTGATTTTTAGAACAGAACAGTCCTGTCACTTTTTTTTTTTAAGGGGATGAAAATCAGTAACTTTTTTTTTTTTAGGTTGGTTTATGGTTTAAAGGCAGTGAAGATTTAAAAATGCCAGAAAATCCTTCAGAGCCTTTGCCGTTTAATAGACAGGAGCATCTTATAATGGTAACTATTGAAAACTGTAAAGAATTTAAGGTATTATTTGTCATTTTGAATGCAGTGGTCCTTTTTCTCAGTTTTCATGACCTCTTTTGCAATGTTAATGCCCCCTTTATTTTAACTAGCCATTATTTCTTCCCAGAAAACTATAAAAAAAGATCTTGGGAGCAGTTTAGTCATAAATGACAATAGCTGTCATTGATACCATGAGATACCTTTGAAAAACATTTGAGTCTAAAGATCTGCTAATGATTGGCTAAGAATTGTGCACACAGCTAATCTGTACAATGACATCCTATTTTTGTTACTTCTCCAAAACACTCTGGCGCACTTGTTGTGTCTCTACTTTTGCTAAGTCTTATCTTTTAGTCTTTAAACTCTCTGGAGCAGGGACTGTCATTTACTGTATCTTTGTACAGTGTATATCACAACAGGGCTTTGACCTGATCGAGGCTTCTAAGCAATTGCACAATATAAGTGTTAAATAATAGTAATGAAACTATAATAAGGAATTGAACTGAGCTGAATAACAATAGCTCATTGAATCAGTATTTTTTTGTGGTGGCAGCCAGCTTACGCTCCAGAATCTAAGCTTTCATTTATTAAAAATTAAGTCCAAGATTTAAAAAACTGTGTGTCTAACATTAGGCTTCTGAATCCATTTTTAGACACCTAAAGCAAAGGGAAATCAATCAGAACTACTAGAAAATCACATTTGAAAATCAGGCCATGTATTTAGGAAGCCATAGGTGTATTTAATAGCCGAACTTTAGGCACCCATTTTTGACACCTTAGCCCAAGCTCTAGACCTTAAATATGAAACAAAAAAACAAAAACAAAAAAACCCAACCACTTCAAACTGTAAATTTGGTGTAAAGTGAGGAAAAAATCAATCTCAATGTGGTGGTCATTCCTAAACCTAATTATGACAATTTATTGCAAGGGCCTCAGACATTGCTAGCACCTCAGTATCCTGTTTTCTGCCTGTGACACAGTGGTTTAGTCCCTGAGGGTTGAAATGCTTTAGTCTAATCCAAGTTATTGCTCTTAATATAATAACTGGTTAAAATTTAATGTCCTGTGATATACAGACTAGATTAATGGTCCATTCTGGCCTTAAACTCTGTGAAACTATGAAATATAACAACTAACTATTTCACAATTCATTACAGCGCGCGCGCGCGCACACCCACACGAGACAATCCTTTCTGGACTGGACAGCACTTAGTCTTCCAATGTCTTATATAAAATTATCTGTTTTTTCCAATTTGACCCCTGTTTGAGGATACTGTTTTCAATATAGTTTGTGGTGAATACATTTCATTATTGATGAAGGGGGCTGTGCAACAAATCATTGGTGCACAGCATAAAAATGATAATTAACACAACTTTGGGGAGAAAAGGTTTGAAGTAAATAACTTTTATTAAGAAAAGAAAAAACCCACTTACAATAAAAAATAAGAAAAACCTGAGAATAGGGCGATGAATCTTGCACCTATTAATTTTAAATATCGTGCATATATTCACAGAGAGAGACCACAGTGCATGTATACAGAAGAGGTAAAATGTCATAACTTTTTTGTGACATTTTACGGATTCCTACCGGTTCTTTGAGAATCCTCACAGCCAAAACCAAAATATTATAATGTAGGTTTTCTTGATTTTCCCATAGGACCTCAACAATCTTTCTGAAAGTATATTTCTCTTCAGCAGTCACTATCTTGCATATACATTTAATTCTGTTCTCTAGACTTTTGATTTAAATTGGCCAAATATCTTCTGTGGGAATTAATTGAAATGTTTTTCCTTTTCCAGTTTTTCTTTATTTTATTTGCTGATGCCAGAAAAGATCCCTCTCAACTTGACTACACTAAGATGCTGCTTTATTTTGCTTCACATCCTGATGCCGTTGAGGGAGTCTACCGAGCGCTTAGTATTGCTACTGGAACATACATCCATAGAAGAAAAGAGGTTTCTTCTCCACATATGGTAAAATATGGTTATATGAATCAGTAGATAGAGTCATAATAATGCTAGCAAGTTATAACATCTTGTCTCATGACTTAGGGTCAGATTCTGATATCCTTACTCATTTCGGGTAGCAACTTTCTTCAGAAATAGTACCTTTGACTATGCAATAACAAGTCAGTAGAAATCCTCAAAATAAGATGCTTCTCAATATGATTAAGGATATGAGGATGTATTCCTTGAGCAATAACACAATTGCAGAGCATTTCCTGGTAATTAATGTCCAATACAGGCGAATTGAGGGCATCCTTTGGTCTAACCTCAGACCACTAAAGCCAGCTAGCTATTAATCCCCAGTATATACACTGCACTGTGGTGGTTACTATTACGATTATAAGCAAAAAATATTTTTTAAATATATCTGTGATGCATGGCTAGAAAGGGTTCAATATCCTGCAAAATAAATAACCCTCAAAAGACATGTGGGGAGATAATGTTTGTGGTTTTGTCTGTTTACATATGTATGAGTAGGGGCTGACAATGTAATCAACAGTCCCTGTCTATGCTGTATTCTGATAATTCAGAGGTCAAAAGAAGATCCTAACATTTAAATGAATTGTAAAGATTGGATATCTCAGTATTCACCTCTCTTTGAAATGTACTGACAGATTGGGTCACAGAGACTCCCTTGAGACTGCCACTGGATGTGCTGAGACTACTATTGAGCCTGTTTTCCCTGGCAGTCTGGGACTTCATTACCCTATCTTGTGAGCCACACATGCTAACCTGCTGCAAACGCAGACCAGGGTCTGAACTATGTCCCCCAAAAGCTGCAGACTTAACTGGAAACAGTTTAAGAAGTGCTCCTGCCTCTAGCACCCAGACACCTGGTTCCCAGTGGGATCCAAATCCCAAATAAATCCATTTTACTCTGCATAAAGCTTTGGTCTCTATAACACTGACAGAGAGATATGCACAGCTGTTTGCTCCCCTGGGTATTAATACTTGCTCTGGGCTAATTAATAAGCAAAAAGTGTTTTTATTAAATATAAAAAGTAGGATTTCAGTGGTTCCAAGTAGTAACAGACAGAACAAAGTGAATTATCAAACAAAATAAAACAAAAGCAGACAGGTCTAGGCTTAATACATAGGAAACTAAATGCAGGTAAATCTCATCTTCAGAGATGTTCCAATAAGCTTCTTTCACAGCCTGGACTCCTTCCTAGTCTGGGTCCAGCAGTCACTCACCCCCATAATTACTGTCCTTTCTTCCAGTTTCTTTGAGGCATCTCTTTGAGATGGAGAGGCTATCTTCTGAGCCAGCTGAAGACAAAATGGAGGGGTTTCCAGTGTCTTTTATATTCTTTTTCTTGTGGGCAGAAACCCCTTTGCTCTCCTGTGCAAGATCACAGCAACAAGATGGAGTCTGTAGCCACCTGGGAAAGTCACATGTCCTGTGAATGATTTATTCATGCAGGCTGATGCCATTGTTTACATGTTAGTTTGAATGTTCCCAGGAAAGCTCAGATGTGGATTGGCATCTCCCAAAGTCCATTGTCAGTTAAGTGTTTCTTGATTTGGGCACTTGCTTAGAATAGTCCTTTCTCAAGAAGCTGAGCAAATTCTTCACTGAGGCTACTTAGAATCAAACAAATACATAGCCAATATTCATAACTTAATATTAAAAAATGATACACACATATGAACAGCGTAATCCTAATCAGCAAAATACAGTCTTTCCATGGACACCCCACTTAGCCTCATCTATACAAGAACTGGTGCAACCATAGGACCCTGGTTGCAACAATGATCTATACAGTCAGTTTGTCAATAGCATCACACTTGAATGGTGGAGGAAAAAGCAATATGTTAATTCGTATAGCTAAGTACTGATGATGGACCTCCTTCCAAGTCCTAGTTACCTTTTGTTCCCTGAAGAACTCCATCTTGTCAAAAGACGTGAAATTGTATAAAAGATCCTTAGATCATGATTCTGTCATCTCATATCTGCTTAGGTTTCATCAGGCAAACTTTGAGTCACAAGACTGAGGTCCCAGTTATGCTAGTATGCCCTGTATATGATGTTTGGACATTGGACTATAAATATGAACTATTTCTGAAAGAACTCTTTGCGGCTACAAAAGCTCACCATCTCTGCTATGAATGTGTATCTAAATGAATTGAACTCATGGCTGTATGTACATTGATCTTTTAACCAAACTTTCAAACCAGTTACAGTGAGTGACCCATGATTGCGATCCTGATAAAAAAAAAAAGCCTGGCAGAATTGTGCTCACAGAAGCACAATTTTGTCTTTTATTAAAAAAAAAAAGGCCCCAGAGCTGGAATTGAAAAATCTGTTAGTTGCTGGTGATAAGGAAGCACACCCAGCAAAAATGCTTGCAGTGAGAAACCAGCAGCTAAAATGTAAACAAAAGCAAAAAATAGCTGATATGGCAGGAGAAGCTGCTGAAAGAGAGTGCCCGTGAACAGAGAATGGCATATATTCAATTGCAGAAACTAGAGGCTAAGACAAAAGTGGACAGACTTAAACTCCGACTCAAGAGAATAAAGGAACAACAAGAACTGTATCATCCTGGAAAGCCAGTTCCTCTCAACAGCAAAGATGAGGATAGAATCTATCCAGTTTGTAATAATGTTGGTATGTTGTCTGACTCTAAGCAGTTGTCTGTGTAACACTGCCACCTTTTATGTAAATGCTTTTACTGTGAGCTCGGGTTAAGGTAACCCAATAACTTGTGCAGAGAATATAAAAGTCAATGCTAACAGCTGTTGAGGTCAAATTACAGCTTCTAGGATCACTCTTGTTAATGCAGATCTTGTCAACGAGGAAGATTATTTACCAAATAAGAGTGTGAATATTGTAATCCTCTATGTAGTTACTGTAAGTGTGTCTTTAGCCAGAATCCATCTTGAATGGAATGGTGTTAAACATGAAGTTATAGCTGGTGTAAGAAAGTTATTGCCTAAGTATCTTTTGATTTGGGGATGATATTAAAGCTTGTTCAGTCAGGTTGACATAAACCAGTCACAGGAAAGAAATAATCCTGAACCTGTGTCTGTTAGGGAGAAGGATTTGCCTACGGAGGGTTTCTCCAAAAGTTTGTCTGAGGAAGATGGCTGTTTGTGCAAAGAAGCTGTGCATATGTTGAAAAAAATTCTGCATCTATCTGGTATCTCAGAAGTGAATCTAGCATTAGATAAGGCTCAAGAAGATGTTTCTCTAGAGCAAATTAAAATTAGTGATCAGGTTAAAGCCCTAACTGAGGAGGGAAGAGGTATATTCTTGGTGACTGTAATAAGACGCTATTTGTGGAAAAGAGCAGTTTATCTGTTAAGGGAGGGGAAGGCAAAGAAAGTTTAGATGAGCACAGGCAGCTTTCTGAGCCGAAGGCTTTGTCTAATCAGCAATTTGGGAAGGCAAAGTTAGTTGAAAATGAGTATCCCAGCCTATAGCATACCTCTTACCAGCGTGGAGAATTGTGACAATGAAGGAAATGTTCTTGTGTCTGTTAGGGGTAGTGACTTGCCTGTGAAGGGAGCTACCACAATCTCCAAGCAATTGTCTGTGAACAATCGTGTGCTGGGAGAAGGGAAATGAAATCTCAAGCTGTTTTGCCAGCTCTTTTCTGTTTGTGGAGCAGACAGAAGAAGCCTGTCAACCTGTGATGGATGAAAATTTATCAGTTGACCCAAAGTTGATTCTGGTTACAACTAAAGCTCAGGAAGGAAGTGGCCCTAAATTTGTGTCTGTTAGAGATGATATTGCAACCAGGTTGCATCCAGTTGATGTCATAAATAGCTCCCAGAGACCAAGCAATTCTGGTGCTTTTCCACATAGGCTGGGAGTGGGTGTAAAACTCTGCAGATGAACATTTGAACTCTGGGGGAATTCTGACCAGGGACAGAGACCTTGGGTTGTTGGACTTTGGGACTTTGGGTGACTTTTGAATTGCTGGACTCAAGAACCAAAGGGAAAGGACGCTGCCCAACTTGCTTGGGGTGGGTTTTTTGCTCATCATGTGTGTTATGAATCCTGTTTGTGGTGTTTCCCCAACATAATGCCACATTGTTTCTCTCTGTTATTAAAAGGCTTTTGCTACACTCAGACTTTGTGCTTGCGAGAGGGGAAGTATTGCCTCTTAGAGGTGCCTGGGAGTGGGAGATGTTGGTATATATTTGTCCCAGGTCACTGGGTGGGGGCTCGAGCCGGTTTTGCATTGTGTTATTGGAGCGGAACCCCTAGATACTGAACCAGGCCCTTGTTCCTGCCAACTCTGATGGGCAGAAGGGTTACACTTGTAATACGGTAAAGAACGCTTCTAATCGTTTGACTATGAAGTTTAGCAGTTTACCTGAAAAGGTGTTGTGTGAAAATCCTCCTGATGGGCCAAAGGTGATTTTGGCTGTATGTGAAATTCAGGGGGAATTTGGTGATTTGCCTGTTGTGCCAAAATCAGTTCTGGACATAAATAAAGTTCAGAAAGAATCTGTTGCAGTGCATGATATTGCAAAAGAAAAGGAATTTCTTTGTGAAGTCTTTGAAGTCTGTTAAAAGGAATTGTTTCCATTGTCTCTGAATGGGCCATAGTTTATAGTAAACAATCTCTCTTCTGGGGAAAGTGTGTTGGTGTCTAATGGCCAAAGTCTTTCAAATGAAAATGAATCCACTGAATTTGCTTTGAAAAAATCCATTGTGGTTAGCTCTGAGGAGATTTCAGATAGAATAAAAATTGTTAGGGACTCTAAACAGCCATAAGCTTAACCAGCTTGTTGGGGAGACAATGGTGTTGTGACATGACTGTCTCCAGTTTGATTCTTTAAGTAAACAGTTTGTATCTCAGGTTCAGAGGGATGACTGGACAGCTGAATCTGCAGAGCAAGAGGACAGTTATCCAGTTAATCTTATGAATACGGGGCATGGCAAGTAAATTCTCATCTCTAGATATTTTGGATATGGCTTGTAGTCTCTTAGTGTACTTGACATCTGATTCCATGTGGAAGCAAAGGTTGGTAAGGAAAGGACAAAAGAACCTTGAATCTAACATGCTAGTGAAAATCAGTGCTATTTCTTTAAGACAGAGTCCTGCCTTGGAATTGGTAAGGGTGGAGGATCTGAAAACTGTTAAACAGGCTAGTGTCTGTGTTGATGCAAATTGCCTGACTGGGGGGAGAAAGACTTGCCTGTAGCTGTTAGAAAAAACACACACCCAGACCACCACTGGATTCTGTAAAGCAAAAGAGCTCAGGTTTTGACCTTCACGAACAGGGAGAAAGGGAAAAAGTGTATCATTCTATTGAAAGCCACAGGTTAACCCTAAAATGCCAAAACCCCAATGGTATTGAGACAAAGGCGTGGCATAACAAAAATGATTGTGAATGTACACTTGTAATAAATTTGATGTTAATGTTAATACTAATGTTAACTTTTGTGACTGTGGTGCTAATACCAAGAACTGTAAAAATGTACAACGTGCATGGTCTCTTGAAAAAAACCCTTAAATGTGTTAAGGGTGGTACATAATAGAAACCTTTATGATTATGTTCTTTTGTCAAAAAGAACACACTTTGTATTAAAAAGCCTAATAATGTTAAGGTTTCACAGCTAATGCATAGACACATTTCTAAAACTTTCTACAGCAGAAAAAACACTACAAGCTTGAGCTGCTGTGTGCAAAGGGAAACTCAGGTACAACATCTCACACCCTTCATGGCTGAATGCCAGAATACTCTTTGAAAAAAATTAATGGCTATGGGCTTGGTTACACTGGCACTTTATAGCGCTATACAGCCCCCACGAGCGCTATAACCTTCTCCCCGTCCTCACTGGCAAGGCACGTAGAGCGCTATAACCGCTGAGTTATAGCGCTCTTGTTAATCCCCCTCCGCATGGGGAATAAGGGCTGTAGCGCAGCTGCTGTAACGCTACAGCAAGAACGTGGACACCCACTGTGCATTAATTGGCCTCCATCCCATCCCATAATTCCTGTTCGAGCCACTCTGGTCATCACTTGCAAAATCTTTTGTCCTGTCCTCAGTTGACCACACGTCAGACCCGCCCTTTAAAGTTCCAGGGAAATTTGAAAATCCCCTTCCTGTTTGCTCCAGCCAAGTGTGGCGTGCTCTCAGGAAATCCTTGCAGGTGATCATTCTGATTGATCATCATGACTCCACGTACCATGCCTCCTCGCAATAGGTGATCCCCAGCATGGAGCAATAGCAAGGTGCTGGACCTCATCAGCTGTTGGGGGGAAGAGGCTGTTCAGTCTCAGCTGCGGTCTAGCCGCAGGAATTTTGATACCTATGGGCAGATATCACGGGCGTTGGCGGAAAGAGGCCATGAGCGGGACACTCTGCAGTGCCGTGTTAAGGTAAAGGAGCTTAGGAATGTGTATCGCAAAGCCCGCGAGGCAAACTGCTGCTCCAGGGCAGCCCCGGTGACTTGCAGATTTTATAAGGAGCTGTACGCGATACTTGGTGATGATCCTACAGTCACTCCATCTACCACCACGGACACTTCCCAGCCCACTACTGAAGGAGGGGGTGATGAGGAGGACGAAGAGCAGGAGGATGAGGATGAGGCGGCAGCAACCCAGGGCATGGAGGAGTCCCTGAACGCATGCAGCCAGGAGCTGTTCTCAAGCCAGGAGGAGGGCAGTCAGCCACAGCGTCCGGCGGTTGCAGGGGCCAGCTCAGCAACGGATTGCGGAGGTAAAGCTGCTTTTCTATTGGGAAGGCAGGCAGCTTGGGGTGGAAAGGGATGCAGAGGGCATTACACCTGGCGCTCTTGTCAAGCCAGGAGGAGAGCAGGGGGGCATGCAGCCAGGAGCTCTTCTCAAGCCAGGAGGAGGGCGGCCAGCCACAGCGTCCAGCGATTGCAGGGGCCAGCTCAGCAGCAGATTGCGGAGGTAAAGCTGCTTTTCTATGGGGAAGGCAGGCAGCTTGGGGTGGAAAGGGATGCTTGCCTACATGTGGAATAGACTACATCAATGCACTGTCACCTCGCGGTAATCATCATCAGTAATCTCTTCAAGGGTCTCAATAAGAGCTCTTGTAATGCGCCTGTGCAGGTTTCCCGGGAGAGCCAGCGTGGTCCCCGTCATGGTCACTAGTCCCCGCCACTGTGCTACAATGGGTGGAGGAAGCATTGCTGCACATAGGCAAGCTGCATATGGCCCTGGGCGGAAGCCACATCTCATTAAAATCCCTTCCCTTTGTTCCTCAGTGACTCGAAGCAATGAGATATCTTCCAGGACAAACACCTACGGAGAATGTTGGAACACTGTTCGGAGTAGGGCTCCTGCCACTTCCAGGCACTCAACCCTCCCTCCCCACGCCACAGCTTTTCAGGGCAGGGAAGAAATCCTTCCCCCTGCCTGCTGCTCAGAGTAAGGCTCCTGCAACGTGCCGGCACTCTCCACCCCCTCCCCTGGCACAGCTTGTCTGGGCAGGGAAAAAATCATTTCCCTTGCCTCTGGAGTGCACTCACAGCAATGGAGCCCCTGCCATGGTATCTGTGCTCTCTGCGGGACAGGCAAACGGGGAATGCGGGAGAATCATAGGCATGTCTTCAGTTTACAAGGGAGCCGCTGTTAAATGTATCTCTTTATTTTAGAGGATCATCCTTGAGCCCTGTGCCATCGGTCTTATCAACAGCTGAGAGGCTCAGGCGACTGAGGAAGTGGCCACGAAGGAGCAAAGAGGATCTTGTACAGCAAGTAATGCAACAGGCTGTAATGGAGAATCGAGTTGCACAGAGGTGGAGGGAGGACCAGAGCAAGTTGAGGGAGAAGGCGCAGCAGGAGAACGCGATTCACCGCCGGACAAACACCGATAAGCTGCTCTCATTACTGCAGCTTCAATTGAAGACTATGCAGCGGATTGCCACCCTTCAGGAGGAGAAGCACTGCACCCACCACCCCCATTATCATTTGCCCCAAACCCCTTCCCCTTCTGTGCCTCAGTACCCTCCAGGCCACTATCATCAGCTGTATGGTTATCACCATCCACAGCTGCCTCCAACCCCTCTGTCTTCACCGAACAACCCCCAAACCATTATCCACTGCAGTCAACCCCTAACAACATGCCTTACTGCCCTCCACAAATGGGATTCGGGGGACATGGCCACTGTGAGGGCACTGGAGACTCAGAGACCCGGACATACTCCAATATCTGACTGACCCCATGCCACCCCCATTGCACCTCTCCCCACTTTCCCCTCCCATGCATCACAATATTTTCTTTCAGCAACCAAAGTACCTGTTCAATAAATGATTTGTCTTCTTAATAAATGGGTTTCTTTATTAAGTGTACATAGATTATTAGAGGCTACAGAAAAGCAAATGCCTGTTCCTATTAAAAGAATGCTCCCTCCCTCCCTCCCTAACTTTAGAACCGGCTTTCAGCCTCAAAATGTTCCCTCAAGACTTTCCTGATCCTAACAGCCTCGTGCTGATCCCCTCTAAGAACCCTGCTCTCTGACTGGGCGTATGTGGCCTCCAGGCGTTGAACCTCCGAGGACCATGCCTGAGTGAAGCCTTCGCCATTCCACTCACAAAGGTTATGTAGGGCACAGCATGCGGAAATAACCGTGGAGATACTACCCTCAGCCAAGTCTAGCCTCCCATAAAGACAGCGCCAGCGCGCCTTGAGACGCCCAGAAGCACACTCCACAGTCATTCGACTCCAGCTAAGCTTGTAGTTGAACCTTTCCTGACTGCTGTCCAGGCTCCCTGTGTAGGGTTTCATGACCCAGGGCATTAAAGGGTAAGCAGGGTCACCAAGAATCACTATGGGCATTTCCACTTCCCCCACGGGCATCCTCTGGTCTGGGAAAAAAGTCCCGGCTTGCAGCTTCGTGAACAGGCCGGTGTTGCGGAAGATGCGTGCGTCATGCACTTTTCCAGACCAGCCAGCGTTAATGTCAGTAAAACGCCCACGGTGATCCACAAGCGCCTGGAGAACCATGGAGAAGTACCCCTTTCGGTTAACGTACTCGTCTGCTAGGTGGGCGGGCGCCAGAATAGGTATATGGGTCCCATCTATCGCCCCTCCACAGTTAGGGAAACACATTTCTTCAAAGCCAGCAACAATGTCATGCACGTTACCCAGAGTCACGATTTTTCGTAGCAGGATGCGATTAATGGCCCTGCACGCTTGCATCAGCACAACTCCAACGGTCGACTTTCCAACCCCAAACTGGTTGGCCACCGATCGGTAGCTGTCTGGAGTAGCCAGCTTCCAGATCGCGATAGCCACCCGCTTCTCCACAGGGAGAGCAGCTCTCAGTCTGGTGTCCTTGCGCCGCAGGGCGGGGGCGAGTTCAGCACACAGTCCCATGAAAGTGGCTTTTCTCATTCAAAAGTTTTGCAGCCACTGCTCGTCGTCCCAGACTTGCATGACGATGCGATCCCACCACTCAGTGCTCGTTTCCCGTGCCCAGAAGCGGTGTTCAACGGCCGTGAGCATGTCCGTTAATGAAACAAGAAGCTTCGTGTCAAACGCATTCACCTCTTCGATCTCGTCTTCAGACTCATCACTGTCATCCTGCATGTCAAGGATTAACTCCACTGCACACAGAGATGTGCTGGCGACAGTCGTCAGCAAGTTCCACAGCAGTTCTGGATTCACTGCGGCACATGACAATGGAAGACGGAGTGCGCTTTGCTGCAACTGTTGAAAGATGGCACCTGAGGTGGACAGAAACACAGGGATTTCTGGGATATGCCAAAAAGCATCATGGGTAGTTGAAACAGGATGCAGAATGCCCCGCAAGTGACGCCCCCCTACCACAAGGCATTGCGCCAGATCGGGAAGAGGTGCACTGTGGGATACATGCCCTAATGTGCTGCTCTTAATGCCTCATTAAGTGCCGCAAATGTGGCCATGCTATAACGCTGGCGTGTCTCAGTGTGGACATACAATAATGCTATTCATATTACTGTATAAGGGGACCGCTGTAACCAATAGCGCTATAATCTTGTAAGTGTAACCATGCCCTATGTTACGTTAACACATAGACCAAACCCTGGAATCACTAAATTGTTTAAGAAAATATGAACTAAGTTTTTGCTGGGGTCAAAGCATACATCAATAATTTGGCCTTACAAAGAATTCAGTGTAGACACAGGAGTACCCCAACATGAAACTGGTGTGGAAGGGTGAAATTAGATACTCCAACAATGTAAACACAGCTCATATCTATGTTGGAAAGTCTTAAGGTGTATCCATATTAAATTAGGTCAACATTTTGCAGTATCTAATTTTGCCCTTCCACACCAGTCTCATGTTGGGGATGTGATGCATGACTAGAAAAGATTAAATATCCTGCAAAATAAATAATCCTTAGAAAATACGTGTGGCTATAATGTTTCTTTTTTTGTCTATTTACATATGTATGAGTATGGGCAGACAATATAATCAACAGTCCCCGTCTGTGCTGTATTCTGATAATTCAGAGTTCAAAAGAAGATGCTAGTATTTAAATGAATTGTAAACATGGGAGATCTCAGTATTCATCTCTCTTTGAAATGTACTGTGAATGGTGGAGGAACAAACAAATGGCCCTATGTTAATTCGTATAGCTAAGTATGGTGATAGGCCTCCTTCAAAGTCATCCTAATTACCTTTTGTTCCCTGAAGAACTCCAACTTGTCAAAAGACATAAAATTGCATAAAAGATCCTTGAATCCTGATTCTATCATCTCAGATCTGCTTATGCTTCATCAGGGGAAATTTGAATCACACGACTGTGGTACCAGGTATGCTGGTATGCCCTGAATATGATCCTGACGCTCCCCGGGTTATGCAAGACCCAACTTATGCAAATTCGCCCTTACAGAAAAAGTTCCATAAGTCAGAAATAGGATTTCTCAGTTGCGGAAATTTTTGCATAATGTATGGGTATACGTTTCCGACTTACACAAAATTCGAGTTATGCAAGGCTTTCCGGAATGGAATGATTGCATAAGTTGGGGGGCATCTGTATTTGGACATTGGACTATAAATATGAACTGTTTCTGAAAGAACTCTTTGCAACAACGAAGCTCACCATCTCTGCTATGAAGTCTGTATGTACATTGATCTTTTAACCATACTCTCTCTCTGTTTTGGTTTTTACTAAATTTTAGTTTAGTTAATAAGAATTGTCTGTAGCATGTATTTGAGTCAGATCTGAAACATTCATTAACCTGGGAGGAAATGTGTCCGATCCTTTGGGATTGATAGAACCTTTTCTTTTATATGATGAAATAAGATTTACAGAAATTTTCATCATATTTGACGTGGGTACCTGGAAGGAGGCCTGAGGCTGGATCACTTTAGAGAAACTATGTTATTTGGACTTCTGAGTAACCAGTAAGGTAATAAAGAAGCTGTTTTATGCTGGCTTGGTAAATCTAAGTATTGGAATATCCACCAGGTTTTTTGGGTTTGGCTGCCCTATTCTTTGCAGTTCACCCTAAGTGAATGATCATAGCTGGCCTCCACTAAGACCCCAGTCACAGTATCATTACCATTCTTATTAACTTTCTTTTCTGGTATGTTTCTTTGGGATCTTAAAAAGTTTATTTTTAAGTTGAGTTCACCTGTTAGATTGATTAGTAACACATTGCTGTAAGTTCAGTCATTTATTGCAAAGTTCAGTCTGAAAGTTCAAGACCATGATGAATATATTGACGTATTAAATGAAGTCAACATTTTACAGCATGTTCATATTTCTTTAGCGTGCTGAGCTGTTTTCCCAGTCTTTAATGACCCAAAGCTTTCAGTACAATACTGATTACTTTGTACTCTTTTTACAAAAGTATAAAAATCATGACTGATCTTTTAAGGTATGCATGTCACAATGTATTTCTTTTCATACCTTTTAAAGAGCTCAGTACTTGTACACGTGATGAAATCTCTCACCACACTTGCACAACCACAGTGACTACTACTTCCTTAACCTACTTAAACTGCAGTTCTACTCTGAAAAGTTATTGTATAAAAATGGCATTGTTTTGTGTTGCAGAGCTACCCCATGTGTATTCATAATCACATCGTCTCACTTTTGTGACAAAAATTAGGGTTTTTTAGTACTCTTTACCCCAGCACATCTTTGGGAAAGGGAGCGCAAGTATAACTGAGACCAGAATTTACCCAGCAGAATCTTTCATTTGGTAAAGAACACAGCTTGACTTTTAAGATCCCAGGGAAAATCTGAAAGACTGGCAGTTAAGGGGGAAAAGAACTTTTTACTTATAAGGTGAGAATACTTAATATGAAAATTCTTGAGATACCATAAATGTGGAACCACACTCTCCCATTTTTAGAGTTATTTTTCTGAGTAGTTTACATTTTAAATAAATGTAAAGCAAATACTAAAATAAAATAGACATTTCCAAATGCATAGTTGCATGAGAATACATTTTTAATTATAGTTTCTGTAATTTCAGGATAAACATTTTGAAAAACACATGGTATTTTTACTGAATTTATGGAGAATTTAGATTATAAAAGAAGATTAACATCGTCCCTGTATGGCTGCTTGTTGAAGATAGAGGAAGGATTGCTTTGTGGTTAAAGCTATCAAAGTTCAAACCTGGTTTTGCCACAGGCTTCCTGTGTTACCTTGGACAGGCCACTTAATCTCTTTGTAACTCAGTTCTTCATGTATAACTAAAAGATGATAATGATCATAGTTATAAAACAGAGGGGCAGCTTTCTACTTCCTCAGAACATTATTCTTCGTGGTATCAAGCAGAGGAAAGCTTGAAGTCTGGCTTGCCAAAACTCGAATTAGCACTTTCCTTCCCCCTATTCCTGTGTTATTGTGTATGTGCATAGGTAGGGATGTTGGGGAATATATTCTGTTTGTGAGGCGCTACGTTATTGTTTGTGAGTTGCTTCATTAGTGTAGCAGGAAGGCACAGAGGTATCTAGACAGATATTTTTCTTTTAGATAACATCAGGTTTTAAACAGTTCCATTTTATAACAGCTTTATTTTAAGAGTTAGTATTCAAAGAATTGTAGTGCTGGAAAAATATTCTTTCACAATATCCCTTCATCTTACATTCTTCTTTGCATACATCTACAGTTTATTAGTTGTGTTAAATATATAAAAGAGTAAATGGCTGAAATCCTATTCCACTGAAGTCAGGAAGAGTTTTGCCACTGACTTCTGTGGGTCCAAGTGTCACCCAATATGTTCAACAACCACCAAAGGGCATAGAATAAAAAAAATATTGTGAGCTATAGTTATGGTGTAGAAGGGTATATTTAAGTTAGTCAAACTCTGTGAAGTAAAAAGGCTTATAAGAGAATTTTGAAGTCCTTAGTTTGTTTTTACATAACTTTTTAAAAAATAATACCAATTATAAAAGATGTTGCTTTAGCATCCATGTCTAATTTGGAAATCATTTATAAAGAGAAGTTAGTAGAAGTTGTTATTTAAATACATGAGCTGGAATATGTATGTACCCAATAAATACTTTTTTTAGTCAATCAAGTAAATTATCTTTGTATAGAAACATGGATACATATGTTTATTTGATAAAGGGTTATGTCAACCGTTAGACTCTAATTAACTTTTTTTTCACTTGTTTGTTTTCCTCTTTCCACTAAAAAATGTAAAATTAAAACTAAAAAGTTAAGTTGTGACACCAATTAAAAGGCAAGAAAGTTCAGAGATTTGAAAAATAGTTTACTCAGATAAAGAAATCAGAAACACTCTATTCTGCTAGGCGTTTCAAACATACCAATCTCCACACTATCTAGTTGCCATATATAGTAAATTCAAGGGAAGCATCTTTTCCCCAAGTGTGTCTCGTGTATTCAAACAGAACATACTCTCAGCTCACTTGTTTTATGCTGTCATTTAAAAGACTTACAATTAGCAGTTGTGTATTCCAAGGAGATACTGCTGTGCTCTAGTGCAAATGTTGCTACTGATGGAAGGCTTGAACAATCAGTTGCATCTTGCATCACATTCTAATGATTGCCATTTTGATTTTGTGTGGTAAGGAATTCCACAGCTGAGGGTCTTTCACTGAAAACACCAAGTCCCAAGGGTTTGTCCTAGGGTTCTATTAATAACAACCCCCTGCTGATTGGAGGTAGAGAAAAAGAAAGATGGGCTTTGAGATAGGTGGGCTGTAAGCTGTTCAGGGCAAAGATAAACAGCCCCTGAGCTTCCTATATTGGAAAAGGAGCCAGTATAGGGTACAGACCACTAATGTGATATATTCTCAGGAATCTCTCTCAATCAGAAAATGGGCTGAATGTTGAATTAGTTGGAATTTCTTTGTGGCCTTAATGGTTATCCCGAGTTAGAGGGTATTGGGAAGCCTAACCTAGAGGTAGCTATAAGGCCTCAATCACATTTGTGTTCACAAATCTCTACTTCTGGCCTTCTCTCTTTATCTGAGCTGTCCTCTTTTCCTGTATCAGATGCGGCCTCTTGCCATGGATGTCCCACCACTCCTTTTTACTAAACCTGTCAAAAACCAAAAATTCTGATCTTTCCTCCTAAACTCTTTCTCCTTCCCCATTTCCTTGCAGAGGCCTGGCAAGGCTACTGCAACCATTTGGCTAATGTAGCTTCCATGGAGTGGCTCCATTGCTTGGAGCAGAAGAATCCCTTCTAAACTTCACCATGTGAACATCCCCAGTGCCTGGAGAGGGCTTCTTCTATAGTCTAATTTACAGAATTCTGTCATTTGTATTGGGCTAGCAGTTCCTAATGTAAATTAGTGATTAATATGAAGAACACAATATTAAAAACACAATAAAGCAAATAGCAGTTTACATCTATATATATAGCTGAGGAAGTTAAGACTACTTTGAAAGCAGCTACTTCCTTCAGTGTTCTGAGAGGTATTACTATAACAGGACTTTGGACCTGATCCTGGCTGGGTATTCACAACCTCCACTGATGTCAACAGTTGTGGGTGCCCTTTACTCTCAAAAGCCCTATATTCCAGTTACTGATTTTGTTTGTATATGTTGATTTCCATCATCATAATGGATATTTGGAAGTATATCCTCAATGATTCTTAAGAAATGTCAAACTGAAATGTCTAAGTGCTAGACCACTTACCACTCAATCAATATATAAATGTTTTCTTTCCCCAGTCTCTTTCCCACACAGATATGCTGATGAAGGAGAAATCTTTGGTGGAAAAAGAGAAAATCTCGTATTGCACAGATGAGGGAAGAATTTCTTTAGCATCTCTACAAAGAGTGTTCCATCATGAAGCAAGTAAAGCTGGTGACAACCATAGATTCAGTGGTCAGCAGAAGGCAGGCAGTAATAATAAGGTTGGTTGGTTACGTTAAAGACAGTTTTATCTGTTGCAGTGTAAAGACAACATTTAGATTAAGCACGTCACTGTAAATTATTTTAACAGCATATTTTAAAGTAATGTTTAACCCCTCAGCAAGAATGTCTTCAGAAATATGCGCTGTAATATCTGTTTTATGAAGTGATTCTTTTAAATAATTCTAATAAATGAAGCAAGATTTTTTTTCTTGAAGCATTTTAGAAAAATATACAAGGAACTGGGCTCTGAGGATCTGAAACCCATTCCAGTTACCATTCTTCTGAAGCATCCTTTCATTCAGGACTTGATTAACAACTACCAGGGGTACAAACTTCCTGTAAGTATTTCTTTTGTGGGAGGGTCTACTTTGTAAGTGTACAGAAACCTGAAATGTGTATTATTCTAGAAATTTAATTTCAATGGTAAGAAATACTTCAAATACACAAGTGTAGACTCTTAATAGGCATTGCAGGTTGCTCAGTCCAGATGGTGTGTGACCATTGCGTGGATGCATGGTGTGGGAGAAGGTGCAAGGAAACTTACCTTTCTCCATTCACAAGGGACATACATGCACTCAGAGGAGAGATGATCACCCCCATGGGCACAAGTTACACGAAAGTGGGCAGGGAAGAGACTAGATCTTAGAGGTGGCCAGGTAGAGCTGGCGAGGACAATTAAAGGAGTGGTGCAACATGTACATTCCTCCTGTATGCTTGATTTCTAATGTAGGGATTGTGCCTGCTAAGGTACAGTCTCTCCAAGCTCCTCCTTTAGAGTGACTTTATTCCATGGTCCACCTCCTACATGGTTAGTGTCTTACTGTCATGTTCTGGCCATAAGTCATTTAGAATGAGATAATCTGCCCACTTATATTTCATATTGGATGCCATATGAATGAAACCTGATAAATAACATAAAAAATAAGTATTTAAAAAATAAAAACTTGCTATATAAATACAAAAAATATTGCTACAGTAGTGTTAAGGTTTAAACACTGTCTTGAGTAAGGCAACACAAAACAAACAGCTGTGTCAGATATGTGTCGTCATTGTACATAAAGCTGCTAGAATGCTTTACCTGAATCCACATTATCCAAATGAACAAGAAAAAATCTAGTTAAAATGGGCACATTAGGAAGGGGAACAAGGAACCTTTGATTCACATCTTAGGAGCTGATCAATTGCCTTCTCTTCATCTTGTTCAGGAAAACTATTCTTCATGCGGAGGGAGAAGACCCAATGGTGTGATAGCAAACCCCACATCTCAACAAATAGTGTTAACGACGATAGTCAATGTGTTGGCAGTTATGCCACTCAATAAGTTTCCAAGAGCTCTCCAGAACAGAAAAATATAAAAGGGTTGGCAATCTTATTTCATTAGAGGCTTCCAATTAAAATAAATTTATTTTCTGATATTCCTTAAATGCCCATGTCCTCCCATTTTAAAAAGAATGTGGCCTAGAATGTGGTTATAACCATTTTGTAGTTCCCAAGGATCAAAAACCTGAAATAAGCAATTCTGTAGGTCCAGTTAACTGATTAGAGAGAATTCCTTGGGTCCATGGTGCTCATATAAATAACAGATTTTCTTATAATTATATTTTAGTTCAAAAAGACCTCCCTGCCACTTTGCTCCAACTTTGGACAGTTTAGGCAGATTCTTATTGACAGTCCAGCCATTTTTCACTGCCAAGCTGCTGTAAAGTGGCCTTAGAGAAAGTGAAAAAATGGTCCTACAAGACTCAGCCCAGGGATGGATTTGCTATACCCTTTGCTCTTGGTGCTAAATATGTGCATGGACTCTAGGCTCTGTCTGATTCACTGGAAGGTGCTATTCTTCCTTTGGACTGTGGCTAACTTATGGGAAGGAACTATATTTTTCCATTATCCTTTGCCCATTACTCCACAAGGGTCTCCTGTTTCGCATGCTGCTTCAGAACTGCTTCAGATTTGAGAGTTCTCCGGATCAACCTCTGCCTGATGCAATGGAGTGTGAGACTCACCTGGGGATTCTCAGATCTGAGACCCTCCCCAGTGACTAGCCTTCCTCATTTAAACTTCAGGTTTGGTGTCTGTCTCACATTTCTGATGGTAAACTAAGTTATCGAAAGGTGAGATTACCCACCTGTGTTCTTCCGCTATCTTAGAGTTTATAAGCTCCATCTTCTAGGACAGTGTTTCTCAGATATGGCCACCATAGTTGCATGTGACCACCAGGGGCTTTTCTTGTGGCCACAGCCTCCTGCGGACTGATTTGGGGGAGGAAGCAGCAGCCCCTCCCCCAGGGCTGACAACAGGGGTTGGACCCTGCCCCCCCTCTGGAGACACAAACTGGAGGAGCAGGCAGCTGATGAGTTCCCCACTTTTCTGGGAGCAGTGGAGTTGGGCTTCATCCCTGGGGTGGCAGATGGCAGTCTCCAGCTGTGGGGCATTAGGCTGCAGCTGTGGGGCTTTGGGCTCTGGCCAGGGGGCTTGGGCTCTGCCATGGGCCCCAGATTCCATCTGTGGGGTTTCAGACTCCATCTCCTGGCCACGTGGCAGTGAGCTTCAGCCCCGGGCTCACCACCACTACCCCATAACATCTGGACCTCACTGTTTTCTCCAGCCCTGGGCTTCAGCCATGCAGTGGCAGGCTCTGTCCCCTGGCCGCAGGGCTTCAGGCTCCTAGGATCTGGCTCAGGCCTTGGCCATGGGACTTCAGGCTCGGCCCGCTGGCTTGAGCCCTGCCCCCAACCCCAGCTCCAGCTTCATGATGGTGGCCTGGCCCCAGGATCACCACCCTTCCTCCCCGCCTTTGCCCGGGCACCTGCTGCCTCCTTGTCCTCCCATTCATCCCCTCATTGCCACTGGCCCCTGATGCCTCCCTACCCAGGGCTTAATTTGGCCCTGGCCTTGCCAGGGCTGAATAAATCTGTTGTGAAAAGTTATATCTGTATGTTTGTTAATATCACTTTTCACAACAGACTTAGCAGCTTGCTGGGAGGCTGTGAAAAGTGATATTAACATACAAGTATCACTTTTCAGAGCAGCAGACTTACTAGCTATCAAATTTAAAAATAAAAAGCAACCAAATAAATAAAAACAACAACAAAAAAGACAAGAGATGTGTAAAGCACCTTATTTGTGTTTTTGGTCTGTTTAGATCCAGTAAAGAATACACACAACTGTACATTATTTTTATTATTGAGTCTGCAAAAACAAAACCCACATAAATAAATTACAATGATTTGGAGATGCATATGTGGATATTTATTTGTTTTTCCTAAATCTAATTAAGTAGTTTAGGAAAAATTGTCAGAGTGGCCACCAGCAGGAGTTGGTGGTTCCACTCTAAGGCCACCAAAAAATTTATTGTGAGAACCACTGGGAGTCAGATTTCCAAAGGTAAGTCTCCCTGTGAAGATTTCTGAGAAGCCAGCTCCTTCAACTTCTTTCCCTCCTGAGAAAACTTTGAGTGTATTTGCAGTCCATAGTACACTGATAAACATTCTGGTTCTTCAAATGTAAATGGAGATGATCAGGATCCCAAGAAGACCAATCAGAGTCTTTCACCTTGAATGCAAATGTAGGAGCTTCTTTACTACACCATCTGATGATTTCTAGAACTTTAAAGACCTCTATGGATATAATGTGGAAGCTCTGAATATGGAATTTTTGGTGGGTCAAGGTGAGATTAGCTGATCACTAACTATGTTACAGTTGAACCAGAAAGGCATAGTAACATTTGCAATAAACAAAGTTCTCCTGGGGACCATCTTAAGACCTGTGGCTCACACCTGCATATGTGCCAGCTGTATCAGAGGAGAGATAAGTAGTATCAAGTATCCCCAAATAAATGCAAATTTTTTTCATTGTTTGCAATTTTGTCGTAGCCATGTTGGTCCCAGGATATTAGAGAGAAAAGTGGGTGAGGCAATATCTTTTATTGGACCAACTTCTGCTGATGAAAGACAAGCTTTCAAGATACACAGACCTCTTCTTCTGTTTATTGGCATCCTGTTTCTAGACCACTAGTAGTCTTAACTGCCAACAAAAGACCAGGGAAAACTTTCAGATCAATGCCAAAGGAGAAGTGGGCTAAGTCTATTGATGTGCTAAGCCGCAAATCACCAGCAAATCTACAATTCATAGATTCCAAGGCGAGAAGTGACCATTGTGACCATCTAGTCTGATCTCCTATATAACAGAGCCCATAGAACTCCCACAAAATAATTGCTTTTGAACTAGAGCATATCTTATAAAAACAATCCAATCTTTATTTAAAAATTGCCAGTGATGGATAATTGTGCATTGCAAATGATCAGATATTGCTGATGAAATATTATTTCTGTTTGGGGGCCAAGCTTTTCCCACTGTTGGATCATTTGTGCAAGGAGGAGCATAGGAAGTTAGCACTATAGCAACCAAGGGCACAATAAATTGCTAACCAACATTTTCTTCCATCTTAACTACATTGCTAACCTCCCAGTAGTCTAACCTAAACCTCACTCACTTCCAGGAGAAGCTATTACATAGCTTAGAGCTCAGATTTTTAAATACATTAACATTTCTTAGCAGCTATCTTGATGATAATAATAAACACATATAAATCGCCTACATTGTTTGCAGCTTACAGGTTAAGTTCGCAACTGGCACAATCTCTAAAGTTTGCCTATGAAGATCAAACTGTGTATGCAAACTTGCAAAGTACCTGAGGGTCTTAGGACATAGGCCACGTCTACACTATTGGCTGGGTCGGTGGGTAGAGATCAATCTATTGGGGATCGATTTATCGCGTCACGTCAAGACATGAAAAATCAATCCCAAAGTGAACACTGGAACTCCAGCTAGCCAAAAGGTGCAAGGCAGAGTTGACAGGGGAGCCCACTGTCGACTGCTGTCACCATGAGGAAGCAGGTAAGTCGACCTAAGATGCGTCGACTTCAGCTACGCTACTCACGTAGCTGAAGTTGCGTATCTTAGGTTGACCCTTCCTGCTAGTGTAGACCAGGCCATAGTCTTAGACCAAAATTACTTCTGCAGCATGTCTCAGGAATACTTTTATTACTGAAGATACATAAGGTGCTCTGGAGCTCAAGTAATACATTTATCTCTTGATCTGGCAGTTAGATCTGATGCATACATATCTTGACTTGGCAGCTTGACTTGCTTAATCATGCAGACCTGAAATCTTTATTTAACTATTACCCTCAGTCTTTTCTCTTTCAAGGGTTTTTATTCCTAATTAATCTCAACAGACACGGGGATATGTACTCATGGTACTGAAGAAGAAAGCAAAGGTAAATCTAGTAACAGTACTTACAGGCGAGGTTCCACAATCTCCAGTTCTTTGGAATCTTTCTTTAAAATTCTGATCTGGTGGAAAAAACTAAGGCCATAGCTCCTTATACAACTTTGCCTTAATTGTGTGTATTCATGAAGGAGCATATTCATGGTCCTTCTGGCTACTATATCCTTTCCATAGAATTCTGCCAAAACACATGCACTCTCTGGAATGTAGTTCCATTCAGACAACCTCTTCAAAGAACTACATTTGATAGGGAGGTAAACTTCCCTTTTCCAAGGAAGCAAAATTAAAAATACGGTAGTTTTAACATAAAATATTTTTCCATATATCCTCAAGTGAATATAAAAATCTTTATAAAAAATGAAGTTCAACCGCAGTGCTGCTATTTCAAGATCTTTTGCAAGATAAGTATAGCAAAGCTAGGGTGTGGTTTCTAAGGTTAAAATGTTGCTACTTCTGCTGTCATAAACACTAGTTGCAGGAAAGTATTTAGGTAGCTATACATTAAATATTTGCTTTTAAATATAAAATTCAGGATTTTAAAATATATGTGTTGGAGCAGTGGCTGGCTTAGGAAACTGATTAAGAATTTGAAAGCCTTTCACTTCTGGGTCACCAGTTCAAATCAAACCAATGGTATCTTGATAAAAAATAATTATCCTCTGATAGGATGTTTGACCTATTTGAAGTGAGTTTGTTAGCTCAGTCCAATTCCTTGTGGACCAGTAACTATATCACAAATCACCACCTCTGTTTGGTACCCTTTTTGTCAGCCTCAGCATAAAGACCAAGGACTGATTAGACACAAAGATTTTATTACCCTTGTACCTCTGGCTTTTTCTGTCCAGATTAGAACTGTGGAGCAAGCTCTCTGTCACAGCCAACCATTTTTTGGTTTATCAGACAACTTCATTCTTTAGGATTGTTATTCTACCCCGTCACCACCGCTGTGTGTATGTGTGTGCATTTAACTTCAGAATTGTTAAAAAATTCTATTGAATATATTTTTAATAATGCTCTTTTCATTGTACTAAAATTACAAAAAAAGTCTGCACTAGATCTTTAACACCTACTAATACCTCCTTAGTGTTTAGAATAATCACTTATTTACAGTGGAATACTTTGATCTTAGTTAATGAGGGCAATGGGCACAGTTTGACGATTGGTATCTTTTTTTCCCCCCAGTTTGCCATTTGCTTTTTGTGTGTCTCATCCAAAATAAAATGTACAGTTTTTTCAATGTATGCTTGTAACAGGGTGCTGGCTAGGAGATCCAGGCCAGGCCCCTGTTAGCCCAGCTTGCTGTTGAAAGGGGAATTAGTTGGGGGTGGCCAGGGAGGACATGCCCAAATCACCTGAGGGAAGGCACCTGCAGGCCTAGCCAGACAGCTATATAAAGCTGGCAGGAAAGAGTCAAGGTGGGGGAACACAGAAAAGAGAGGAGCGAATGGCTCTAGATCCCTGCTGGCTGGGGAAGCTAGAGGTCCTCCAGGGTGTTGGTCTGTAGAAATATGTATATAGCAGGCATTTGGAACTGACACAAACAATAAAAGAGCACTGGTGCATGCATTTTGGTTGGTCTTTACTTGAGTTTGTGAGAGAACCGGCAAGGGTCCGGTTACAAAGCTGTGTTGTTATAGCCGTGTCAGTCCCAGGATATTAGAGACAAGGTAGGTGAAGTAAAATCTCTTACTGGAGCTCTTCTTCTGTTCAGGCTTGCAAACTTCTCTCTCTCATCAACAGAATTTGGTTCAATAAACGATATTCTCTTACCCACCCTTGCCTCTCAGTTTTTCTAGAGCATTTGGCACCATTACGTTATTCATACATATATAATCTTTAAGTTCCTTTTTGTTCCAAATCTCTTAGTTTGGCATATCAAAGCATAGATTTCAAATACATACATACATATATATAAATGTAACTATTTAGGCCCTTCCTTTCATGCTGCTCCTCCTAAAGTACTTGTATCTTAATATCATTATTAACCATCTACATATTAGTAGCACCTAGAGGCCTTGTTCAATTCAGAGTACTATTGTGCTAGACATTGTACTAATGTACAGTGAATGATAGTCCCTCTGCCAAAGAGTTTACATAGACCATTTCATGTAACATTTGTAAAATTTACATTAGCAGCAGTTTTTTAAACATACGTTTGTCTCAATATGAATTGAACACTTGATACAACATTTGACAGTGAAGAAATACCCTGCTTCGACTCATAAGTACCTACTTAATAAGGACTACACCCAGGGCCCCCCCGTGCACAGTAAATAAAGTATTTAATACTGAGGGCAGAAGCATTGATGAATCACTGTCTGTCCTTAGTCCGTGCTCATGATACTTCTGAAACTTGAAAAACATTTTCTATGTGGTGAGTTGATGCACAAGCAACGGAAAATTTAACTCAACTCCTAAAAGGAACTTTAAGTACATTTTCAAAAAGTGAGACCGATGTGTGGTCTCACTCCATTATGTAGTCTGTCAAGGAGGACATAAAAAATGTAAACATGCGTGAAAAAATAATATTTTTCTTTAGTTGCTAATAATAATGATAAACATTGGTTCAGATAACAAGAGACATTATTCTTGCATGAAACTGAAGAAAAACATATTTCTTTCTATTGGAGCTATTGATCAAGAGCAGAAACAGTTACCTCTGCAGTTTATTTGAGGTCATTGAGTGCTTTGGTTTCTTTGGTAATTGTTGGTTACATACACTGAAGCTGCTCAGAAGATGATTTCCTTTGTACATGTACCATTTTCTTAAATGCTATGCTGTCATTTTCCTAACTACATCAGATCATGGATCATATGAATCCTTGCTCATTTTTAGAGTAATGTTTAAAATTTATTTGTATAGTATATCTTGTATGTAGAATGTCAGAGGTGCCCGTCTGCACTTTTTCCATGATAATAAATAGTAACTTTTTGCAGCTTTACTGATTTTTCACAACTATATATTTTAAAGTGAAAACTTTAGTAATAAAACACACATTCTAGCATGTCAGAAGCATTATAATTAACTGGCATCAGCATTTACCTCATGTGGTAGTGATAAGTACTGATAATGAACTTGCTGAAGCTTCCATTTGCTAACATTTTATTTCTGTATAACCGGAACTGAAACGTCTATTTCTGACTCACTGTGCTGAAAAAGGGCTGTTTTAAACTGAACCACTCTTCCAGTTAATCCTAAAGCGTTTTCACTAACTTGTAAAACAAAAGGCCAGTGAAATGCTTTATTGCTTTTTCTCTAGTGGAATATCAACAATTACGGGTAATTTTGTGGTTTAAAAAAAAAAAGAGAAAAAGCTGGACTTTAAAAATTTGGATGGTATATATTAGCTAAGAAAGAAGTATTTGAACATAATCTGGTTTATATTATAAAACCTGTAGATTTAGCCTACAACCTGGAAAAATATTTTTCACGTATGTTTTCTGCTTAAGGTAAAATTGTAATCACAAACATTTTAATATCGAACACTACACAGCTAATAGATTGCTGTTCATGTTTGTGTGAGATCACCTGACACAAAGAGCTGGATACTAATAAGTTAATGTATTATAAATACCAAAAACTGCACAAAAATGTAAATACATGCATGCTGTCTTGATGTAGACACACATTACTCCAAATGTTGCTGCAGTTTCTCATTTTTCTTATCTTCACCTCCATTTCTTTGGAGCTCTGCTTCACTCTGTAAATTGAATTACTAAAAAAGGTGACTTCTTACTCAACAGGTTTACTCTGTGTGCTCTGAGTCACACTTGCTGAATTTAATGTCAAAATAAGTTTTTAACGCTCTTTACTCCTGTTAAAGTTAAATACATGCTTAAGTGCTTTGTTCAGTTTAAATTCCAGTTAGCTATACCTGTGTAAATCCATTGAAAGCAATAAGGTTGCGTAGATGTCACTGAAAATGTCATCTTGAAAATACAGGTGTTAGTAAGTGAGGCAGAATTTGTCCCAAAAAACTTTTATTCTTGTCCAAGCTGGCCTCTGCATAGTTGACAAAGAGTCCTGTGGCACCTTAAAGACTAACTAAAATTTTAGAGCATAAGCTTTTGTGGGCTAATACCCACTTCGTCGGATGCATGCAGTGGAAGTATCCAGGGGCAGGTATAAATAGGTAGGCAAGAACCAGGTGGGAGATAACAAGGTTAGTCCAATGAGGCTGAACCAGCTTGTTATCTCTAATCAGGGAGGGTGAGGTGTTCCTCTAGCAGCTGAACTGGAGGTGTGAATAGCGAGAGAAGAGAAGCTGCTTTTGTAGTTAGCTAGCCACTTGTAATCTTTGTTCAATCCTTAATTGATTGTATCAAATTCGCAAATGAATTGCAGCTCTGCAGTCTCTCTTTGCAGTCTGGACTTGAAGTTTTTTTGCTGCAAAATGCTGACCTTTAAATCTTTTATGGTGTGTCCAGTGAGGTTGAAGTGCTCTCCTACAGGTTTTTGAATATTGCCATTCCTGATATCTGATTTGTCCCCATTTATCCTTTTTCGTAGGGACTGTCCAGTTTGGCCAATGTACATAGCAGAGGGACATTGCTGGCACATAATGGCGTATATTACATTGGTAGATGTGCAGGTGAATGAACCAGTGATGGTGTGGCTGATCTGGTTTGGTCCTGTGATGGTGTTGCTGGTGTAGATGTGTGGGCAGAGTTGGCATCGAGGTTTGTTGCATGGATTGGTTCCTGAGTTAGAGTTATTATGGTGCGGTGTGCTGTTGCTGGTGAGAATATGCTTGAGGTTGGCAGGTTGTCTGTAGGCCAGGACTGGCCTGCCTCCCAAGGCCTGTGAAAGTGAGGGATTGTTGTCCAGGATGGATTGTAGATCACTGATGATGCGTTGGAGAGGCTTTAACTGAGGACTGTAGGTGATGGCCAGTGGTGGTCTGTTGTTTTCTTTCTTGGGCTTGTCTTGCAGCAGCAGGCTTCTGGGTACATGTCTGGCTCTGTTGATCTGTGTCCTTATTTTCTTGTCGGGTATTGTAGTTTTGAGAAAGCTTGGTGGAGACCTTGTAGGTGTTGGTCTCTGTCTGAGGGGTTGGAGCAAATACGATTGTACCTCAGTGCTTGGCTGTAGACAATGGATCGTGTGGTGTGCCCGGGATGGAAGTTGGTGGCATGAAGGTAGGCATAGCTGTCGGTAGGTTTTCGGTATAGAGTGGTGTTGATGTGGCTGTCATTAATTTGCACCGTGGTGTCCAGGAAGTGGACTTCCCGTGTAGACTGGTCCAGGCTGAGGTGGATGGTGGGGTGGAAGCTGTTGAAATCATGGTGGAATTCTTCCAGAGTTTCTTTCCCATGGGTCCAGATGATGAAGATGTCATCAATGTAGCGTAGATAGAGGAGGGGCGTGAGTGAACGAGATTTGAGGAAGCGTTGTTCCAGGTCAGCCATAAAGATGTTGGCATACTGTGGGGCCATGCGGGTGCCCATAGCGGTGCCACTGGTCTGGAGGTATGTATTGTCACCAAATTTGAAATAATTGTGTGTGAGGATAAAGTCACAGAGCTCAGCAACCACTTTTGCTGTGGCATCATCAGGGATACTATTTCTGACAGCTTGTATTCCATTTTTGTGTGGGATGTTTGTGTAGAGAGCCTCTACATCCATGGTGGCTAGGATGGTGTTTTCTGGAAGGTCACCAATGCATTGTAGTTCTCAGGAAGTCGGTGGTGTCACGGAGATAGCTGGGAGTGCTGGTGGCGTAGGGTCTGAGTACGCATATTTATACATATAGGATGCACTGCTGAGCTTCGGTAACAAATCACTTAGACAAAGAAGTCTGACTGTGGAGTGAACTTCTAGAGGAGGTCAGGCTAAACTGAAAATTACCATTTTTAGGGTGCAAAGCAAGAGCTTACTTTCTGACATACTATTTATTACTGTGTTATTTGTAAATTGTAGCACTAAGGTGTTCCAATCAGGACCTGGATTCACAAGAGCTAGGGCCTCTACATACACAGTAAGAGAGAGAGAGTTCCTCCCCTGAAGAGTTTATAGTCTAGTTAATGTGGGAGGGACAGGAAGAGAGAGAGAGAGAGGGGTGGAAAAACAGCAACAAAAACCACATATGTTCATGTGCCAAGTAGAGCCGCCTCTCTTGGAAAAGATTCATGAAGCCACCATGCAGACCTAACTTACCAGGGAAGCACTTAGATACTGCCATGGAATGTACTCTCGGAAACCCAAAGTTAGATAAATAAAAAATCTGTCATTCAAATTCATACCATTGTATCAAATATGTAATTGGACATATATATCAGTGGCATCAACATGGGACTTTTTTATTGTTTTATTTACATATTACATAAATAAGGAAGAAAGAGTCTTTTCACAAAGATTAACTGTCAAAATTGAACCAGCAAAAGGAAAGGTTCTGAGTCAGCCACCATTTCCTAAGCTCTTCTCTAGGTATTGTAGCATTTGTAGTACAAAACACACACTGATTCAAGAATCTTCCATTGCATAGATAGGAAGATAGATTTAAGCCTTAACACTGAATTTCCTGGATCTGGTTATTTAAAATCCAAACTCAACATAAATTAAGAGCAGTACACCTTAATATCCCCATCACATGCTTGAAGCACCATACCATATACTGATTTCTTTGGAACAATACATATAACAATTCCATAATGGAAAAGAAGTCTGTAATACAAATATTTAATGCCTATAGTAGATAATTATTCTTTAATTCATGACATGTTAATCTGTAATTGTTTGGTCTGATAATATCATGTTATAGTAGCATGGAGCTGTGATATTGGCATTATACAAATGATATAAAAAGCTGTAATTTTCTTTACAAAATATTCCCATTGAGCCTTCTATTGAGCCTTAGCCCAGTGACAGTGCCAATGTTTTCTTAAATAGAATATGTTGATTGTCTTATTTTATATACGGAAAGAGTGATTTACATGAATAAATCCCAGTTAAAATGCAAGATATACACCTACATCTCCTGCTCATTAATAGGATAGTCAGCTTCTGGAAAGGCAGAGATTGTTACTTACTAATTTAAGACAGTTTTAATTGTGACCTAAAAGTTACCTGACGCGTCCTTTTAACTTTGTTTTCAATTTTCTTGTGTGTAGGATATTAAAGTGATTCTACAAAGAGATGAACAGACACAGTCAGCTGATGGAGAAATATATAAAGATGTTAAAATATGAAAAAAATTACACAGTAATGGAGGATTTTGTAGGAATTAGGACTTGTGATCTACTGATGCGAGTAAGGATTGCAGGTCAAGTCCTATAATAACTAAGCATAATACATGCTATCTATACTCTGCTTTAAATAAAAGTGTATTTGATTAAAGATGTTTGGTTATTTCAGATAAAATATTCTGTTAACACTTCTAAATAAAATGAAGCTGATTTTTTTAGTTGTTGACTATTAATATGTTCTTTAATAATTTTATAGGAATAGAACATCTGCCAGTCCTATGTGCAAAGTCATCTTTTGTTAATATTGATGGAATGTAACATAAACATTGATATTTGTTTATTGTATACAGCATCTCACAATTTCTAGTTAATAAACTATTAATGTAAATGAAAACAGAATTTTCTCTCAATGAGGACAAACTACTGAAAAGCCATAATGTATTTGAAATTATAATACTTATTGATATTCACAAAGATATTTAACCCTTGTTTCCTAACCTTTCAATTTTTAACATACCATTTCTAGATAAATTCTAATTATAACCTGTTTGAATATTTCCAAGCTCATTTTCAAATGCAAAAACACCGTCTGAGCAATAGTAAAATTTCTCAGTGAACTTTCAAATAATTGTCATGCTATATGGAATCATTGAATCAAAATTCTTGAAGGGAGTCATTTATTAAATAAAACTATATATTAAAAATGAAAAAGGACAATCTTATAGACAACTCTGGTTCCAGCTTTGTTTACCTGGGATGGTGCTCTATCTACATCCCAGCATTGAGCAACATGTACTTTCCGCATAACATACTCTTTGTTAGTACCAAATAAGATCTTGGTGAAACTTCCTTTTCTTTCACCTCTGCAGAAGTTGCCCATCCTTTTTCTCCATCCAATTTGACTTTTACTGCATTTCCTGGTTGAAGTTTTAAAGTTCTCAGAATTGTGCTTGTCAAGATGACTTTTCTATTTTCTTATTGTTCTCTTATCAGTACGTTTGAAACTTTCACCACGTAGGATGCAAATTCTTCAAGATGGGACCTATGTACGGTTTTTATTTGTCTATTGAGTGTCAATAGAGCTGAACTGAATTTAGTCATTGCATTCAGCATTGCTCTGTAAATTAATTAAGCTAAGAATGCCTTTTCTTGACAACATTTCTTTAGCTATCTAACTCTCTGTTCTCTTAAGGGTAATGAGAGCAAATAGTAATAGGAAGGGAACTGTGTTTTTTTCATGAAATTTGTATCTGTACATTGTAAACCATTGTCTGTAACTAATTTCTCTGGAATTCCCCAATGAGCAAATATATTCTTTAGCTTTCCATTGATGCTCATTCCTTGTGACTGTCTAGCTCACACAGGTCAGTAAACTTACACTTTCAGGTTGTGACACATAAAAGTGCTCTTCTTCTTTTATATTGGCTTATTAACCTGACAGCATGCACAGGTAGGATCCGCTTTATGGCTGTCCACTTATACCTGGCTAACAGACTGTCATTTTGGCATGTTTTCTGTATTTGGTAATGCCCTGGTGACCATAAAAACTTCCTCACTCAGGCCTGATTTAGCAAAGTATTTAAGCATGATTTTAATGCTAAAGGGCTACTAATAAATTTAAGCATGAGCTTAATTTTAAGTGCTTTGCTGATCAGGGCAAGTCTTTGAGGTCTGTTAAGCAGTTTCTCTCTGCATAGAATAGTCTTTAATTTTGATATATATCTTTATTGCACTTTGGCCATATACCCTAGACATTTTGTAGTACTAACTGAAGCTCACTATTTGTCAACTGTGATTAGAATATTATCTTTAAGGTTTGGGAAGTGGTTTGCTTGAAGTGTAAAGCAGTTATGTATCAAAAAGTAAATACAGTGTAACCAGCAGAAATTGTCAATATTTTAGACTAGAGCCTTACAAGACATTTGTAACAGTCTGCATCAGGCTGTCATGATGACTTAAACATATTTCCTTATATTTTAGACTTTCTTGATAACTGTCCATTCTTGTTTCTTAGCTGATTTTAGGCAATCCAAATTTGAAAGGAAAGTTGTAGTCTAGTGGTAGCAGATCAAAGCATCTACATGTGACATACACCGCTCATCAGCTTTAAGCAAATAATGTTGTGTCTCTGCAGTCTACATGCTTCATGCTAACCACACTGCTATATTGTAACTAGGTTCTATCTTAGAAACAGCCATAACTTTGTTGTGCCCCCGCAAACCATGCTGAAACCTCCACATCCTCATTTTACTTATGACAACAGTATGATGCATACAAACTAATCCACTCTATTACCAACATCTTTTCTTCCCCTACCACAGTGCAACTCAGTCAAAATCTCATTTTATTTCATGCAGTATTCTTAAATCATTCTATTCCTGTGTTTATAGCAAGCTTTTGGCTTTCCCCCCTTCATTTAAAGAATAGTCTCTACCTGCAACACAATTCTGTTCCTTTTTCATAATGCAGGGAATCTCCATCTATTACTTTCATTCCAAATTTAGCTTCATTTGGTACAAGTTAGCTGTTATGCCAAAGGGTAAGAGTGTGATTTTACTGGAAAGCTTATACACCAAGTTTTTCCTAATAAAAATCAGTAGCCTTATTTTCAGAAATGCTGAGCATCCACAAATCCCATTAAGGTCAATAGGAGCATTTGGTATTCAGCACCTTTGAAAAATCAGACCAGAAATTCTTTGAACAAATGGTATGTACGCTGTGAGGGCACCCTGTATTTCTACAGTCTTGCATCTTGTCCTAAGTATTATTCTGCTTTATGTTCTGCAGTCCTCTTTTAAAATGTTTTCTTCTGGTAGTCTTTTGTATTGAGCAAATCCAGAAGGATTGCACAGTGATTCCATTAGACCCTGACTCAGAAAGTACTGTAGCATGTATTTAAAGTTAAACATAAGCATCGGTCCTTTGCTGAATGGGAGTCTTAATCTGTACTGTAGTGGGCCAGTCATAAATATACATATGTTGGAATTTTCACAAAAGTGATGGCCTCTTTCTACATCTCCACAAAGATTTAATAGTTTGGCACTATGATAGACCCTCATAGTCCTCAGACAACTATTGTTACACAAGCTAATACAGTGCTTTAATTAAGTAATAGTCTCTAAACTATAGTTGTCAAAATAGCCCTACGGGAATGTCCATTCTCAAGAAGACACATGCAGTCTATCAAAGACAGCCAGGATGAATTGAGCCAATTTTTGAAAATGTAGCCATCTTCAAACCACAAACCTGTGAATAAAGTGGGCATTTTGCCATATATTGTATGTAGATTTCAATGTGACCTTGGTACTACCCAATCTATTCCTACTGAAGTCGAAGGTGAAATTCCCTCTTGGAGATGCATTTCTCCTCCAATGGAACAATGGTCTCTTGTGTGCATTTCCACTGATTCATCTAATATCCAAGGTCCTGCTCAAGGTAAAGAGAAAAAAAAGCTAGTGTTCTACTTGTAGTTCCCATGCGGCCAAGACAAACATGGTTCCCCTACCTTATTCAACTCACTGTTTGCCAACCTGTCACTCTCTAGCCTATTCCTCATCTCTCCTAGGAGTCTGGTCAGATCCCTCATCCCAGTCTCCAGGTTCTCCAGCTCAAAGTGTGGCTGGTTGATGGTTCGAGAGAAATAACCTTCCCCAAGGACATAAAGATGGTGCTGTTACTTAGCAGGCTCCACTGTCTTAGCCTCAATTCCACACTCGTCTCTGAAATCCGACCCCACCCTTATGGGTATGCTGCAGAGTCCCTAGAGCAGAGCACACATACAAGGAGAAGAGAGGGTTACTCACCAGGGCAGTAACTGGTTCTTTGAGATGTGTCCCCCTGTGGGTGCTCAACTACCTGCCCTCCTCCCCTCTGCTTCAGCGTTCTTTCCAATGACCTGTGCAACAAAGAAGGAACTGAGAGTGGTTCACCTGTGCAGTGCTATACAGGCCGGGTGCAGGGCATGAGCTGGGGAGAGTATATGCTCAGGTCAAATGGACACTGCTACCTAAAACCTCCAATCTGAGGCACAGGGGACACGAGCACACCTAGCATGGAGCACCCATAGGGGCACACACCTCAAAGAGCCACAGTTACTGCACAAGGTCAGAAGCCCTCTATTCAGGCCTCGTGTAGGAAGAAAGACACTAAAAGAATCATAATCTCTCCTGAGAAAGTCTCAAAGCCTGTTCCCTGGTTCAGAGTCTCCATAACAGCCCCAATAAAACACACTTCCTGTTTACAGAGCACACTATAGTATGGAGTCAAGGTGATTAAGGCTGAAGGACAGTTTGAAAGTTAAGCCAGGTTCTGATCTTCCTCTAGCACAAGATTTTTACCAACATTGTTTGTATGTTCCTCTTTTAAACTTATTCAATTTCTACAGCTGTCTCCTGTGTAGTAGCCACAAACTACTACACAGGAGACAGCTGGGAAGCCACCAGTGTTACCTGGTGCTATCTTCCCTCTTGTTCCCCTGCCTTACTCCTGGGAAAAGTCTCAAGCCCTGCCCTAAGAGCCATTATGAGCACCAACAAACACACACTACAGTCTTTGTAAAAGATTTTGTTAAATATTGTTAATTTGCTTAGGCTGTGGGTAACAGCTACTTCTTTAACCCTTTCTAGGCAAGTTCTCCTGCCTTATCAGTCTCAGTAAACCACATGCTAGTAACTCAAACACATGCCTAAATTACAAATGGTCATCAGGGCTGCTCCTCCTCTCCCCTGCTCATTTCCATTGCTACCCAGTTTTTTTCATCTATGCCAGGCAACATTTTGTGACTCGGGGAATTAGATTTTCAAAGGTATTTGGACACCTAAAGATGCAGATAGACATTTTGAAAACCCCACCAGTTGCCTAAGACGGTCAGGCACCTATTTCCCCTTAAAATCAATTGATTTGAAATCGATTTCAATGTGAGCTGGGTGCCCAGCCTGCCATGAGGCCCCACCCCCTCTCTGTGGCCCTGTCCCCGGTTCTTCAGGTAAATGCCTGCCTCACCTCCTCCTCCCTCCTCCCCCACAAGACCCTGCCCTGGCCAGGTCAGAGGCCGAAAGCCAGAGCTGGGCAGTGCAGGGCAGCTGCTGTGCTAGTGGGTGCCATGGTGTGGCTGGCTGCAGCCCTCCCCTGTCTCCGCCTTCTGCTGCTGGTGGTGCCTGAGGCCCTGGGAATGCAGCTGCTTCTCAGCTCCCTACTGCCCTTTTGACTGTTCATACCCGGTAACAGCCATCCGGGGGAAGGGAGGAGGCGGGGCCGCGGACCTGGCTCTGGGGCCAGCAGAGTCCACGGAGAGCAGGAACTGTGGGAGCAGGACTCAGCAACTGGGCCACTCTGGGGAGCCCCAGACCCTCCACCTGCCCTGGGCAGCATGCCCTGACAGGAGGGGACACAGGCTGGAGGCTGTTCTCAGACCCCCCTGGATCCCTGCCCGGACTTACTGCTGTGCTGCTGAGCTGGGTGGCCAGAGAGTGGCAGCTGTTGAGGGAGGGGTAAGGCAAATTTTGGGGTGGCTCTAGCCCCTGCAAACCCCCTCCCCCAGGCACCACTCCTGCCCCTGAGTGCCATAGCTGTCAACTTCACTTTTTAGTGTAGACCTGGCCTGGTTCTTATAAGTCACACCAAACTGGGAGTTGGAGGGTGGGGGGGTGAAGCACTCACAACTTCAGCTCTCAAAGTGGTAGCCGTGTTAATCTGTAACCGCAAAAAGAACATGGAGTACTTGTGGCACCTTAGAGACTAACAAATTTTTTGGGCATAAGCTTTCATGGGCTAAAACCCACTTCATGAGATTCATAGAGTGGAACATACAGTGGGAAGATATATATAAATATACAGAGAACATAAAAAGATACCAACTCTAACAGGCTAATTAATTAAGGTGAGCTATTATCAGCAGGAGAAAAAAAACTTTTTGTACTGATAATCAGGATGGCCCATCTCTATGCAAAAGAATAAATGGACACACATCTGGCATTAGGAATCATAACATTCAAAAACCAATACGAGAACACTTCAATCTCTCTGGTCATTCAGTAACAGACCTAAAAGTGGCAATTTGTCAACAAAAAAACTTCAAAAACACACTCCAATGAGAAACTGCAGAATTGGAATTAATATGCAAACTGGATACCATTAAATTAGGCTTCAGTAAAGACTGGGAGTCACTGGGTCATTACACAATCTGAAATCTATTGCCCCATGCTAAGTTTCTCCCTTCTGTTACTCACATCTTGTCAACTGTTTGAAATGGTCCATCCTGATTATCACTACAGAATTTTTTTTTCTTCTGCTTATAATAGCTCGCCTTAACTGATTAGCCTTTTAGAGTTGGTATGGCAACCTCCACCTTTTCATGTTCTCTCTCTCTCTCTCTCTCTCTCTCTCTGTATATATCTATATCTATTGTGACGGAGTCAGACCAGAAGGGTATAGGAGAGTGCGGGAAGGCAGGTATATTAGTCTCAGGATGTGCAGGTCCCTGTTCCCTGGACAGCCAAACAAAGGCTACTCCAGACCAATCAAGACACCTGGGGCCAATTAAGAACCTTCTAGAAAGGAGTAGAAACAGCTAGCCTAACTGGGACACCTGAAGCCAATCAGGGACTGGCTAAAACCAGATAAAAACCTCCCAGTTAATCAGGTAGGCTGTGGGTGTCAGGAGCTGTGGAAGGAGATTGTGCTGTTGGTGAGACTGAGTGGTGGATAACATATCATCCAGAAGGAGGGAGGCCCTCAGGTAAGGGTGAAGTGGAGTTTGAAGAAGCAGGGACTGCTGTGGGGAAGTAGCCCAGGGAATTGAATTGTGTTTTGTGGATAAAAGGTCAGCCATCTTAGCTGATACTATTAGGGTCCCTGGGCTGGAGTCCGGAGTAGAGGGCGGGCCCGGGCTCCCCCCTTTTCCATCTTCCATACTGGCCTGTGATGAAGGTAACTCACTAGGTGGTGACTCTTGCCAATTATACTGAGAAAGGGAGGTCACTCTGGGGCCTAGATGAGTTTCTGAGGCCCCTAAATCTGGCAGGAAGCGCAGGACCCACAAGTACAAACTTGGAGCTTTGTCACACTATATATATAATATTCCTATTCTATCTTCCACTCTTTGTATCTGATGAAGTGGGTTTTAGCCCACAAAGCTTATGCCCAAATAAATTTGTTAATCTCTAAGGAACTTCAGCTCTGTCACTGTTTCCCACCCTCCTCCTCTGGCCAATTCTGACCACCCCTTGCCCCATGTGGAACCCATCTTGCAGAGAATCTTTTGCAGGCTCAGGGGCAGTGATTTGGATGGTCCCTTCCTTCCACACAGAGAAGGGGAGATCAGCTTATGCAGGTTCCCTGCACATACAAATCCAACGGGGCACTATCTGGCCCAGTGAGAAGCAGAACACTTGAAAAGGAATACCTTGTCCTATTTTTCAAAACCTTAGAGCCTTTTTCTTCCCTTAAAATCTGACTAGATGTTGTCACACTGTTTCCATACTAGCAAGAAATGTTCCTTAGTTTGCTCTGTGGTTCATACCTCAAAATTTCCATTGAACTCTAGGTTCAACCACTGCCTTCTTCATGCTGTTCACAAGAGAAGCGTGTCAGCTTGTTAAAAACCACTTAGTTCTGTTTTATTCCATAATGAATGAAAAGTGTAAATTAATCTTTATGTGCAGCTTTATTACATGCTCTGAAAGGACATAGTATGAAACGATAATCGAAAATTAAATGCAAACCAGTGACACTAATGCAACATTATGGCAATGAAATCAAACCAAACTCAGGAAAGTCCAACCGCTGTAGTGTAGTTCAGGCTGGAAAGTGACTCTAAAAATGCCATTGGTTGGTTCTGTGTTTGTTGTCTGTCAGGGAGTCCATCTCAGATGTGCCTGGATTACAAGTAATGATGTTTTTATTCAAATGGTTGGTTTTACAAACTCTGCCTGGCTTTGGAGAACTAATCTGTTTTATTTTCTTCATCTCGTGTGTCATGACCTATAATAAAGGTTCTTCAGAGGAAAGTATCCTAGCACCGTATCTGGGCAACCTCATTGTTCTCAAATTATAGCCCCTCAGTACAAACCCATTGACTTCACTGAGGTTGTACAGGTGTGACTGATTGGAACTTAGGGCTTATCTTCGCTATTGGGGTACGTCATCCCAAGTTATGCTACTCCAGCTATGTAAATATTGTAGCTAGAGTTGACGTATCTTAGGTTGACTTACCCCGGTATCTTCACTGCACTGCATCAACAGGAGATGCTCCGCAGTTGACTTTCCATACTCTTGTCGGAGAGCTGGAGTACTGAGGTCAACCAGAGAGTTCTCTGCCATCAATTTAGCGAGTCTTCATTAGACTTCTTAAATCAATCCCTGCTGCATTGATTCTAGCAGTGTGGATCCCTCTAATGAAGACAGCCCTTAGTAAACAATTCCATTGACGATATACAAGAAGGCACAGAATCCAACTTCCTCTCTAACCTGCCTTGGCTGTGCCATGCTAACAAGAATAAAAAGCAAAGCGTGCTTAATGTTTGTCACTCAAGTCAGCAGATAAGGAGGTAGAAGATCTGTTGAGAAAAAGAGGTGCTGTTTTTTCAACAGCCACTTTTCAGCGTAAAAGTGTTTCTCCTTTAGCTTTCCCATGGCCATACTTCACATTCTGTATATTTTATGGTATGAATCAATAACATAAACAATAAAGTACATGCAGTGAATTTTTAACAAGGAAAACAGGAATAGAAAATTCTACAGATGTACAACATGACAGAGTTTATGCTGTATGTAAAAGTAAAAATGTGGTGATTTTTCTGATCTTTGAATGCTTTATTCATAACCTCAACATTCCATGAATGCTAGATTTTAACATTTCATTTCCCTGTAGGTTTTCACTTAAGCACCCATTACGCTTCATGAGTGAAGCTTTTAATAGCCTCAAACATCATAATAGCGGCAGCTGGATTTGTCAGTGCCAATGGATTTGTGAAGCTGTTGTGTCAATAAAAGATAAGTGATTAACTATTCTTTAAAACTACTGTATAAACTTCCCACTACAAAGAACTCACTATGCTAGTTATTAGGTAGTGGTAATAACCTGCATTGATAAAGAATGTGACTTACACATTGATTTAACTTCTTTGTCTAAGTTGTTTGTGTAAAACAATTAGCTCGGTTCTTCTACCTCTGTCTTTTCTCATAGGAGTCAGTCCCTTGTTGTTAGTCTGTGTTTACTTGTATATGTCATTTCTAACTGAAACTATGTTTAGGATTTCATTTTTATTTGCATGATTTACATATACATTCCAGCTAATATTTGATTAATTATTGTTATTGGCTTCTGTGCCCCTACACTCGCCTTGATGACATTTCTCTGTAACAAAAACTTTTGAATACTTCATCCAATCAAGTCCAGCATTTCAGGGCAGCAGGGGGTTGGACTAGATGATCTCTCGAGGTTCCTTCCAACCCTGATATTCTATGATTCTTTGATTCTATGTTTAGGCATCAATTGGCAGAACTCTGCTGATTCTGGCAAAAAAAATCAGCAAACTGGAAGTGGGAAATGAGGGACACACAGAGCTCCTGACATCTGGTTAGCACAGCCAGCAGCTTCAACCACCCCTGTAATTGTCTATAGATCAGGGATGGCCAAATTTGCTGACCCTCTGAGCTGCATATGACAGTCTTCAGCAGTTCGAGAGCCAGGGCGCACCTGCTACAGCTCAAGGCTTCAGTCCTGGGGGAGGTGCCTGATGGGTCTTAGGGCTTTAGCCCTGCTCCTGCTGAAGTCCCAAGTACTGGCATGTGTGCTCCACAGGGCTGAAGCCATGAGATCCCCTCCCAGCTGGGCAGAGGTCTCTACCCCACTGCAAGGCAGAGGTCCCGATCTCCCCCACGCCAGGCTAGTAGGTGGAGAATGGCAGGGGGTTCTGAAAGCTGCACTTTAACAGTAAAAGAACTACATGGAGCTTGCGAGCCACATTTTAGCCATCCCTGCTATGGACCAAGCAATTGGCTGATACTATTAATACCTTTCAGTGTAATAATAGCCCCACCTCAGCTCTGCCCATAATCTTGATAGAGTTTAAAATGCTGCTCCCTTGAATTCAGTCTAGCTGTAACCATGTCAGTGCCAAAATATTAGAGAGGCAACGTGGGTGTGGTAATATCACCTTATTTGTCTAGCTCCTAAATGACTTCTTTCTGAGACAGGAAGAAAAGAAATAAGAATGGGGAGGAAATGCGGGGTTGTACACAGAACCCCTGACATGGGTGGGGCACAATGAGTGACCCTAGCGAGAGGGGAGAATTGGAAACTCAAATATGTGGGGAAAGGGAGCATGGGGAAAGGAGGGAATGAATGGGGGTCACACCGAGCCCCTGGCATATGGTGGGGAAGGGGGCAAAGGGGAGGTCACATAGAACTGCTGGCATGGGCAGGCGAATGGGGTAAAATGGTATTGGGGAGAGGGACATGGGGGGACAGAGAGCCCCTGGCATGAGAGAAGTGGGGAATGATGGGGCACATAGACACCCCCAGCACGGAGCAGGGGAGAATGGGAAACAATGGAGAGGGTGGAAGAGCATGGGGCGGGCACCTGGAGCCCCCAGCCTAAGGGAAGAGGTGGAGGAATTGCAGGAAGTCCCTGAAATAGAGTGGGAGGATGGGCACATAGGGAAATTATGGGTTCAGAGAATGGAGGGATAAAAGGAGCCCCTGGTGTGTGCAACGGGCTTGGCCTGCAGAAGCTGTGAAATGTGGAACACCCCCTATTGCGTTTGTATGACAGTAGTGCCCCAGGAAAGATTAGAGTCTCCATTGGGCCAGGTGCTGTACACATGAATACACCGATAGGGTTGATGAAGAGATGAATGAACGACAGGGGATGGATTGCTTGATGATGACCTGTCCTGTTCATTCCCTCTGGAGCATCTGGCATTGGCCACTGTTGGAAGACAGGATACTGGGCTAGATGGACCGTTGGTCTGACCCAATAGGGCTGTTCTTATCTTTTTATGAAAAACAAAGACAACAGTCTTTGCCACAAAGAATCTGACTGAGGCTATGTCTACAGTTAAAGCACTATAATGGCACAGTTATAGCTGTAGTGCTTCAGTGTACACACACACACACACCAGTAGCAGGAATGACCCATTCCTCTAGGTAATCCACCTTCCTGAGAGGTGGTGACTAACTTGACGGAAGAGTCACATGAGCATAATACTTGTGTAACAGAGTGAAAAGCCAGGCCCTGAGTTTGCTAATCTTTAGGGAGCATTGCACTACATGGCCTGTATGTTTTCCTGTCTTTCCTACAGTGAGGACTTAGTGGGTAGGATCTTGGTCATTACTGGAGAATGTTCTTTTTCACTATTATCAATACTATTGAAATACCTAAAGCATTATTATTTGCTGATCCAGATTAGGGTTATTAAGTGGTTTTAAATTTGTATTTGCATTGATCATAAACATTCTTGCAAAAGTAAGATTATGGCTCCAGTCTTGCAAACTCCCAAGGTACTGAAATCAATTGGAACCTAATGTCCTGAAGACCCAGGTCTGGCAGGAAACTGAAAAGGAAAAACCTTTTGTTGTACAATAGCATTGCAGTTACAGGAGATGGACAGCACACAGTAAGTGTTGCATTGGCTGAAATGTCTTACAGTTTGCACTGTGATTAATAGTGAGACAATGAGCCTAGTGTTTTTAAAACCAGGGCTGTCATTCGCATTGCTTCTGGGAGGAAGTCTGAAAGGGAAGAAAGATGGTCTTGTGGTTAGGGCTCTACACTAAGAGTGAGGAATCAATTATTTTAAAAATCTCGCCTACCTTCGCCACTTCCCCATTAGCAAAGGGCACAGGTAAAAGAAAGCTAAAATTAGAGGCTTTCCATATCACAGCATGGTTGGCACCATGACAGCTGTTTGCCAAGATGGGTGGAATTAGCTGAGCCCTGAATTAAGTCGTAGAGCCCTTTCCTCCCTTCCAAACAAAGTAATCCAGTTTGACATTTCTCTCCAGAGTGATGCACACCAAAAATCTCCCTTTCCCTGTGTTCCTTCATTTTCCTTTTTGCCTCCCCAAAATAGCTGCGGTGAATGTTAGAAAGCAAACTGTGTACAGGAGACCAAGCTGAGTAGTGGGAGGGCAATGGAGGCTTCTCAGAAACAGCTGAATGAGACCTAAGAAACAAGTTTCCTCTCCCCTGCTACTACCCACATCTGAACATTCAGACAACAAAACAATGGAACAAAATGAGGACAACCTTATTTTGAGATCTGCTACTTAGATAATACCAAAGATTGTTTCCGAGCAACAGTCCATTTTGGGGCCCACAGAGTCACAGGGTTAAATCATGGCCCCACTGAACTCAGTAGGAGTTTTGTCACACATTTCAATAGAGTCACAATTTCAACCAGGCATTTTAAGGGCGGAAGGGGCTATTCTGATCCTCTAGCCTTGCTTCCTGCAGAGTACAGGCCATAGAATTCACTCAGTAATTCCTGTACAAAGCACTGTATCTGCTTGAATCAGAGCATCTCTTTTATTACTACATTCAGGCATGATTTAAAAACTTCAGGGAACAGACAGGTCATCACGTCACTCGGCAAATGATTCCAAAGGTTAATTACTCTTAAAAATTTGCATCTCATTTCCAGTTTGAATTCTAGCTTCAACTTCTAGTAAAAATCAGGCGAGGGAGGTAAGGGGCAGGTCGGGGGAATGGAGGGGTGAGCCATTGGGGAGTGGGTGTGGGAGTGCGTACCAAAGGGACTGGGGAAGAATATAGGCAGGATCACCTGTCAGCCCCACATACCCCCCCCCTCCTGTGTGTGTGCCCAGATCTGTGGGGGGAGGCTCTTGCCCTTCTGAGTGAGGGAGTCAGATCCCCCTTTTCTACCTCCTCATATGAGTTGGGATATAGGGCCCCTGCCCTTTTGGGAGTGTCTGAACCCCTCTCATTGTCCTCATTTGCTAGGATCTGAGGGATAGGGCTGTGCCCATCTACAGGGGTTAGACCACCACTACCACTTCCCTCATCTGAACCAGGTTTTGGGGGGGCTTGCTCTTTTGGGAGTATCTGAGGCCCCTCTCTGCCCCCCATGTAAGCCAGGATCTGCAGAAGTCCTGCTCCTTTGTGTGGGTGCTGAGAACAGGCATACTTCATGCATATCACAGGCTCTAAACCAGTTGGGGTGGATGGGAACATCATCTGAGATGAATGAAACCAGTTTGCAATTCTCAGAGCTACTGTTCCAGGTTGTATTCATCTTCATGGTGTGTTCTCATTCAGCTTCACCCCTTTCAGTGCCTAAACACCATTCCGAGTTTCAGGTCTTTCAGAGCTTCCTAATGTGGAGATGACTGAGTAGAGGAACCCTTCTCTCCTTGGTTCCTCTATTCTTCCTGTTTGAAGGATGATGTTTCTAGTGCTCTAAAATACATATGCTTGCACAGATTTTCTTGAAATTCGCTAAGCCTCATGGAAGTGCAAAATGGAATTAGTGACCCAAATTTGAGGTAATTTGAGCAAGAGGTTCCAGCCCAAAGAAATGGCTATATTTTTTAAGAAGTTTCTAGGTGTGGTTGTTGCTTTTTTTAACAGAGCTAGAGATCAAACTACTGCTGTCATGGAGGGTCTCGGTCAGCTTTTACCCCCAGGTAGTACCTGGCACCCACTAAGTCTTTGGCAGACCTAAATGGTGAGTAGTATTTAAGAAAAAGTTCACGTCATTTAGGAGGGGCAGCCAGGACACAGTGGAGTGGAATCGTGACCTTGTACACCGGGTCACAATGCCACTCAAATCTGGGGCAGTGGACAAGTAAGTTGGCCCTTCTGCTTAGTAAAATGCTAGTTGTGTCCCTACTTCAAAATAACCCACACATGTTCTTATATCACAAACACCCATTTACCAAGCACAAGCAGGCCCGACTATGGCCTCCACCATTCAGTGTGGGTACACCAAACATGCTGATTGCAACAGGAATGTATGCAACTAATTCTCACTGGCTACCTGGAGAACAGAGGAAAGGTAGCATGGGCCATCTTTTTTTCCCTCCTCCCACACACACATACTTTTTGTCCTGTATGTGTTAGCTGACATCTGGTGGGGGAGAGTGAATGGGCTGTAAAAGGAGGTAAAGAGCTTGTACGTTCTAGCATCTGTAGGGTTGGCAGAGCGAAGGTAAGTGTGTTACTGAGGCATTGCTGACAGAGGGCAGAGGCAACCTTTCCTGAGTTTCAGAAGTCTCAGTTTTGCTCAACTCGGTGCCAGGGGACAATACACTACACACAATCTTAACTCTTTTTTCCATTGAACAGTATTGGTCTATCGGTTATGAATAATCTTTCATTGGCAGAGGAGAGTTTATGTTACCTGTTCAACTTTTCACTTCTAATTTATAGGGACCAAATTCAGATACACTTATATAGCTCTCATTGACTTGAAATGGAAGGCAGAATTTACCTCACCATTTTATTTTACTTTGCCTCATTCTGGATTCATCAATTTATGCTGCTTTAGGGTCCATATCCCCTACTGTAAAAGTGTATTTCATAAGCAGGATATTGCAGGCTGTCCAGATTTGATCTGAGTAGGTCACAACTGTATGACACTCACAAACACTGGCTGACCTAATTCAGATCACACATTAGTATACTGAAATTGCCATTACCTTAGTGCTTCCCTACATGTAACTGTGTTTGGAAATTTGTCATATAGTTTTATAAACATATAGAAGAAAGAAAACTGAAAAAAATCTTGCTTCAGCCATTCCCATAAAAATGAAGTATCAGCAATGACGCAAACAGAACATATTAATCAGTGACAGATATAATCTTTTGAATTTGCTTTATGACCATGTTAGGAGTTAAAGTCTGATTAAGATTTTAAATACCACATGGAACACTCCCAGAGGTATTTTACCTGGGAAGGTCTTTCATCTGTTCTACTTTTATTACTTTATCTGAGCAAATGGCAAAGACCTCTGCTGTCCAATCTTTCTCTGTGTTGTTGGCATAATAATCTGTTTTCTTTTTGGATGTAAAATCAGCAGTATTAATTTAGAACATATTTTACCATGCATGGATGCTTGAAGCCATTATTGGGTAATTTCTCATGTTTGATCAAGAATCTTTTAATTGTTCCTCTGTTTCATCAATGACATAACCAAAGCTTGGGTTTGTAACTCTACATTTGCCAGCAGGATTATGCCTACAGTGAAATGATTCAATCTTTCTTGACATGGCTTTTTGTCATTGTTGCTTCTTTGAAAATGATGTTGTCAACCTGAAAGGAAGCTGCAGCTTTCTCAGTTCCAGTCTTTGCTGTTCAGCTATTTTATGGCTTAACCACTAGTTGATCTTCAACATTTTTGGATGCCAAAGATGAAAGAGCCTACTGCTGTAGGAGGCTGATGTTAAAGAGCCATTAAGGGTGCATTTACACTGGAATAAAAGACCCATGGCATGGTAGCAGCTGACCCGGGTCAGCCGACTAAGGCACTCAGAGCTCATGCTGTGGAGCTAAAAATTGCAGTATAGATGTTCAGGCTGAGACCGGAGCCTCGGCTCTGGGACCCTTCTCCCCCCCACCTCATGGAGTCCCAGAGCTTTGACTTCAGTCTGAGCCAGAACATCTACAAAGCAGTTTTTACAGCTTCTCAGCCCAACCTGGAGTCAGCTGACTGGGGCCAGCAGCTGTTTAATTGCTATGTAGATGAACCCTAAAAGGCCTTGAAGAAGAAATAAATAGCTTGTCTAAAGCCTACTGAAATCAGTGGAAAGATTCTTGTTGACTTCATTGGACTTTGGGTCACATCCAAATTGTCCTCTTAGATACGTTTCACTGATGATGATAGCACAAGAATGTCTCATTTGGAGGATCGTTCCTCAAACTCATCAGTCTTCTGCTCTTCTCATTCAGTGCACTAACGCCAAGATTTTCAAACACAAGATCCTAAAATTAGGAACCTACATCCGTAGTGGGACACTAAAATAAATGCCTTTTTATGGAAATCTTGGCCAAAGTTTAATTCAGTGGCATATTTGATCTTGAAGAATCCATAGAAAATGGTTTTCTGCACTTTTTGAGATGAGCACAGTTCTTTTTATCTTACTACATGGCACTCTTGACAATAATCACTTTTTAACCTTAGAAGAATTGTGTTTTCATTACATCAGTCTATTCAACCATTTGTTTCCTATCACTTCCTTCAACTTTAGGCTTGTTGATTTGAACAAATTAATACCGTGATGCTGAATAAACACTAAGCACTAATAGCCTATTAGCAATATTGTCCAGTCGATTCCACATTTTCCACAGTTAGCATGAAACACTACTACATTGTGAATTCAAATGCATGAATACTAAAAAATAAAATGAGCTATAGCCAGCTTGATGTAAGTTATCAGAACCTGCCTACCTTCCAGAAGTTTCTAGATTTTAACAAATCAAGGTCCTCTAATTGTTCAGGATCACAACTACTCCCTTTCTTCAGTATCCAATGGCAATTGACGCTATACTCTAGCCTGGTCTTCCTCACCAGTTAATAACAGCTCCCTCTGTTCCCATTCCTCTCTGGGCTTCTGGCTATTTACATGCTTTTCTGCTTGTATCCTTAACCTTGATGTTCTAATTACTTTCTCTTTAACTTGTTAGACCAGCTAAAGTTTCTACTCACAGACTGACATATGTCTAGTATAGAAAAAACTTTCAAATATGTGTCACATTTTTCTTTGGTGACATAGAATATAAAATTTAAAACAAAAAGCCCACATATAAACTAAAAATCCCCAGTGGGTCATTTTATTCTGAAGAAAAATAAAAGAGAGGGGGAGGTGTCATAACCTGACAATGTAACATTTCTGTTTTCACCTGTGACATTTGAAACTTCTCCAGGAGACATAGACCATTCCTCTTCTTATGCAGTTAAGCAACTTCAGAGTCCTGATCTACGTGAGAAACACTCAGACCACAGTAATTCATTCTTAAGCCATATAACCAACAACACGCTGACTGTGTACCAGTGGCTAGCTAGACAAAGCAATTTTAACACACATAAACCACAGGCAAAAGTGTCACATCAAACCACCAAAGTGGAACCGCTCTTACATCCCTAGGATAGTTAAAATCTGCATTGGTCAGTGTTTCTTCAACATTGACCAACATTACTTTTCTATGTTTTATATTACCAAATTGTCTACAATGTGGTGGGTTGAAAGAGGAGTGGAAGAAAACATGCAAAAATTTCCTAATGTCAGTACTGCTTTTCTAAGATGGGAAAGCACTATTCAAAATTATAGCTGCAATGAAAATAGAGCTTTGGATAGACACAGAATATCTAAACTAAATAGTATGGCGATTCTCAGCTGCTGTAGCTGTAGATTCTTTCAAGTTCATGGAGCTTTGTGGATTTACACCAGCTGAAGGGCAGAATAAATTACGTGCTAAGCATTATTACCATACTTCTGAAATTTATTGGTGTATAGTTACAGTTATTCCATATGTTACTCACAAATAAATTTAATTACCTAATTTTCCTTGTTTTTCTGCTTGCAAATCGTTCACAAACTGTATTTGCAACTCACAACAATTCGCCAAATAATGTAGACTAAAGATTTTCAGTTTATGTGTGGTTCACAAATTCTGTGCATTGATCACATAAGTTTGCAATTATTTGCATTGGTCACATAAACCTCATGAAACTATTTCTAATTAGATGACAGAAGTTTTTCAAAAAGGGGAATAACAATAGATAAATAACAATTTATGCATGAAAACCCTTCTTCGCATACAAATACAGGTCTTTGTACAAACAACAACAAGCCATTCTTCAAATAGTCAGGCAAATGAAACCCTATCTCTGCAAATGTTTGTGAACAACATATAAGGAGAAGCAGGAACATAAAGTGAACAGCTACTCAGGGCTTGAATTGAACTCTATGGACACTGGGTGAAATCTTGGCCTTACTGAAGTCAATGGCAAAATGCTCATTGACTGAATGGGCCAGGATTTCACACATTGTATTAGTGGTATTCAGCCAGCTCTACATATAAATGAAGCAACCGAACCTTTATTTTTCCCAGTTACTAAAAATCAGTTCATATTATTACATTTCCTCTATTCCAGGTACCTTCAGACCAGATCTGCAGCGGCTGTGAATCAAAATAGCATTGTATGCCGATGTACCAGCTAAAGTTCTGATGCCCTGCGTGGTCAGCTGAGTACTATTCCCTTGAAGCAGAAAGACTTGGATATGCAACACACAAAAATGGCTAAGTAAGTGACAAAGAGTCCTGTGGCACCTTAAAGACTAACTGAAGTATTATATTAGCAAAAGTAGCCGTGGGTTGTTCAGAGCTAAAACAAACTTTTCAAGACTTAACTGTTGACTCAACTGTGTAAACAGGAAAACACAGTTTTTTGTAAAGTTCCCTACCTGAACATCATTTTCTCATTTGTATATGCATGTGAATAAATCATCAGGAAACTTCAAGATGCTGCATGTGTTGGTTAAAATACCACTTCTGTTACGGTGTAAACCACTGCAAGATAACAAAGATGACTGGGATAGTTTCAGCAGACCTATACAAGAAAAAAGCTTTATGTTAGTGGCAAAAGCAGAATGAGACTATCTCATATTTTGATTCAGAATGGTTTTTCCACTTCACATTGTTTCGTGCTATGTACTGTTACATATTCAAATTAAATTCAAATGCCGTGTCGTAGTTTGCGATGGATGAACTGGTTTAGAGAAAACAGAAATGCAAACTTTAGTTAAAAATGGAAACCAAACTTTGAGATGCAAAAAAAAAAAAGAAGTTTAGTTAATTTTTGTTGAAGTTATGTGAACTGCTGCATTTTCCAGTTTTAACCATAAGAATAGAAGAATGACCATACTGGGTCAGACCAAAGGTCCATCAAACCCAGTATCTTGTCTTCCGACAGTGGCCAATACATGTGCCCCAGAGGGAATGAACAGAACAGGTAATTATCAAGTGAGCCATCCCCTGTCACCCATTCCCAGCTTTCTGGCAGACAGAGACTAGAGACACCATCCTTATCCATCCTGGCTAATAGCTGTTGATGGACCTATCCGCCATGAATTTATCTAGTTCTTTTTTGAACCCTGTTATTGTCTTGATCTTCACAATAGCCTCTGGCAATGAGTTCCACAGGTTGACTGCGCATTGTATGAAAAAATACTTCCTTTTTTTTGTTTTAAACTTGCTGCCTACTAATTTCATTTGGTGACCCCTTGTTCTTGTGTTATGAGGACTAAATAACACTCTTATTTACTTTCTCCACACCAGTGACAATTTTATAGATGTCTATCATATTCTCCCCTTAGTTGTCTCTTTTTCAAGCTGAAAAGCTCCAGTTTTATTAATCTCTCATTATATGGAAGCCATATGAGAAGATGGAAATGAAAGTTATTATTATTACATATTTTTATTAAGCACAAAAAGTGTGCCCAGAACTATACAAAATACGGAAGAGAACGTGAGGTCAAATCCTGGCCCAGTTGAAGTTATTGGCAATAATCCTATTGATTTCAGTAGGACCAGCATTTCACCCACGCTCTCTGAAGCAATGGGATTACTGCTAAAAAGTCTATTTCATGGAATTTCCAGCCGACAGAGGTACAAAGTACCAGATACTAGAAATTTCACATAAAATCTGTCTGAGATTTCTATCCTGATTTCTAAACCAAAGATGTTCAGGATCATTCAGACCCTTCTCCATATTGTTAGATGACTATCTGAACTGAACCTTCAGGTCTTTTCAGATCTGGTTTGTTAATTCTAATTCTGAAGTACAAGCTAGTGAGATTAGAAGAGAAGACTGAGAGACAGGGTGTTTGGTCCTAGTCCATATTCAGAGTTAATGTCTCTGTGATTCAGTTCTCCAGCTGTGAAAATGGGGCTAATCAGGGCCAGCACCAAACCCAAACCTGAAGTCGTGGACCTGCCGCCGAAAGAAGCGGCGCTCTGCCCCAATCATGGACGGCTCACTGCCCCCCAATGCTAGCCGCCCCAAGCACGCGCGTGGGACACTGGTTCCTGGAGCCGGCACTGGGGTTAATGATACTTACCTATCTCACATGCGGTTCTGTATTTATTTACCGAATAAGCTGTATTTAGAGCTGTTGTAAGCTATTGCAAACACCACTTATTGTGTATGTTTATTATTACATCCATTTCCGCTTTGCTATACTAAGGCAATATTTACACTGCACGGTTAAGTGGACTTCATGTAAGTTGACATGGAGCCTCCGATTTAATAGGGTTGCCATATTTCAACATTAAAAAAAGAGGAAACTCCACGAGGGGATGGGGGTGGAAGGGGCTTGCCTCCGCAAACAGCCTGGTCCTGCCCCCTATCTTCTCCCTCCCACTTCCTTCCCCACCTCGACTGCCCCCCTCAGAACTTCCAACCCATCCAACACCCCCTGCTTCTTGTCCCCTGAGTGCCCCCTCCTGGGATTCCCCAACCACCCCCTTGGGACCCTACCCCCCTTTAAGCCCTCTTCTCCTTGTTCCCTGACTGCCCCCTCCTGAACCCCCCTCCCCACCTTAACTGCCACCCCTAGAAGTCAGGACCCCACCCCTAAACCAACCCCACCCCCCATGCTTCCTGTCCCCTGACTCCCCCACCCCCTGACAGGCCGCCCTGAACTTCCGCCCCAGCCAAACGTCCCCTGCTCCCTGTCCCCTGAGTGCCCCTGGGACTTCCTGCCCCAGCCCCCCATACCATGCCGCTTGAACAGCGGCACGCTGCTGTGCCACCCCACTGAGCACGCAGCCCCCTCCCCGAATGCTGCCCTTGTGGCATGCTGAGGCTGGGGGCAAGGGGGGGGGCAGTAGGGACGGGGTCTGGCCAGGGCTGTCCTTAGGATTTAGGGGCCCTAGGCAGTATTATTAAACTGGTGCCCCTATGCCCAATGGCAGCAGCAAGCTCGGGAGGGAGGGAGAGCCCACCTCACAGTGGTGGAGAGTCACAGTTCCCCGCAGAGACCCTGGTACCCTTTCCCTCATGCAGAATGGACGTGCAGAAGGTTCTTAATTAAAAGCACTAAACTTGGGAATAAAAATGTCAGTCACAGGTTTTTTTGATATGCCCTGAAGTTTGTCAGACATTTATTTGGAAAATCTTTGTCGTAAGAGTGAGTCAGCTGTCTTGCTGGATACACATTCAATATTATGGAATACATGATGCAGCTCTTCTCTGTTTTACATTTTCTTACTCAGCATTTCAAAGCTGATTTTATATTTTAAATGTACTCTTAAGCCTTCGTAAAGTAATCATTCCAGACTGCTACATATTTAACTCACTGAAACGAAGACATTGTTTTAAATTAATCAGTCGCAGAAATTTAGTGTGTTCATGTTCATTGCTTTTAGAAAAAGGGAACAGTAATTTACTTTGTGTGATCTCCATGACATGTTTATAAAATGTCACCGACTTTAAAAAATGTTTCCAAAGATTTTTAGGCATTACAAAGGATTTTATATCTTACTAAGGTACTGATTTTGCTGAAGGTTCTCTTAAAACTAGTTCATCAGACAGTCAGAAGTAAAGATAGGGAAACTCTCTTTGTCCAGCTATCTGGAAGGAGAAGGGGATGGACAGAAAGGACAGGAAAACTTTGGAAGCAAGATTTTTTTAACTATAGTAATTAAAATGTGTATTTTAGATAAGGATGGTCTTTTGAAAGATTTATTTAAAAAATAATATGTTTGAAGATTCAAGCATTTAAGGCTAAAGATGATTGTGCATCTAAAATCTATGCAAGGATTTTTTTTAGAGATGTGATTTTATAATCTTCACCAGCCCACTAATTAAATATTTTTAAAGCAAATTTTAAACTAAAGTCCTGTAGACTGACATGTTCTGAGTAAATATTACAGTAATGCCCAACTGTTTTTGTCAGTAAATTCAGAAACTGACAGTATATACCTTGAGGTTGGCAAATGCCTGTTAAATGGCTTCATTACCTCTTGAATGGCTCTTTAACAGTTTCAGTGGTCTGCTAATAGGTGTGGCAAGCTGGAGGCTTTTTCCCTTTTAACTACTAGATCCCAAGACTCACCAGGCTGCAGCAGCTGACTGTGAGAGCCTGCAGGAAGGGTCAGAATAGGGATAGGAAAGTCAGAAGGGTGGACACTAAGACCCAGTGGTGCCCGAGCAGCTGTGTCAGCCCGGCTACATTGCCTGTAGGTGGGGAAGGAGAAAAAAATCCCAGATATTTGCAACTGTTTAAAAAGTCCTCCTGGACAACCCAAAAAGCCGGACATGTCAAGGAACAAAATGGACACATGGTAACCCTAGATTTAAGTAAGTCAGCCTTGCATATCCACATTATGTTCATTGTCATCAGCTTAGTGCATCCTCACAAGCAGGGCTGGCATCAACACACGGAGCACTGCATTGTGAGTAGCTATCCCACAGTCCGCGTAGCCGAGTGGAATTTTGGGTTAGCCTTGTCATGCCTTATGGGACCAAAACATTGATGTGGGTTGTTATGGGAACATGGCGTTAGCCTCCCATGATGTACCTACCTCCCTCTCTCCCCGCCTGAAATCAATTGCAAACAAAGCCTTTTTCGTACCTTTTTTCGTAAGTCTGGGTTACCTGCGCAGATACCATAGTATGAAAAGCATGGACCCTGCTCAGCTGTACACTAGTGTGAGCATTCCAAACACCTCGCACCTTATCCTGCACTATTTACACAGACAGTACAGGAGCTGCCGAACAGAACAGTGTGATGCCATGCAAGCAGCCCTGCTGGAAGACATCGAGCGGAACAATTCACATTTACTGGTGACAGTCACACATCACCCTGACACGGCTGAGTGCCATTTCTGGGCCTGGGAAACAAGCACTGACTGGTAGAACTACATCACAATGCAGCTATGGGATGACGAGCAGCAGCTTCAGAAGTTTTGAATGCATAAGGCCACTTTCCAGGAACGGTGTGAAGAGCTTTCTCTACCCCTGAAGCGTAGCAATACTAAAAGGGGAGCTGCTTTGATAGTGGAAAAGTGAGTGGTGATAGCTTTGTGGAAGCTTGCAACGCCAGACCGCTCCCAGTCAGTGGGGCGGGTAAATTTACCATGGGATCTGTTGTGATCCAAGTTTGCAAGGCCATCAACAGATTACTGTTAAGAAGGGTAGTGGCTCTGGGCAATGTGCAGGACAGAGTGGATGGTTTTGCCGCAATGGGGTTCCCTCAGTAAGGTGATGCAATAGACAGAATTCATATCCCTATCTTGGCACCAGACCACCTTGCCAAAGAGTACATAAACTGAAAGGGTACTTCTCCACGTTGTTGCAAGCGCTGGTGGATCACAGCAGCCATTTCACCAACATCAACATGGGCTGGTCGGGAAAGGTGCATGACGTGTGCACCTTTAGGCGAACAAGTGCAGAATGGTGGTGGAATATGCCTTTGGACATTTAAAAAGTTGCTGGTGGTGTTTGCTTACTAGGTTAGACCTCAGTGAAATCAATATCCCCATTGTTATTGCTGCCTGCTGCATGCTCCATAATATCTGTGAAACAAAGGGAAAAAAGTGTCCGTAGTGGAGAGGGGTTGAGGCAGATCATCTGATAGCCAATTTTGAACAGCCAGACCAGGGCAATAAGAGGAGCACATCAAGGGGCTCTGCATCTCTGTGAGACTTTGAAAAACAGCTTCAGCAGTGAGCCAGAGTAATGTGACACTTATCTGTGTTGTTCCTTACCAAACTGTCCCCTCCACTGCATTTCATCCCCTGAAAATTCCACTCCCACCAACCCCTGTGTGTTGAATGAATAAAGAGCCTTTTCTCCTCAATCCACTAAGTTTTATTATGCACACAAACACACAGAGACAGCAAAGAAGGGTAAGATAACCTGGGGTAAAAGGGCTGATAACACTGTGGAGGGAGAAACAAAGAAAGTTTGCTTACAGATGCACTGCTATAACAATCAAAGGTGTGAGAATGGATGCCTTCTAGCCCTTGTACCCTCCTCTGGTGTTGAGTGGAAGAAATACCAAACTCTCTCCCCCACAAAAAAAAAAAACCCTGCCTCATAGGACAGTTCGGGGAGGACTATGTAGAACTAGGCGCTGATGGCAACAGGTTCAGCATAGGCTGCAGAGGGACTCTAGCATCCAGCTGTCTTTCTTGAACCTCAACATGTCTGATTGCTGCTTAATAATCCACAGCATCTCTTCCTGTGTGGCACGCTCTTGCTCCCTGCATGCTCTCTTGTCCTCCCTGTCCATGTCCAGGTTCTCCATGCTCTGAGCTCCATCTTGTCACTCTCGGAGAAGTTCATTAACTCATTGAACATGTCCTCCCAAGTCGTCTTTTTCCACCTTCTAATCTGGGAAAGTCTCTGTCCCAGTGTGGAGGATGTGCTGATGGACAAGGTTTCAGCTGCAACAAATGCAAAGCACAAGGGCAGCATTGACAGTGCATACACTGTTTCTGGTACAAGGTTAATTTTTTTTATTAAAAAGCAACCCCTCAGTACACTCCACTGCAAGCGACAACATAATCACAACTGCTAGCTATTGCAAGAGTCGGTTTGCTGTTCCAGCCATGGCAAGTAAGGCCACAAGGCATGAGTGAGAGGTCTTCGGCTGCTGCTTTTGTGAAGACATCTTTGGGAGCTTTGAAACTTGAGAAAAGCCCTTTTTTCCTTAGCAACCTGGATGGTGCTTAAGGACAGGCACCAGTGTAAAGCCCCCCAAATAGTTTGTTTTTTACAAAAGTGGCACCATGTTGGGAAGGGAGACAGACAGGAAGACGCCAACCCACTCCTCTTTTATTCAATGCTACTTGCAATACATGGTGATCCCACAACCATGGCGCGTTTGGGAAAGCGTGGTTGTGTGACCCACATTTCACCAACAGGGGGAAGGTTACTTGTTAATTTGTTTGTGGTTTAAGGATTAGCATTGAAAACTTCCCCTGTTTTCCCGAGGGGACTCTATGCGATATCACTCTCCTGAGGGAAACAGAGGTGGCAAGGGAGCAGATGCTGGAGGGCGTCTGGGAACAGACCTGGTCCTTATGCTGCAATGCTGTGTTCAGCAGTGATGCCTGCAGAGTTAATCCTGGAGTGGCGCAGGAAAGTGTCCTACCGTGGTGGCCGAAGTAAAGCAGCCTTTCCCAGAAACCTTCTGCGAAGGATTGCAGAGTACCTCCATGAAAGCTTCCTAGAGATCTCTATGGAGAATTCCTGGGTCATTTTGTGCCCATAAGAGCACCCTCTGCAGAGCTGGAGTGGCCACCAATACCCACTACACCTACTTTTTTGTTCAGATTAAACATAAAATAATATAGCATGTAACCCCTACAGTTTGATTGGCAATGTGCACTCACCAGAAGTGCCTTCCCTGGCATCACACTCCGCTGCCAACTGATCCTGGGAAGGGATGGGCTACAGAATTAAAAGCAGTTCTTGGCTGTTTCAGAGAACAGATCATCTGCCTGCAGGCTGTGTATTTTCCTCCTTCTCCTCCTCTTCTTCATCCACAATGTCCTCCTTGTTGTTGCTCAGGGTTGCCCGGGGCTCCTGGGAGGGATCCACAGAGAGTTTTTGGGGTAGTGATGAGGTCACCGCCGAGAATCGCATGCAGCTCCTCGTAGAAGTAGCATGTCTGTGGGGCAGAACCAGAAAAATTGCTCGCCTCCCTTGGCTTCTGGTATACTTTCCATAGCTCCTTTATTTTCATGTGGCTCTGATTGGTGTCCCTGGTGTAGCCCTTCTCCCCCATGCTTGTGCACTCTTGGCCTAGATGTCAGCATCTCTTCTGCTGGATCGAGCTCTGCCTGCACAGACTCTTCCCCTTGCACAACATTAAGTTCCACCACCTCCTTTGTACTTCATGCTAGAGTGTATTTATGGCCTTGAGCCTCCATGATTAGCTGTTTTGGTGAGCTCTTCACACTGATCAACCCGGAGATGAAAATTCAAAAGTTCCTGGGGCTTTAACAGGGAGTGGCTGTTTCCTGTGTACCTAGCTGACCTGCAGTGGAGTTGAAAGTGCTCTCTAGAGTGGTCACAGCGGATCCTTGTGGGACACCTCCTGGGTGCCAATTCATTTGAATTACACAATGCAGTGTGTATACTATCCCCATGTAGACCCAGGGCTGGCAAAGCAAGTGCTCGTGGAGGTGGAGTACAGAAGTCAACTTTACAGGCCACTTAAGTCAGTGGACGGGACTTGGTGGTATAGGCACACACATTATTAGATCAACTTAATGTGTCTTACTGGCGACCTAAGCTTGCAGTGTAGACCAGTCCTAAGGTTTAAAAGAATGAGATTAAACCCCTTCTATCTGCTGCCTAATACTTCTGAATTCTCCTTTCTACCAGGAAGACATTATTACTCTTGATTTCAGTACACAGTATTTCCAGAAGAAACCGCTACCAATCCTGGACATTACTCATAACAACTGCTCTACGTACAACTATTTCTTGTAACTGCAAAATGAAAACATATTGTTGATAGTTACATTGACAAACTGCAGTGATCACTACTTCTGCTACAAGGAGTTAGGCAAAAATAGTGTAAAAATATGGACAATGTTATTGAAATGATTGTGTTGCATGAAACTATGGACAATATTTCCAAAAATGGATTCCTAAAGTCAGGCTTCTAAATCCATATTTAAGCATCTAAATAAGTGGCTTAATTTTAAAAAGTACTGAGGGCTTCGCTACACTTGCAGATGCAAAGCTCTTTGAGTTAAACGCAGTAGGGAAAGCGCTACAGTCTGTCCACGCTATCAGCTGCAAGCACACTGGTGTGGCCATAGTTGCGGCACTTGCAGCAGCATCGGGAGTGGTGCATTATGGGCAGCTATCCCAGCATTCAAGTGGCTGCAACATGCTTTTCAAATGCGGGGGTGGGGTGGAGTGTGACAGGGAGTGTGCTGTATGTATGTGGGGGGGAGAGAGAGTGGGTTTTTGGGGTGCTGAGTATGTTAGCACGCTGTCATGTAAGTTCAGACGTTCCTCGTCCCTCTGCCTCTCTCTCTCTCACTGAAAGCAAACAACATTCCTAAGTAATGTTTGCTTTGTCTCGGAGCCGATAAACATGCCGGACGTCAGAAACAGAGCTTTGAAAGGGCATTTCCGCATTCCTAAAGCCAAGTTCAAAACAATTACAAGAGTGTCCACTTGACTTAAGGGACATTTCATGGGACGTTTCTGAAGGTCAATCAAAATGCAGTAATGCAACACCTCATTCACACTGACACTGGGGCATCTCAGCCAAGACACATCAGACATTATTCCTCTCACGGAGGTGGAGTACCAGGAGTGCTCTAGTCAAGGAGTCAGAGCATTTTATGTCTTGCCAGTGTGGACAGGGAGTGAGGTTGAGTGCACTAGGTGGGTTTAGTGCGCTGTAACTTGCAAGTGTAGCCAAGCCCAGAGTTCCCAGCAGCTCCTCAACAGGAGCTGCAGGATGCTCAGCAGTTTTGAAAAGTATGGCTGTCTAAATATGGAGTTAAGATGGTGTCTTCAAAGCACCCAAATAACTTTAAATGCTCACTTGAACACTCTTGAAACTCCCACACTCAGACTTAAGAGCCTCACTTTAAATGCCCCAGTATGAAAATCCTGGCCTACAATAACCTAAAATATAGGTGAGAAATCAAAAGTTTATATATTAGGAAATGCAAAGTTATAGTTTCCCCGGCAACTATAACTCAGCCCCTGTGTACATGCACAGAGCTGCCCCCGTGTCATTTAGAGCACAGAATGGTGACTGGTGTGGCATGGCAAAGGATGATGCTTGTGGGAGAAAGAAGGCAAGATACTGAGGAACATGGATGACTATTAATCTCTCACATTTGATTTTGTTTGTCGACAGACACGTCTCATGATCACAGTATCACAATTCTACAGAACAGGCCAGTGCGTGCAGCATTACAGCGGTGGCTCTTTTATCATACACCCATGTCTTTTAGTGCTTAGCACAATCTCTAGAATCATTCTTTGAGGTAAAATTTCTCATGTTCCTTCTTAGCACAGAGGTGAGAGTTGGGGAAAGTTTGGTAAATACTGTACAATGTGAGACTCAACTGGAAAAAATGTAAAAAGGAGAAGATATGCAAATACCAAAGGAAGTTGTTGGTGTGGATCTTGCAACACAACAGAATTTTCTGGGGCAGAGGTGGAGGCAGGGAAACTATTGTTTAACATGGGGAAAGCCTGAGCTCTGCTAGAATACAGGGAAGTCACATCTTACATGGGGGTTAAGTTCTAAAGTCAGCAGGTAAGGCGAAAATCGCGTCTAGTCAAATCCTCATTGAGTGGAATGGCGGGCAGAATTGCTGCACAACAGGTCTGATATTTAAATTGTTATTTTTCTCTTTTTTCCTTTTTTGCCGGGTGCGTATAGTTAAAATCGTGTATGTTGAATCCGTGTATGATGCGACTCCCTTGTATGTTTAGTGTTGCTTGTTTGAATGGGACCATACAGCTTATAGCCACATTACAAAGCCATGACACAAGCCTGTAATGACCCAAATACACGTACGCCTGCTCTTCTCTTTGTGCTAGGTTGTAACGGAACAATCTTCCCTGAGGGAGGAGCAACCTGCACTTGAGTGGACCAGGGAACAAAACGATGGCTGCTCCCATTCTCCAAGAGAGAAGTAATTTGCTGCTGGTCTACAGGAGGTGCAGATTACATCCCTCTCAGGTCTGGCTCCGCATCATTGGCCAGGGTGCTGTGGAGACAGAGCTAAGGCTCTGCCCAGCCCTCATCTCTGCTTGCATAATGGTGACAGACCCCGAGCATCAGCGAGTGGGATTGAACTGGGGAACCTCTAGAGCTTAGAGCATGAGCCTCTAATGCATGAACTAACAGCCAACCGCCTGTTAGCTAAGGCTGTAGAGCAGACTCCTATCTCTCGCTCTAAGTGGTCTTGGTGCCACTAGACGGGACCGAACACCACAACCTGAAGGTGCGTGGGTTACACGTTCTCACTCCATGCCTCCCTATTTGGAAAGGGGAGTAGCAACTCCCCAGAGTCTGCTTTCCACCGCAATGTGTTGGTAGCCGTGTAGGAAGTCAGGGGGCGCTGTATGCCTCCTCTCTCCCTTGCTCAGGCCTTAGGGCAAGAAAAAAACATTGCCTTTGTCTTTCTTTTTGTACGTGCATCTTTGAATTCTCGTTGCCTGTTTTCCCAGCTGACACTCACACTGCAATGAACGTGCATTTCAACAACGCAGTATCTGCTGCAGTTTGTCTGGCTTTTTTCTTGTTGGCTACCCACTTTTTATATGTTATTCCCTCACTCACTCCTTTCTCAAGCTAAGGTAACACGGTGCAGGTTACTAGACCATTATGGTGGCCAATAGAAATGCAGAGCCATAATGACTGCAGAAACTGTAACTTGGCCACAGTGACAAGAGCTGTGTGCATGCAGTCTTTGTAGTGAAAAGGGAAACCAGATGAAACTTGCCTGTTCTCATGTTTTGTTACAAACTGTCTCCAGCTCAGACCAAGGTCACCAAAGGGTTGGCCAAGTGCCACAAACAGTCCAAGCCAATTTATGCTTATTGTTTTGCATGAACATTGCTCCTGTTTGAAATGAACTGTGCCCCAGATTTGAATGACCTGGATCAGGGTATACTTTGAAATTTCTCCCTTCATTTGAATTGGAGATTTAAACCAAAACTCGGGGCACTTGAGCCACCATGGATCAAAAGTACAGATTATAAATATACTTTTCACAAGAAACTCACTGATATTCACAGCTCCAAGTAGTAAATCATCGAACAGCATGTGCAGTATTAAAGGATTCTGTGCCTGATCCTCCTGCAGGTATCTGGGCTAGTGGGAAGCAAAAGTACCTTTCCTGTGTAAAGGCAAGGAACGACTGCAGTCTCCATTCAAGAACTGCTCCCTCCACATGTCCTGGTGGATACAGTTCGTCTCAGACAGGAGGGGGAGGGGGTGAGGCCCCCGGAGATCGAGAGAAGCAGTTTACGCTATCCTAAATCCCCCATCCACATTAAGGAGCTCAGACACACTCTGTGAGGCACACTCCCGTTCTGAATAATCTCAGAGCAATAAGTTCTGCTGAATGCACAGGCAGGGAAACTGGAACAATTTGTCTAGTGGGGATGCTGAGAGCCACTGAACCAAAGTGTAAACCCTGTATATGATGGAAGCCACTTCAAGCCAGGGGGTGTGGCAGCCTCCCCTCCCCGCCAACACTCCTAGTTCTGGCACCTATGCACACAGGTCTCACACACACACATACACTCCCCCCCCCCACTAGATTCATTTGTCCTTCCTTTTTCATGGGTAATTTGATTTTTCACTTTGCACATAATCTACCAAACTGTCCCAATAGAATCAGCCTTGCCCTGCGAGAAAGCACAAAGAACTTTAGCCAAATGAGTCTTTCGAAACATGAGATAATAATGATAGTGCCACGTCATCCGTAACAGTATTATTGCAGATTACACTGATGCACATGCTGGGAAGTATTGTGTAAACCGATTGCAGCATGATTATGAGAAACACGCAAACAAACAACCTGAAACTGGAGAGATGAATAGCAACTCAACCCTTTTGACACTCTCTTTGTTTCTCCAGTAAGACATGCCATACGTTTTTTCATGCCCCCACCCCTCCATACTTAGATCTCTTTCCTTACTCTGCCCACCAAGTCATTGTCCTCTACTCATGGACACTCCAGTTTAGCAAAACGTTTAAGCATATTCTGAATTTTAACCCTGCTCATGTTGTTGAGAGGGGACTTGGTATGCTGCTGATTTTCAATGCTCCTCTTCTGCCAGTATGGTCCATTGGTAGCTGTTACAGCCAGCACAGTTTTGAGCACCCTTAAGTTGTCTTCAAATTGTGCCAGGGCCAAACTGGCTCCCTGGATGAGTCCATTAATGGGGACTAAAGGAATCTGTACAGCTGAGAAACTAGCTCAATATGTTTAGAAAATGAAGATGTTTATGAAAGTGGAACCAAAATGTCCTGCTGACCCAGTTAGCATCCCGCTGTGGAAGGGGGCCGGTCTGTGGTGGGATCTCAGGGGTGATAACACAGGCATATTGGGAGATTAGATCTGGGATTAGTGGCAGATGGTGGATATATGAGATTGGAGCACAACAGAAATAGAGGCAAATTCTGGCAATGACTCCCTCTTTTGCCTTTAGACTCAACCTCTTTTCCTCAGTTTCCCCATCTGTAAAGGGAGGAAAATAGAAAGGAAAACCAACACAGAAGTGTTGCCAGGGTTAATGAATGAAACCAGGCACAGAAGAGAGGCAGAGTCAAGGTGATGGGTGAGACAGGCAAAATACCCTTTGTGTTTTATGATGTAAAAGGTAACCTAGCTGGATGGAGCTTTCCTCACCCATCTGCCTCTTGTCGCTAGTCACTATCACTGCTTCAGTGACAAGGATTAATTTTTGAAGGATAATTATATTCATTTTTTGAGTGCTGACCTGTTTTGGCGCCTTCCTGAACACTCCGACCTCCTGCCTCGCCCAGCTACATGCTGCTGGCCCAGTACAGCAGCCAGGACCCACTCCAAGCTCTCACTTCTATGTAATTTCTGTAGGCATTACCAAAAATGACAACAACAAACAAATAATAAAACTAACCATCAACAGTATGAACCGGCTTCTGAAACTATCTTTTACAGGCACCTGGCACTCTGGCGACATTCAATCAGCATTACATTTTTGAAGGTTATTTCTACATCAGTATTTCTTTTTCTGCTGGCCCGGTTCTATCAGATTTTTGTTCTGTAGGGTAGAGAGGCTTTCTTCTTCTCTCTTAGGTATGTTTCTTCCTTTTCATTTGGAATTTGAACTGGAGCCCAGATAAATATAATGACTGTGATTATTAATTGGGTCCTAATATTTGCCACCAGCCTTGGTCCTGTTGGCTAGGACCTAGACCTTCAACTTTCACTTCTGACACAAATGCAGATGTCTGGTGACAGCATTGCAGAAGTCATCTGAAACATTGGCAGGCGGACATACAGCCGCAGTACATACAATCGTCACTCACTATTGTAAGTCCTAGTGAAAATGAGGAAGTTGGAGGACTGGCTGGGAAGATGGCCAGCCACAGAAACAAAAGGGTTTTTCCATGTGAGTCAGTCTACTGCATTTTCATTTGGACCACTTGGTCTAACAAACAGAAAGCACAGGTGAGAGATAGATACATACTCTGTAAGGGAGAGTTCTCAGAATGGCCAAAAGAGTTCTGTTATCTTTGCTGTGACACAGCTCTGAATAAGAGAAAGCTTCACACGGGTCTCTCAAACCAGCAAATGATGCAAAGACTTCGAGGGTTAAAATGATTGCTTTACTGAGTCATGCAGTGTTTCCAGCTCTTATGATTTTTTGAAGAGAGTTTTGCGCTATTTCTTATTTCTCTTAAAGCCCCAGTTCAGGTGAGCTCATGAGAATCTCTGGTTTTATTATTTTTTTCCAACAGTACAGTTCTATCTTGCTTAGCTGTAGAAAAAAAAGGTTGAAAACATGAGCCTGCGTGCACCCTGAGGATGCAGAAACTAAAATGCAAATATAAAGAACCCAAAATGTATTATTTTTTTAAAAAACCAAACCCTGATTATTTTAAAGCCAATCTCATGAGTTTTTGGCACCTGACTTCTGATTTTTATATGCTTTGGGTTGTCAATATTGCACATGACACAGCATCTATCACCTCACCCCCATCTTTTACAGCAATTTACCCTAGAAATATTTTAGAGGATTTTACATATTTTTACTGGTAGATTTTTCTTTTTATCCTCCATTTATATGCTGCAACTATACAGGCCTTAGAAGGAAAGGACATTTAAAACTTTACAGACTAAAAGATATTCCAGGGCTAACTAAGTATTACATGGAACATTGGGAAATTTCCCTTTTCAAAACTACAAAGCTCCTTTTTCTATCTCTGCAGTGTCATGTGGTATTTGAACCTTAAACCTTTCACTGAATGTTGCTCATCCTGTTCTTCAGAATAATCTATTCTTCTGCGACTGTTTATTCATGTCAACTTCAATCAGGTGTGTGCACGCCACACATACAGTTGTCAGAAAGCTTTCCCTTAGGAGCTCCTGTCGGTTTGGCTGTGGAGCCTGCTGGAGTGGCACCTTCATGGCACTGAATATATGCCCCTGTCGACCCGGCCCCCTATCAGTTCCTTCTTACCGCTAGTGACAGTCGTCAGAATAGCAGCTGCTTGCCTAGTAAGTGCTTCCCTTAGCTACTTTCCATAGCATAGTTAGTTTAGTTTAGTTGTAACTAGTGTTAGTGGATATTGTATTTAGTGAGGTTTGGGATTGGGGCTTCTCCAATCCCTAACCTTCCCCGCTGCGGCTCTGGGGCATGCCGTGAGCCCCAGGCTTTTAACCCTGCGGAACCTGCAGTAAGCCTATGCCAACGAGTGACCCCTCCCCACAACTCACGTGTCATGTATCTGGGGGAGGCACATCAGACAGAAAGGTGCAAGATTTGCAGGGCTTTCTGCCCCAGGACAAAAAAAGGAGCAAGATTTCTGACTTACAGCAGTTGCTCGTGCAATGTGCTCTTGGTCCCCAGTCTGCTACAGAGCACCAGGACCTGGCAGCAAGTGCATCCATACGGAGTGCCCCGCCATTGGTACATGACACAGTGCCAAGGAAGGACTCTGAGTTCTGGTGTTTTCCAGCAGTGCACACTGAATAGACCACCCGGCACTGCTCACATTCACCAGTGCTGTACAAGCGGCATGGAAAAGCCAACAGGGGGCACTTCCTGGTGCCAAAAGCATCGGGACCGGCAGGCACTGCACCAGTATGTCCCATGAAGGAGCACTCGGTGCCCAAGATGCGACAATCAGAGCCATCGACTTCAGTTCTCATGGGGGGACCATCGAGCCTGGCACCCCCTGATTTCCCAGATGGACAGTGCCAGGCGGAGGAGTTGGAGCTACCCTCCACCCTGGACGCTTTTGAAGCCACCAGAGACTTAATTGCCATGAAGGCTCCTCAGCCCCTTGTGGTCAGAAATAAACCCCCAGTGCTGCTGCAACCAGCGCCATCTAGAGGCAAGCCAGCCATGGTGCGGCAGTCACCCTCTTGTGCCTGGCACCATTCGCCTGGGCACCACTCCACATCGCCATCACCAAGGCAACACTCTCCGGCACTAGATTCCATGAGGGGTTCCCCGACTCCAGCAGGATGTTGCTCCCCTTTCCTAGTACTAAGGAAGGAGTGGCACCAATCCCCGGCTCCGAGAGAAGACTGGCACCAATCCGGGGTACTGGACCCTCAGCACCGGTCCCTGGCACTGGACCCTGGCATCAGATCCTTATCACCAGGCCCTCGACACCAGCTTCCCAGTGTCAGTCCCAGGCACAGGTGCCTCGACACCGGTCCCCAACATCATCAACTCGGCACCAGTCCCTGGTGCAGTACCCTGTGGCTCCACCGTGGTCATCATGGTTGAGATCTGTCGCATCAGATTCTGAGGGTGACTCCTTCTATTCCTGTCACAGCCAACACAGATCTGACAGGCCTGCTTACCAAAGACAGCTATTAATTACTATTGCTGGTAATGATCCTAGCCCCAGTCAGGATTGCGCTGGGGACTGTACAAACACATGTGAAGATTAGCTCTATGGTGTTCAGAATCACTCTGGAACAAAGGTTCCTGAAAGCAAAAGTCTTTATTCAGTGACTCTGTTACCAGCTGCCCCTATATAACAGAGCATGGGCGCCTGTAGACCCCCTCTCCCAGACTTCCTATCTGGGGGCTTAAATCACTTAAAGGTACAGTTCCCACTGCCACAAGCTTCCTGCCCAGGAACGTTTATTCCACGTTTCCCTGATCCAGTGCAGAACTGGATGAATTCCCCCACATTTTTCTTCCGCCTTTTAGCACTCAAAGACCCAGGACTTAAGTTTGTCTCAAAAAAGACATGTGTTCTTTTTTTCAGAGTTTTTAACTTTTATCTTGAAGCTTTACTTCAGTGGAACTTAGGCACATGCTTAAGTACATATTGAATAGGGATGGAGTTAAGTAGTTGCATAAATGTTTTGGTGGATCAGGGCCTTAGTGAAGGGAGACAAAGTCCCAGGGCAGATGACTTTTGAAGCAAAGCTCAGGAAGTGAAACAAAATAGATGTTGGGTTTAGTTCTTTACACGATTTTTTCTTTTCATTGTGGTCCCCGGCTTTCCCACCCAGAGAAAATACAACTGTGACAAACTGGAAATCCCCTGAACATTGTTCTGATAATAAGATTGCTCAAGCTCAACCAAAATATTATGCCTAAAAAGCCTTTTTCTTTCAGTTTGCTTTCAGAGACGGGGGGGGGGGAGGGGGGGAAGAGAGAGAGAGATGATCAAAGTGATAGTCCACTTAAATTATAAACAAGAAGAATTTAAAGAGAGATGGTGTCATTTTTGTGTGATTCAGGCTCAAAATACTATTCATTTATGAGGTCGGATGCTTTAATAGTTGCATCTGGAAATACAGCAAAAATTGGTACTAGGGCAGGGGTTCACATACTTCTAATTTTGTGCCCAGTGTTGGGCCAGACTCTTGAATCTTTACACAATGTTTCCCAAGACAAAACATCCTGGACCTGTGATGCATGTAGAGTTGGGGTTAGAGATACAAGAAGTTGTCTCATCCAAAGGACATGGGGGGAGATTGCATAATTTCAAGGTTGCTTGATACAAAGCCCATCTGACTTCAGTGGATTTTGCCTCAGCCCCAGGGAAACCCAAAGGAGGAATAATAATGGCTTTGTTGTCAAATCCCACTGTGAATGAACTGCTGAGGCTGGTGACATCACCAAAGGGGATGGAGATTCTTCGGGGTTCACCAAAATCACCATTGGAGAGAGGATTTGAGGGTGGAAATCTGGGAATGGAAGTTGAAGGGTCAGACAGCATAGCTGGCTAGACTTGACTGGAGAGGGGGCTGAATGCAGATGGGTTAGTAGAGTCCAGAAGATGGAAAACCTTAAGAGAGCTCAGCATGGTGTCCTGAACCCCAGCAACAACGCACCCCTTAGATCATGATGAGCTCTGGAAGGCAGAGAGTCCTTAGGAAAAGTGAGAGACACCCACAGCCATCCCAGTAACCCAGCATCAAGGGCTGGCACTGAGAGGTGACATCAGATATAGACAGGTCCTGGTATATTGTGTGTGTATATTTGCAAATAGTTAAGAAGCTCTAGTTAAACTAACAGAGTAAGATGAGAGGTTTCAGTGTATAAAACGATTTCTTTAATGCTTCCATGTTAGATTATATTTATTCTTAGCGTAATATGTAAGACCTTTCATTTTCATGAGCTCTATGTCTAGGCCTGATACAGGCTACTAAGTTATTTAGACTCTTGACTGCCACTTCTTAAAGTGATGCTACATAATAATTACCCCATTCAACAATGAAGCTCTGGGTTTTCCAGTTCTTGGGGATAAAAGGCTGAAACTATTTAACTCTACAAGTCTAGAAGAGACAAGGAGTGAGTAAATACTGGATGGTGGCAGCAACAGTACCAGATAAACAGTCACTTAATAGATTTGTGTTCATGTGGCAGTGGTTCACTGGAAGGGAAGCAGGGCGTCACAGAGGCTCACAAACACTAGCTCACATTAGTCAATGACTAGTCTGCCACTGAATTATTTTGGTGTGTGGAGGAGTTGGAGACACAAAAAGAGGGGGAGGAAATATTTCACACCTCTTCTTAGTGTCTCTGCAGCTTGCTCGCGTTTCGTCTGTCTTTTAGGTCGTGCGCCTGAAAACTGTGAGTGGTTCCAGATTGCTTACAAACCAATCACATAAGTAAGAGTTTGCAGGAGTGACCCTTTAGATTGAAATCTCTTTGGAGCAGGAACGGTCTTTATTTTTATTTTGTATAGCATCAAGCAAGCTCTTGGTGTTTAGCACATAATACATAACTGTATTTATATTTAGTAATCATAATATATAGCTCTTAACTACCACTTTGAATCTGGGAGATCTCACAGCGCTTTACAAATTCTCCCTCCTGGACAACCATGTTAGGGTGACCAGATGTCCCGATTTTATAGGACAGTCATGATTTTTGGGTCTTTTTCTTAAATGGGCTCCTATTACCCCCACCTGCTGTCCTGATTTTTCACATTTGTTGTCTGGTCACTCTAAACCATGTGTTCAGTGAAGTGACACAGTTGTAACTGAGGGCAGAATTTAGCCCCTAGCTCTGTAGTGTGTCTGGTCTTCCTAGACCATAAGCCATATCACATAAGGGCACTATCTTGCTTTTGCCAAAATCACTAGTAAAAATCCCATTGATGTCAGTAGAAACAGGACTGGGTCTTTAGGGCCTGATCCAAACCACACTGAAGTCAGTGGAAGTCTCTTTACAGACTTCAATGAGCTTTGGATTAAACCCTTAGTTTGGAAGTAGGAGACATTTTCAAAATAAAAGTTCCGCAAGTATTTTTACTCTGGCTTCCTGGCTCAGTCTCTGCTGTTTGTCATCCTATTCAGCGTGTTTACACTTCCCTCTGCCTGTGGTTGCTTTATCAGAGCAGTGGGTTCACACTTCACCCTGGGTATAAAGCAACTGAGTAAGCTCTTCTCTCACACACAGACATGCATACACCAAACATGCTCAGAATGACACGGACCACCACAGCGTTTGGCATTTTACTCTTTTTTCTTCTTCACATGACTTATGGAGAAAGTGGTTCTACCTCAGGAGAAGATTCCGGTGAGTCATTTCACGTTTGTCTTCAGAATCATGAATAATTTGAAAAAGCGATTTCAATGAGATCCACCAACTTCTACAACATGCAACTGCAGCCGTTAAACAGAGTGGGTTAACATTTTAGCCGTTAGCTTTGTCTCTCACATATTCTTTATGCATGGGATATGTGTGATTCTGATGGATTATTTACACAGGTATCTATCTATACTTATGCCCGGTCTTGCATCCTTATGCACCCCAAACTTCTATTAAAACCAGTGAAAGAATGGGGTACACAAGGAAAGCAGGATAGGGCTTACTTAGCCGCTTTCATTATGGTTAACTTTTGTATAAGAATTACAATTGTTTAAGGCTGGTAAGTAATTAGTTCATCCCATTATGTTTTACAAATACACGAAAATGCCACATGAAAAGGATAAGGCACTGATTCTGCTCTCACAATCCTCTTAGGGAAAAATGTTTTAAAGTACCAGAAACCATCCAATCTGCTCCACCTCAGAGGCAAAAAATGTCCTATTCACAAGGCTATTTTTGAGCCCCAGAGATAAGTTATCTCAAGCAAGGAGTGGTCCTATGATGCAAGGGATGCTCTCTATCCCCCATCCCCTGCAGCGAGGTGGGAGCAGCATTTAAACAAGGAGCTTCTAGGAACTACCTGCAGCACATCACTGATGTATGTTTATCATAAAGGCACTAGAGTTACATCTGGGGCATTGATGTCAGTAATTCTGTTCGTTCCACAAACTGAATTATTTTGCTTGGACAGTTAAAAGTATTTTGCAGCAGAAATCATCACATTTGTAAATACCCCACTCAATTTAAACATTCTGTACCTAGTTCTGCACTACATTCAGGAATATTTCCCATTGCCATCAATGAGAATATTGACATACAACTTGAGACGCAGATCCTTTCAATTGCCTAGGACCTGATTTCCAAAAGCCATTACTCACCTGAATAATCCTGACTCATATGAATAGTCCTTTAAAGTCAGTGGGACCATGCAGATAAGGACTACTGACATAAGACGTCTCTCTCAATTACCAGTCATTTAGGTTCCTAACATTTTGTTATGGGATGAGTAGCACTATGGGTTCTGTTTTTAATGGTGAGGTAATTACCTTGTACCTATGGTAACTTTTCGATGTAATGCCATAAGTTCCCTCTGTTTTTCCCATCTGCAGTGAACTATATATTTATTACACCAGAACACAGCAGTTTTACTGGTTAGAAGAATATAAAGAACAAACTGGTTTACAGAACTTAGACCTGCTTATGATGTGTTTCCCCTCCATTTTCTTGTATTTACAGAATCTGCAGCTGATCAGCACCTGATCCTGTAATCACTGACTCGGGTGAGTGGTCCCACTGATAGCAACATTAATAAAATATATTGAAATCAATGTCTCTGAAATCACTGGGACCACTCATCTCTGTCATGTATTAGCCCTGCTCCCGTTCCATCAAAATCGCTTTGCCATCAACTTCAAAGGGAACAGGATCAGGCCCTGGTTAGAAACAGAAACAGATCCTGAAAACCCTTACTCATGTAAATAGTCCCATTGACTTCAATGGCCCTGCTCACAGGGTAAGTGTTTGCAGGATGGGGTCAGCTCACATCAGATCTTTTTAATTTAAGGTTTTTTTCCCCAGCTAACTTCTGAATACAGCAGATATTCAATTAGATGCCAGCAACATGAAAAAGACTACTCAAAACAGCTCTCATTGTGCCGAATAATGATAATTTTGGCTCCAGGTCAATTTAAGATCCTGATAACGCAGCCATTCACACCTGTGCTTAACTTTATTGTTAACCAATACATATTAATGATATAAGACATATTAATTTGCATTAAGCCCACAATATCAATATGGCATTATATTGTATCTATATTTCTAGTGGTTACATGGCCTGAATTGGCCTACATCTTTTCATAATTCTGTGCACTTATGCTAAGCATCCTGTAACACTTTGCAAAGCTAAAGTCAGCTTTGGCATGCAAAAATAAGGAACTTGTGAAAGGCAAAATACATTAACGTTCTCCTATGGTATAAGATGAGGAGATACCTTCATGGACCTGTACCTTGAATGCTAGTAACCCCCCTGCCAAAAAAAGAAAAGATAAGGAAAAGCACAGAAAAACAAGTTAAGGGGCTGGGACAAACTGGTGGATTGGATTTTAGTGACATGTAAGAAGTTTTGTAACGTGTAAAATCACCCTAAAAACGCTCCTAGCTGAAAGAACGAGGAGTTTGTTAGTCTCTAAGGTGCCACAAGTACTCCTTGTTCTTTTTGCGGATACCAACTAACACGACTACTACTCTGACTCATAGCTGAAACACACTTTCTGTGAAAGGTGAATTTAACAATGCTGCACAAGACGGCTTCCCAAAAACTGGTATCTTACTGAGCCTTTCTTCCTGTATATTCTAATATTAACTTTTAGCAATAAACCTGACTGATACTGGTCATTTGGCCTCTTGGATATATTTCTTAATGGACCAAAGTATAGTCAAGCAATTGACTATACAATTTATCAAGAGTATGTACTGTGAGTAGTCCTACGGACTTCACTACAAAAAGTTAAGAATGTAAATAAGTCTCTGCAAATATTTATATTGTGGTGGTGCCAAAGTCCCCTATCAGGATTGGGGCCACATTGTGTTGAGTGCTACGCAAACACAAAAAAGAGACAACTGCCTTAAAGGGTTTACAATGTAAGTGATTATGAGCTCAGTTCTTCTCCTATTGAAATTAGTGTCAAAGTTCCCCGCTGATTTAAATGAAATCAGGATTAGGTGTTCATTTGAGTTACATAAGTTTTGGGGGAAAGGGTCATGATCCTGCAAATTTCTACTGATGTAGACAGACTTACTCACATCATTACTCATGTAGAGGTCACTGGGACCACTTCCATGATCAAGAACTATTTGTGGGAGTTAGGATTTGCAAGTTCAGGAGCTAACATGGAAAGAAGTATATTGTTGAGTGTCAGATAGCAAAATTTAATTTCAAGCTGTAGAATGCGGTACATAAAAATTCTTTTTAGATTGCATATATTATGCTAATTGCTAGTCTAATATTTTAACTCATCATTTTTTACTGTTACAGATATTTTTCATGACTCAAAAAAGTCGCATTCACAGTGCAAGTTCAGTGCCAGACATTGCAAGTCAGCTGTCCTCTTGCTTTAATGCTAGTCTAACATCTGAAGAACCCTTTTACTATTTAAACATTCAACAGTTCAAATGCTAGACAAAGCAGCTCATTTTCCTTAGATTTTTCATTCTTTAGGACAGCAGAATGGGCTCTGATTCACAACTTCTGCCACCTGCGTCTCATTCTTATGAGTATTGAATAAATACAACTTTTCAGCCATCAAGAGGATTCTTATTTGAGAGTCTTACTTGCTGACGTGACTTACTTGACATGATACAATCCATGGATTTATGCGTATTATGACCTGGCTTTTATTTACATATATAAACAACCATGCAAAACAATATCACTGTATAAGTAATAAATAGTAATAGCAAGTCACAACAATTTTAATGTTACCCACATATAACCAGAATTACGGATTACTCAAATCAAGTAATTGTATCAGAAGTCTTAAGAGTGCTGCATAATCTCTGGTCATATAGGACATGAATATCTATCTGTGACTAGATGACTCAGAGGAATTGTGATAGACTTTCACCTTTATTAAACCAGTCCAAAGCCAGCTCTAGACTAGTACTGATTGGAAGCTGTCTCTCTTTAACAGTCTAGGTGAAATAAATCTCATGGTCTCAGTCCAGGTGTCCATGTAACAAAAAATATTTCCACTACAATTGCCACTAAATGGCAACCTTGGAGCTTCTATCTGGAAAGGAAACAAAAATAGAATGGACATAGAGAATGATTATTGTGATTACTGCTACTGACTGGCCAATTGCACCTACAAATTGGGTGCAGTGCTAGACGATGAGAAAACATCCTATTAGTATTGTTACCTTGTCCTGTCCCACCTCCTCCCTGTCTGTTTGTTTGTTTCATTCACCTGTGATGTCTTGGCATTTAGTCTGTAAGCTCTTTGGAGCAGGAGCTGTCTTTTACAATATGCGTGTACCATGTCTAGCACAATGGGGATCTGGCTTTAAATTGAGGCCTCCTGGGCACTAGTGCAATGTCAATAACCACGAATAATACCTCATCTCTGCCAATTCAGAGTTGAGGCACATTAGCTGGGCAGTGGAGTGATGCTTGCACAGCTGCTGTCCAGGCTGTACCTGTTCTGTGGATAAAAAGAGACCTTCCTTCTCCAAGGGCATCAATCCTACATCTTTCTCCAGCATTCAGTTCCCTTAAATATTTAAAGAAGATGAGACCACAGGTAGGACTTGGAGGATGGCACTTCATATATCATCATTCACATCCCCAGAAAGCAGTAAGGAACAGAAGTTAATACAGCCTGACTTTCAGACAGCTAATGCTCACAGAGCCCATTACAGAGAAGCAACAAAGAGTCCTCTGGCACCTTAAAGACTAACAAAAGTATTGAAGCATAATCTCTAATATGATTAGAGATAACAAGGTGGTTCAGCCTGATTGAACTAACCTTGGTATCTCTAACCTGGTTCTTGCCTATTTATTTATACCTGCCTTTGGGTACTTCCACTGCATTCATCCCATGAAGTGGGTATTAGCCCATGAAAGCTTATGCTTTAATACTTTTGTTAGTCTTTAAGGTGCCACAGGACTCTTTGTCACTTCTGCAGATCCAGACTAACACGGCTACCTCTCTGATTCATTACAGAGAACAGTACCACTGCTTCTTATCCACTTTTCAGCTAGCTTCTCTGCAGAGGTGTTGAGGGGAGGAAGCGCTGTCCATTCTTCCTGGGTGGACCTGCCCTGGTGCCAATCACAATCTAACCCTTCATTATCAATTCTGCTGAACTTGCGTGGAAATATTTCTCTCAGAACTTTGTTTATTTTGCCATCCCTGGTCTGATGTGCAAGAGCTTTGGATATGAAACACACATCATCCAGTCAAATAGCAATTTTTTTATGACTCATCAAGGCAAACTTTGAAGAAACGGTGTTATGTGTCAGAAAGTTTGAGATTTCCCTGCAAGCCTGATGGTATGACATTTGACAGAAACGGATGGCACAGTCAAAATGTGTCCCAGTGCTCAACCGCCTGTGCCAGCATAAGGGGATTTGAAATGAGACTTCTAAAAATTCTATCTTCATTTTCTAGCTCTTTTCAATAATCTGACGGCAAAGCACAAGTATCAATTCCATTTCACATAAATTTGGGGGGCTGAGCTACTGTGCAGAGATAGGCTGTTGATAAATTATAGAGCGTCCAGTGAAGAGCCACAGAAACGATTGAAGGACTAGAAAAGATTAAAGAAATAGAAAACATGCCCAATAGTAATAGACTCAAGGAGGTCAATCTGTTTAGCTTAACAAAGCACAAGTTAGAAGGTCATTTAGTCACAGTCTGTAAGTACCTATATGGAGAACAAATATTTAATAATGGGCTGGTCAGTCTAGCAGAGAAAGGTAAAACATGATCCAGTGGCTGGAAATTGAAGCTAGGCAAATTCAGACTGGAAATAAGGCATGGGGGTAATTAACCACTGGAACAACTTACCATGGGTCATGGTGTATTCTTCATCACTGGCCATTTTAAAATCAAGATGGGATGTATTTCTGAAAGATTCGATGTAGGCATTATTTTGAGGAAGTCCTGTGGCTTGGACTATATAGGAGGTCAGACTAGTGATTAAATGGTCCCTTTGTGATCTATGAATATTCTCAGACAATTTGAGGCCTGTCTAGAGAACTGCTATTTGTACCTGTTGAGCTACAATAATGTAATTACGCTGGTGTATCTCCAGTGTAGATGTGCAGCACCAGAGTAATAACAAAACAAATAACCCCCGTACAGACAAGCTTTCAGTCCTGGCCAGAAACTCTCTTTCTATTTCAGTCCTAAATTTCTCAAACAGTAACTTTTATTCTTGCCAAACTAAGTGATGGTGTTGTTGTGTGAAAAATGGAGTCTAGGATGCGTCAAACTAATTTTCCATACATAATTTATGTCTAGAGATTGATGCTATATTGTAGGAATCCTGGTTTGTTACTGGTGCTCCGTACCCATTTCTCACTATGCGTGGCATGTCATGAGCTATCGCACCTTCAAAATCACAGTATCATGATTTCTAGAAAATGTTGACAGTTTTTGAAAATGGATTAGTTCCCATTTTTCTCTTGGCATGAGGTTTGTACATGGTTCTTACAATTAATATTTGGCTACCTGTGATGGCCATCTCAAATTAAAGCAAATTAACACTATATACTATAACATCACATTGTATGTGTATTGCATGCATCAAAGGGAGTTCTATGAGGATTGCCAAGATCAAATCAATACTTCTTTTATACTATGATTAAGGGTAAAAGCCAAGACTGGCATATCTAAACCAATAAGTTAGCTCCTGAATTATGTTACTTTATAATTGATACACTAGCTACCCTGTGTGTCCTTGAGTATGAGTCTCACACTGAATGCACACCCTTTGTGCAGAGAGATGACATTTAAAATGCCCAGAAAAAAAATGATTTCATAAAACTGAAATGTTGGTTTAAACTACTGGATGCTTGTCCTTTAATAATAACTTCTAATAAAAGAGCCTGTTTCATAATGAGACTGTTAAGTTGTATTTCAAACAAACACAGTCATTTGCTTCATTAACATTCTGTATATTTCTCCTTAGATGATGAATTAGAGAACGTTGATGTTGAGTGTTTCAGCCAGCTGGAAATTAAGGAAGGCAGTCACGCCCTAACATGCAACTTTACAGAGTTGGACCTTAACAATACTAACATTAACCTTACAGTATGGTAAGAAGCTACATTCTATGTCAGTTATCACAGTACTATAATTCCTGAATACTAATATCAATATGTCATAGGTTGGAAAGCATGGATAGAAGAACTGAGGACAGTTCTTATCCTGAGTTTCATACCAGTTTTGAATACAATATTTTGGAAAAATCAAAAGTTTGGTGAGCCAGAATCCAAACTCCAAATAGGAAAATTAATCAGCTGCAAGGAATTTGTACAAAACATGCCAATAACTTCGTAATGTACATAATGGGTCTGATCCTGCTCCCACTGGGCCAGAGTCTACCTGGTCATTATGCAGAATGGGAGTATTACCACTGACTTCATTGGGAGTCACTGTAAGTATCTTAGTAAAATTCAGCTATACAAATTGAAGAGGGTGAAGAGGAAGTGTCCATTATTTAAATCAAGACAGAAATTAACCAAGCATCTCCATGCACAGAAAACTTGCAATAGAATAAAATATTATGTACAAAGATGTGCACAGTTATCAATGAAATCAGAGAACTTTGCTTCAAGATGGGGCCATAGCAATATTTTCAACCCTGTTTTTGTCACTGAGGCAGACTTTGTCAGACTTTTGGTTCTGTGGTTTACTTTTGCTTTATCCTTTGGCTTGTTTTTCCTGAAACTGAAAGCATGGTAACAGTGAGCAAAAGAAGGGGATTTTTCAGCATCCAATTCTTCTAATAGTCGCTTTACTTGTTTTCTCTTAATTGTTAGAATTTTTCTATTTTCCTGACAAATGAAATAAAAATTGGTGCTTCCTATTCATGAAAATAATCAGATTAAAAAGTATCATTTTAGAAAATGGAGGTTAATTAACTTATTTGATTAATAAGAAAAGTCTAGTAATGTACATAATATTTTCTTGTTTCCTACATACATAATGATCACTAATGCTGCATGACTTCAAAGAATCTGCTGGAAATAATTTTCCAGTGACATCTGACATGATATTCAATAGCTATCAGACGGTTGGTTTGCCAAATTCTTTTGTAGTGTCAGAACTGTATCTCAGAGTGTAGCTTGATTAAGTTCTTTCTCCTTGTGACAGGTTTGGTCACAGAGACCCCTTTGAGGCTGTCACCTGACATGCTGGAATTACCTGTGAGCCCGTTTTCCCTGCCAGCTTGGGATTCCAGAACTCTGCCTTGTTGAGCCAGACACACTAGCTTGCTACAATACAGACTCAGGTCTGGACCATGTCCCCAAAACTGCAGACTTTAACCAAAAACTGCTCAGCAAGTCACCTATTTCCCAATGGGATCCAAACCCCAAATAAATCCTTTTTACTCTGTATAAATCTTATACAGGGTAAATTAACAAATTGTCCACCCTCTGTAACACTGATAGAAAGAGATACACAGTCGCTTGCTCCCCCAGGTATTAATCATTTACTCTGGGTTAATTAATAAAAAAAAGTGATTTCATTAAGTATAAAAGTAGAATTTACGTGGTTTCAAGTAATAACAGACAGACCAAAGTAAGTTACCAAGCAAAATAAAACAAAATACACAAGCCTAAGCCTAATACATTAAGAAATTGAATATAGATAAATCTCACCCTCAGAAATGTTCCACTAAACTTCTTTCACAAACTGGACTCCTTTTTAGTCTGGGGCCAAACCTTTTCCTTGGCATAGTTCTTGTTAATTCCAGCTCTGGTGGTAAGTAGGGGATTTCTCATGACTGGCAGCCTCCTTTGTTCTGTCCCACCGCCTTTTATATATTTGGCAGAAAGTGGAAATCTTTTGTCTCTCTTTGGATTCCCACCCTTCCTTATAAATGGACAAGACCAGGTTTAAGATAGATTCCAGTCCCTGGTGACATGGTCACATGTCCTGCGAGACCTCAAGCCTCCATTCTTTATAGCTGACAGATAACACTGGAAGGCTTACCAGTAAACAGAGCCATTTATAACCATTTGTTCTGGTCAATGGGAGCCATCAAGCTTCTAAACCACCATTAATGGCCCACACTTTGCATAATTACAATAGGACTTTAGAATAATACTTCATATTTCTAGCTTCAGATACAAGAATGATACATTCATACAATAGGATGACCACACTCAGTAGATTATAAGCTTCGTAATGATACCTTACAAGAGACCTTTTGCATAAAGCATATTCCAGTTACATTATATTCACAGTCCAAGCATATTTTCATAAAGCATGCAGAGTGCTTTTGAAAAATAGTATTTTTGTCCATGGATCAAGGGTATTTCACACTAATTGCTCATTGTCAGGATGTAATTTGTTAAATTAGGGAAACTTTTTCTCATAACCATCTTTATCACCAGTTGTGTGACAGACATGTACCATGCGTCAGTTTGCCCTTTCTTCTGCCCATGAAAGGAACAGAGTCTCTCAATGTCCAATAGAAAGCCCATCTCTGGGCATAACATATTCACAGACACCAGTGCAGTAATTCCCCCCAAAACTCTTGTAGTCAAACCACTCTCAGTAAACCTACAGTAAACATATAAACGTACAACAGTTTTTCCAGTCCCCTCTTCAGGAACAGCAGCTCCAGGTCCCTCACCCAAGACTCAATGGCAGCACTGTGTTCCCTGTTTATTTTGCCCTGAGCCAGGGCCTCACTGATCAGGCCTTACTGACAAAGAGTGATCAGTCTCCTGCCTGTTACCACAGACCCCTACACGAGATCTCCCCAGAGTTCCACTTAGGGTTGCCACCAACTCAGGTTTTTCCAGCATAGTCCCTTTTTTTGAGGTAGCCGTCCCAAGCAATCTGTCAGGGTGCTCAGTACACACCTCCAGCAGTCCAGTTTTATGGGCTCAGGATCATCTTGGATGTCTTAAATTTTTGTACCTCAAAAATGGCAGCTCTTGTTCCTCTCCTGACGTCTTCCTGCCTGTAAGTCCAACCCTATTCAGTGAACAACTTTCCAGAACTGACCCCTTGTTCTGGGCCTCCTTCCATATCCCTCCACTCAGGCTTTTACCCTGTGTGCTCCCTAGAGTGTTTCATCCCAGGCCTCCCTTGAATCCAAGCCTTGCTCAGGGCACATCCCTCCAGGGTCTACTTTTTTGCTTCCACTGAACAAGTGAGATCTTCCCCTTTTGCCTAGGGCCACTGTCCAGGACTTCTCCATGTCAGATATCTCCAGCTTTGGTTCTCAGCTCAGTTTTCATCTCTAGTTCTGCTCTAGCTCTCCTTGGAGTTCTCCTCTCTCTACCAGATCTCCTGTAGCTCTTCCTTACTGCTTCCTGTCTCTGACTCCTCTCATGCTCTGTCTCAGGTCGCGGACAGTACTCACCTACCAAGCTCCTCCCCCACGGACCCAGGTGCCCTCTTTTAAAACCCAATTAGGAAGCAGCTGACCAGTCACTGGTGAATGGACCTCCACTCCCTCTTAAAGGGGCCAGCCACCCTGTGACACATCATTTTTTAACCAAGTTCCAATATCCTGGATTAAACTTCCGATTTTATGCAGTGCATTTTCATTGTGCTATATCACATCAACCCTCCCTTCCTCCACTGTTCTTTTCTCTTCCACAAATTCTTTCCTCTACATCCATCCTTTAATATCTCCAGTCTGTGCTCATTTTCCACTTGTAAAACATGCCTACATTCTGTGATTTTGTTGAGCTGTGAACTGCACAGCGAATCAGATGTAGTTCTAAAAAGTGTAATCACAGCCAGCTTCTGACAGAAGTCAGTGATTCTCTGTTTACTTTCTTCTCCCCCCTTGTTATAATTTATTGGTTTTAAATTGTGGTCATGTCAGCTATGGTTGTCATTGATAGAGGACCATATTGAAGTGAAACAGTGCCATGTAACTTTCCCCCTCATTTATTATCATTTAATTTACATAGTGATTCTACTTCTGCTGCCATCAATGCCATCAACCCCCACAAGGCTCATTTGAAGTGTATTTTTAAATTGTGATAAAATTGATTTTTAAAAAACAAACAAACACAAACATCTCAAATGAAATGATAACCTCTCTCCTTGGTTTTCCTTACACAGCTCCATAACTCCTAATGTGATTTCACAGATGTACAATTTGATCTGTACACCCATGAAACCAGAATTAAAAAATAATGCCATATTGTGATCCCATTATTTTCATGATATAGTACCTTATTCTACAAGGAGTCTCACTCAAGTTCATATAAATAAAAGTAAGCAGCAGGTTTAAAACAAACAAAAGAAAGGATTTTTTCACATAATGCACAGTGAACCTGTGGAACTACTTGCCAGAAGATGTTGTGAAGGCCAAGACAATAACAGGGCTCAAAAAAAGAACTAGATAAAATCATGGATGATAGGTCCATCAATGGCTATTAGCCAGGATTGGGAGGGGTGGAATCCTAAGCCTCTTTTTGCAAGAAGCTGGGAATGGGTGACAGAGGATGGATCATTTGATAATTACCTGTTCTGTTCATTTCTTCTGTGGCACCTGGCATTGGCTACTGTCGGAAGACAGGATACTGGTCTTGATGGAACTTTGTTCTGATTCATTAGGGCTGTTCTTATGTAACAGTAGCTGGCCCTTAATAAGGGATATCAGTGTGAAATTCTGGGAGCCAGCAGGGGAAAATAGCTGCCTAGATCTAGAGCTCCTGCTCAGCCACAGTAAAATCCATCAACATCCACTGCACTAAGGCCACGGTTTTTGTCTCTGGATAGTTAATCTTGTTTAACATCTTGCAGCAAATTGATCCAATTTTGACACCCCTGCCATCCCTCCCCAAACTCAGCAAAGAAACCGAGGCTCTCTTGATGGTCCTATATAGGGCAGCATGGCCCAGGAAGAGGGTCCCCAGTAGGCCTAGATCAAGTCTATAAAAGGCTAAAGGAGACATCTAAAGAACAGAAGCTACTTCAGAAAATACCAGAGCATTAAATGAATCCTGAAATTAAAGCCACCACTGCAGCACACTAAGTCAGTTTCATAAGAACGTAAGAACATAAGAAAGGCCAAAGGTCCATCTAGCCCAGTATCCTGTCTACCGACAGTGGCCAATGCCAGGTGCCCCGGAGTGAGTGAACCTAACAGGTAAAGATCAAATGATTTCTCTCCTGCCATCCATCACCACCCTCTGACAAACAGAGACTAGGGACACCATTCCTTACCCAGCCTGGCTAACAGCCATTAATGGACTTAGCCTCCATGAATTTATCCAGTTCTCTTTTAAACCCTGTTATAGTCCTAGCCTTCACAGCCTCCTCAGGCAAGGATTTCCACAGGTTGACTGTGCGCTGTGTGAAGAAGAACTTCCTTTTATTTGTTTTAAACCTGCTGCCCACTAATTTCAGTGGCTGGCCCCTAGTTCTTCTATTATGGGAACAAGTAAATAACTATTCCTTATTCACTTTCTCCACGCCACTCATAATTTTATATACCTCTATCATCCCCCCCACTTAGTCTCCTCTTTTCCAAGCTAAAAAGTCCTAGCCTCTTTAATCTCTCCTCATATGGGACCCGTTCCAATCCCCTAATGATTTTAGTTGCCCTTCTCTGAACCTTTTCCAATGCCAGTATATCCTTTTTGAGATGAGGAGACCACATTTGTACACAGTATTCAAGATGTGGGCGCACCATGGATTTGTATAAGGGCAATAAGATATTCTCTGTCTTATTTTCTATCCCTTTGTTAATGATTCCTAACATCCTGTTTGCTTTTTTGACTGCCACTGCACACTGCATGGACCTCTTCAGAGAACTATCCACGATGACTCCAAGATCTTTTTCTTGATTAGTTGTAGCTAAATTAGCCCCCATCATATCGTACGTATAGTTGGGGTTATTTTTTCCAAAGTGCATTACTTTACATTTATCCACATTAAATTTCATTTGCCAATGAAATTTGCAAATGAAATTGGCTTCTAAGATACATATTCTAGTTCTGCCTCCTTGTCCCTGGCTAACCTCCAGGGACAAGGAGGCAGAACTAGAATATGTATCTTAGAAGACAATATGGACTCTGTTAGGATCACTAGAGCAAGAATATCTGACCCAAAAGCTACAATATAGAAGCAGTGATCTGGAGGGCTGGTCCAGAAAAAATAATTTGAGGGTGGTCAGGCTCCTTCTGGAAGTGGAACAGTGCAGGCCAATAGAATTATTGTCAAATACCCTACTTCAGATTCTTTCCTTACATCTTCATACAGAGCTGAACACAGAGAGACCTCTCCACTCCCTAGCCCCCAGACCTTCAGCTAATGCAGGGGTCTCAAACATGCGGCCTGCAGGCTGCATGCAGCCCATGAAGCTCTTCTCTGTGGCCCGCCAAGTTTTCTGGCGCCCCACCCCCATCCCCCAACGATAGCAGTTTCCAGGAAGGGAGGCTTCTCTGCTGCCTGGCTGCGTTCCTGCCAAGCCCCGGATTCCAGGCACTGCTGCTGCGGCTTCAATGAATGAGCTGGGGCAGCACTTCACAGGAGCCGTTTGCAGCGGTGGCCAGGAATGGTAAGCTTCCCATAGAGGGAGGCGGGAGGGTGGCAGGGAGCCTGGCTTACCACTCCTGGCCACTGCAGCAGAGGGCTCCTGTTAAACGCCGCTCCAGCTCATTCACTGAAGCCACAGCAGCAGTGAGTGGAAGCCAGGGCTTAGCAGCGGCCCAGCCAGGCAGCAGAGAAGCCTCCCCACCCCCAGGTGGGCGCTGCTGCCCTGTGAACAGCCAGAGGTAAGTGCCATTCCACGGCTTTCTGGCTAGCTGCAGCTGCCGGTGCTCGCTGCGCCACCCCTCTGCCCGCCATGCCCCACTACCGGTATCCCCTGCAGAGAGTGCCGGGCTCGGGCAAGGGGTGGCGGGGAGGAGAATCCGGGAAGGCTGAAAGGAGACGGAGAGAGGAGACGGAGGGACAGGGAAGGGCAGCTTAGGGGTGGGAGGGTATTGAAGCTGGGAGTGTGGGGGGAGATTTGGGGAACAGGGAGCAGGGTTGGGGGGGAGATTTGGGGACAGGGCACTGGGTTACAAGGATGAGTAGGGGGAGATTTGGGGATGGAACACAGGGAGCTGGCCACAAGCATGAGTGGAGGGATATTTGGGGAACAGAGAGCAGGGTAATAGGGGTGAGTGGGTGGCGATTTGGGGATGGGGCACAGGGAGCTGGGTTATGGGGATCAGTTTGGGAGAGGGAGACTTTATAAAATTATAATTGATATTAGGCTGAGATGGGCTGAAATTTCTGGAAGATTTATCAGCATATTACATTTGAAAAAAGCTTGAATCATCTGAGGCTGGTCATTTCTTATTAAATTAGATTTGTTTGCTTGTGTTTCCAGCTCTGAACTTCCTATATTGCTCTTGCTTTCTTTGCCAAACAGCTGTTGGCGGTGCCTAGCACTTTCCAGCAGGGAGCGGGGAGCTGCGTGCTCAGAGGAGGAGGGGTGGAGTGGGGGCAGGGCCGGAGGCAGCGATGGGAGGAGGGTGTCAGTGATGCGGCCCTTGGACCAGCGCACTAGTCCTCATGCGGCCCTCATGGTCATTTGAGTTTGAGACCCCTGAGCTAATGCCAAACCCATGGGATTTACATTCAAATTTCTAATATACAATGTGCAATAATCCATTCGCTAAAAAGCCAGAGAAAAAGGAAATCTGATTTGGAATGGGCATAAAATAATATTGCCCAACTACAGCTGAGGTGTAGTAAAACAAAGAGCCCTGTTCAATACGTCAAAGAAGATAGTCACGGAGAAAGGACTCACCTATTTTATAGTCTTCCCAGCTATTTTTAAAATCAAGCAGGCTGGTCAACTCCTTGGCTACTCCAAACTGGCAGAAGCAGAAAACTATATTGCCTCTTTATAATTAAACAGACAAATTTACATAGCTGTGCGATTTTCCTTTGCTATTCAACCCTTGTGTTGCTGGGTTGTTGTCACCAGAAGCAAAAGGATCGGGAGAAGGGCCCACATCACCTTTGCACCCTCCATATCCTCCATTTTTCCCATATGTAAAGCCAGGCAGAACCACTGGACATTCACAGACTCGAATCAACACACTACATTCCTACGAGCAAGAACCCAGTGGAGACACTCACTGTATCGTATCCTCTCACTGAGACATTGGGGGTGATTGATTTGCCTAACAAACTGTTCAAATTGGGATTGGTCATTTATCAGTCCAAATCTCCTGTCTCCATTTTGAATAATGGTTTGGTTTGGTTTTTCATAGGTTTCTTTTTTGAGGGGGTGGTTTGCTGTCTCTTTGTGTTACTCATGGTGTTTTTAAGAATAGCATACCTGTAATGTATTCAGTTTAAATTGTGGGTGTTGATATTTGGTGGCATGACCAATGATGAGGGAAATATTTCAATTCTTACGGGTCTTTAAAGAGCCAGCCGTTGGAAAGTCATACACTGAGATTTTGGACCCTTAGTCTAGAAGAGATGGTGGAGTAGTTTCTTCTTGTTTCCCATCCTTCGTATTTTTCCAGTGGATCCCCGAACAGATATCTGTCTTTTTAGACTCTAACATCTGATGCATAGTTATATGTGTATTTTAGCCCAGAAATGCTATTTAAAATGTACTCGAGGATGTTCATCACCTCTCCCCCATCCCTGTGTTTTGCAGGGGAGGGTAGTTGGAAATATTGATGTATTTTGCATTCAACTTGGGGCAGAGGGGATGTGGTTATTTGGGTTTCCTCTTCTCTAACTTCCTGATCTTTTGTCCCACCCTGACTCAAGAGCACTGCTTTCTCAAACCTTTGCTTTTTCTTACATCCCCTGCCCCCTTGTCCTACCTCCTCTCAACTCTTTCTTATTCACTTAACCTCTTGCCACTCTTTCTCTTTTCCCTCTAAATTCTGTATGAACTCCCCAAATACCTTTTACACTGGACTCCTCACCCTACCTGTACCCTTCGGTCTCAGTGAGTATGGCATAAGATGTTTTGGGGATACTTACCTTTGTGAGTACCTATGACTAATTTAGTTAAAAGTGTTTCTTGAAACATAAAAGGATTTTGTAATCCTATATAAAAGGAAAATAATTGTCTCAAGAAAGTTGAAAGTTAATATAACCTCCAGGAAACCCACCTCACTGAGTCTGAGGCTGAAAAGATTTTGGAAAGTATGGACTGGTGAAGGCATTTTTCGAAATTACTCAACCAGATCTTGGGACTGTCAACCTTGTTCAATAAAAAACTGAGCACACAAACCCTACCAACTGATAAAGACACGGAGGGAAGACTGACACTTGTTGAAGTTTGCATTTCTGATGTTACATACAAACATATATTTCCCCAACAAATATGATCCCTCCTTTCTCAATCAATTATTTTCAAGATTAATTGACTCCTCTCTAAAAAAATTGATTACAGAAGGGGACTTCAGTAAAGCATTGGACTCGCTTTTGGACAGTTTGAGCAGACCCCAAACATCCCAATTCTCTGCTAGGCAGACCATTAATGCCCAGATAGAAGAACTGGGTGTACAGACTATATGGAGACTGCAGCACTCCACAGGTAGAGACTACACCTTTTTCTCACCTCTGCGTTCTACATACGCACAGATTGATTATTTTTTGGTAATAAGTGGCTTGGTGAGCTATGTTATTAACAATGAAATAAAAGTGATTATGATCTCTGATCGTGCACCTTTGCCATGGCAGCTCTTATCTCCTGAAAAGCTGCAGGCTGCCAGAAGATGGTGGTTAAACTCCTCTTTACGAATAGACCCACAATTTAAAAACTTTGTGAAGGAAGAAATACAATTTTTCTTTGAAACCAGTGAAAACACCTTGGTCTCCTAAGTGATCTTGTGGGGTAGTTTCAAGGCATACTTCAGAAACAGAATAATATCCTACTCCTCCCACAAAAAAGAGAACTAGCCATACCACACTGATGAATTTCAGAGGAAATCTCAAGGAGGCAGACCATCAGCTATGCTGAGTTCATCCTCTTCAGGTAAATTCTGAGAGAGGACTAATCTCAGGTATGAAATCAATAAAATAACTGCAGTCCAGGCTGAATTTGCTTTGGTTAGATTAACACAGACATACTGGAAATCAGGCAATAAAGCTGGGAAATTATTAGTGCATAAACTGGGAGTGAACTCACTAAAAGCTAAAATCCCCTCAGTTCACTTGAGTCAGGCTGGATACTCATCAATCAAAAAAATATTGACGTACAGTTATCCAAATTCTACCAACAGGTGTAGTTAGAGGAAGACCTCTGGGAGAAATCTGTCTCAATTTTGGCCTCTAAGAAAGCGTGGTATCTGGGTGCTTCTAAGTTTAAATGTCATTCCTTCTGACATTCAGAGTCTTCAATTTGGGGTAACTCCAAAATTTTAATTGCCTGTAGATACAATCTGTTGCCTGATTGGATTAACAAAGGGATTTTGAACATAAGCCACATAACTGAAATTTCTCTTCATGCCCTTTCCTCACCTTAGGGAGAGGTCCCAACAGGACCCCAAAAAAGGAATGGCAACACTTCAACTTCAACATGCTGTACAACACCAGTTTGGCCTACCTGCCTTTGCAGCACCAGATCCCCAATCCACACGCCTTTCTGAAAAAGTAAAACTACCTACGTATGCCACTGGCCAGTCTGTATTTCTACCTATGAAGCAAACTGGCAATCAGCAGTGGCAATACTGGGAAGCAAGGGGAACATGAGCTATCAATTTCCCTTACCAACATCCAGTGAAATCAGTTCCAACATAAAGCATTGCTCACTGGATTTGGGATTAAGACTGATCCATCAGAAAATCCTTTGGAGAATGCACTAGTCTCCAGGTAGATGTTTCAGGTCCAGTTCAGCAAAATCTGACAAATGCTGGTGCTTCAGTGCAGTAGGCTGTAACTTATACCCATACGATCACAGACGCTGGCTTCAGCTGGAGCTGGTGGGTGCTTGATCCCCCTCTGCTCCCAGCCCCTTGAGGCCCCAACTCCACTCCTGCCCCGCCCCTGCTCCCCACCCCAACCCCTTCTCCAATGTCCCCACCCCAACTCCGCTCCCTCCCTGCCCCTTTTCCAATTCCTTCCCCAAATCCCCACACCTGCTTCACCTCTTCTCCTGAGCGCACCATGTTCCTGCTCCTCCCGTCTCCCTCCTGGAGCATGTTACACCACAAAACAGCTGTTTAGAGGCGGCAAGTACTCAGAGATAGGCAGAGAAGTGGGGACGTGGCATGCTCGGGGAGGAGGTGGAGGCAGAAGTGAAGGGGGGCAGGGGGATGGTGAGGGTAGCTTGGCAGCCAGTAGGTGCAGAGCACCCACTGATTTTTCCCCTCAGGCCCAGAGCACCCACAGAGTCAGCACCTACGCATACTAGGAGATTGCCCTTACATCCGTCTTTTTTGGACAGAAATAAATATTTAGGCCAATTTCTTTCTGTCCAACAACATGGAACATCAGGTTGGCCATGCCATCTTAAGGCAAGCCAGTCTATCTTGGAAATTGAAATCCTTTGACAAACTTTGGCTGGGTAGAACTCTGATCAAAGCCTAAGGTCTCATTCTACAATGACAGAAGAAAGTCCCAAGTGTGCCAACTTTCAAAGAATGGTACTCTCACTTCTTCAGCCTGGTAGCAGTGGAACAAAACAAGTTTTCCAATAGAAACAACCAAGATAAGTTTATGCGTATAATTTGGAAAAATGGAAATAATCTATTAACTTTCTCATTAATGCAACTTTTTGTGATAGTCCCCCTGAGGCCCTAAACCGCGCCCATTCTCCTCAACCCATCCTCTCCCTCTGTTTTCTTTTCCCTCTTTCCCCCCTCTCCAACCTATCATTCCTCTCCTCTCCTCTTTTACTTATCTTTCAGATTTTAATTTGGTCCTCTTTCAACACTCCTCTTTCTATCCTGCTTCTCCCTTCCCTCACCCCAAAAGGGAATAATTCTGGAAATTAGTTTACAATTTTACTTGATAATGAACCCCACACTGGGAGTGAATAACAAAACAGAATTGTTATTACATAACTACACAGGCAAATCTGTTTAACCAGTTAACAATTTTCTTTGTTATAGTATTCTTTGCCCTTAATAATGAAGAAGTTTGTTTTTTACCTACCTTGTTGTATAATCTGATAATGGTTCTCTGCTCGAGGTTAGAAACCTCTCTTCCTTTGTTATCTTTGTTAGCTGTGTCAAAATAAACAATAAAGAATGAATTTTAAAAGTCCCACTGTAAGGCCGGATTGTTCAAATCAATATTACAACAAAATTACTTACTATTGTGTACTATCCCTTTGGTTTCAAGAAATGATGCTTGATTACAATCATTTCACTAAGGACTTAGTAGGTGCCTGCATAACTGAGCTTGTGTTCTGCTCTATAGACCTAGACATGCTTGGAACCTGAAAATCTGACCTCAAATATCATTGGGAAAATATTTAAGAATTTTTTTCATTACAATTGAGAAGAAACTAATTCTGTCATGTTGAATCAACAGCAGCACCATCACTGAAAAGCGTATATGTTCGACTATGGAGAAACAGGAAGGCACATATTTTTTGTATTTCTATGGAATCCTCTCACCTAAGGACATTTGTGTGGTCTTTGAGTCAAACAGAAAGTACTGCAGGAGTGTGGATGTAACCCATATTGGTAAGATGCCAAGTGCTTTACACAGTATTAAGAAATGTAAATGGTTGGGAAAAAATTGATGCAAAACCCAACATTCACTCCAGATAAAATGGAGGAAATGATGGTTGGTTAAAGGGTCAAGACATGGTGAGTTAAGGTAATTTGTGACCATAAGCCCAGAAAATACATGGATATTCCTTACCAATCCCTCCCCCTGAAACCAAACATGATTGAACTGCATTCATAAGAGGGGGTTTAGGGGCTGGCCTATTCTACTTTGCTTTTAATCTATCCCTATAACTGGAGAGACTTGTGGATAGCACAGCCTGCTCTGAAAAGGTGTGTCCTCCTTTGCCAAGAAGTTATGCAGTTTAGGGCTCTTGTTGGATGATTAATTTCTCCTACAGTCCCGGTGGCTCCGGTGACCAAGTACCTTTCTGCCATCTGTGTTTGGTGCAATGACAGTAACCAGTTGGGATGCTTGCCTTCCTGCAGTTATCCTTGCTTTATCACCTTCACATGGAATTCTGCCATGCACCGTGCATACAGATGTGCCTGGAGATCATCTAGAGACTCCAACTAGTGCAAATTGCAGTAGTCCAACTACTGTAGTGCAGTTGGCAGCCAGAAGCACATTACAATAGTATTTCATATTCTATATTGGCTTCCTCCTTGGTTTCAGATGCAATTCAAGGTTATGGTATTGAGCACTAATGATTTAGAGCCTCACTTCCTGAAAAAACAGCCTCTTTCCCCATGCACCTTTGGTACAGTTAAGATTAGTTGATTCACTCAAGCTAGCAGTCCCTTTAATAACTGGGGCACCTTGTCAGCGTGTTCTCAAGTGGGTAACCTTGATTCTTGAATTCACTTCTGTTCTATTCTGTTCAGCTTTATACACCACACTCTGCACAGTGGGATATGAGAAAGCACTTAAGCAGGTTTAGTCCTCAAGACAACGTGCAAGTAATGGGTAGGTCAGACTTTCTTCTGAAGGATAAAGGGTTTAAAGTAAAATAATGGTCAGATGTCCCTATTATTCATATGCCTGCATATCCTTCTGAAATATTCTTCTTTGGCCTTAGTCCGGGGTAGATTGTTTAGGAATAGTTTGAGATAGTTCCCTTTCCTAATTTTTCTTTTATGGGTAGTGTGTGTGGGTGGAGTGGAGAATAACGTTTTTTCTAAAACCCTTGTAAAAATATTAATGCTCATCATACCATGGAAACAGCTACATCAGAACACTTCTAAATTTGGTATATGATGAGTCCACACTGACCATCTCCCAGATATTTATGGAGGGAAAGAGTTAAAAATTAAGAATTTATTAGGCTGTTCTTAGCATGCTTAGTAGTGGGATTCTGCTAAGTTTAGAGTCATAGACTTTAAGGTCAGAAGGGACCATTATGATCATGTAGTCTGACCTCCTGGCCACAGAATCTCACCCAGCTGTTATTAACCCCATAACCTATGTCTGAGTTATTGAAGTCCTCAAATCATGGTTTAAAGACTTCAAAGTGCAGAGAATCCTCCAGCGAGTGAACCGTGCCCCATGCTGCAGAAGGTGAACCCAGCTCACCCCGGGCCTCTGCCAATCTGCCGTGGATGAAAATTCCTTCCCCCCAAATATGATGATCAGCTGAACCCTGAGCATGTTGGCAAGACTCACCAGCCAGACACCCAGGAAAGAATTTTCTGTAGTAACTTAGATCCCACCTCATCTAACATCCCATCACAAGCCACTGTGCATATTTACCGCTAATAGTCAAAGATTAATTAATTGCCAAAATTAGGCTATCCCATCATACCATCCCCTCCATAAACATATCAAGATTAATCTTGAGGCTAGATATATCTTTTGTCCCCACTGCTTCCCTTGGAAGGCTCTTCCAATACTTTACTTCTCTGATGGTTAGAAACCTTTGTCTAATTTCAAGTCTAAACTTTCTGATTGCCAGTTTATATCCATTTGTTCTTGTGTTCCCATTGGTACTGAGTTTAAATAATTCCTCTCTCTCTCTGGTATTTATCCCTCTGATATAGAAAGCAATCATATCTCCCCTCAGCCTCTTTTGAGTCTCCTTTCATAAGACAGGTTTTCTTTTCCTTGGATCATCCTAGTAGCCCTTCTCTGTACCTGTTCCAGTTTGAATTCATCCTTCTTAAATATGCGAGACCAGAACTGCACACGGTATTCCAGATGAGGTCTCACTAGTACCTTGTATAACGGTACTAATACCTCCTTAGCTCTACTGAAAATACCTGATACATCCCAAGACCGCATTAGCATTTTTCACGGCAACATCACATTGACGGCTCATAGTCATCCTGTAATCAACCAATATTCCAAGGTCCTTCTCCTCCTCTGTTACTTCCAACTGATGCGTCTGCAGCTTATAACAAAAATTCTTATTCTTAATCCCTAAATGCATGACCTTGCACTTTTCAGTATTAAATTTCATCCTGTTATTATTACTCCAGTTTACAAGATCATCCATACTTTCCTGTATGATATCCCAGTCCTTCTCTGTATTGGCAATACCTTCCAGCTTTGTGTCATCCCCAAATTTTATTAGCACACTCCCACTTTTTGTACCGAGGTCAGTAATAAAAAGATTAAATAAAATTGGTCCCAAAACCGATCCCTGAGGAACTCCACTACTAGCCTCCCTCCAGCCTAACAGTTCACTTTTAAGTATGACCCATTGTAGTCTTTAACCAGTTCCTTATCCACTTTTCAATTTTCATATTGATCCCCATCCTTTCCCATTTAACTAATAAATCTCAGTGTGGAACCATATCAAATGCCTTACTGAAATGGAGCTAAATTAGATTCACTGTGTTTCCTTGTCTAAAAAGTCTGTTACCTTCTCAAAGAAGGAGATGAGGTTGGTTTGGCACAATCTTCCTTTTGTAAAACCATGTTGTATTTTGTCCCAATTACCATTGATCTCAATGTCCTTAACTACTTTCTCCTTCAAATTTTTTTCCAAGATCTTTCACATTACAGATGTCAAACTATCAGGCCTATAGTTAGCTGGATCACCTTTTTTCCCTTTCTTAAAAATAGATACCATGTTAGCAATTTTCCAGTCATATGGTACAACCCCTGAGTTTACAGATTTATTAAAAATTCTTGCTAATGGGATTGCAATTTCATGTGCCAGTTCCTTTAATATTCTTGGATGAAGATTATCTGGGTTCCCTGATTTAGTCCCATTAAGCTGTTTGAATTTGGCTTCTACCTGGAATGTGGTAATGTCTACCTGCATATCTTCATTCCCATTTGTCATCCTGCCATTATCCCAAAACTCCTTATTAGCCTTATTAAAGACTGAGGCAAAGTATCTGTTTAGATATTGGGCCATGCCTAGATTATCCTTCACCTCCATTCCATTCTCAGTGTACAGAGTTCCCACTTCTTCTTTCTTTATTTTCTTCTTATTTGTATGGTTATAGAACCTTTTACTATTGGTTTTAATTCCTTTTGTAAGGTCCAACTCCACATGTCTTTTAGCCTTTCTCACTTTATCCCTACATGTTCTGACCTCAATAAATTAGCTTTTCTTGCTGATCCCTCCCATCTTCCACTCCTTGAAGGCTTTCTGTGTTTTCTTAATCACCTCTTTGAGTGCTTGCCCATCCAGCTTGGTCTACAACTCCTGCCTATGAATTTTTCCCCCTTTCTTGGGATGCAGGCTTCTGATAGTTTCTGCAACTTTGACATGAAGTAATTCCAGGCCTACTCTGCCTTTAGTTCCACAGGTTCTTCAGTCCAATCCACTTCCCTAACTAATTTTCTTAATTTTTTTAAGTTAGTCCTTTTGAAATCAAAACCCTAATCACAGATCTATTTTTGTTTATTTTTCCATTCAATTTGAACTGAATTAGCTCATAATCACTCAAACAAATGTCCCCTACAACCACTTCTTCTATGAGGTCCTCACTACTCACCAAAACCAAATCTAAAATGGCATCCTCTCTTGTTGGTTCAGCAACTACTTGGTGAAGGAATTCATCAGCTATCACATCTAGGAAAATCTGAGCCCCATTATTATTACTAGCACTTGTCCTCCAGTTTATATATGGGAAGTTTAAATCTCCCATGATGCAACAATTCCCATTAGCATTTTCTTCATTAAAAACATCTAATTAAGGCCTGTCCTCTCTTGGCTTTACTAGAGAATGAGGTCATGTTATTACACAACTGGGGTGTCATATTAACTAACAAGACCTCATTTTCTAGTGAGTACAAGCCCCAAGCGATATCACTGAGAGAACTGAACATTCTGTCTGAGCAAGGTCCAGGCTGGGACAGAAACTGCTGTTCAGGCTACCCTCAGGACTGGCTCCAACCCTGCTCCCATCAAAGTCATATTAAAAAACATCTAATTTTTAATTCCAACAATAACAAGGAAATTGGCCAGAAAGCTGAAGCTTTGAGATCAGCAAAAGAAATTTTGATCGAAGATTCAAAACTTTCCCATTGTGACTGAGTAGCCCTAGTTAGATCTGGAAAGACATAGATTTTTTTCACCTTATACTATAGAATATTTTGTCACTTTCACACTGCTTGCATAACTGCAAGCCCATCACTAATAGATAGAGAAGCCACAAGTACAGTTATACTTACAACAGAAGAGACACACATAGCAATTTATGACATATTTTTTACTGAAATGATATGGTATTTCAAAATCTGGAGAGAAGACACAATCTCACAATATTGATCAGGTAAAGCTCATACTTGACTGTTTTGTGTTTTGGAATTATTTTCTAATGATTCAATGTTACAGTGCAATGGGGCATTATCTCTACTCATGACACCAGTTACAATGCCAGATTCTCAGCTACACCTGAGAAGCACACAGCACAGCTCTGGAAGGATATACAAAGCTGACATGAAGCTCACCATTGCATTCCCCTAATCCTGGACCAGCCAGCTGCCAGGATGCTCCTCTGGAGCAAGTGAGAACTTTTTAGCAGTTGTTTTGAAATCTTTTTAAAATAAATATATTGACTTATTAGCTAGTTACACATTAAGGTTACTGTTCACTGTGTGATGCATTCACTTGTTTTCCCCTTATCATCATTTACAGTTAAGCCTGAGACTCCATTTGGTATAAATATCATATTCCAAAAGGATGCAAACGAATATTTTATTCAGTACAGTACACCGCATTCAAAGAAGAAATATCTAAAGGACAAATTAATACATGAAACAGCCTATCGGCAGGAAAACAGGACTTGGGGAGTAAGTGAAAACTAATTACTAAAGTCTGTGTTAGTAGAAGTACTAACAGTATACGCAAAAAATGTACTTCATTTCTATTGTCCCTTAGCTGAAAACTTGGGAAACTGCAGTAATTGTTACTAGATCATTTCACCATTATCCACTTATGAAATTATTGCCATTTCAAATCCATTCCAGATTGAAAATGGTCTGAATCCATTAGACCATTTACAATACCTCCTTCACAGGGGCGCCTAGGATTAATTAATTACTTAATTAATTCTTATTGCAATGAAAATAGAAAGTGTGACATCAGTGCTAAATATTAGTAATTGTGATCATTATGATTTTATTTTTATTTTATATACATATCAATAGATAGGTAACATTAGATGTATGCTGTTCATTACCGTATTTAAATGTGTATAGCTACAGTGGGCTAGCTTGTGATTTGGACTAAACAAGGGAATACAGGAATCCATTACTATCCAGCATAGATTCTGAGTCTGTTGGGCAGCACAGCTGACCTGGTGCAGGAATCGGTAATAATTGACAGAGTGGGCTGCAAGGAGAAACGGAAAACAGTTCTTAATCCACTGGTTCTTTTGTATGCACTTGTATAAAGCATATGGCTCAACCAGCGCTTTGGAGCAAGACTGATACATTGAAACTGACACATAATATAGCTAAATATTGGCTTGCTGAGTTTACAACTCTCTTTGAGATATTTTGCGATGAAAGGCATAAGTGGGAGAGATATTATTTATATTATTATATATAATATAATAATAATATAATATATAATATTATTACAGTACTCAGACAAACATAGGACATGTAGTATTCATATATTAAGAAGAAAAGAACACAAGAATGGCCAGTCAGACTGGATCAGACAAATGCTTCATCTAGCCCAATATCCTATCTTCCAACAGTGGCCAATGCTAGACACTTCAAAGGGAATGAACAGGACAGGACACTTATCACCCAGAGCATGGGTGTAACGAAAGTGAATAAGGAAAAGTTATTTACTTGTTCCCATAATACAAGAACAAATGAAATTAATGGGCAGCAGGTTTAAAACAAATAAAAGGAAGTTCTTCACACAGCGCACAGTCATCCCGTGGAACTCCTTGCCTGAGGAGGTTGTGAAGCCTAGCACAATAACAGGGTTTAAAAGAGAACTCGATACATTCATGGAGGTTAAGTCTATTAATGGCTATTAGCCAGGATGGGTAAGGAATGGTGTCCCTACCCTGTTTGTTAGAGGGTGGTGATGGATGGCAGGAGAGAGCTCACGTGATCCTTACCTGCTAGGTTCACTCCCTCTGAGGCACCTGGTATTGGTCATTGTCAATAGACAGGATACTGGGCTGCATGGACCTTTGGTCTGACCCAGTATGGTCATTCTTATGTTCTTAAGAGCCCGTATTCGGTCTCTGAGAGCCATGAGCTCCTCACACAGAATGCACAGATACACTACCTGCTCACAGTGTATTAAGCTGATTAGCCGCCACTCTGCTGTTAGACTTCTGCCTGCATTCATTTTACTTCTGCAGCTTTTTTTTATTTGATTGGTTTGGGCTGGGTTTGGGTGAAGGGGGGGATAGGATATTTATTAGTCTAGAGAATGTTCGGTGTATCTGGCTTTCACGTTCCCACTCTAAACTCCCTCGCAAAACTCCCCTGTTTGCTGCTTCTGCTTACTAGCTCAATTATTCCAGGCAGCTTCAAATCCCTCACATATGAATGTTCGAGTAGCTAGCATTTTGCATAAAATTTGTCATATAAGAGCCCGAGTGCATTCCTCCAGCCCTATTGTCCTGCCCTTCAGAAATGCTCAGGCTGGCAGTATCTGTGGGAATTGGCTCCGCCCTGTGAATAAATGATTGCGTTTGGCTTTCCTATGATATGCCGTTCCCTGGGCTGCTACTAGGATGCATTCACATACAAAGCAGGTCAATTGTCTCTATGAGATAGCTAAGGTTTCAGCGTCTGAAAAATCTTCTCTACAACCATGATTTGCATATAAATAATCTTTCCCTTACTGAATCTGAAAAATATAATTTTCCATTCTGACAAAAAATAATCACATATGTCTCTGTTTAGACAATACAGTCAACAGATCTTCGGATAAGATTACAGGGGAAAAGCCTTCAGAGGGGTGCAAGTTATGAAGTGAAAGTGCGATCAAAGCCCAATGGACAGTTTTACAAGGGCTTCTGGAGTGAATGGAGCTCCTCCGAATACTTCCGAACTGCAGAGAAACCCCCCGGAAAGAAAAGTAAGCAAAGAGAAACCACTTGCTTAAGTCTGCAAAAAGCCTAATACTTGGTACAGCAGATCAGGTATGGGGTGAGGCAGAGAATCAGGGGCCACTACTGACTCCCTGATTTTCTGTTTACCCCAGAGGTGGGCAAACTATGGCCTCCAGGCCACATCCAGCCCACGGGCTCCTTCTAACTGGCCCGCCAGAGCTCCCAGCTGGAGAGGCTGCTCTGGCCCCCACCCCTGCTGTCCCCCATCCCCTGAAGCTTTGGCACGCCATGCGAGCAGCACTCTGCGGGGGCAGGGCTGCATGCTCTGGTGGATCAGCGCAGCAGTGTGTCTGGCAGCGTGGTAAGGGGGCCGGAGCCAGGCCAGAGGGTTTGATAATGGGCAGAGGATCTCAGGGGGCAGTCAGGGACAGGGAATGTGGAGTTGGATGGTGCATGGGAGTGCCAGTGGGCCTGTCAGGGTGCGGGGGTGTGGCTAGGGGTCGGGGCAGTCAGGGAAAAGGGGAGCAAGGAGGTTGGATAGGGGGTGAGGTCTGGGGAGGTGGTTAGGAGTGGGGGATCTCCGGAGGGGGCAATCAGGGGACAAGGGGTGGGGGGAGGGGCGCTGGATGGGTCGAGGATTCTGAGGGGGACAGTCAGGGGACAGGAAGTGGGTGAGGTCGGATGGGGGCAGGGCCAGGCTGTTTGGGGAGGCAGAGCTTTCCCTACCCTCCATACAATTTTGAACCTGGATGTGGCCCTCAGACCAAAAAGTTTGCCCATCCCTGATTTAGCCCCAGCACTGCTGCCTGTGCCAGCGGCCCTCCAGGGATTATCCACGTGCTGAGTGTAGCTAGAGTGCTTCATACTGCACCCACCGCTTCACCCTTCACGTGCCCCTGACTATTCCCTGCACCAGCAGCTGGAGGGAGGGTGATATAGGAGCTGGTTGCCCCAGTTCTGGGCCTGTTGGGGACTCCCCAAAGCCAGCTGAATTCTAAGCAGGGACAATAGGGCCAAAGTGCATCCTGTTTATACTAACAAGGTGGCACCATGTGGACAGAATGGGGCAGAGAATCTGGCCCATTCAGTTTTGCTGATGACTCTGTGAGATAAAGAGCAGTTTGCATCAAGCGTTTTAGCCATAGCAGAGTTAGAGTAGAATGGGGTACGCAACCTATGGCATGCGTGCCAAAAGTGGCACGCGAGGTGATTTTCATTGGCACTCACACTGCCTGGGTCCTGGCCACCAGTCCGGGGGGCTCTGCATTTTAATTTAATTTTAGATGAAGCTTCTTAAATATTTTAAAAACCTTATTTACTTTACATACAACAATATAGTTCTATATTATAGACTTATAGAAAGCGACCTTCTAAAAACGTTAAAATGTATTACTGGCACACGAAACCTTAAATTAGAGTGAATAAATGAAGACTTGGCACACCACTTCTGAAAGGTTGCCGACCTCTTGAGTAGAACAAAAGGATTCATTTTAATATAGTCAGACCGCAGAATACCGTGCCCCACTATAGTGCGAATCCGTTTATTGTGTAGGGCTCCCAATGTCGGCGGCGGGTGCTGCTTTGATGCAGCGGAATCCCGCAATACTGCGACCACGCATTTATCTCAATCAATTTTTTTTGGATCCCGATCGTCGCAGTATTGCGGTGTCTGACTGTATTGCCAATTGTAACATGCATTTACCTCATTTTCATCACAGACTAAAGATGGAGGAAATTTCACTGTTTCAGTTGTGTACAATAGCAAAGTTTTTGATCACTATGGGACCTGGGACAGATACACAGCCTGGTGACCTACGTATGGAAGGCTGAAAATATGACCTCAGTCAAAGGGTCCGATCCTCAGTTCTGGCTGAGATATACTCAGTGCAACCCTTAAGGTCGATATGCAAAAGATGCTATCCTCTCCCCCTTCAAATTCCTCAAGGCAGCCACGGCATAAATCAATGGAGCTGTAACTCAGAGGAGCAGGCGATGCTTCCCTGAGACCATAGGTGCCAATGCAGTTTAGAACATTCCTCAGGCTATTCTAATCTGGTGTTTAGCCAAGGATCAAGGGACTGCAAAGCTGCCTTTTTCCCACCTTCAGCGAAATGGGAGAAACAACGCAGTTGAATCAATACATCACTCCAAACTGTATAAAATTTGTCAATATTCCCCAGTAATAATAGGGTGTTTTTTTCTTAAAAACAGTATATCATAATAGTGGACAATAATAATGCATATGGGAACAAACCTAATATGGTATTTATTCTTTATTTTTTTGTTAGGCATTGACATAGTTGTGGTTATAACTACCGTGGGCTTAATTTTGCTCATTATCACGCTTGGTGTGATCCTAACCTTTTGGAAAACCAGGTAATTTTAATCTCTTTTAATTAAAAGAGTATTAAGCCGATCATCCTGTGGAAATCCTATCTTCTCCTTTTATGCTACTATCCAACAATTCTCACCCCACTCCCGCAACATGAACATGTATGAATCATAAAAGAACTGAGAATGGGAGGCAAAAGGAGACTGTCTAGTGCCTTTGTCATCTCAAAATTAGATTGCTGTTACATGCCCTACATCCTGGGCTATTCAGAAGTTGAAGCTGGTGCAAAATGCTGCAGGCTGTTTATTGCATAAACAGAGCTCATTAGACCAGTATGATGTGGTCTGTCTTGAATTCCAATACGCTTCTGAGAGGAAATGATGGTGTAGGTTTTAATTTATAAAGTCAGGTTTTGGACCTGGTTACCAGTCAGATTATCTCTCTTCCCATGCTATACTGCCACAGTTGAAATCAACAGAAGTTGGTCAAGCTGGAGCTTGTAGACCAAAGTGTTCAAAAGTGGCACTACTTTTGGTTACCTCAAACTTTTGGTGCCTAACTTGCATGCTTGATTTTCTGTAGTGCTGCACTCCTGTGGCTTTCATTAACTTCAGCTGAAATTCCAGCAACTGAGCACCTTTGGAAAAACAGGTCTTAGATGTCACAAGTTAAACACCTGAAAAAAGAGGCGTCCAGAATTCATGGTCACATTGATAAATGGGGAGTATAGACTCTCTGCCTCAAATCCTATTGGAAAATAAGAATAATATGTATCTAATTATCCCTATCATTACAGTGTTTTGTGGGTTAATTAGCCAATGGTTTGTGAAGTACATTGTGGATGAAAAGTTCTATCCACATAACAGTTGAATATTGTCATCATTCAGAGGCAGTGGGATAAGACATATATTCCACACCACTTCTTCCTCTACCTTCACCGTTGGAATAAGAGTTCAGAAACGGCCTTCTTATAACAAATATCTCATGCTGAATAATGCAAAATACCCAGATGGTCTACAAGAATTAGTATGATAATATAAAGTCTGTTATTGCTACTCTAATATAGTGCCTTCAATTATGGCTGTTGCCATAATCCTTTCTTGAATACTTTTATTATTGCTATGTATCTTATTTCAGAATCAAGCCGGTTTTGTGGCCAAAACTTCCGGATCATAAAAAAACTTTGGAGCAATTGTGCAAAAAGCCAAAAAAGGTATGTGCTTCCACTGCTATGATTACCTGAGTCTGTGTAGAGAAAACATAAATAAGACTCATACGTTAGAGTTAGAACCCTACCAAATTCATGGTCCATTGGGGTCAATTTTGCAGACATAGGATTTTAAAAATCGTAAATTTCATGATTTCAGCTATTTAAATCTGAATTTTCACAGTGGTTTAATTGTAAGGTTCCTGACCCAAAAAGGAGTTGTGCAGTGGTCGCAAGGGTATTGTAGCAGGGGTTGTAGTACTGCTACCCTTACTTCTGTGCTGCTGCTGCTGGCAAAGACACAGTCTTCAGAGCTGGGGGCTGGAGAGTGGTGGCTGCAGGCCAGAAGCCCGGCTCTGAAGGCAGAGCTTCTGCCAGAGCAGCGCAGAAGTAAGAGTGGCATGATATGGTATGGCCACCCTTACTTCTGCACTGCTGCCTGCAGAGCTGGGCCTTCAATCAGCAGCTGCTGCTGCTCTCTGGTGGTCCAGTGCTGAAGGCAGCACAGAAGTAAGGATGGCAATACTGCGCCCCCTCTCCCGCAAATAACCTTGCAACCCCTCTGCAACTCCCTTTTGGGTCAAAACCCCCACTTTGAGAAACGCTGGTCTCCCCTGTGAAATCTGTATAGTACAGGGTAAAATAACATAAAAGACCAGATTTCATGCTCCTTGATGTGTTTTTCATTGTCGCGACTTTGGTAGTGCCCTAGTTATAGTGTATTTGTTGTATATACTGGGCCAAGTTTTCAAAGGGACTTCTAAATTTGATTCACAAAAACTACTATTTGCATGTGTAAATGGTATTTGCATATGCAAATGAAGTAGTCAGCCATCTAACTATTCGACTGGCAAATTGAGATTTTGCTTACGCAAAACAACGATGGCCTTTGATGGCAATGAGTTGTGATCCTGTTGAAAATTTGTACCATGATGTCCTTCCATTTGTATGTAGTCAGTATGGTTACTCAAAGTGTGTAAAGTTAAACCTGTACAGTATCCTTTGGCAGACTGGGGCCTAATGGGCTACAGTGCCAGCTGTAAGGCGTGGAATTAGCTCATTGATTTACAATTATCAATACTAGTTTTCCTCACTGAGAAAGTTACTAGTGCTGTTTTGTAAGTGGAATAACATGCTCCAGATAGTGCATTGTTTGTGAGTACTCAAAATTCTGAGGCATTTTGCCTCACATCTCATATTTACCCGCGGTCATAGGTGCTCAGCCTGAGGTCACAAACAGATGTCAGGGGTCATGATTAGCCTGTTCTTTTCTTGTTGCTAAAGTGGAAGGTGGCCTTGGTGATTCTGGCTATTTGGGTCTGATTTTGATTCAAAATCTTTTGTTTGTTTGTTTGTTTGGTTGGTTGGTTATTGGGGGAAAGAAGTTAGTTCTCTTTTTTTCTTTATGAAATTTTAAAGTACATCGATAAAAATTCTTCTAAAATCTGATGACTTATGTGAGTGTCTTCCCTTAACTTACTCCCTGTAGTTAACTGAACATATTATCCTCTTTGTCACACAGAATATTGATATAAGCTTTAACCCGGAAAGTTTTGGGTATGTTCATATTCATAAAGTGGATGGCATTCAAGCCAAAGCAGAAGTGGAATGTTTTCTGCAGCCATCGGCTCCTCTAGATGCAGATGTTTCAGAAACCAATGAATCAGACATGAAGAAGAGCCTCACTGCTGTAGACAAAAGTGTCCTAATGCTTCCTGTGAGTTATGGAGGAATCTGGCCATCTGACACGTTGGGTGGGCACTTATGTGAGACTCAGACTTCCATGTTAGATGGATCCAACAATGGCATCCCATATAAGGTGTGCAGTAGCAATGGTACACAACTATATAATTGTGATCCTATGTCCCATTCCAGCTCTTTAGTGGCCCCCACTGTTCAGCACAGATCGGGACCCCTAAATACTGACACAGTGTCCCTAATCCAGCCCAATAATGGAGTTAGATCATCAAATAAAGATGAAGCATATGTCACAATGTCCAGCTTTTGCAAAAATCAGTAAACGTCAAAAATCATAGGAACAAAGGACTTGCTATAATAGCGCAAACTGTTGGTCCTTCTTGTTTGGGTCTCCTTCCGCTTGCTGATTGATTCAGTGAATAATACATTCTATAATGTACCTATCCCCATTTTGCAATGCTATAATCAGTGGGGATGGATTTTTCGTGGCCTCCAAGGACAATGGAGGAAATTCCATTCTCAATTACACCAGTGCCAATGTAGAGTAAATGTAGGATAACGAAAAACAAATTTAGTTCAATCAGTTTAATCATGGGAGTTGTTTAACCCACAACAATAACATACTATTGCATAGCACGTCTCTACTGCCCTCTATCCAAGGATTGGTGAGTGCTTCACATTCGTTGACGCTCCTATTGACATCTCAGTTTACACAGCTACAGATTTTGTTATTGGTTATAAAAATCCCTATCATGAAACATGGCTGCAAAGTCTAACTAGGTTAAGTAGGGTGATTGAATCTGGAGTAATTTGGTTGAAGTCAGTGGAGTTATACAAGTGTTAAAAAACAGAATAAGTGAGATCAGAATCAGCCTGTATTAGTTTGGGCTTCAGGATCTGAGCTTGGTAACTCAGTCCCCATCCAGCACTCAGCTCCCAGGGGAAAGAGTACACACACAGCATCACTTTCTAATGAGCGCTGATACACTGCCATGCCGCTGGGAAAGTTCAGACCCAGAGCCAAATTTAGTGACTCAGGCCCAGCCGCCAGCTAGCTATATTATCCGGCTTTATTACAACTGTGGCAATGGTTTTTACTGGACAAAACAATGGGCCAGATCTGCAGCTAATGTAAATTAGCTTAGCTCCATTAACTTCCAAGGATCAATGCTGATTTGCACCCACCAAGAGTGTGGCTTATTGCACCATGCCTAGGAGATAAAAAGGTACCTGGAAATCTGGTCCCCAGAGCCAATTAAAACACAACTACAAAGAGGCAGCATTTTAGCACAACCAAGTCACCGTCCTATTTTTTAACAATCTAAACAGAGTAGTACAATTATAGCATTAAGCAAAACACATGGCAAGATATTAAAGGGGTGACTCTCAGCTCTGTTGATGTTGATCAGCATGGATTGCGTGTTAAAATGTGGGGCCAGATCCTCAGTTGGTATAAATAGGTGACATCCCTTGAGGTGCATAGGTGACATGCGTAACACCTTTTTTCTCTGCCTTCTAATGTACATGTTACTGTGGACTGTGAGTATTTCAAAGGGAAATCTTTTTGTCACGGGTACCTGACATATCCTTATTTTTTCATTATCACCAGTCATGGGTAAGGGTGAGTCCGTAGATTTTGTGCCTGGACTGGCAAATTTTCCTGACTATTTTGCAAAGCTGGTGCCGCGATAAGATCCATTTTCTTTGTAAATTGTCCAGTAACAATGTCAGAGGAGTGCTCAGCTTTCTCCACGAAGGGGAAGAAACCTTGCACTTTCCCCTCTTCTTACTCCACAGCTCCATGGGGTTCCTTATATTATGTCACCAAGAGATGGTTGATCCACAGTGTAGTTCTACTGGCCTGGCCGTTAGCGGTTGGGGCACAGGTGCACACAGGAGTGGGAGAAGCTGCTACAGGCTCATGGTTGCATGACAGCCAATGAATATGGCCTAAAAAGAGAAAAGCTGCTTTGTTGTGCTCTAGGCTAAAGGTTTGCCCCTTTGTGAGGTATCATGTCCTCTAGCTGCTTTAAATTCCCCTTTCAGGAGCGATGGCCTGATTAGTGCAATAATAAATAACCGTTTCAAGCCATTTATTTTTAAATATTAAATAGGATGGGAAGGACTAAACAAAAATCTGCCTTTTATCCATTTCTGAAATTAAATTAAAGAAACAGAAAAGCGGTTATTGTTCCACCCCAGCGACACCAGATTCTAGACATCTATGTTTAATTTGACCTTATGGTCCTGGTTCTGCTTTGCTTCCAATACAAATCAGAAGTCATTCCATGGAAATAAATGGGCTAGAACCTTTCAATCTGGGTGAGTTCTGCTTAGTACAGGACCACAGTGATGGACAATGTGACTCCAAGCTGCACGGTTGCTCTAACTTGCACTGGCTAGTCACATCCCTGGAGGGGCTATTATGTTATCCAGGGATGGCTGGAGCACAACAGCACTCCAGTCATGAACCCCGTCTTCCCAGCCATGCCCTGACAGACACCCCACACTGTGGGAAACTCCAGCCAAGCACAGCTTTATGGTCTGTTTATGCAAAAGGGCCAAGGATGTGGCCTGAAGAAGTCAGTGTACTACAGTATTTTTTTATGACTGTTTATCACAAAGTAGTAAAATGATTTAGTCTGATAAAACTGAACTAAAGCACTGGACTTTAATTCCTTTGCTTTATAATGCTTCTATTTCATAAAAACAGCTGCTAATGCTTAAAACATGCAGACTTGCACAGTGCAAATGTAGATGCAAACAGATTGAGTCAGGAAGTTAGTCTGTTCTTTTACCATATTACCAAACATGAAAAAGAATGCCATATAAAAAAATAGGTTGTATGTAGGTAGTGTTATACTTATTTTAACCTCAAACATACACAGTGTTAAAAGATAAAAGGATTATATAAGCATCTATCTGCAATTTTAAACAATAATACATGTATGAAAGAATAATCTTACTATTCATACTAGAAAACCATGTTGCTGTTTTATACTGTAAGAGTGGATTATTGTAAACATTAACCACTACTCAACAGCAAATTCTCATACATACCTTCCATATGCATTAGATATATATTTTTGCATAGCTGCTAATGTCCAAGTAACATCATATTTCTGTTTTATTTAATGAAATGACATGTAAACCTGTTTTGTAATGTTTTAGCGTATTAAAAGGATGTCTATTTGCATTATATATTTGTGGAACTGTCTGCCACCATACACGCTGTTGCGTCTGATTCTGCACTTATTGAAACTAGTTTTCTATGAGTCTACTTCCACTGAGCCCGGTTCTGATCCTACTTCAGGCAACATAGATCAGGAATAACTCTAACCAAGTCAAAGGAGTTAAACCACTGTGAGATCAGTACTGGGCCCAGTACGTACGTCCTTACATAGTGTCATGCACTGCCTGGTTTTTATATGTGCATTATATCCTATTCATTGTTCAATAAGCAATAAGAGAAAATGGGCTTTTTAACCCTGTGAAACCTCTCACAAACTGGTTTTAAAACAGTTACTGCATGGCATTCAAAGTCCTTACTCATGGTTTACATGGGTGAGGGAACCTGGACTTCTCTATTTTGAATATGCTTTGTGTCTAATATCGGTAACAATCATGGCTTGATCCCTGGTTAATGAGGGTTGAAGACACACCACAGCATTCACCTCATATTTAGTAAAAGTCTTGGGTTGTGAACTGAAGGTTTCCATGGGGGTGGGATGGGGAGGGGGAGGAAGCAAGGTGAGCTGTACAGAGAAGTATCTGGATTGTGCTGGAAGGAGACATTTTGATTTGTCCAAGGAGAAATGATACATTTGACTTTTAGACTGCACAATCCTGAAATGTATGGATCTCAGTCACCACAACTCATCCATAGTCTGTTGGCAGCAGAATTGTATATTTGTGAATAAAAGTTGGTGAATTACAATGATTCATTAATGTTCTGGCTCTATCCTTTCATTTTCCCTCACACAATAAGAACACACACAAGTCTAATAATCTTTCAATGCCATGGCAACTCATTAGTGACTGTCACAATTAGGGATGCAGTTCTGACAAGTGAGAGCTTGTGTCACAGCTTCTCCTATAACCTGAGTGCCTTAATATGCACACAGCTGCCCCAGCTCCCTTTGTGGAGGCTCCCAGCCAATATACAAGCATGCACCGAGTGTCTCTGTGTTGAACAGCTCAGATTCAGTAACACTGGCTCCTGCAGCCTGATTGTTAGACCACAGCCACACTCTGGCCTCCATCAATATTGGTTACTCCTAGCCAGAACAGCCCACCACACCCCCCAGTCCCAAATTCCCCCAAAACAATCCACCCTAAAATGGCCAGAGGCCTCTTCTGGAACATTCAGCAGAGTAATAAGGTCCATTGTTCCTTCAGAGAGGCAAAAGCACAGCAGCTTGTTGCTTTAACTGGAGTTAATCATCTGAAGTCAACACAGTACTGGGCTGATTGATTTAGAATAAAAATAACACAAGTTTATTTAATCAATAAGAGAGCAGTTTTAAGTGAGGCCAGGAATAAAGTCAGAAATGGTTAAAAAAACAAAATGCTGCCTTATAACTAAGACTTAACAAACCTATGGTCTTGGTTCAAGGTAAGATTCTTACCACACCTCCTTCCAGCAAGATGGCTGACCTCTCTCTTGGTCAGGATCTCCCACAAAGTCCAAGGAGCTCAGTTCCTTTGTCTTCGTAGGTAAAAGATTACTTGCTCCTTTCTTCTATAGTCCAGTGAACTTTTGGACTATATCCTTCTCAGCATTCAGTGCCTCTGCACTAAGCCAAGTTGCCCTGGAATCTGATGAAGAAGATTTCACACTGGTTTCTTCTCCACTGGTGCCTTCTACAATGCAGATTGGTCTGACCCCACAGCCTCAGATGTGCCCGTGAATAGCCACTTGACTGTTTGCACCTGGAGAGAGGTGTTGGCCGCCCTTTTGTCTGGAAAAAGCCCGTTTACCCACGCCCCAGACCTACCTGGTTCAAACACATTTTAGTCCTGTGTTTCCTTCACATTTGTGCAGTTCTTTGCGCATGTACCGTACCTACACTATGCAAGAACGTCAATGATCAGTGTGTTACTTGTTTTCCAGCGGTACCTTACACAACATCCATTGGATACAGATTATGACATAAGTGAATGTGAGTGCACTGAACTGGCCAGGCCAGCTGAAATTCACTACCTGATCCCAGTGAGCTTCTTGTCCTCTGGCATTGCGATGCTCCTAGCGGCAAAGTGAATTATACTTGGATTCCTTGTTAAATGACAAAATATCATAGCTGCCAGTGATGCAAAACAGCATACATAGATTAGCATGGTCATTGGTTGGTGCCACAGTTCCAAATATATCCCTTTCTGCTGATGTTGGCATTGACATTCTTAATTATATAACAATTTGTATACAATTAATACTTCTGGGGGAATTCTGTGCCAAAAAAATAAAAATGTCTGTCAGCAAGTATGTCTGTAACAATGCAGACAACAAAAAGCTTCAGGAAATGATTTTTGACAAACAAGTTCCTTATGAGGCATATTAATACAGAGCTCTGTAATAAGTCATTTAAACTACAACACAGAAATGTATTCCCCTCATCCCTCAGAAGCAGTGCAAAGGCTTGGAGGTGTCATGAATAATGGAGGAGTTGAGGGAGAGGGAAGTAATTGCTGGGAGTCTGGCAGTGAACCTGGAGGATTGTTGGGTGTGGGGATGGAGAAGTATAGAACAGGGTTTTATTGTGAAATGAGGACAGTTGGGGAACTTCCCCCAAGCAGACCTTGGCTCACTGGTGTCACCCCACTAGCCCTCCCGTACATTCAGGCACACCTGCCCCATCCCTCTCTTTCCCTGAACCTCTTTCCCCGCCTGTTCCAATGTGTCTCTGAATCCCCTTTCCACTGTCCTCATGTGTCCCTGCATCCCCACTCTCATTCAGCCCCGGCTCAATGGTGTCACCCCACTAGCCCATGCACCTCTATCCCAGTCTGTCCCCCCACTGGCCTTTCCAAACACCAGTCTATGTGGCACTCCTCCCCAGCAGCCCTATGTGCCCTGTTCTGCTCACCTCCCCTTCTCCAATATCCCATCTCCCCTCACCTAGTCCCGCAGGCATGTTGCTGGGAGAAAAGCAGCGGCTGCTCTCTCCCTCTCCTACCTGGCTGCTCTGGCTCATGAGTAGGCTGTCCTCTCTTCTGGTGCCACAGCATCCCCTGGTGGGTGAACAGTGTAATTGCAGCACCTCTCCAGCAGAATGTATAATTCTGCTGAGAAAAAAAAAATCTGCAGGGAACATGAATTCTGTGCCAGGAATCAATTATATTTTTAATAAGCAGGCAGAGTCTTGCTGGCCACTGACTGTGTATCTAAGACATCCTCATGTGTATTTTTTGCATTTGAGTGAGTACATTGAATCTGTTGTGCTGATTAAATGTGCTCCTGCCTCATTTGTTTCAGGCAGGTGAAAGCAAATGACTGCTATGGAAAAATTCATCCTTTGCACTAATAGTTAACTGCTCTGTAGCATTTAGGGTGACCAGATAGCAAATGTGAAAAATTGGGACGCGGGTGGGGAGGAATAGGTGCCTATATAAAACAAAGCCCCAAATATCGGGACTGTCCCTCAACATATAATTTCCTCTCCACCCACATGCTTTTTTCTTTCCTAATTTTTTTTTAATATAAATGTGAAACCAAGGAAAGTTTTAACAAACTTTTAAAACACTAATCAAAAGAAGCATGCATATAGTATTCTTTATTTACAAAATGTATGTAAATGTAGCAAACATCCTTATTTGTTTTTAGTTTTGTATTAGGAATTAAATTCCCTCTAGTCTTGGTCTTTACAAATGATAGAAAGACCCTTATTAAAGTCATGTTTAACCTTTATGTCAATCGCCCTCATTCCATCTACTTAAAGTAATGTATTTTCAAGCCTTTGACATTTATTGGAAATTAGCACCTGTTCTCTTTTGCTGTAAACAGGCCTTTTAATTTAAACTTTGTAACTCTAACTTTACAAGATAGCCTTTGTAAAGTGTGAAGATTTCAGGGTGAGGGTGAATGTGATATTTCCATTGTTTACAATAAAAGTTTTAAAAGACAAAAACTATGTAGATTGAGTAACTGCAGGTAGGAGTAAGATAAAACCACCTTCCCCACTCCAGCCCATGCCCACCCTTGTTATCTGAAGTTGTTATCTTTTGCAACAAAACAATTTTGGTTAGAAATAAAGATCTATTAGCATGCTTTTATACAGGCTCTAAACATGACACTGAGAAGGCAGCATTTTGAAACAAAGAGGTACCCCTTTGTCAGGAAGCTTTATTTTTCTAACTGTACAAAGGAGTAAGATAAAGACTGGCCCAGTTTACCCTTCTTATCTGAAGAAACAGCCTCAAGACCCTTCCCTACCCCAACTCCCCAACCCCTGCCTTTTTTTCTTAATTTAAATCTATGTTCATTTGCTAACATGTCATTTTTAATCATAGGAAAATCTAGCATGAAAAAACAACATTGATCATTTTTGACTGAGAGATACCACAACAACACGATCTGTTTCAGGGGTGTTTTGTAGAAGTTTAGTGCAATAAAAATGTTTAAGAAGCACTACCCTATCCTTTTAAACTGCTACTCAAGCCCTTTTAGATAAGTGCAAAGTCAAAATAAGGCAGCAGGAAGCAGCTTTGTCTGCCTGAGGAAGCCTCTGATGAAGTGAAAAATAGCCCCCAAAAGTACGGGGAACTAAATCACTTGCATTTTAATGTTGAAAGAATTTAAATTAATGTATTTTTATTATGGAATTATTTTATACCTGCTCAAAATATTAAAATTCAAGACAGATTAATAAGGTCCACAGCACATTAGCCAATCCCTCAAACAAAGGAAATCAGAAATGAGGTTAAATGTTATGTTTGAAACAAGCTAGTTTTTTAATTTGGCATGTGCATATAAATTAAATTATACACACATACACACACAAACAGCCAAAAGATACTAAATTAATAGGTCATTCTGTTATATACACAAAAAGATCCTAAATTAAGATGTCATTCTATTATATACACAAAAAGATCCTAACCTGAACAGAGTAAATCTGACAGAAAAACATGAAATTAACAAAAGACTGTAGTGCTGTAATAATCTAATCTCCTCCCCCACGCTGTCCGCCCCCTTCCTCCTCCATCCTCACTCCCACCCTGGACACCTTTGTATGAAGCCATTTGAGGGAAAAGGGACAAATCTTATCCCAGTCTCTGTGGGATTTGCTTTTAAGAAAAACTTTGATTTTAGGGTTTATGCTTAGGAACCCTTTCACCCCAATCACAGATGAGGGCAGGATGTGTGGCTCCCAATCCGGAGGGAGGGAGGAAGAAACAAATGAAACGAACACACACACACACACAAACACTGGGAGAAGAAATTTTTGACAGCCTTCTTTCCTTTCCTTCCCTTCCCAGCCCAACTGAAAGACACTCACTCAGGGAAGAGTCCATCCCTCTCATTACCTCCAATGCTACATGGAAATTGCTGCATAGCTGGTAATGGTGCTGGCCGAAGTGGTACTTGCAACTGCAATCTATTCCCTGGCAATGGCTTGCCACATCTGCAGCTGCACTAGTTCAGGAGGGCCAGAAAGACTCTGCAGGCCGCCAGCTCGCGAGGTTAATCTGGACCAAGATGAATCAACAATAGCAATAAGCATGCAGCTCTGTAATAGTTAGGGTTGCCAGGTGTCCAGTTTTCAGTTGGAACACTTGGTCGATAAGGGACCCTTCCCAGCCCAGTGAAAGTGAGTGAGTAAGTGAGGGTGGGGGACAGCGAGTGATGGGCGGGGGGGAGGGGGGCGGAGAAGAGAATGAGAGGGTTGGGGCTTTGAAGAATGGGTGGGGAAGGGTGTTCGTTTTTGTGAAATTAGAATGGGGTGGGCAAACTACGGCTCACGGGCCGCATCCGGCCCATGGGACCATCCTGCCCGGCTCCTGAGCTCCCAGCCAGGAAGGCTGCTTTCAATCCCTCCCCTACTGTCCCCCCTCCCCTGGAGCCATGTCACCACATGAACAATGGTCTGGGGGGGAGGAGGCTGTGTGCTCCTGCTGATCAGCATGGCATGTCTGACCGGAGCCAGACACGCTGCTCTGAGCTCGTGGTAAGGGGGCCAGGGCCAGGTGGCTTGGATAAGGGACAGAGGGTCCCGGGGGCAGTCAGAGGACAGGGAACAGGGGAGTTGGCTAGGGTGTGGGAGTCCCAGGAGTCTGTCAGGAGGCGGGGGTGTGGATAGGGGTTGGGGAAGTCAGGGGACAGGGAGCAGGGCGGTTGGATAGGGGATGGGATCCTGGAGGGCAATTAGGTTTGAGGGGGTCTCAGGAGGGAGTGGTCAGGGGACAAGGAGCAGGGGGTGGATTTGGAAGGATCAGGCATTCTGAGGGGGGCAGTCAGGGGATGGGGGGGTTGGATAGGAGGTGGAGTCCCAGGGGGGCATTTAGGGGCAAGGGGTCCTGGGAGGGGGGCGATCGGGGGCCAAGGAGTAGAAAGGGTTGGAGGTTCTGAGGGAGGCAGTCAGGGGGCGGGAAATGGAAGGGAACAGATAAGGGATGGGGGCCAGGCTGTTTGGGGAGGCACAGCCTTCCCTAACCAACCCTCCATACAGTTTTGCAACCCCAATGTGGCCCTTGGGCCAAAAAGTTTGCCAACCCCGAATTAGAAAGTTGTTCATTCTGTCACGGGATGCGGGGCTCGTAGACTATACTTAGTTGATGTGTCCTATTATAATATTTTTAACTTTAAAAAATACATTTAAAAGGAAAACTGAGACATTGGCTATTCAGTAAACACAAATTGAAGACTGAGCACTTACAGTAGAACAGACCAGTAGTGCCTTTCTTAGCTATTTACATGGATCACTGCATGGCATCAGTCAACGATGCAGCTGATAATGGAAATGTAGTCTGTATGAGGAACTACGTCCATTAGAGCAGCAACCAATGTTTAAAAAAGCAGATGTCTAAAGTTAGACACTAACAGGGAAGATTTTCAAAAGAGCTCAGCACACAACAGCTCCAATCTAGGCACTGAAACAAGCATCCCATCCAATTCCCAGTGAAATCAATGGAAAGGCTCTCATTGATTGCAACGCATGTTGGATCAGGCCCTTCATGCACAGGTCTTCCAAACAGCTCAGCCTCATCTAGGCATTAATGTGAGGGGACAAGATTATCTGATGTGCTTGGCACCCGGTGGCTATTCCTGGGCCATTATTTTGGTTCCTAAATTAGAGATTTTCCAAAGTGCTCACCTTGAATTCACATTTCAAATGTTTTGTGTGTGAATTTGCACATTTAGGGGAATGTAGACCTGGACATGCAAAGAATCATCAGAATTATTAAAAGATATAATGGAATCATTTTTAGATACACTTTTCAGTTCCCCTTTGGGGAAAAAAATCCACTTTAAAAAAGCGGCACTATCAGCATTTTTGATACATGGCCAAATTCTGAATGAGTTCATGCAAAACGTCCTGCCGTAAGCAATCATGTTAGGGTGTTTCCCCACAAACCCCAGTGTGTAACAGGGTTATACAGCAGTCATAATCCTTCATGCAGTTTCCTCAGTTCAGCTGAAAAGTGGAGGAGTTTGCTCAGTCACTTTTCACAGATCACGGTGCAGGCTCAGGTACTAAATAGGTCTGCATATGCCAGATTAGATATAATATATGTACATCTTTTTTTCAGCACATCCTGCCCAAACCACACTCTTTTCTCCTGTGCTACGTGGGCAGACGTGTTCTGTTGGTTCTCCTGTCAGCAGAGTTTGGTCAGATTGTGTGACTGGCATGTGGCAGATTTATGCTATCTACACCTGACATTGGCCCACAATTAGAGGGCCATACATCTGTCAGCCTCCTCAGATGGCTTTTTGTGCTAACATCCCACACACCAGTCAACACTCCCTTTTGCCTCAAATGTTCCCATCTATTTGCACCCTAGTTTGTATTGTGTAAACAGCTTTTAATAGCTACATACCTATCAGTGAAACAAAGACTGACCTCTGTAAACAAAAAGATCAATAGTGAGTGAAAGCCTGTTTGTTGTGACGCTGAGCCAGAAGTGTTAATTGCCTCCCAAGACTCCATTTGTTCCCCACAGATATTATTAGTTTGTTTACTAAAGTTATTCCTCTTCTACTTGTTCAGCACTGACAATAGCAAAATAAACCTTTGCCTGAATGCCTCATTAGGAGGATAAAATATGATATATGGTGAGATATATATATATGGGAGTCAATCCTGCACAGGATCAAGAAGCAAAGTAAATTCTATGTCAGGCAAAATCTTGCCCCATCTTGCAAGGGACTGAAGGTCAGATTTAAATAGGTATCAAAAGCACCTAGAGATACAGATAGGAGTCAGCTCCCACTGAGGTGCTGAGTACACCCACCTCCTACTGAAATTATTGGGAGTTGAGGGCACTGCTTTGAGCTAAGATCAAGTGTAGTTTCAAGCGTCAGTCCTGCAAGGTGAAGGGAAGGAAGCACTGAGCCCTGAGCCCTGTCACTGTGCCTGTCTCCTCTGACTGATGTCAATGGGAATTGTATACATTCAGCACGTCCAAGGTTGTTCATCAGCTTGCAGAATCAAACCAACAATTTTGCAAGGTACTGTGAATCTGCATCGCTCACAGGGTCAGCGCAGCTCGTCACTCAGTTTTCGCTTAGTCCTTCGTCATGCAAATTTCATTTGACAGGCCAAATCCTGAATGGTGCTGAGCAATGCTGACTTCCATGAGTGCTGCAGGTGCTCTGCACCTCATAGGTATGAGGTGTTGACCACTGTCTCTACCATAGGGTGATTACCCAGACACTTAAAGATAGAATGGTGTGTCAGATTTAGGGCTTGAATCTGAGATGGCTGCAAAATGGACTGCACAGAAAAGAAACGAGTGTTCCTCATGACATCTATCCCCCACTCTCACAACGCATGTTAGAATCTCGGCGCTTGTTACAGTACATCCAGGAGTCAGCTCAGTGCTGGGCTTTACCATTCTAGCAATCTCTAACTAGCTCTCAGCAACAGCCCCATGATGGAAACATATACATGAGGTTTTTGGGATTATAATTTGTCAGTCTTCCATTTGCTTACATAGAGATATATTGTGAGCGTTTGTGAGCATTTTCTCCATATATACATTACCTGTTACATGGAAAAGTATATATTTTTTCAGAGGAACAAACCTAGATAAGAAGTTCAATTTCATATTCATTGTAGTATAATAGCAAAACTTCCATTGACTTCAATGGAAGCACAAGCAGTCTTAAAGAACATTCACCATATTCACTATGGCCCCTATCTTCATTATGCTTATGCCTGTGGGTAACTTTACACATGTGACTAGTCCTATTGAACTACTCACATGCTAAGGTATATGCCAGACTGGGGCTCAGGTGACAAAAACATAATTTACATGTGTTTATGCTGGATTAAACAGGTGGAGTTTGATAGTTAATTTATTCTTTGTTTTATGCATTTCTTGTTTCAGTTGCAGGCTTTTGAGGTTGTCTTTTTAAACTTGTTAAACTGTAATACAAAGGAAACTTTAAAAATAATCATTCAAAATTATATCAGAATCAAATAAACCCCTTATTATGATGATCAGTAAATAGAACAAAACATTACAAATGAGTGCTTTTGTATACATCAAGAACATCTACATTACAAATCTAACACATGGCCATACAACACACACGTGATTACACAAAAATATAATTGCAAATTTAAATAGATTACCACATCTCCCAGCTCACTCAATTCTTTTGACTGTCATTAAGCCCTGCTTGTTAATTGCCTATTATGAGCCCCCTGTTGAAAATATTAAAGAACGTGCAAGGGTCGAGTTAATTGAAAAACCAATGATTTTGCAGGTGCAATGCCATTGCATATTTCTGAAAACCTAGCCCAAAGAATCAGCTGGAAAAAAAAATCAAACCCACACTGAACTCCTGAAAAACATTGCACTCCTTTATAGTCTCTGATGCAAAAAGTAGTAATAGCAAAAATCATAGTTTCCAGGATTTCTTCATCATTAGATTGAAGTAGGCATCACTATCCACAGATGCACTAACTCCAGCGTAATAGTTCAAAAACTGATCTTTTGTCACCTAAAAATAAGAAAGCCAAAGTTAACTACTTGCCATACTGACACCATACACTGCTATAGACCAAATCAGAGAGTTTAACACATTTCAAAAATGTTTTAAACATTTGATTAGTATCATTCAGCTATGTCTGATTGTGTCCAATTGTCAAGTATTTCAATAATGAAATTCATTGTTACTGGCAGCTTTGGCTTGTCTGCATAAATCTCTGCTCACATAGGTATCAAAACTGAGAGTCTGAAACATTTCTGGTTCCTACAATGATAACTGGAGCAGGACCCTTTGTCCTGAAAAGGTGAATATGAGAAAAGTTACCAGATGTTATTAACCAGAGGAGGATAGGAATACAATTCACAACTCAGACATCACAATAGAGTAAAGTAGTCCAACAGTAATGCCATCACCAGCAGGAATATGGAGAAGAAATGACAAGGTTAGAATAGCAACCCAGTACCTTTCAAAAGGAGCAATTAAGAGAAAATATTTTAGAAGTCTCTTAAGAACTGAAATTATAGTATAAAACTAGAGCTGGTTGAAAATGTTTTCCACCTCAAAAATGAAAAAAATAATCACCACAAATTTAGATACTGAAAATGTTGGCCAAAACCCAAAATATTTTGGATTTTAGCCAAAATGTGTGTTTCTGGTGGTTTTTCTGTTTTGTTTGTTTTGTAACAAAAATATCACTTTTTTTCTGTGGAAAGCAGACACTTGTAAAAATTTCCATTATTCAGAACCCCCATTTTGAATACTAATGGGCTCCTGCCACCATTCCTCAGGCAGAAAGAACTTCCACTGATGTCAATAGGAGTTTTGAATGCAGATCAATAGCAGAGCTGTGCCCAGGTTTAGAAAAGTATTCTCCTTATTCAGAGCTAGGTTCAATATAAAATGTACAGCGCCACATTTGTAAAGGTATTTTGCTGCTAATTCCTATTGAAATCAATGTGAGTTAGCCACCTACATATCTTTACAATCTGGCCCACAATGCCTACGCTTCTACATCATGGGTGCGATCCGTGGAGGTACACTGAAGCCTAAATCCCAGGTTTAGGTACCACTGCCTAACCCTGTATGCACATAAACTCATTTGGCACCTACATTTTTGCAGTAAACATTCTCTAGACACTTACGGTTTTTGCCTCTGAGCCTGCATGCTGCTGACTCAATCTAGGCATCTGTGCACCTATCTCCTGCCTAAGCCCCAGAGCAATTAAACTGGGAAAGACAGGTATCTGGCAGCCTAAGTCACATGCAGGGGTCTGAGCTGCTAGGCGTGTTCAAAGGCTGCCTAGTGAATTGAATCCCTCAAGTAAGTGCACACAAAACAGCCGAGTGGGATGGGGACAATCGAAAATCCCTTTTCCCCTTTATGCAAGGGGGGACTTGAACTCAGGGTGTCCCCTGTCTTGGGTGAAGAGCTAACAGTAAGCTAAAGGTTTTAAGAAAGAGCCAGCTAGTTTAGTTCGGGCCCCACATGCATTTAGCCACCTATCTTCCCCCGGTTCAGCAATAGCAAGCAGAGATAGTCACTTCCCTGCAGCCTTGTCCTAAGGCTTTAGCACATACCCCGCTGCTGAAGGCCGGATTTCCAATTAAGCACAGTAGGCACGTGCCTAGGGACACCAGCATTCAAGGGGCACCTTATCTCTCGAAAACTGTGTGCAACACGGTCACCTGTATGCAGGGGGTAGGAGCTGAAGATGCTGCACCTTGAGGTGTGTAAGGTGTACATCCGGCCCTGCCTCTGGCTAGTATCTCCCACTGGCTAGCTTAGGCAGCTCTCCCCAGCATGCTGCCTTTCTCAATCGC
>ML677342.1:29168012-29189737 GCA_007922305.1 Dermatemys mawii | reverse complement strand
TGTCCCAACAGAGCAGAGTCAGAATCTCAGTCTGCATTCAGGAATATATTTAGTTACCCAGTTGTTCAGAACTTAATTATCTTGAACCAGGAGCCTCTTTGTGATTTACATATTAATTGCAGGCTTCGTGAGGTTAATGTGAATTCAACAAGGATTTTTGATCATATCAGCCCAAATGTTTCTCTTTCTCTCCCTACCTCCCCTGTACTACTGTGGTCTAGTGGATTAGGCACAAGACTTGGATACCAGAGCTGCAAGTTCTGACACTGACTTTTCTATGACTTTGGGCTTTGGTAAAAAGTGGGGACAATTATATTTACTTCCTAAATAAGTTTGTATGTTGAAAGTGTTTTATATAGTGCAAAACACTGTTAAGGCCAATTAGTGGCACAAGTGATAACAGAAATCAGAACTCATGTCCCAGTGCAGGAAACCACTAAAGTATGTGCATAAATCCATCTCCTTATTCATGACTGACTTCAGTGCCAATTGACCTCAATGGGATTTAAGCACATGCTAAAGGCTAAGCACATGCATAAATGCTGTCCTGAATACGGATGCTTTCTTGAGTCAGGGACTCTCTGCATAAACTAGATGATGGATTGTAGTTTTTTAGCAAGTGGAGAATCTTTTCTTCACAAGGGGTTTGAAAATCAAGCTCTGTATATTAGCAATAATTGCACTTTTCCTAATTATGTAGTGTGTGGTTGCCCTGAAGTGGAATGCATAGTCTGATGCCATATCACATTATTTGCAAATCAGTCACAAGTAACTATAGAGATATCCCAAATCCTATGATTTTGCATATGGTCAAATTTTGTTCTATATGCAGCAGGCTTGGGGGCGTGACAGAGGCAGGCTGCAGAAGTGAAATCAATGGATCTTCTGCTATGTGATATCACCAATCATTGCCAAGGGTAGAGCAGAGGTACAAAAGCAACTGCAGAGTGTCTTCATTCCAGTCCTTCACTCCAGGTAACAGAGCACTGATCCAATGAGTGCAGGACATAGGATTTAGCCCACTATATTTTGATTGCCCAAATTATTCAAAAAGATAGGTCTCTGCATTAAAAAAGCAGTTGGGTATTAAGGAAGGGACAAAAACAAAAGAACATTATCCTCATGGCTGTACATCCAGTTTACTATTAATTAAAGGATGTATCAATAAGCATGGCACAGATGCACTGTACATCTTTTAATTGTTGGATACTGGGCCTAATAATTAATAATAATAACACATAATAATTTTAGTTGTGCATCTAATGGAGTGCCCTTCAGTTGCCTTGGGCTATTCCACTTACCTTCCCATCTTTCTCATATGGTGAATCAAAGTTATCTAGAAAGGATCTAAAAACTTGATCTTCTGTCCATTCTCCATTCTGATATTTGGGATGATGCTTTGCATTATACACCCCCCGTAAGTCTTCAATAGTTACAACACCATCACCAGTTTTGTCGAACTTCCTAAACGCTTGCATGATGACCTCTTTTCTGGCATTAGACATTGGAGGCTGAAAGCAGATATTAACAGATTAATCCTATGTCTCTTTGCTGTCTGTCCAGTTTCAGCTTTAAGTTTTGCTGCTGCTGCTGCTGCTGCTGCTACTAGTAAACATACTTTCAGAGAGCCTGGGACATGATGGGCACATAAATGCTACCAGAGAAGAGTCATCCTGTTGGACAAGTGCTTGAGATGGGAAGTGCAATTCACCATTGACTAAATAGTGCAACTAACTATACTCAGACTTCTATCAAAGGTAGAGAAACAAACTGAAAAACTAGGTAAAGATGTTTTTTAGAATATCTTTCTGTTCTCTCCATATTAGATGTCATTTGTAATAATAATAGGTATAAGATCTCTTTTTTTTACATTTGTATTTTAGCAGTATTTACAGGCCCAAACCAAGATAAGGCCCCTGTTGTGCTAGGCACGGTAGGAACACATGCAAAGAGAAGACCATTGCTGCCTTAATGAGTTTACAGTGTAAGCGGACAAGCAAGAATTATCATCCCCATTTTAGATAGGGAAGTGAGACCTAGAGAGAGTAAGTGATTTTCCCAAGGAAGTCTGTAGTAAAGCCCTGGAACTAAATCCCGGTTCTCAGTCCAGAGATTGACCCACAAGACCACCTTTCCATTCTCATTTTTAGATGGAAATGAAATTCTTCAAACTGATGTTGTCCTTTGGATATTTCTGTAGATATCAGTATTACTGATAAAACAGAACTGCATTGACCTATTACTTGACTGTTCAACTAGTTATGGAACAGGATTTTTCTCATTTAGACCACAAAAGAGCACGATGTTGGGAAACTTACTCTTAACGTTACAAGAAATTCATCAAAGTCTATTGTTCCATTGCCATTTTTATCAAAGATCGCGAAAAGCTCTTGAGCTTCTTCCTTGTCCATCATCATGCCATAATCATTTAACCCTTTCAAGAATTCTTTGAAATCAAGGGTTCTGCTATTGTTGTCATCCATAATCTGAAATACTCTGTGGAAAAATGTGTGTTTAAAATAAATAAAATGAAGAATGAGAGTAACACAACAGGCAGAACTTACATAGAAGAATGACAGTTTATTAGGACTGGAAAGAACATCACCACCTCATTGGGATAACATTTCCTCTTTCTAAAGTGTCTTCAGAGAAAAGGAGGGCTGCAGGTATTGAGGTGGTAATGAGCAAAGCCTGTCAATCAGCATTGCTTACCCCACCTAGCTAGTTTGGCAAGGCCTATTTTCCATTCCCTCTCTCTGAACATGAAACGTGACCTTCACAAAACACAAACTACTACGTTCCACATGGAAGATGTTTTACTTTTTAAGACTGCAGTAAAGGAAGTATGCAAGTATTTTTAAAAATCCAACCCCAATAGAATAATAATAATTATTGTTGAAATGGAGCCATCTGGTAAATCTTAGCTGTTGGGAATGGTTGGAAGAATTGTCAAACTCAGCTCCGATGGAGAAAAAACTATATCAGTGATGAAACTGAAAACTACATTAAAATTGGTGTCACATAGGTGCAGTTGTGATACATAATTACATCATGTCTGAGTCATGTTGTATGTAAAACAATATTTTCATATTAAATCACTTGCCCAGGGCCAAACAGGAAGTCTGGCTACCCATACAAGTCATTTTAGTTTGTTTGTGCCTCACTTCCCCATCTGTAAAATGGGGATAATAATACTTCCTTTGTCTTTCTAGGCAACTTACATTGTGAGCTCATTAACTAGTATACACATATAACTAGTGCACACCGATCTTATGGCCATACACTTTGGTCTAGTGGCCCTACCTCACAGCCAAGCCCTGTTCCATATCAAAATTTTAAATAGGAAAACAGAAGCTAAATGTGCAAAATTGGAAGCCTGTGGTCCAGACCATCAGCAGGTATAAATCAGTGTCATTTCACTGAAGAAACAGGATTTGGCTCTGGCCCTTGTACCTTTATATCCCTTTGTTTTGATGTTGCTGATGCAGCTGCTTGCATTAATTTCAATTCCTTGCTCTTTCTATTGCTTTCTTTTGGTTAGTTGGTTAGTTTTGTATTTTTACTGAAAAATCGTTGAAGAAAAAAGTAGTATTGGAGTTGCAGCTGCACTTCTCAAATCCAAATACCCCTGAACTCTGGAGCATTTGAAATCCTGGCTCCATGAATGTCCGTTGGAGTTTTGCCACTAACTTCAATCAATAGCTGATATTCTGCAGCTTAAGCCCATTTTAGCTGTATTGATATAGCATCTTACTGTTCAAATTCTTTGCTTTAATAATGTATTTGGCTTCTTGGATTTACCTGCCAAGTCCTTTGATGCCTGCAGACCCCCGTGCTAGACACTGCAGCCGAAGCTTCTCAATTGGGTCTGTGGTTTTGGCCAGGTTTCTTTTGGCCTGGATTGCCATGTCTCGGTCATGCCTCGCTGTACCAGGCATCTAGAACAAGAATTTCTCCCTTTAGCAAAGATTCACAGAGCTGAAAAAGGCTTTATCTGATAGCCACTGATTACCAAGTACAGTCTTTAAAGCATGTTCTTGAATACTGAAACCCATCTTACTTCCTCAGACTGCACAAATACTTCACTTGTAAGAGTTTTATGCTCGTTAATGAATTACTAGAAAGACTTTTGTGGCCATTTGATAGTATCAGTCAAAAATGTTTTTTAGTTTCCACAAAACTGGAAATGCAAGTTGCCCTTGTCCTAGCAATTAACAGGTAGCAAGAGTCTGATCTATACTAACCATGTGCAGATGCTAGCTTTCTCTCTGAAACAAACAACAACATAATGTAGCTAAGGTGACCAGACAGCAAGTGTGAAAAATCAGGATGGGGGTGGGTGGTAATAGGAGCCTGTATAAGAAAAAGACTAAAAAAATCAGGACTTTCCCTATAAAATCGGGACACCCGGTCACCCTAAGTGTAGCTGTGTGATATGCTGCAAAAACCCACACAAATGTAGGCCATCCAGATGACCTTAATCGGGGTTGAAAACTTGTATGGAGCACCGGGTCAGGGAAGACTATGCCACCCCAAACAGCCTGCCCCTGCCCCCCATCTGCCCCCTCCCACTTCCACTCCCTGACTGCCCCCCTCAGAATCCCATCCAAACTCCCCACTCCTTGTCCCCTGATTGCCCCCTCCCGAGACCCCCCACCCTAACCAGCCCCCAGAACTCCACCCCCTATCTAAGCCTCTCTGCTTCTTGTCCCCTGACTGGCCCCTCCCTAGACCCCACACACTAACTGCCCCTTCAAGATCCTACCCCCGTCTCAACTCCCGCTACTGCCTGTCCCCTGTCTGCCCTGACTCCTATCCACTTCCCCGCCCCCTCACAGAATCCCATGCTCTATCCAACCTCCCCATCCCATTCCCCATCCCCTGACCACCCCCCATCCAAAACCTCCACCCCATCCAACAGCCCCCTGTCTGCCCCCGGGACTCCCTGCCCCTTAACCAACCCTCCAGCCACGCCCCCTTACCACACTGGTGGCCCGGCCGCTGCACCACTCTCCCGGAGTAGCCTCCCTCGCTGGGAGCTCAGGCGCGCTGAGCTCCAGGAGAGCCGGAAAGGGCCCAGAGCAGCCTCCCCCACCGGGATCTCAGGCGTGCTGAGTTGCGGGGAAGGGGTGGGAGCAGCCTTCCCCACAGGAGCTCAGGCACACTGAGCTCCAGGAGATCAGGGGAGGTGGGAGAGGGGCCGAGAGCAGCCTCCCCTGCCAAGCTCAGGGGCCTGTCAGAACGGTCTGGCGAGCTGGATCCGGCCTGCCAGCTGCAGTTTGCCCACCCCTGTTTTAGAGCATGATTAAGTTACTTATTAATCTTCTCTTGGGTATGATAACTAAATAGATTGAAATTCTTAAGTCTCTCACTATAAGGCATGTTTTCCAGATCTCAGAACAATCTGTAGCTCATTCTGGAACCCTTTTCAACAATCTTTTTGAAGTGTGGACAGAACTGGCCACAGTATTCTCGTAATGTTCACCCTAATGCCATACACAGAGGTAATTCCACCTCCCAGCTCTTAACATTTATAGTTAGCACATGTATTTTTATTACTTGCAAGCCTGAACACTTAGATAAACTCACAACATTGCAATTATCAACACATTTCATAAGGTTGAATAAATCGTTTGAATTCTATTCACAAAGATATTCTTCTGCATAAGTAATATTAAACTGAGAAAACATCTTGGATATGACTTACGTGCAATATAGGACACTAGGTCTATAATCCTTTCAAAATCTTTGCTGCACATTTAATAACCATATCAAACCATCCTGCAGCATGTATCCAGTAGAGAAGATGATGGTAAAAATGCCTGAACACTGTCTACACTACTGTTTATGCCATTGCTAGAACCAGTGCAGCTTTGTCATGCTGATATATGGTGTAGACAGAGCCCTAAAATTCTGTAGGAAGTGCACTTTTGTTGCTCTATTGAGGACTGTTGCTCTACCTTTGGGAACCCATGGGCATGCCTTTGAGAAGCCTGATTCTGAATCACTGCTAAAACATTAGCATGAAAGGAATTAAACAACTCCTTACTCTCCCCTCCTCTCAAAATATTGCTTTTAACTTGCACTGCTACCTCCTAAAGCTCCTTTTCCACAGATTCCCAACAGGTAGCAAACAAAGTATTTGTTCAACTTAATGGCAACATTCTGCTTGACCTCAGCGGGAGCAGGATCTAGCACTAGATCTTTGAATGGACAAAGGTCATAGAGCTAAGTCACAGTAAAACAAAACCCCATCATCTTCTCAAAGACATGATTGCAGCAAAGCCAATAGCTGCTGGCTGTTAAAGCTGGATTTTCCACTAGCCGATACTTAAAGTAACGTATGGGTGATGGGTGTCAATCCCCAAAAATAATGTTAGGAATTTAATCTTGTGACCCATCAAGGGGCATAGCAACAGTCTGATGAGGGGGTGAGAGACACTTGCAAGATGTGGGACCATATCATATTATTTTGCAATTAATTATGGTGTCTCCAAAATTGGACTCTGCATGGGGAATGGAAATTCCAGTCTCTCCCAAAGGCAACCCTCTGCAGACTGCCTGGCCTTGTCCCCCACGTCAGCATGGCTTCTTCATGAGGCCACTCATATTGTACCTATGCCACATTCTCCATGTATACACTGGAGTGAGCATGGAGCAGGAGCTGATTTCGCTCAGGGAATTTCCAAAGGGGATGCATGCAATGGAGTTGCTGCTTCTGTGCTTCACATTCCCTTTCTCTATTCTGTACCACTCTTCTCCTCTCTGATGGGTAAGGCACCATTAATTACTCTGTGGCACCTGGGGGAGTGCTTAAGCAGGTTTCCACAGACAAGCCAATCCAGTCTGGTGGCTACTGGAACATCCTTTGCAATCAGTGCCTTTAGAAACAACCAACAGTAGAATTACACCAAGGATAAATCTGGCCTTTTTACATTCACAGCAAAAACTGGATTAAAACAACAGTACAGTAAAAACTGATCAAAATAATAAACAGAACAACTTAGGCCATGAACCTGCAGTTGGAGACACTGATGTGAACCCTATGTCCATGTGATTCCCACTGAGGTCAATGCAGATGCAGAGTCCATTCTAGTGAATCTGATTGCAGGATCAGGACCTTACACTATACATTTGATTTCATTTGTTTTGTTCCATAGTAGCATAGAGAAGGATAGGAAAGGCCTTCTAAGACATAGAGTCCAGACCTTTATGGATCAGAGTTGTTCCCTATGGTAGATCTTCCAGTTCCACTCAGTAGTATGCTCTCTTTCTGCACAGGTGATGAATTCACAGCCTTCTAGATATTTCAAAAATCACATGACTGCTGCAATACTGTCTTCCTGATGTAGCACATAGAACAAAAAGGAGTAACAATGGGCAAGGATTTATGGGTAACACATAACTTTATTATCCCTGAGTTCTGAAGGTTAAAAATATGCATGATTACTAAAAGATTTAGTGACTACATACACTTTACCCATGATGAACAACAGCTCTGCAGGTGCCTTATAAACATGTATTAATAGCTATTGATAAAACAAGGAAAAGTCATTATATCTCATATGTCTTTGCTTCCTACCCTAATCATACTTCATCATTAACGGTCTCCCATAAGAGGAGATGCCCTGGTCATTGATTTGTTTAATTCCTTAACATTAAACAGTTTTGTATTGAATAATTGCTGCAGTTTTTAGCAATTACAGTTGTCTGCATTAACTTTTTATTGGCTATGGTGTTTCACATAGGATAGAGTAAAAAAGATTTATTTTTATTGTAAAAATAAAAATGAAATTTCATGTTGGGTTTTTCAAAAAAACTTTAAGGAGTTAGACACCCAAATCCCATTGAAATGTAATGAAAATTGAATGCTTAACCCCCTTAGAGTCATAGAGTTTAAGACCAGAAAGAACAATTAGATCATTTAGTCTGAAATCCTGTATATCACAGACCATTACTTTTCACCCAGTTACCTCTTACTGAGCCCAGCAGAACCCTTAAAAAACCCCTGCCTTATTTCTCTGAAAAACTCTAAAGTGCATGGTATGAAAAGTGAAAAAACACACATTCTTTGGATTATACCAGTGCCCACAAGGTGCTAATTTCTGTCAAAACACATAATTGCACACCGTCCCTACACCAGAGTCCCAATCCATGGAGATTTAACAGCTCAAACTCATGCCAATCTCTCTTGTTTTTTCCCCAATAGCACTCCTACAAATAATCTGAACGTCAAAACCTCACAACTGTTTGCCAAGTTTCTAACTTATCACTTTAAAAGCATGACTTTCTGAAACCATAGACTCCTATAACTGCAATGTTTGAATTCCCCAGTCCTCTACCTTTAAATTCCTAAATTAAAATTCTTTACCTTTAACGTTACTCTATAACCTGTTACTTCTACCTGAAACTATGGACGCTCTCTGGATCTTGGAAAACTGGTCCTGTCTCTCTCCCCACCACCTCCTCCTTCTCTCCTCTAGGTCACACCCCTGTTGCTTTGATTGGATGGCTTTTGGTAACTGAAGCTGGGCCATAGAAAGCTCCCAAACTGACTGGAGGGATTCCTTGTCCATCTGTCTCATTTTACTTGTTTACAGATCCCAGCCCCCACTTTTTCAGGAGCTTGGAGTTTACTATCCTGTGTTTCCAAGGAGACGTTGGTCGCTGTGACAGGCCAAACCTTCCCTTACTGACTGAGCCACCAGCTAGGAGTACTTATACTGCGCCTGTGTTGTGTGATTAGCAGATTTGTTTGTTTTGTTTTTTTCTGTTTTATAAATTGCCTCACCCTTCCCCTTCTGCCCAGGCTGGCTGTATGCAGATCTTCCTGCAGCATATGGATTAACAATGGAGGTTTGACTCCATTTTCTTTGCCCATCCAAATTCCCTGTTTAATAAAAGGGTTATGTAAAGATTACAAGATAGCGCTCTATCTAAACAGGTAGTCGTAAAAAATTACATCTATTCAAGACTAGATGTGATTTAAAAAACTCACTGGTGTAATTCCTGTGCCCAAATAAAATGAGAGAAATTAGTGAAGAATTAGTCATTTTGGTTCCACAAAAATCAAGGTGCAGACATATTCTGTGAAGTCAATTATTTCACTATTTCAAGGAATTATTCGAGAAGAAGCTGTATAAGGAAATCCTGGAATTTCATTAATCCACTGTAAAAAGAAAACTGAAATGACAAAATGTGATATGATACTAAATCATCATGCTCTGTTCCATTTAGACACAATTATTCTATTTACAGTAAGTTACAGTAGAGACCTATTGTTTGGAAAATAAATCAACTCAGTGAACCAAGCAATATATCAAGCAATGTTATACTCAGGGGCTGATAAACAGATTCCTGCAATAGCTTCCTGAACCGCCCAAAACTTCCCCTGAAGGCAATGCAAGTCAATTAAAGTCAATGAAAGTGTGGGATGTGTAAGGAGGGGAGGATCAGACTTTAAGAATGAATTACCAGAGCAGGAAATGATTTCGGCTGCTTGGACAAACACTAACGTGATGACCTTTGCATCCTGACTGACAGTTTGTCCTTCATCAACATGTACGTCCTGGTACCAAGCTACACGATGCGTAAGACTTAAAAATATGCCTCTTTTTTTCACCTGGCAATTGATTTAACTTCTTGTGTGGCCAGGAAGCAATGCACATTTAATCATTCCCTAGTTATAAAAGTATTGATTCTAAGTCAACGTAAAACCCCTTTTTCATCTTTAGCCTCCACGAGAGCTCTGGATTTATTTTTATATTTATCTTCTGGGAATATGACAGAGGAGAAAACCTCTAAAGGAAGATTCATTTAGTGGCCACAGCACTAGGAATGCCCCCAAATGGCTTCAAGCATGTGCTGCATGTGAATGAAGTATCAAAGCAAAAGCGTGAGTTAAAAAATAAATAGAGAGAGAGACTAAGATGTAAGTCCAGAGTTTCTGCTGGTGACTCTGTGTGTACTGGCAGAGAACGTGGCCCATTAAATGCAGAGCCTCCAGATCAGAAAAGCAATTCTTTTGAATACAAAATTCCCATTCGCTTCCATAGGAGTCGCAAGTGTGTTAGGAGAGAGGGAACAGACCTTTAAATAGGCTAGAGGGCAATAAGAGGCACTGGTTAAATAAATGTCTGGTTCCTCTTCCCGTCTACTTAAGCTCATGCCCCCTCAAAGCACACACACTGCACACATTCACATCCAGACCCCGCTGTTCAATCTACCTTTGGCACATAGTTTGCATGTTCCAGATTTTAAAGCAAAATCGCAGTTAATGATTTATGAATTTGGACAGTTACCAGAGTGCTTACATGGTATTTTGTGCAAGACCTGTCTGTGACATAAAGTATCTCATCATACCTGCCTTGTCTGCTTTGCCATTGTAGACTCTGTCCATAACAGGGCCAGCTGGAAAATGCCAACTTTTCATCAAAAAAGGGAGAGAGATTTCACCAAAATGTTTGAGATTTTCCTCCTCATTTGCTAACAACCTCTAAACACACATTAACCATTGCACATAAGTGTGAGCAGGCAGAGAACAAGAGCGAGCTGCCCTACTAGTCCTCTCTGTGTAACTCCCATTGAGTCAATGGGAGTTCTACATTCAGCAGCCCACCGGATCTGGCTCTCAGTCATTACATGTCATATATTTCATGAGCAAGACAAGGTGGGGGTGATAATATGCTTTATTGGGCCAACTCTTACTGGTGAGAAAGAGCTCTGTGTGGGCTTAGAAGCTTGTCTCTCTCTCATCGGCAGAAGTTGGTCCAATAAATGATATCAGCTCACCTACCCTGTCTCTCTAATATCCTGGGACCAAGGTGGCTACAACTCTGCACATGTAGATCTCATGTCATTTTTACTCACAGTGAGTAAGTCTCACTACTTTAGGCAGCAACAACCACTCTCCTTAACTTCTACTCTGAAGACTTCAAAGAGCAATTCATGACTGCAGATTCTGGGCCAGAACTAGGGAGACATTACAAGCTTGTTAGTGAGACAGAAAAAACTACCGGGTCCCAGTCTTAGCCTAATAGACTAAACAAAGGGTTAAGAGACAGTGACTGCTTGACCAAAGAACAACATAGTCCCACACAAAATCTTTGTTTACATTGTTTTACAGAGCTCGAAAGGCACAGTGTGTTCATAGATGGATATAAGTCTTCCCAAAGCTCACAAATGAAATAAGTCTGAAAATCTCATTCTATTCCCTGATTGCAATTTGCTCATGTAACAAAGTCGCTGCACTGCTGGGAGTCTGTGTTCAGAAAAGGCTCAGGATTCAGAGAGGGATGTGCTGCGATGCACTGACATGTCTGTTGGAAAGCTTGCCTAAGGCCTGCCCTCTCTATGCCTGGCTGTAAACAGGATTATGCAAAACTCACTATAATGAGCACAAATTCATCCCGATTCCAATGGGCTTCATGGGCAAACTCTATTGTTTTCTACAGGGGCCTACATGAGCATGTTTAATGTTTTAGGATGGGAAAAATTCTCCTTCAATATTTCCCTCAGGAGCCTATTATGTGTTCAGATACCAATATGGTGACGGATGCTATTATAAAAAAACGAAGATAGAAAGAACTTTTGTAAACTACAATGTTTAACTGAGAAATTTGTAGCTATGAAACTGTTACATGGTTTCAAGGAGCTCATAAAATTACAATCTAAAAAGAGTTAGTGTGAGAGGCTTGCAAGTCATAAACTCTGTTGATAGTATATGTTGCTTGATCGCCAGCAAAGTACTAATATGCTGTTACAAGTCTTGATATAAAATCATAGAAGAAAAATCCCCCAGCCTCACCATTAATTCATTATTATTATCTATTAGTAGTGATAATCCATGAAACATTCATGCTTGTGCAACAATAAGGTTTATAGCCCTGAAGGCTACAGCAAATAGGAATAATGTCACTGCACATACTTAGAAATGTCAGGGCTGTAGCTTTGTGGTAATACATAGCCAATGGATGGAGAGATGATCACTCATGTACAAGTCTGCCAACCAATTACATTACTGGTGCTGGCACAGTTCTCTTGGTAACAGGCTTGCCACCTATGGAATTAATTCTCTGTAGAAATAGGACTCAGCAAGAATTGGTCTAATTTTAGAAAGAGCTCTTTGTCCGGGCCTTCCCAAATGATGAATCCTGCTCTCCTAGATACCTGTAAAGCTGCACTCAGTCAGGGAGCATGGCATTTGATTCCTGTCAGTCAAGTGTTGAATGTCTCAGTTTAGCCCAGTAAGGAGCCCTGATACCACAATAATGGGACCAAAAAGAAACTTATGAGATAAAATCAATGACAACTAATAGTAATAATAATATACCAGAAGACACATGGGAAAGAAAATGTAACATAATACATAGATGAAATGTCGGAACAGCACTGGAAGTATATATGGTGCTTTACAACTAGCATGTGTTAGTAAAGAAAGGTACAACAATCTAAAGGGTGGAAGCTGAAGATAAACAAATTTAGAGGGGAAATAAGCTGTACATTTTGAATGGTGAGAGTAATTAATCACTTGAACAATTTACCAAGGATCGTGGTGGAGTCTCTATAATGGACAATTTTTAAATGAACAGTGGATGTTTTTCTACAAGATCTGTGCTAGGAATTATTTTGAGGCGGTTCTATGGCCTGTGTCATGCAATAAATCAGACTAGATGATCAGAATGGTCCTTTCTGTCCTTAGAATCTAAGGCTCTACGAAAAAGAAGAATAGCAGATAGAATTATTTATGCCTGAGGCATAAGGAACAAAGAACAATACATGGCTAAGAGAAAGCTGGGTAAACAGACAACCCTGTGTGTTTCAAGCTGATGAACAGAGTCAGCATGACTCCAGATAAATGAGCTGTAATTGGGTGGGACACAAGAAGAACTGAGAAAGACGTCAAAGTTAACTCCCTGGTACAGATGCCAGAACAGAGTTCAGGGAGAGGCCTAAGATGACCGATGTGAGTAATGACACGCTCCCCGCACAGATGTGTGCCAATCCTAGTCCATAGAAATGAAAGGATAAAACTATAAACAATTGTTATTGTTAAATACTAATTACTGCCTTTTTGCTTTAAATCTCCAGGAATGTACCTGATGGTCAACCAGGAGAGCTGCTACCTCATTTTTCTGGACCCCCAAATTAGTATTTAACCTATATATTTTAATAGACATAGTTTGAGGGTAATTACCAGTGTATTAGCAATATGTTAATTTGAGCCATGGGTGGAGCCATTATGTAATCTTTTAGACCATTGGCTTATTGTGCTTATCTTGTTTCGCTGCTAGAACCTATCCAGGGCCTTGAGAACTCCCACCTCTTCTGTCCGCACAAAGAGCACCCTATATCATCGATTGTAATCAATTCTTTTGCAGCGTCTCTGATAAGTGCCTAAGAAGCAAAGTGACACTCCGCCAGCGCTGTGCATAATAAACTCCTGTGCTTGACTCTACATGGTGTCCATTTCTGTTCCTTCATACACCCTTTCCAAAAACCAGCTTGGTCTTTTCTGAGAACACTATCAGCTGCTTCTGATGTATACTGGACTGTGATCTTGCACAATACTTTGCTTGGCACAGATAAAAGTGTGATATTATGCCTGTTATTACAATCACGAAGCATTCCTTTCTTTGCTATCTTCACTATAACCCCACTGGTCCACTCATCTGGCACATTTTCCCTTTCCCAGATTGAGCTGTTAATTTAGAATTTACTTGAACAATTCTGCATTCAAGTTATCCTTGCCAGGAGCTTTCCCGTTTTTTAAGAATTTGATGGCTTGAATGATCTCTGCCTTTACTTAGCATATCTGTGTTGATATCAAGATTTTCTTCTGCCTCCTGGGTGTTTTCTTCCTCTCTAGTTGGCCCCCTGTTCAGCAATTCTTTGAAATGCTCTGTCCAGTGCATTTCTTGTTCCTTTTGGTTGTTAGTAGGTGTCCTTGTTTGTTCCTGATGAGGGTGCTTATTGTGTCTGCTGTTTACCACTTATAAGCTGTGTCATTTGTAGATAGTTCCTTGTTCACCACCAGCAGCTGAATCCTCTGCTTGTGTTGCCAGATCAATATGATGCTATTTGTCTGCTCTCACAAGGTATTTGACCTCCTGTTGTGCCTTGCTATACTGCTTGTGATATTTGTCCTTTAGCTTCTAGGATCTTGTGTCTAAAACTTTTTTCTTTGAGACTGATCTGGGTTCTATGGTGCTGGGGCTAATCCAATCCTTCCTTCTTTACTTGTAGCCTAGACAGGCTTCACTGCTCTGTTTATAAATTGCTGTTACTTTGTCCCACTTCTTGTTGATCTCATCTTGATGAAGAGGAGGGGAATGCAGGTCTTCAAGTGTTTGAAACCCACTCTTAAACTGCAGAATGAAGGCTTTTTATACTTCAAGGGAATCTAGCTTGTCAATATCATAATGTCTATGTCCCTTATTTGGTGGACCCACACTTCTCAGTTTTAGCTTGATGGAGGCTGTCACAAGGGGTGGTCACTGCCAACTTCTGCACCCCTTCTCACATCTGTCAGTGAGCGTCGCCATTTATCGTTGATCACGTTATGGTCAATCTGCTTCTTATCTCTGCCATTTGGAGAACACCATATCAGCATGTGAATTTCACGATGTTCAAATAGGGTTCTGCAGATGAATAGGTCATTCATATTACAGAAATCAACAAACCTTTCTCCGTTTTCATTCATAGTGCCACACCCATGTCTTCCCATTGCTCAGTCGTTGTTTATGTTGTCCTTATCGACCTTGGCATTCAGATTTCCCATGACAAGAGTTAGGTCATAGACTGGTACTTTCTCTAACTCTACCTGTAGTGCAAGTTAGAATTTGTCCTTTATTTCTTCATCACTGTCATTTGTCAGAGCATAACACTGAATCAGCGTGACATTATTATGTTTCCCTTTCAGTCTGGTTCTCAGAAGTCTGCTGCTGATGGCTTTCCATTCAAGCAAGTAATGCTCCACTCCAGGAGTGGGCAAACTTTTTGGCCCGAAGGCCACATTGGGGTTAAAAATTGTGCTGAGGGCCGGGTAGGGAAGGCGGACGGCTAGGTAGGAAAGGTGGTGCCTCCCCAAACAGCCTGGCCCCGCTCCCTATCCGGCTCCCCACCCAATTCCCATCCCCTGACTCCCCCCCTCACAATCCCCGACCCATTCAACCCCCCCTTCTCCCCTCATTGACCCCATCTGGAGATCGCCCACTCTAACTGCCCCCCCAGAACCCCACCACCTATCTAAGCCCCCCATTCTTTGTTCCCTGAATACCCCTTTCTGAGATTTCCCCACCCTAACCACCACCCTGGAGGACCCCACTCCCCATTTAAGCCCCCCTGCTTTGTTTCCTGACTGCCCCCTCCTGAGATCCCCCCACCCCAACCACCACCACCACTCTGGGACCCCACCACCTAAGTCCCCCGCTTACCTTACTCAGCTGGGTGCTCCTTTACCCGGCTCCCAGCCAGAGAGCATGGGCCTGCCGCTCCCCGCACTGCCCCAGGCCCCCGGCCAGGAATGTGGGGCCCAGCGGCTCTCCGCGCTGCTCCCGGCCGGGAAGTGCGGGGCCCAGCGGCTGCCACTCTGGGCCCAGCCAGCAAACGCGAGGCCGCGTGGCTCCCCGCACTCCACCCGGCCCCCTGGCCAGGGAGCGCTGGGGCACGCTGCGCTGGGCCCGGCCAGGGAGGGCAGGCCCCACGGCTCCCCGCACTTGGCCCGCCCCCGGCCAGAGTGCAGGGGACCGGCGGCACAGCGCACTCGGCCCAGCCGCTGGGCTGGGAACACGGGGCCAGTGGCCCCACACCCCGGCCCCATCTCACGGGCCGGATTAAAATGGCCAGCGGGCTGCACGTGGCCCGCGGGCTGTAGTTTGCCCACCCCTGCTCCACTCTCTTCTTCAAAAAGGATGGCAACGCCCACATGTTGGCAACACCTGGCCAGGAAACAGAAAACATATTAACAAGGCTACTGTGAATTCACGTTTTGATCATTGATTCATGCCCTTGTTCAGAATAAATCTACACAAAGTTGCTCTCTCTATTTGTTATGCTAGTTCTAGGCTTGACTTAAACTGATCTTATTTATAAAGCATAGTGTACTGGAACTTTTCTTAGATTTCAGAGCAGGACCAACTGCTGGGATTTATGCAGACTCCATGTAAAACTAACCCCATGTTGCTTACTGCTCTCCATGTTTTGCAAACCACAAGTGAGGTGATGAATGGGTTATGAGCAAGTCTTCCTTCTGCCTGTCACACATATGGCATAATTTATTTTCCTGATGCCAGTTTGGCAGTGCAGCATTATGAGAGGTTCAGAGACATCTGCCCGTTTGTGCTCTGGAGGTGTGGCTTGTCTCAGGCTGATGACTGGAGGGAGAGGACCACTTCTCGCTTTGCTTTTCCTGCTGCACTTCCTACTCCCTGAAGCTTTCAAGATCCTGATTCATCGGTGAGTGGTAAGGGATAGCAAAGTACAAGAGCTTTGCATAGTCTTCCAAGCTTTTTAAAGCACATGCATGTTTTCCTCTGACAAGTCAAAAGGGACTTTTTGTTCTCTTGAACTGGACAGTTTGCAGTGCATGCATTTAAAGGAGCGGTCAAACTGGGAGACTATTTTGTATTTCATTTCAAAGTGCGCTTCACACTTGCTGGCCAAAAGACACTTAGCCTGGGACATCCTGTCCTGTCCAAGAGGAGCCTTATGCATGGTACATGCTGTGAGCACTGTTTACAGGACATTTATTGTAATGTTCTGTGTGATTTTTTAAATGCGCGAATGTGTATTCCTTTGTTAACTTTGCCTTTTATCACTATTTCATATGGAATGTCACAGTTGTTTCATTAGCTGGAATTTAGCCAAGTGAACTCTCTCCTGATTACTTTTCCTGGCATTAGACCTGTTGCCGGGAAAGGAGTGTTATTTCTGTCATACAGTAAGGAGGACTGTTAAACAGAGGTTACAGCAAACATTTGTTATGCATCGCTATTTTGGCATCAGTAACTCAGATCCCACGGACCTTCAGTGAATGTCCCTATAATCACCTGGTTAGACTCAAGAGGAAATAGCTCCTGCCTATGCCCATTTCAGCCTCAGGAACAGCAAATACTCACTTTGTTATTTCATGTATTAACTAGTGAAAGAGAATGGAGATGATCAAACCAAAATAACCCCTTCAGAATCTTCTTTTACCTCACCCAGTCCAGCTACAAACACACCAGCTCCAGTTGTGAAGGTCTCTGGTGGGAGTTGTGCTTGAGTAAATACTCAGGGCCTTCCATTCTGCAACTTGTAGGGGAACACAGGAATAGGAATCAGGGGTTTGTCAGTGCAGAATGCTCCCCTTTCTCTAAGCCTGTGTCAAAGCTCAGTGGGTTTTTCAGAGGCCCTGCGAGGGTCAGAGCTGAGATGAATCTACACCACAAAACATAAGCCCCTCAGAAACCCATGGCTTTCTGAGCAGAGTGAAGGAGTCTCTCAAATCCAGTGACTTGGAGAAGGAAGGCATGGGTTAGTATTATCTTCACAGCATACAAACAGAGAAATTAGATTTTAAAAAAACATGGAATCCTCTGGCTGGAAGGTTGCATTACTTTTATTCTTGGAACCCAGAACAAGAACACACAGTGACCAAAAACAGAAACACAAGGCAGGCTACTTTGTACAGCAGAGAGGCACAACTCACCCCACCTTGTTTGAAGCCGTTTCTTTTCCAGACTGACTGCTGCTTCCCAGATCGCATGCTTTACTACAGAGTGCTCTAACCTGCAAGCTGGACAAGGAATACCATCCTCCACACACCCCAGCTCTCAGAGTGATAAATTGCAATTCCAACACCGTCCTCAATATGCCACACTCAGCTTGTAAGTGGGCATGGAACTGGCAGACCAATGCAAAAGAGCAACAGGGGTGGCAGAAGCAGGAGGGGAGGCAGGATAGTGGAAGGAGGGAGAGCAGGGGCAAGCTAGTGCCTCTGCTTTTTGCACACCCCAGCACTTGTGCAGAAGCAAGAGAAGAACCCCGCTATGGTTCCCCCTCATACACATGAGATACGAGTGGGACGTAGAGGAGGGGCCACTGCAGCAGAGGAGATGGGGTGGCCACAGGGTAGGAAGCAGGTAGGACTGTCCAGCCTGGATCCTTTTTCCTGCCATAATGGGTCCTGGCAGAGACACTGGGACAGGAGCAGGAGCATATGCACCAGTCACCAGGGTTGGGGATGGGACAGAGGGTGTTGGTGAAGAGGGTGCCAGCTGCCAAGGACGGATGGGGGAAAACCAGGCACCAGCTGCCCAAGAACGGCAGTAGAACTGCTGGGATGCCCTTTCCCAGCCTGGAGCTAGCTGCCCCACACTTCCCAACTGTAAGAAACACTAGCTTTCCTTGCTCCCCCTCCTGTCCTTTTGCATCCCTATTCACAGGGAGCTTCTGCCCCTCTGAGTAACCGACAGACCCTCTCTGAGTTCAGTAGTACAGGATCAAGCCCCACGAGCTTAGGGCCTGATGCCGTGAAGTCCTGCAGAGCACTTTTATCTCCCACTTACATTAAGCAGTACCTGCACAGAGCTCAGGCTCTGGTGTCCCCGGAGCTGTGTCATTTGGCCAGGCTTTCAACTATGATCATAAAATCACCACAAGTCTCTGCATTTTAATCTCTTCATGAAGGTATATATCTGCACTGTTGACTCTGAGCACAATTCTTCACTCCCACCCGCTCCCACCAGGTCAACGCCTGGGACGATGGATAGGGCATGTCCTCCAGGCATGGGGAGGAGCTCACCTCCAGCCTTATGCTTTTCAGCAGTCCTGATATCAGCAATACTTACTGGATGTTTTGTTGTTCCTGTCAGGATATGTCCTGGGGGTTACCTACCTTTGTGTTAAACCCATGACTTATATTATGATAATTTGTCAGTAGGTGACTAAGAATTAAATATACAACTGCACAATGAAATGCACAATTAATACATGAGCAATGACTAATACATAGGGATGGTAGTACTGCCCAAAAGGATCTGGGGATAATAGTGGATCACCAACTGAATACGTTGTCATCAATATGACATAGCTCCAAAAAAGCTAATACAGTTATGGGATGTATTCAGAGAAGTGTTGTATATAAGACAAGAGGTATTTGTCCTACTCTACTCATCACCAGCAAGGCCTCAGCTAGATTACTGTGTCCACTTCTGGACACCACAATTTAGGAAAGAGGTGGACAAATTGGAGAGTGTGCGGAGGACACAGCAACAAAAATTATAAAATGTTTAGAAAACCTGATGTATGAAGAAAGGTTAAAGAACCAGGCGTGATTGCACTTGAGAAAAGATGACTGAAGGGGAGCCTGGCAACAATCTTCAAATATGTTAAGGGCTGTTAAAGAGAGGATGTGATCAGTTGTTCTCCATGTCCACTAAGGGAGGAAAAAGGAGTAATGGGCTTAATCTACAACCACGGAAATGTAGGTTAGAGATTAGGAAAAGCTTCCTAACTCTAAGGGTAGGTAAGTATTGGAATGGGCTTCCCAGGAGGTTATGGAGTCCACAACATTGGAGATTTTTAAGAACGGGATGGACAAACACCTGTTAGGAATGGTCTGTGTTTACTTGCTAATGCCTGAGTGCAAGAGGCTGGACTTGGTGCCTTCTGAAGATCTCTTACAGCCCTACATTTCTGTAATTCAGTGTGCTCCCCATCACAATAGGTTGACCTCTGTCATGAATATCTGTGGGTTTAGAGGGTGCATGTTGTAGAAGACTCTGCAGCTGTTGAAAAGCAGGTAGTGATGAGAAATATGCTCTGTGGCCAAGGAAGCCTCAAAATCCCTCATAGATTTAACCTCCATCTTTCTGACAGCTGTATCTTTAGGGAAGAAATTCTCTTCTGATAGGTTTAAGACTAGCAGCCGTGTTAGTCTGTATCCGTAAATAAGGGCCCCCAACTTAAACCTCTCCAACGCATCATCAAAGACCTATAACCTATCCTGAAAGTTGATCCCTCACTCTCACAGATCTTGGGAGACAGACTAGTTCTCGCTTACAGACAGCCCCCCAACCTGAAACAAATACTCACCAGCAACCACACACCACACAGCAAACACACTTATCCAGGTATCTATCCTTGTAACAAAGCCCGATGCCAACTCTGTCCTCAAAGCCATTCAACTGACACCATCATAGGACCTAATCACATCAGCCACACCATCAGAGGCTCATTCACCTGCACATCGGTCAATGTCATCATGTGCCAGCAATGCCCCTCTGCTATGCACAGTGGCCAAACTGGACAGTCTCTATGCAAAAGAATAAATGGATACAAATCTGACATCAGGAATCATAACATTCAAAAACCAGTAGGAGAACACTTCAACCTCCCTGGTCATTCCATTAAAGATTTGAAGGTGTCAATTTTAAAACAGAAAAACTTCCAAAACAGACTCCAATGAGAAACTGAGGAACTGGAATTAATTTTCAAATTGGACACTATAAACCAAGGGCAAAACAGGGATTCTGGATGGCTCTCTGATTATACTAATTGATTGCATTTCCCTAGTTAATTTACCTTCAATAGTTATCTCCTGTCAGACAAAGATTCGATTTCAAAAGTTTTTTTTTCCCTCTTCTCCTGCTGATAATGGCCCATCCAAATTAAACAGCCTTTTAGAATTGGTATGCTAATGTACAACCTTTTTTTCGCTTTCTGTGTATATAAATACATCTTACTTCTGTTCCAGTCTATGCATCCGATGAAGTGGGCTATAGCCCACGAAAGCTTATGCTGAAATAAACTGGTTAGTCTCTAAGGGCTGGTCTACACTACGGCTTAAGGTCGATTGTAACAACGTTGCGTCGATATTACCTTGTACCCATCCTCACATGGACACCTGTTCCGTCAACTTAAAGGGCTCTCAAAATCGATTTCTGTACTCCTCCATAACCAGGGGAATAGCGCTTAAATCGACATCTCTGGGTCGACTGTGCATTAGCGAGGATGCATGTGGAGGCTATTGGCCTCCTGGAGTTGTTCCACAATGCTTCATTGTGACCGCTCTGGACAGCACTCTCAACTCGCATGCACTGGCCAGGTAGACAGGAAAAGCCCCGGGAACTTTTAAATTTCATTTCCTGTTTGGCCAGTGTGGCGAGCTCACCTGCACAGGACACTCACCATGCAGAGCTCATCAGCACAAGCCACCATGCAGAGCTCATCATCGCAAAAGAGCTCCAGCATGGTTCACAGGAGGTGTTGGATCAGATCGCTATCTGGGGAGAGGTATCCGTGATGGCAGAACTCTGTTCCAACAAACGGAATGCCCACACGTTTGGCAGAGTCTCCAAGGCCATGTTTGATAGGGGCCACAACAGGGACGCACAACAGTGCTGCGTGAAAATTAAGGAGCTGAGGCAAGCGTTCCAGAAAACAAAAGGGGCAAATGGACGCTCTGGGGCACCGCCGCAGACATGCCGTTTCTACAATGAACTGAATCAAATACTGAATCAAATACCAGATGGGGAAGTTGGCAAAGGTACTTCTGGTGAGATTCCCTTTAGGAATAAGATAAGGCAAGATTTAAAAGGAAGCATTTATTAATGATTAACTTGCCCTAAGGACTTGGAATGCATGCGTGGCTACTACAGCTACTGGACAAGTCTGTTAACGTTTTCGGGGATGGAGAGCAAATCCTCCAGGGTCATTTCCATGAAGCTGTCCTGCAGATACTG
>ML677342.1:29139081-29167612 GCA_007922305.1 Dermatemys mawii | reverse complement strand
ATGCATCCGACGAAGTGGGTATTAGCCCACGAAAGCTCATGCTCTGAAAAAATTTCAGTTAGTCTTTAAGGTGCCACAGGACTCTTTGTCACTTCTGCAATTCCAGACTAACACGGCTACCCCTCTGATTCATTTCCATGAAGCTGTCTTGCAGATACTATAGAAGCCTTTGCAGGAGGTTTCTGGGGAGAGCAGCCTTATTTCGTCCTCCATGGTAGGACACTTTCCCATGCCAGGCTAGTAGTCTGGTATCATAGCATGAAAAAGCATGGCAGCATATGGTCCTGGGGTTTGCTGGCATTCCAGCAACATCCGTTCTTTCTCTCTCTGTGTAATCCTCAGCAGAGTGATATTGTTCATGGTAGCCTATTTGAAATATGGGACTGTAAGTAAGGGGACAGTCATTTGCAGATGTTCTCGCTGGGCTGCTCATATATGTGGCTGTAAAGTAATCCTCCCCACTGTATCCCAAGCGGCATGTGTGTGTTTGGGAGGGGCAGGGGAGAGAAATTATGCTGGGTGACTTGCGGTTCACTAGCAGGGAACCTTCATGATAGCAGCCACACAGTGTGGGGGAGGGGAAGGAGCCACGGGGTGAGGAGGTGGTTACTATGGGAAAGGAGAGTGCTGCTGCAAAGAATGTGGATCAAACCGAAAGAATATGGCTTACTATGGCTGCCTGCATGGTGATTTCTGTTGCCCAGCCCTGCGTGTCTGATGTCTCTACAGGAAAGCCACAGGCACTCAATTTAAGGTGCAAAATGCGACCTTGTACAGAAAGCATATGTGCTATGTGAATACTTTGTTTCACCCTGAAAGACTATATCCATTGTGCTGTAAAATGTCTCTCTCTTATAACCTTGTCTCCCTTTTTTTGCCTCCTGCAAATGTCTCCGTGCTCTCAGTGCTCCCCCTTTCATGCCCATCACAGAGGCTAGCACAGATAAGAAAGAGAAAAAAAAAAAAAGGACTCGCGCTGAGATGTTCTCTGAACTTATGAATTCCTCCCACACTGAAGGAGCTCGGCAGAGTGCATGGAGAGAAACACTTATAGAGTCCCAGAATGCATGGAGGCAGAGTCTTTTAGAGTCCAGACAGCAGTAGCAGAACAGGCTCTTTTTACCTGTTTTACTGGGGTCCCTGCAATGCTATGGGCAGGGTACAGTCTCTCATGACCCTTTTTATTGAGAGCCTTGAGCCCTCTAGACATGTCTTCCTCTGTGTACTAACTTTCTGGGTCCCATTTCACTGCTTGAGAGAGTCTCTTTTTAAGAATTCTACCAAACGTCTAAGGAAGAGATGGTGTAAGAGTCCTGCTTCTTTCCCCAGGGATCCAAGGACCCCCATCAGTTCTGGGAGGGACTTCGGATCGCTTAAGTGTTCTTTTCCTTGCAGCCCAGGTCTTTTGTAGGATTTACTTCCTTAATTGGTATAATAGCATCCTCATCTTTGTACTCTGCTCTTGAAAGTCTGGGAAGCTCCTGACTGGGCTTTTCTGCATTGAGTTGTGACTCCTCAGGGCAGTGGACTATCCAATATGCCAGTCTGCTTGAGCCCCATGCAGGTGCAGTGGAGGTGTCGGCTTGTGAACAGGGAGAGCATCATTTTACTCCTGTAGAATCTGTAAATACTGGTGCAGCATCTCCCTATGTAAATACATAGGGAGATGCTGCATAGACTTAGCCAGGTTCCTGCCTGTATACTCAGCCATTTTTTGTGGAGTCAAGAGAGGAGATTGCTATACTGGTGGATCTGGGTGGCTGACACCATCATTCTGCCTATTATCTGATCCAGGGAAGAGTAAGAGAAGTAAGAGAAATGAGCATTATAAAGTTGCGTGTTATTCCTTGAAAAACGAATTGAAAAAGCAAAGTTGACAAAGCAAATTGCGAGGAGCAAAGCGAACAGCCACTAAATGCTGCCATGGAGGTAAAAATTTGGTGGAAAACCAGAAAAGGGGGATGGCCAGCAGAGACTACATTACAATGCTTCTGGAACTGCAGAGAGGAAGGAAGCAGCTGACTATACATCAGAATCACAGGAGATGCTGGTCTGCAAAAAGCAGAGGTTCAGATCACAATCTTTAATAGTGTACTTTGGATGGATTACAAGGGAAGTGTCATACTTCAGCAGCTTAAAGATCGTAGTGTGGAAGATGAAGCTTCCCAACGAGGATGGGAAGTAACACCGTTTATTCCTATGTTTAACCAGTTGGGCTGCAGGAAAACAATGTATCACTGTTCTTTTTCAGAATATCTTTGTAAATTATTCCAAAAAGCATCCTTCCCATCTTAAAAAAGTGTGATGAGTACATACAAATCCTGTAAGTTTAATATTAGTCCGCTATTTGAACAAGTTTAAAAAAATGAAGTAAGGGTATACTCTCAATTAAATCAATTCACAATTAATTGAAAAAAATTATCTGAAAAAGATTAGTAACAAAAGCATTTCTAGAGGAAGTCTAAATGTATAAAGCACATACAAGCAGTATTGTAGAAATGTATTTTATTTCATGCAAACAATTTTATTTCATTAGATATTCAAACATACAATTAAAAATATATCCAGTACACCAATAATTTAGAACACTACACAAAAACAACTGCAATTCAGTAAGGGTCAAAACAACAAAGCATGAAATTATGCACACTTATATTTGTATCAAGGTAAAAAGCTAGTCTATCCATAAGCAGCACTTCTATAGCCTATTCTGAATACACGTTTGAAAATGGAATAAGGTCTGCAATTACTAAAGTTGTACCAACAGAAATAAATTAATTCCCTGCCCTTCCACCCATGTCTATAGCAGGGGTTCTCAAACTTCATTGCACCGTGACCCACTTCTGACAACAAAAATTACTATACAACCCCAGAAGAGGGTGACTGAAGCCTGAGCACACCTGAGCCCTGATGCCTTGGACAGGAGGGAGGAAGACAAAGCCTGAGCCTCACCACCCCAAGTGAGGGGGCCAAACCTGAAGCTCAAGAGCTTCAGCCCTGGATGGGGGTCTATAACCTGAGCCCTAACACCCAGGGCTGAAGCCCTGGGGCCCACCAAGTCTAATGCCAACTCTGGTGACCCCATTAAAACAGGGTCCCAAACCACTTTGGAGTCCCAACGCACAGTTTGAGAACAGCTGGTCTATAGGAATGAAAGTATTCAAGTAAGAGTTTTGAGAGAGAGAAATTCTGACACACCATTCTCCAGTTACTACATTTCATAGGAGTACGTCATCTAGTAAGACATAGTCATGAAGTAATAATCAAAAGTTGAAAATTAGCATTGCTTACATATTACAATCTACATATTAAACACATTAACGTGGTGAGGAGCACACCCTATTACATTAGACGGTACAAAGAATCATCTCACTAATCTTGCTTTATGACTGAAAGTTACTGGATACAATACAGCATAATTCATACCAACAATTCATTAATACAGTAGACTGAGGGTCTGGTTCAAGGTGTAACTTTTTTGTTGGTAATGGTTGGTCGATATTAAGAGAATGAAGAAATATAGGAATGTCAACTTCAGACTAGACTAATCTGCTAGAGGCACAAGTAATATTGGCATAGTATTGATGTGAGGCAATAGATATCCCTCCACAGCACACTGGAGAAAGAGGATTTAAAAATCTCAATAAAAATGTTACAAGCAATTATTTACAAAAAGATAGTCTGTAAAAATTGCAATGACTTTCTTGCATTTCAGAGAAATTACATGTTAGGACACCGAATATACAGAGCATTAAAATTAGTGTTTTTTGTTAACAGTTACAATATATTCATTTTATTATAATGAATGAATCAATGAGAACTTCCTTCATAAGCTTCATAAAAAGATCTCTGATATTTTAAGTGCACATTAGGTCAAGTAATTAACAATGATAGTGAAAGAAAAGAACAGGAAACCTTCACTTGTTCTCAAACAGCTACAATATTCTAGGTTTAATTTAATAAACGTTACTACAATTACACTGAATTGGAGTAGAAAAACACAATTACTACACCTTTAATTGTACAGATAATTGTTAGGGCTTTGTTTTGCAATAGTAAGAATATAAATAGTGGAAAAAAATAGCAGCTTTTCCCCAGTCCTCTTAATACTGTAATCATAGCTACTTAAATATACAGGTCTACTATTTGATTAAACACAAATACAGGAGGCATTAAGCATTCTTCAGTAGTGTGAATTACAGCAGTATATGGTTTGTTCTAAAAGGACTTTTCCTTAGCACTTTAAAATCATACCTCAGGGATAATGTTACATCTCCCCAGCCCCAACATTAGACATTGGTATTAATATACAGCAAAAACAAAGTTCTATAGTTTCTCTCCAAATCATTAAATGATTCCTTACATTTGAATGCTACAAGCCAGACCTAATATAAGTGCACAGAACTCACTTCAGAATGTAGCTATTTCTACACACATTTTTAAACTCCTGATAATACAGATTTGCAAATCTAGCAAGGACATTAAATTTAACTAGGTGTAACAGAGGCTCTTCCCATACTTTAACAAAAACACAACACTTCTGAATTATTAGTGCAGTTACATTGTGCATTCTGATTTTTTTTCAATGTATTCAAAATTTGTATGGGTTTTCTAGTACATCACTGACAAGCCAGCATCTAAATATATTTAACTTGCTACTTATTTGGCATATTTCACAATTATAAATCAAACTGTGTTAACAACACGATGCAAGATAGGAAGTGTATATAATTACATTAGTATGTAATTTAATATAGTGACATTTTAGTTTAAGAAAATGTGATTTACATACTCTTTAGTTGCATATAAGTATGTTTATGTAGTGGCAGCATAAATACATGTTATTGTTCAGTCTCCCAAATCACAGTACAGTTTACAATGCAATTATTTTTGGACTTTCTAATTTTGAGTATTAGTGGTGCAGGAACATAATATGCACATATTTGTGAGATTTACTGAGAAAAATAAATTTCTGTATCCATGAACAGTATGTACTTACACATTGTGTCCTCTCACAAAATAACAACACTGATAATTAATTAGTACAAGAATATTTATTAAAAAGCCAACTGTTGGTTTTAAAAGTCAATGTGAGTTTTGCCATTAACTTCAGTGAGATCAGGATCTCACCCCACTCATCTAGCAACAATCAAAACGCAGGGAAACTCTGAAAGCAACATTTTACTACAAAACATCTCATCAGTGATGCAGCTGCTCCTATGCTTTATGGACAATACCTAGACAATCAGTTAATTGCACCATCACCTGGAATAGACCACAAAACCAAAGAAATTCCCACCACAGTTTGGGGGTTAAAATTCCATGTTGGGGTTTGTATTTTAATCACTGGAGTCCCGTTAACACTTGTCTAAATCCTTATGTTCCATTTTGAAAATTATCAGTGGGAATCCAGACATAGGGTCTAGTTAATTTTCTTATTACATGGGTTTGACTACGCTCCCACTGAAGTTAAAGAAAACTTCCATTGATTTAAATGATAGCAAGAGCAGCTCTCCTTAGGGCTAAGTTCTACTTGCACAATGACAACTGGATCAGGTTCTTCAGGAGTATCCAGCATTTCTTCTGTGAAGTTTATTCTCTCTCCCCTGGTAACAGCAGTGGAACTAAGAATAGATCCCCTTCAATGTGACTTGTAATGCATTAATGAAGAGCATGTGGTTTTTTGAGGGGGGCATGAAGAGGGCTTCTTTTTGAAGTTCAAAAACAAATTTTCCGGTCTTCAGGTATCAATTTCTTTAAAATAAATAAATAAAAAAAATAGGAATGCCAAATCTAACCTCTCATGGTTTTGCTGGAAGACTTAAAGGAGGAGGAGAATGTGCCTAAGAGCCTGTGTATTTTCAGTAATCATACTTTGATTGAAGAGGAGGGAGAGAGAAAATGTAATAAAGATCCTTTCTCCAAAATGTTTATTATTGGAGTTAAATAGATGTTAACATAAAGATCAATAATACATTTTTAAACAGTCTGAATAAAATTTTTCTTCCTTTCAATTGTTTAGCTTTTAGTCTTTGGTGCTGTCATTAGTTCTCCAATGATCAGTCTTCCAGGCACACAAGACCTGGATTTCTAAAGTTAAAACACACACACAGGAGCAGTAACTCCCCAAATTCCAGAACACATTTTGAAAAAAATTCTCCCAGGCCCACTTTTAAGAGATAATTTATGTGCTTGGATGCAAATGAGGTTCCCACTGTTTTCAGTAGGAACAATACATGTAGCTAAAGAAAGGATTCAGAGGTAATCTGCTATCATATGTCTATTTATTTATGTAATGGGTTCTCTAGAAATAGACTAGAATTTCACTATCCTTCAAAATAGTTACTCAAATCCTTGTAAATAAGCAGAGAATACTCACTACAAGTAGCATTATTTTATGAACTTCTGAATTATTATTCATTAAAGCAGGTTAGAATCACATTAACACAGATTTTAGAAAACAGACTATTACTAAATGGAATACTTCATCCATGAAAATCTATTTTTCAGTGTAAACCCATTTGTAAATGCTTTAGGAGTTGCTCACCTTTCAAGTATGAAAAAGAAAAACAGTTATGAGATCTAAGGCTTCAGCTTTCACCATCACTTTGCAATGAGAAAACTTCTAATGGATTAAAAAATGTCGACCTAAAACCTAACTTTGGCTGAAAATTGCAAACAAAGCAAAATTTAAGTTGAGCATATTTTCCCAAAAGTCATTTGCATGACAACACTTTTTCACTGCTATTCATTGGCATTTTTGATGGCGTTTATTTGCACAAATAAGCATTTCTTCTTTTTGCAATGAAGAGCGTACTTATTGCAAAATATAGGCACCTTACAAACACAGATACTTTGTACAAGGCTATGCAGTCAGGATGTCAAAAGCATTTACCAATAATGATTCATGCTATGTAGTTCACTTGTTCAAATGGAAAGCTCCAGAAGCTTTACACTGTGCTAGACGTTTGTGAAAAAATTTAACATTTAAAATTTAACACATTTCACATTAAAATTTCTCTTACACCATGATTTTCAACTGCTACTACTGTAAAAAGTCTTCTTAAACAGCCACCAGACCTTAGAGGATGCATTCCTATCATTGCACACATGCTTGAATGACAGTGATAACAAAAATAGTTGTGTATATTTAATCTTAATTATACATGCTACCATTCAGCTGCATATAATATGAAAGAAAAAAATCCCAATTCTATGACTGATGTGTAAGCCTTCCACATTTCATGCCAGCGTGTGTATATAGAATTGCCATTTGATCCCTTCTATTCATAAAGGGCCTGATCCAAAGGCCACTGAAACCAATGGAACAGTTTTCACTTCAGTGGACTCCAGTTCAGGCTCAAAATTCAGAGATGCAAGATGTTTAATAACAGTGTATAATACAGTAATTCATTTAACTTCACTTAGGATGACTAAACTACATTATATTTCTCAGAGCGTCTTTTAAAAAACTATTCCTTCCAAAATGAACAACAAAAAAAATCCATCCCAAAACCTTAAGTTACAGTTCAATTTGAGCCCTATTTGCATTTGTAAAATTTAGTCTATATTCACCTTTAAATAATAAAATTATTTAAAAAACCCTAGTTTAGTTGCCTCCTGGAGAACAACAAAGCAAAAGCAAAAAACACCCCACACAATGTAACAACGCCTGTTAATGCAAGTATACTCTAGCCCGTGATAAGTGAGTTATTATACAAGGTGCATTTCTAACTATTATTGTTCCTTTATTTTCTACATTTTTGTTTTAAAAGAAAAATGTCTTTTTTGGTTCAGAAATGTTACAAACAGTGTTTTCCAAATAATGAGTAGCAGACTTTGATTTCTATTAAGTTTTCATAAGCTATGAAGGGATTAGACATCATCAAATATTCGACTTCGTGACATTGATAAATACCTTCCACCAGGCTGATATCTGTAGGACATATATAAAGAAATCATATAAGAACTCAGAGAAGAAAGAAAGAAAACATCAGTAACATATAGAAGCAAAGTCACATCTAGTGTGTATTAAAAATAAATCTATTCTGCCCATTTTGCCACATGAAATATCTAAACTGCAGAATAACTTACATTTAGAGTGATTTTCAATGTCTTTATTCACTTATATAATAAAATAAATAAATTAAAATTCTGTACAATAAAATTACACTAAAATTAAAATTCTAGTAATCTAATAAATAACTGCATAAGAATTTTATACATGGCAGACAGCTTTCTGAAATGAAATCTTTTAAATATAATGTGATCAAGAGAATATTTAAATGTATTTGAAGCAGTCTTGTTTCTAAACTACCTTTCGCATTAGCCATAAAGAAACCAAAGACTATTATATTTTTGTTAAATTGTAAGGAAAAAAACACTTTTATTGGTATCTGAAAGTTTCGGGTTGGATAAGCAGCAAAACAGTCTATGTGATATCCAGTGACATAGCACCACTCAACACAATTAAAGGGTGAATAGTAGCTTTTGAGGGGAAAAATGTGTTTTCCCAAATTGGTAGCCAAATATATGAAGACTTAAAAACACAAATCTGTTCAAAAGTTCATCACAACTGTTTTTCTCTCTGTTGTAATCCTGACTAGACCCAAAGCAGGGACTTGTCCTTCTAGTACTGTTCTTCATGTTTTAAGAGGTTTTAAAATGTTGCCATGGAAAAGACACAGGGCTTGATTCTACCCTGATATCAGTTTTAACCAGTGTGGTTTTAGTGGAACTACTCCCAATATACACTGGTGTGAGAAATTATTTTGTACTGCTTAGACAGTATTGGTTAAATTTTAACAAGTGTGTTGGAGTCTAGTTCATTCTGGCTGCTAGAGCCATTGAAACAGGGCTTTGGAGCAGTGCTCCAGCTTCGTTCCAAGCAAAAACCTGCAGCTCCACTGCTCCGCGCTCTGCTCCAAAGCCCTGCATGGAAAATTACTGAATTTTACAGGTTTAGCAAGTAGGTGAAAACACACATTAAAGAAGCAGAAATAATGCATTACATAATGTCCTATGTTCATTTGACAAGTGCAGGAATTGTGTGTGCGTAAATTATACGATGCAGGAGCTCTCAAACTTTTCCTCTATGAACCCAACCTTGACAAGCTATAAAAACTCCAGGGCCCAGCAAGGGAAGGGAAGGCCTTGGGGCAGGGGCTTTGGGCATAGGCATAACTTTGACTTTTATTTTGCGGGAGCAGAGGCCTGCAGGGCTTGAGACACCTCACATGGTAGGGATCAGTAATGGAGCGCCACCTCCACCCCCGACTCACCTCAGCAGGCCACCCAGCCTGTCTGGGTTTGGGTTTACAGCTGTGGGTACAGAGAGAGGGGCTGTGTGTGGGCAAGGCGGATAGCTCAGGGTGCAGGGACAGGGTTATTAGGGGCTGTGTGTGGGCAGTTCAGGGAGGGCACAGCTCCGGGTGCAGGGAGAGGAGTATTAGGGGTTGTGTGCTGAGAAGACTCCCCTGCAGTCACTGTTCCCAGAGGGCTCTGCTAGCCATGGACCTGGGTCTCCCTATTGGGGGGAAGGGGGCTCTTACTGAATGCCTCTACAGGAGCAAAGGGGGCTGGGAGCTGAGAAGCAGCTTCAACCTGGGGCAGGAAGAGAGCTGTGGAACTGCCCTGGGGACTGCCATGGTCTTGTGCTGCAGTTGGGGGCAGGGAGGGGTAATGCCCTCCATGTCACCAACTCTGCCCATGGGCTCAGAGCTTCTTCCCCACAGAGAGCACCAGTGACGGGGGATCAGGCCTTCAGCCCCACGGGGGGGTGCTGGGTATCGGGCCTTCAGGGGCACCAGAGATTGGGGTTTTAGCTGGGGGGAGCCCTGTCCACCTTGAAAGGGCTTGCAGATTCCCAGGGGGCGACGTTGAGAACCACTGGTTTAGAGAGTACAAGTTAATGAGTTACTACTCAATAGCACACTTTCACATTATGAAATTTTTGATAATTTGGCCCTGTGTTGTGTCCACACATTGCTTGACAATTTTGAAAAAACTGGTCACAGGGTTGTAAACAAATTTAGTAACTTACAAGACTATAGTTAGGTACTCATCATGGATGAAATCCTGACCTTACTGAACTCAATGGGAGTTTTGCCATTAACTTCAATAGTGCCAGAATTTCTCCTCATGTGAACTTTTGCCAACTTGATGCACATGAACTCAGTAACTATGACTGAGCAGCAAAAATGCAGGCTACATGTACACATATTTTTCACTTCTGCTTGTTGATTTTCTCAAACACAATTAGTGATCTTTTTTGCTTCACCATCTGTAAATTACAGATCACCAGCAATGCGGGAAACAATCAGCTGAGCCACAGTCAGCCATTGCAATGTCCTTAATTCTTTACAGGATTTCACAGAAGTTGACCCCTTCACTTTTGCCTATATGAAATAAATCTTTTCACACGTATCCAATATATTTATTTTAACTATACGTCAAAAATATTGATTGAAATAAATAACTTTGACCCATTAAGCATTTGGGAGATGGAGAGGGAATCACAAGCACTAAGTTTCAAATGATTTCAAACACTGCTCTAGTCATCTTAAGACACAAAAATGAGGGGAGATTCTGAATTCTGTTTATCAAGGATATGCTTGTGAACTAGATATACTTGCCATGGATCAAAGAAATAAATAAGAAGTTAATTTAGATAAAACTGAAAATTTCTCACCTTCCTGAGTCAAGAGGATGATCAAGAGGATCATCACTAACTGAATCTGCATTAAAATCCAAAGGTTCTGCATCTTGGAGGAGTTCTATTCTATCCCTCTCGGTCCTGCCATTTGACCTGGTATACTTAGATACGGCTGAATTTTTTTAAAAACAAAAAGTATAAAATAAGCAAATATAATTAAACATCTTAAAATCCTATGTCTTATAAATGCTCTCTCTCTAACAAACATACTATGCATATTACTTGTAAGTCATTCAAAAAGTAAGCCTGACTATAGCTAGATTCAATATTTGGCTAATCCTAGTTGGATGCTCACATTTCCAACCACTACCCCTACAAAAAATGCACTCATTCTGCATGTGCAGCTTGAGAATTTTCAAAAGGGCCAACACTTTGCCAAATCTATACCCAGTTTCACTAGAAAACTCCAAGGCACTTTTCATTTGAACCTATTTTGACACAGAGTTTAAAATTATGAGCTTTTGTAATTGGAAAAATATATTCCTCCCACACCATGATTCAAAAGTGGTTAGACAATATTGCTTGAAATTGTGTTTCTTAAAACAAATGCCACATTAAATCCAAACCAAACATTTGGGCAAAGACCATGCCAGGAAGAAAAAAAAAAAAAATCAACCCAAAAGCCGAAGTTTCAAAAAGTTATGAATGCATTTTAACACCTGTTCCCAGTCAATCTGTTATGCAGTCTTCACAATACCAGTTGCTGCGCCTTCCATTATATATTGGAATGCTGCATATTATTTGGGTATCATTAAAATAATTTGAGTTAATCATTATAAATATTGAATTTCCAGGTGGGACAGATGAAATAACCACCCACCACATTTCTTCCTCAAAATTTCTTCCTATCATAGTTACATGTAAGATTACTATAACTGAAAGTACCGTATATACTTGTTCATTAACCCGTTCGTTTATAAGCCAACCCCTCAAGATGGATAGGTAAAAATAGCAAAAACTGTATGACCCTTTTACAAGCTGACCCTATATTTCAGGGGTTGGCAAACTTTGGCTCCTGGCCCGCCAGGGTAAGCAGCTGGCAGGTCGGGACGTTTTATTTACTTGGAGCATCTGCAGGCACAGAGCTCCTCAGCTCCCTGTGGTTGCGTTTTGCCGTTCCCAGCCAGCAGGAACTTCAGGAAGTGGTGCCACTTCCCGTAGCTCCCATTGGCTGGGAACAGTGAACTGCAGGCACAGGGAGCTGAGGGGCTCCAGGCCTGTGAGTGCTCCAGATAAACAAAACGACAATGCTTTATTTTTTTTACCAAAAATATTTGGCTTATGAATGAGTATATACGGTAGTTACATAGGAAAATTATTTCTCTCTACTCAATATATTTACTAATTTAATAGCACTTTGTGCATATTCAGTTTCACTATATTGATGGGTCAGCTGTATTTCCTGTATACTATTATTTGTGTTCAGCTCCAAGAAACTCATGAGCAAACATTTAAAACATGCAAAAATTCAGAAATGTGTACAAGTGGGGAAAAATAAAAGATGGATAAAACTCTCTAGTAAACATAAAAACTAATTACCTTCACCTTGAAAATTTGACCAATATTTTACTATTTTGCCTCAAGAAATACATAAATTCAAATGATTTAACATATGGTAGTTTCACACATTATAAAAAATGTAAACCATAAGTTTGTATAATAGGTTATATATTTAGTATATTGAGTTAATATTCCATAAGTCTAATTACTGCGACAGTATTCATCTGAAAGGTTATCTGGGCAACTAGAAGGGTTACAGATTTTAAAATTTTAGACTCTGTAAATGCAAGCATGCCAACCTGTCAAAACATAAATAAGACAAGGAAGACTTTGTAGCACTTTAGAGACTAATCAGTTTATTTCAGCATAAACGTCTGTGGGCTATAGCTCACTTCATCGGATGCATAGAATGGAACAGAAGTAAGATGCATTTATACACACAGAAAGAAAAAAAAAAAAAAAGGTTGTACATTAGCATACCAATTCTAAGAGGCTGTTTAATTTGGATGGGCCATTATCAGCAGGAGAAAAAAGTACCTTTTGAAATGGATATCTGTATCTGACAGGAGAGAGACTCAACTATTGAAGGTAAATTAACTAGGGAAATGCAATCAATTAGTGTAATGAGCGAACTATTCACAAGTTCTATTTAGACCAATGTGATATATGCCATTATGTGCCAGCAATGCCCCTCTGCTATGTACACTGGCCAAACCGGCCAGTTTCTATGCAAAAGAATAAATGGACACAAATCTGACATCAGCAATCATAATATTCAAAAACCAGTAAGAGAACACTTCAATCTTCCTGGCCATTCCATTAAAGACTTGATGGTGTCAGTTCTGAAACAGAAAAACTTCCAAAACGGACTCCAATGAGAAACTGAGGAACTGGAATTAATTTTCAAATTGGACACACTAAACCAAGGACTAAACAGAACTTGCAGAAGTGACAAAGAGTCCTGTGGAACCTTAAAGACTAACTAAAATTTTTTTAGAGCATAAGCTTTCGTGGGCTAATACCCACTTCGTTGCACCCCGAAAGCTTATGCTCTAAAAAAATTTTAGTTAGTCTTTAAGGTGCCACAGGACTCTTTGTCACTTCTGCAATTCCAGACTAACACGGCTACCCCTCTGATTCTTAAATAGAACTTGTGAATGATTTGCTCATTACACTAATTGATTGCATTTCCCTAGTTAATTTACCTTCAATAGTTGTCTCTCTCCTGTCAGATACAGATATCCATTTCAAAAGGTACTTTTTTCTCCTTCTGATAATGGCCCATCCAAATTAAACAGCCTCTTAGAATTGGTATGCTAACGTACAATTTTTTTTTTTCTTTCTGTGTGTATAAATTCATCTTACTTCTGTTCCATTCTATGCATCCGATGAAGTGGGCTATAGCCCACGAAAGCTTATGCTGAAATAAACTGGTTAGTCTCTAAGGTACTACAAAGTCTTCCTCGTCTTATTTCCGAATACAGACTAACACGGCTGCTAATCTTAAACCTCTCAAAACATAGTATAATAATTCACTTTTGGCTGGTCTACACTAAAGCTGTAAGTCAACCTAAGATACACTACTTCTGTTATGTAACTGAAGTTGACGTAACTTAGGTCAACTTACAGCAGTGTCAATACCATGCTGCATCAATGGGAGATGCTCTGCCGCTGACTTACTCTGAGCTTCTCAGGGAGCTTGTGTACAGATGTTGATGGGAAAGTGCTCTCCCATCAACTCAGCAGCTCAAATCTTCACGGTTGCATTGATCGTAGCAGTGCCGATTTCGCCATATGTGTAGATAAACCCTTTGTTATCAATCCCACAGCTGGGAACAGCTGCTCAAATTATAAGGACTACAGGTCAAATCAGAGAGTCCAATAACTGACCTAGGAACCTCCCCATGGAGTGGAAAGAGGAAATGTCAAAGACTGCCAGCCCCAAGGAGACCTACTGTCCCTCTTGGAGTGAATGGTATGGCTTTGTGCTACAAGAACGGGTAAACTCAGCATACTGAGATGATAAGCAGAAAACAAATTATTGCTATTTTTACAATTATGGTGAAGATTTTAAGAAAGTATAGAAAAAAGCACATTACTTACGTCTGCTTGCATTGGTCTCTGAGAAACTAGATTCTTTTTCATCTGGGTGAACATTTCTATTTCTAGTGGAATCTTCTCGGCTGTTTCCATACCGCTGTTTCCATTCCTGATCCAAAAAACAAAACCAACAAAATACACCTCATCAGCTATATGAACAAACTCACTTACTCGGATCATATCTGGAATCCTCTGAAATTCTAGATCCATTATCTTGGGAAATTCACCCTCACACAATAAACTAGAAGAGCAGTAACTTTATACATTAGGTGTTATTGAGTACATATTGTGAGATTGCATGCCTGTGTCTTCTTCAGTTGACAAAATTTTAATCACTATGTGCCCTTTCATTCTAAAATATATTTACTAGCAATTGTTCCCACCCAATAGTTTTTTAAAAGTATCATAGTTACACTAATTATGTATTAAACCTATTTATACAAAATATGCTCAATATCTCTAAAGTCTATGCAGTAGAAATGAGATGCCACCTGTTGGTAGGATAATACAATAACCACACAGTCATATGATGCTTACTGTAAAAGTTCTTGTCACTTTAATATTTTCATATTAGAGTTTACATCAGTGGTTCTCAAACTGTGGGTCGGGACTCCTAAGTGGGTTGTGACCCCATTTTAATAGGGTTGCCAGGGCTGGCATTAAACTTTCTTGGGATAAAGCCCAAGCCTGAGCCCCATCACCCAGGACCAAAGCCCCGCATCATTGCCTAGGGCTGAAGCTGAAGCCTGAGGGCTGCTGTCCTGTGGTAGGGCTCAGACAACAGGCCCCCACTTAGGGCTGAAGCCCTTGGGCTTTGGTTCCCTCCCTCCCCCTAGGGTTGTGTAGCATTTTTGTTGTCAAGAGGGGGTTGTGGTGAAATGAAGTTTGAGAACCGCTGGTTTATGCAAAAAAGAGGCAGGATCTGATTCAATTTCTATTAAAACCCATTGGAAGCTATTAAATTACATTCAATATGGCTCAAATTCAGCTCAGTGGTTCCAGATCCTGAGCTGGTGTAATCTGGCATAATTCCATTCAAGACAATATACCAATGTACAACAGAGCAAGATCTTCAGTTCTAGTCTGCAGAATAAAAATCACCTAACCTTTCTGAATCATTAACTGAAAATGGTCTGGAAATGTTTCATGTCAATTTAAGTTCAGTGGCAAGGTAACACATATACACATGAAGAAAACATGTAAAATTAAGCACTGCAGATTTGCAATAAACTAGATTCTATTTTTCATTCATATTTAATTTAAAAATTAAAGTTATATAGTGTTTGAGCTTGAAAAGCATGAAAAGTATGAAAAGAATGCTAGGGGTAATAATTTCCTGTAGACTATAATAATGAGCTGACTGGGGGATAGACATATTTTGACATATTTCTTCTGGGATTATGACTTTATATGCCAAATTCCACACCAGTGTTATAATGGAATGAAAACCAGTGACCTAATGGAAAGTTCTAATACATACCAACATACAATACATAGAAAATTAGTATAATACTTTCTAAAATATTCTCATACCTTTCTTCTATTTTCACCTTCTTCCTGCCTTTGCCGTTTTCTTTTCTCTAGAAAAGGAACAATATTTTTATTTAACTAAAGAGTAAATTCTACGTCATTATGCAACAGTTAGAGCAGCAAGGATTAAAAAAGGCACTGGAATATAATTCTACCAATACTCTTTGGATTAAATTTAATCAAAACCAATACATTTTTCATGAAGGAGGGGTTCACCTGAGGAAAAAAAATTGAAGTTTTAAATTAACTACTTGCCAACTTTTGATAAATTTGAATTAAGTTTAATATGAACTTATACTTGATGATTGATATGGTCTTTACATAACTTATTAAAAACTGATTACACATTACTATAGCACCTTCCATCTGAAGATTTCAGCTTATTAAATCCTAAATCATTAAGAATCTCGACGGCCCGGAAACACCCCAAAGGATATCACAGACTGGGATCTCATGTGCAAAACTTCACTTCTATACCACCCTTTACCACCAAGTTGAGGCATTAGTTCAGTACTGATTCCAAGAGAAGAATACTGCCTACTGAATCACAAACACCAGTTCCTGCAGCATCTGTTTCCTTAGATTCTATTCTACTGATAAAGCCCTATAGTGTGAAAATTGTGAGAGGTGAGGGATTTAGACCAATATGATATTTAGTTTATAAAATGGTCTTTGCAATTTTAGATTTTGGGACTAAGTACTAAAAAGCCATAAACAATATTCAGTTTTATCACAAAATTTTAGATACATTTATTGTACCCATAATACCTCTTCTGATTAACTCCTTTCCTTCATCAATGAAGTCAGAGGTCATCTCATTGTCTCCCATGAACTGCTGGAACCCCAGCAGATTCAAACAACGAGTTCCTAGGCTGGTAACAAAAGAAAGGATAAAAGAAAAAAGTTTTAATTCATAAAAATAAAATTGAGACAAACTGCACTGTAGCGTGCAAAGCTAGCTACCCCTGAAATGCAGGGAGAAGAACTTTTCATATTGGCAACCTACATTTTAAAAAGGACATAAATTTATTTTGCCGAGTAAACAAGCTGAAAATTCAGAACACTAAGGAGTTACTTAGACCCAGATTGTGAATGAAAGGTGTGCATCAGCCAATAAAAGTCCTTTCAATTATGTTATATCAGAAATACAGCAGAATGGAAGCATGCTTACAATTTATTAGAAGTGTTCCCTCCCATCACTACTGCAAATAACTTAAAACAAGAAATGCACCTGCTTGCAGTAATCTCACAAATACTAAAATTACAGCTGTTGTGTCAGATCTTTGATACCCTCTGTTAGGGCAACCAGATGTCTCGATTTTATAGGGATTGTCCCTATTTTTGAGTCTTTTTCTTATATAGGCTCCTCTTAGCCCCAACCCCCATCCCGATTTTTCACACTTGCTGTCTGGTCACCCTACCCTCTGTGTAAATGACAAGTATGAGTTACTATAGAGGAGCCTATGTAAACTCCTAATTTCCAGTGCAGGAGTCATGTCCTGGGTATCCTTATGCCACAGTGACCCCTGGCTGCTAACACAGTCTCATGGAGTCATGGGCAACCAGATGAGGAGGCTGCTCTAACTTCTATTGGGGACTGGTCTAGCCATGAAATCAGGAGGCCTGAAACCATCTTTGCATTCTCTCCACGGTGACACCTGCTGTTCTTTGCTCAGAGAGAGAATCTGCTTGTTTTTAGGTAGATTTAACAGTTCAAAAAGTTTTTCACACCACGAATAATGTAACTTTTGCACTTTCAGACTGTTGAGCTCTGGCAAATGTTTCAACATTTTACTGAATCATTCAGCTTTTTAGGCATTTTTTAAAAAATGTATTCCCATCTAAAAGTTGCAGATTCTAAAATGCTAGACTGATCTACAGTCTCATTTTTAATAGTTTGAGGTAACATGATGATGCAGCTGGAGGGAGTGGGGGAAGTGACTTAGCACTGATTTCAAAATATAAGTAAATTATAAATGCAAAGGACTACAGACCTGTCAATTACTCACCTGAAGTAAGTGGCAATGCAGAGAATGACAACCAGCATGGGATAATATATATAAAACCCATCTGCAATGAAGGACAACACTCTCATGGAGCCCATTATCTGAAGACAAAAATATTGATTAGTATAAAGATAAGACAGTTGCACCCATTCTTTTTGTTTCTGTCTAGAATTTACCACCACCTCATCTATAGGGCCCAGTTACAATACAATAATTTACCCATTCTCCAAATAGTTACATAACTCTATTGGTAATAACTAATTTGTAATGAACGTTGACAAGTGAAAAGTGAGTTATCAATCAATTTTTGCATGTTTTCTACATTAGAACACAGAATAGAAAGTGAAGAGTGCTCACTTTATATTATTTTTAATATAAATCTTTGCACTGTAGAAACCAAAAGAAATAGTATATTTCAACTCACCTAATATGAGTACTGTAGTGCAATTTCTTTATCATGAAAGTTGAACTTAAAAATGTAGAATTATGTACAACAATACAAAACTTTAGAGCCTACAAAATCCACTCAGTCCTACTTCAGCCAATCGCTCAGACAAACAAGTCTGATTACAATTTGCAGGAGATAATGCTGCCCGCTTCTTATTTACAATGTCATCTGAAATTGAGAACCAGGCATTTGCATGGCACTTTTGTAGCCAGCATAGTATCTCCATAAATGTGAACAAACTTGTCTGTCTTAGTGACTGGCTGAACAAGAAGTTGGACTGAGCAAACTTGTTGGTGCTGAAGTTTTGCATTGTTTTGTTTTTGAATGCAGTTATATAACAAAACAAATCTACATTTTTAAGTTACACCTTCATGATAGAGACTGCACTACAATACTTGTATGAGGTGAATTGAAAATATTTCATCATTTTTACAGTGGAAATATTTTTAATAATATAAAGTGAGCACTGTACACTTATTGTGTTGTAACAGAAACCAATACATTTGAAAATATAGTAAAACATCCAAAAATACTGAGTAGAAATTTCAACTGATATTCTATTGTTTAACAGTGTGAATATTACAATTAATTTTTTTAATTGCAGTAAATTTTTTTGAGTTTATCGCATGTGTTAACTGTGATTAATAGACAGCCCTACTTTCTGGGCACATTGCAAAAATGAAAAACAAACAGACAAACAAATACACTTGTATGACAGGGTCTCTGACAAAGGTGAGGATAGAAGATCACTGACTGGCTGAGCTCCTGTGGAATTGATTTTAATGCAGCTGAGATTTAATTGTATTTATTGTACAATTCATTATTTTAGGGCACATACAGCCATGGTTAGAAATCTTGTCTTAAATCTAAATCTATAAACAAACTACACCCACAAGACTATAATCTACCACTACAATGATAATTCTGTCAATGTCAAACCACTAATTGCTTAACAAAACCCAGATTTACTGTCTTCAGTCTCAACTTATGTTTGCTACTGATATGTAGAAATTTGGAGTCTATGTGCAAAAACAAATATCACTTGAAAGTTACAAGTAAGTTGCACTCATTTAGCTCAGCACAGCATACACTCTTGAGAGTGTGAAACTGAGTACAAGTCTACCAGTGATAACAATAAGAAGGGACAATGAGTATCTTGACCTTGCCCAATGAATAAGACTGGAGAACAGTTTCTATTACTCCTGGGGCAATTCTGTGCCACTGCATGTGCACAGAATTCATGTCCCCCACAGATTTCTTTCCTTCCCCACAGAAAAATGACTTCTGAGAGGGAAGCTGCAAAAGTGGTCATACACCTCTCCCCAGCAGTGCGGGTGTGTCATTTTGGGCATTTAGAGCAGCTAGGGGAGATGTAAATCACCGCAGGGTACCTCCTGCCCCTGAATCATCTTGACAAGCCCTCTGTACCAGGATCCCCAGCCCACCTTATCCCAACCAGTTGCACCCAGACCCCCCAACCAACCAAGCCCCATTCCCCCAGCACCCAGGCCACCCCACTAAGCCCCCCTCCCCACAGACCCCATCTCCCCACTGAACCCAACCACCTTCACCTGGACCCCCTGAAAAGTCCCATTCCCCCTGCATTTGGAACCCCCCAATGAATCTCTGTGCATCCAGATTCCTCCCACACACGGAACCCCCACCAAACAGCCTGCACCCAGACTGCCCCACGTAGAACCCTCTCACTACACACCTAGATCCCCCTACCCTAAGCCTCTTCATACTTGGAGTCTGCTGGGCTGAGCCTGCCTGCCCCACCCCAAAATCGGGGGTGAGGGCTGAGCGTGCATGCAAGACTTTGTCCCTCTTGCTTGTTATCTAGATGTGTATAGCAGTAGGGCAGGGCCCCGGTGTGTTTCCGGGGAGGGCCGGCTCTTGCGTTGTGTTGGGATTGGGTGCAGCCTCACTGCCAAATCCATGTTGGAGGGGAAAGGGTAAGACTGCAAGGTATCTCCACATTTATTGGCAAATAAAATATGCAGAATTTAAAAATATTGTGCACAGAATTTTAATTTTTTGGCACATAATTCCCTCAGGAATAATTAATTATATCCTGCTTTAATACTGAGTAAGCAGCAAGACCAAAAATTGTGTTTTTACAGTAAACATTTCATAGTTAATGTTTTTCTGACTGTTAAGCCATATTACATCAAGAGAAATGCTCTCTATACTTACTGATGTATATGCAGTTGCCTGAGTGTTTTTGTGAGAGATTGATGAATCCATGTGAGTCAAACCCAAAAAATTCAGACACAGTGGTGGAGTTAAACGACAGAATAGCCTGTATAAATGTAATAGTTAGCAGCTTTTAAGCAATTTCCCCCCTTAATAAAATAAAATCTAAAGAATAAATATTACAATTAGATATGAGGTGGCTTTTAAAAGATGAAATGCTGAATAAATTGCATCTATCTGATCATCAAGGGTTATATCCGAAACACTATTGATTTAATATTTATTATTTAAGAGGCAGTCCCAAAAACAATATATATATATATCATCCACAAAATATATGGTGTACTTACATGCCACTGAAAAGCAGACTGTATGCATCAGTCTGATGGTGCGAAGCTAAATAATAATAATTAAATACACGAATCCTGAAGACAGTTGAGTAAACACAGATACTTAAGAAGAAGATGGTAAGGAAGCAAGCCATCTAGAAACAAAATATTCATTTTTTTTACTATTCCTTTCAAATTTACAATTATATCAAAATAACTGCTGCAATACTAGACTACAGCAACAGAAGACTTCAGGGCAAAATTGTTTATTTCTATTATGTCATGGAATTACAACATGACTAATGCATAAATTTAGCCTATACAGACCAATATACAATGCTGTCAATGTACTGCACACAAGATGTATTTAACTAAATACAGCAATAAAATCATACTTTTGAAAAACAAACATGTTAACTCCACTAAGCTGCAAAAGTATGAAGTGTATTTTTAAATAGCTAAGAAGGATTTAAAAGGGCTACCCTCCTTTCCTATTTCCACAGTGTAAAATAAAGCAAGTTAAAAGCTGCATTTATTGATATAGTTGCAGTTAAACTGCGTCCAACTACAGATGGACAATGGTGATGAGTTGAACAAACAAAGAAATAGATTAATAGCAAACTACCATAAGTAGCTTGGGAGCTCTTCCTTGACGTATACAGGACCATCTAATAATAAAATGGGTGTTTTAAAGTTCCTGTATTTTTGTCACTGTACTGCAAATGGGCTCAGTTCGTATAAGGTATGTGTCTCTTAAGCTATTCACAGCTCTCAAGACTACGGACTTGCCATTTGGTGACGGGTTGATACATTCAGAGCAAATATTGCATGCATGAGAACCTTGAAAAAGAAATCAGCCCAGATGACATGAGAATGAGGAGTCCCTCATACCATGCCAACAACCCATGTCTACATAACTAGACCAAGTTACTCCAGTTTTATGTTCCTACAGATCACTAATTGGATCAGACTCCACTGTTTGGAATAGACTGCCACAAAATTAGTCTTAGTACCTGTATAACTTAGAGCTTCTGTGGTTCAGTAGTCTGAGGTTAATTTTTCATAGATAATAGATTACCAGGACTAAGTTTAATCAACTTGATCTTTCTCATTACTGTAGGAACTAAAATCTGCACAATAAGATTGGTAAATGAACATTACAAACTGACCTCTATGTAAATATAGTTGTATGTTCTTTCTGCCAGTTGTATGAAGACAGCAAACAAGGACAGAACAGGTTTAGTGCTGAAAAATGTGCATTCTGACCACACAACAATTACAGAGAATGTGGCCAAAACAATAGCAAGAATTCTGTAAAACCATGGCCGAAGGAGACATTCCCAGTACCATTCTGGAAAAAACCCCAATAAATAGCAGATTAATACAAGAAATAGGAAGAGATGGAAATTTTCAAAATAGCATTGTTGAGGCAACTGACATGGCTAGCTGAAAAGAATCCTCTCTCAAGCATATTTGCACCAGGAGTGAAATCTGTGGAGACAGTAACTCTAAGAAGAACTCATTTATTTTGTAATGCCTGTAACTTTGTCTCAGGCCTAAATTATTAGTTCTGAAACAATGCAACACATATATAGAAAAAGCTAATTTCGTGTTTAAAAATAAAGTATGCATATATGTATAAACTTCTAACTGGGCTGGCAACATGAAGAACTACCCCATCCAAAAAATTAACAAAAACAAAGATTCTGTGGTTTATGTTGCTTATAGGAATTGGACAGTATATTTGAAATGATTGATTTTTCACTGTTTCAATGAAGAGGGTTGAATATTAAATAATCATCTGGGAAGATTCCCTCTGTGCATAAGATGTATGCTTGAATATACGTTAGCATAATTACTCTCTAAACTAGCAAAGATACTAATTGTGTTTCCCATAATTCACAGCTCCAGACTTGGGGAGCCTGTGTCTGGGCCAATAAAAGAAAACAAAACTCTGGGTTCCTTTAATGACTGCAGTACACTCCACCTTTCCTCTCTTCTCCTCCTCATGGGCTTGGGGAGGTGAAATAGGAGGCGTTCCTTAGCGATCGGCTGATCAGAACAGTGTAAAATAAGACTAGTGGCTCCTGCCACCCAAAGGGAGGGCTTATTAATCCTCCTCCTTTCTTGAGGAACTACATTTCATCAAGGCACAGCAGCTCCTCCCTTTGGGATTAGAGTAAGACTGGGTTTTTGCCCCTTGCTGTGGGCATCAGGCTAGTCACCTTTTTGACAGTAGGAAGACATTTTCCCCAGATTGCCAGATTGGCCTGGTATGGGTTTTTTGCCTCTCTCTCCACAGCTCAGAGACCTAAAGAGTAGGTTAGGTTATTAAATTCATGTTGTTGCACTTTGACAGGTTCACAGTGCATCATTCTATAGTGGGTTAGTTCCCTGATAATCAGCTTCCATTTCCAGTTTAGGACAAGGCATCTCCTAAAGAAGGAACAGAATGGGGTGGGGTTTGAGCTCCAAGTGTCTGGTACAGTGAGAAAATAATATCTTTTCCCTATACCCTCAACTCTTCTATGAGGAGATGGTGGAGAAGTCACAGCAATGGTACTGGGACAACTTAAAGTTATGGAGATCTGAAGGCAGCCCTCTCTAAAGTATTCTGGATTATGGAAAGCAGGATATCCTGCACTGGATAAGTTATTGCTGGATAATTTTCCAGATGCGTTGCTTGCTAATGTTGCAACTTGTTTTTCTTCCTGTAGTGTACAGGAAAATTTTTTAGGAATTTCTATGGAGGTGGCCATTATATGGTAGTATCTAAGTGCTCTTAATCTGCCTTCTTATTAAGTTTATCATCAGAAATATAACTGCTTTTTAGCAACTGGGGGAGGCAGTGTGTCTATTCCATCACATAAGCACAAGGGGATGCACATTTGCCTATAACTACTATATGTGAATATTACTCACCTAGGAGAAAAAATGCCATGCTCTCTACAGGAAAGCATGAGTTATAGTCATTTAGGTACTCAACATTTGTATGACAACACATACCAACAGTTGGGGTGTAGAAATATTGGGTAATTCTGTTTTCAGGTTCTTGGAACTGAAAAGTATGAACAAACTGACGAGTTGCACTGGTTTCATTTTTTGCCACATCCTCCAAGTAGAACGCTTGTTCTAAAAGAATTCGCCACTGCACCTGCGTACGACGGTGTCTCTGAACTGAATAGATTACCTATAGTAAACAAACCCCAAAGTTTCAGTTACAGAACACTTGCTCCAAGAAACAGGAAAAAATTGTTAAACTCTACACATATAGGTGTATTTTGAGCTGAGTTAAACTGTGTTAAGGGTTGAGTTAAAACAATACACCCTCCTCCTTTCATGGTAGGCCAGGGCCTGCTCACCATGGTTTGACCTGCAAAGGAGTGCTGTAATGAGGCACTCAAAAGCTACAGTGACAATTGGCATTTCTTTCTAAAGGTATTTAGAGGGAATGTTGAGACTTATCTTTCCCTTTCTGTTTTGACTGTAAATCTTAAAAGGTACCTGTTTTAATCAGAAACCCTCTGGTGTGGTGGCTTGAGAGGTGCCCCCTCACACCTGCTGAACACCTGACCTTTTCAAGGGGAGACTGAAGTGGACTAGGAGGATACGTTCGGTGAGATCCTCCAGTCCTCTATAGCTACTGGCAATGAACAAAGAGTTGGAAGGAGCCATATGGCCGTGACCATGCTGAAGAGCAAAGAATGAAGAGATCAGTTGCTTCAAGAGAGGCAAAAGGCCTGAAAGGTACATTGAGTAGTGCACCAGGATATCAATGGTTTGTTAAGGTAACTCAGATATTGCAGAGCCTTATCTACCTACATGTCCAAAGACCCCAGACTCAGTAGCCTTTCTAATCCAGGGTCACTACTCCACACAACGCCCTCGCCCCCATATCATAACATTGCAGCATGGTATGAACCCTTACTCTTACCACTCCATGCCAGAGGAAAAACGAGGAGAATCATAACTATACATACAACAACCTGTGAAAACCACAAGATCAGCCACAATGCACTACATATTTCGTAACACGACAAACACATTTTTAATATGTAAATGCTTATTGTTTATTTGGATTTTTGGTAACAATACTGGTTACCCTGTTACAGTGCTGCTAAAATGTCTTGTCTTTGTGTTTTTGCACTTTAATTTTGTTTCCTGTTTCTTTGCATATAACAAGGTTCTATTTTCGGAAACTCAATACATTTGTTAACTTCCACCAAGCATAACTGCTGCATTACAGAATTCATAACGTGAGTCAGTAACTCACCATACACACGAAAGCATACTAGTTCATAAAAGAATCACATAACACTGCTGTGGCCAACTGCTAAATTAGTCTCTTAAAGCCCTCCCTGAGCAATATCACTCCATGGTTGGCACTTCTAATAGCTCTTGTGTCTGGCTGTTCAAATTCAGCAGACAGCCAGTCCTTCCTACCCCTTCACTCTTCCAACAGCCTTTTTTCCTTTGCCTCTCAGATATCATGCAGTACACAACAACATGCAGCTGTGATGATGAGTATTTTTGCCTCACTGATACCTAAGCTAGTGAGTAAACAGCACCAGCGGCACTTCAATCTACCAAAAGCACATTAAAACAGTCATCCTGCTGAGCTAGTAGTTAAACCTTTCTTTGGTGATGTCTAGGTAGCTGGTGGATGACTTCATGAGCCAGGGCCACAAGGAGTAGGCTGGGTCCCCCAGAATCACTACAGGCATTTCAGTATTGCCAACAGTACTGTGCTGGTCAAGAAAGAATGTTCCCTTTTATAACTTTTGGAAAAGCCTTTGTTTTTAAAGATACAAGTTTCATGCACCTTCCCTGACCGGGCCACACTGATATCAGTAAAATGTCAGCAGTAATCCACAAGCACTTTCATAACAAACAGAAAGGGATGCTTTTCAATGTATCCACTAGCAAGGTGAGGTGATGCCAGAACAGGGATTCATACCCTATTGGTGCAAATTGACTGTGATATTCTGCATATTGCCAACAGTCAGAGTCCTATGCAGCAGGAAATACTTTGTGGCCTTGCACACCTGTATGACAACAGCTCCCACTGTGGATTTTCCAACTCCGAACTGATTGGTCACTGGCTGACCGCAATCTGACATTGCAAACACACAGCTATGGATGGCCACTTGCTTCTCCACTCAGCTCTCATTCTGGTATCCTGTACTTGAAGTCTGAAGCAAGCTCAGCACACAGATCCGGGAATGTGGCCTTTCACATCTGAAAGTTATGCAGTCACTGCTCATCATCCCAAACTTGCATTACAATGCAATCCCACCAATCACTGCTCGTTCTCAGCCCAGAAGTGGCAAATTACTGCGTGGAACTAGTCCATGAATGCCAGCAGCGACCTGGCATTTTTATTCACTGAGCTCAGTATCCAGTTATTGTGATATTCCTCATCACATCCCCACTTGTAGTAATACTCATTCAAGTTCCACAAAGGAGGAGAATAGTGCATCCTGTATTAGTAATAAACTTTTGCTGAGCTCTACAAGGTCCATGCCTCTGTTAAGCAGATGACAGAGACTGAAAAGCAGCACGTAGTACTGTGGGAAATTTAAAAGACAGTGTAAAAGTTATGAGATAGAACAAGTATTATGCGATGGAAACTCGAACGTTAGTTCCCAGAAGTCCCTGGGCAAACTGCTGCTATCCCACACAACACTGCAAAAATGTTTAACAAAATATTGAACTGGATGGTGGTGCAGGGAATGCTGGAATATTACCTACAACGTGTCACATTTTCCATTTATGAACTATTTGGAGTGAGAATGCACAGCAACAACACAAAAAGCCAAGTGTGCACCCACGTGATATACAAAAGCTTGCAGCAGTAGGTCAATCAACATAATTTGTGTCAAATGAACTCTGTAGCATAGATTTGGCCTGAGAGACACTTAGGGTATGTCTATACTGCAAATGGGAGGTGTGACTAGCAGATGTATACATACCCAAACTAGCTTTTATCTAGTTAAATCAAAGCTAGCTGAACATCATCAGCAGTGTAGTTGTGGCACCATGGAATAGCTACTCATATATGGTTCCAGGGTCCTGGGTGGAGCTCTGCTTGCAGTATGCCTACACAAGTTACAATCAGATCTCCTAGTTGCAATGTAGAAATATCCTCAGGAGAGCAAGAAAACCAAGCACCAGCCTGTAAGCCTGGGAAAAATTTTGACCCAGAGAAAAGTCTAGAGAGATGTTCTGAGTCAGGAGTGCTGACTGAAAGAGGTTTAGGTCTGTTAACAGAGGGTATGTCTACACTACCTGCCATATCAGGGGTTGATTTATCACGTCTAGACTAGACGCAAAAAATCAATCCCTGAGCGCTCTCCAATCAACTCCTGTCCACCGCCGTGAGAGGCACAAGCAGAGTCAACGGGGAGCAGCAGCAGTCGACTCAGCACAGTGAAGATGTTGTGGTAAGTTGATTATAGGTACGTCAACTTCAGCTATGTTATTCTCATAGCTGAAGTTGCATATCTTAGGTCGATCCCCTCCCCTCCCGGTGTAGACCGAGGCTAAGAAATTGCTACTTTTGCTTTTAGTTTCTCCTGCATTCAGAGAAGCAGGACTTTGTACATTCCCTATAAACAGACAGGATTGCACTGAATAAGATTCCATCATCAATTTCTACTCCCAACTGGAAAAACTTACAAGGCCCTGAACTTTGACTAGTTGCTAAAGTTGAAAAGGAGTAACAGGTACATAGATGACTTCTGCCTATTTTTTGATGGTGCGTATTTAATTCTATTTATAAAAAGAAATATGAAAGGAGTATTTCAAAACTGAGCATTTCTTTCCCCCACCATTTTCTTTTTTTATCTCCTCAATGAGTTTCTTGCACTTTCACTACAATTTCTAATTGAGATTCTTCGTTTCAGTACATATAGTGCTATGCCTCATCACATCTATTTACAACATGCGACAACATATCATGGGATAAGCAATTTTTATTCCTCTAGAATTTCATACATTAATACATGTTTTCTTCCACTTTCAGAAACAGAACAAACAGGTACAGTTTTACAAGCAGAATAAAAGAAAATATCATGCAAATTAAGGATCTCCATTTATTTTAAAGGGTCGTCTATTTTAGAACAATAGTCTTTAATGAATAAGTTAGCAACAGAAATGATGTTGCAACAGAAACTTATTGAGTTACCTGTTTGTGAAGTTTGACCAGACTTTTCTCACTTGGATAGTTGTTTTGCCTGTCATCAAAATCTTCATAGTCATCCATATTCCTACCCATTCTTTCCTGGTATTCAGTAGGACACTGGTGGGAAAAGGAAAATAATTGAAATACTTCATTTATGGAAGCAGAGCATACATTACCAGTAGGATACGGTCTTTTACTGAAGTGTTAAAATATTGCTTTTTGGACAGTAGATTGAACAAATGCATTTCACTTAAAATATTCAATTTCTTTCCCCTCTGATACTGCAAACGATTCACTTGTAAAAGTGGAGTCTGCATTTCCCTGTATGTAAATGATCACGTTCTAAGAATACCAAAAAGAGACATATTTTGTTAAAGAAAAATGTATTTTATTCAAGTCTGAAAGAATAAATTCAGAATAGGATACAGCACATAGAAGCAGAAAGAATATTCTCTCTTTTTCATTTATCCTTTACAATGTAATTTTAGTGCTAGATATGGAAACAAATAAACCTGTCATATATAT